>OU898277.1:44445500-45645500 GCA_918026665.1 Diabrotica balteata
AATGCATCTGCTGTATCGTATACAACATTCTCAAACATTTTTGATGGGCAAAATTTATCATTATATTTTTCCTAAAAAAGATCGCCGCGATGTCTGCATTCGATACGAAAGTAAAAACATTGAACAAGATCAATTTGATTTGCATATGACTTTAAAAAGAGAAGCTAGACGAATGAATTAGATGAATTAGACAAAGACACAAAATCCAAACACACAGTGTTTTCTATAGA
The DNA here is from genome assembly GCA_918026665.1 of Diabrotica balteata. Lineage (NCBI taxonomy): Eukaryota > Metazoa > Arthropoda > Insecta > Coleoptera > Chrysomelidae > Diabrotica > Diabrotica balteata. Next base: position 44,445,731 of record OU898277.1, read on the forward strand.
CTTGCAGTCTACATTCATCATCATCGCGTAGCGCTACAACCCTGAGTGAGTCTTGGCTGACTGTACAACTTTTTTTGTTCGTCTTTCATCAACCTAGGGTCAAATGGAATGTTCATTTTCCGTAGATCTGCTTGGATGTTATCTCTCCATCGCATTCTGGGACGTCCGAGTGGTCTTTTGCCTGTGGGAATCTCCTCCCATACCAGTTTTACAAGTCTCTCCGTTATGCAGTCTGTGCACGTGGCCTGCCCATCTTAGTCGCTGTGATTTAATTTCTTGGACAATATTGGCGTCATTGTAGAGTGATTTTAATTCGATATTTGTTCTGATCTTATACTGGTTTGTGGTGGTGTCATGGTGAAGTATTTTTCGTTCAAAACTCTGAGCTTTTCTTCGTTTGCTTTGGTCATGGTCCACGTTTCGCATCCGTATGTTATTACAGGTCTGACGATGTATTTATAGATTTTGATCTTTGAACTTCTGTAAGATTTTTTGATTTTATGAGCTTATCCAGTGCGAATAGACAGTGGTTTGCAGATTTGATTTTGTCTTCTATTTTTTCAGTAACATCGTTGTCAGCTATGATTACAGCCCCTAGATACTTAAAACGTACTCTTTTGAAATTGAAGGTGTTGACTGTCACATTTTGTCCTATTCTGTCTCTTCGAGTCGTTCTATTTATACACATATATTTCGTCTTCTCTTCATTAATCTTCAACCTTACTTACTGTTGCTCCTTCCACCTCGTTGAAGATGTCTTTCGTGGATAGGATGGAGTCTCCAACGAGATCTATGTCATCTGCATATGCGAGTAACAGCCTGGGACCTTGAACCGATAGCAATTCTGTTTTTATTTCTGCCGACCTCATGGCTTTCTCTAATACAAGCTTAAAAAGTAGTGGAGATAACGCATCTCCCTGTTTGAGTCCACGGTTGATTTCAAAGCTGCACATTATATTTACACATACTTTAGATATTCCCACTCTCATCAGACTTGGCCTCGAATGAGTACATTGATAACTCCTCCATGGCATTCCATACTTAGCTTCTTTGTACGCTATCATATGCCTGTCAAAAGTCTATGAAAGGATTGTGTGTGGGTCTGTTTACTACCGATCCCTTTTCTAGATGCATTATTATATTATTTCTATTATGTATTATTGTCACCTAAATCGAATGTTTCGTTCATGTATTTCAAAATGAAATTGGCAATAAATAATTTTACACTTATAATAATAAAGATAACAAAGGGTTTTGCTTTTTGTGGAATGATTGTAAAGGGAACTTGACTGCCAATGAAGTTATTTCATCTCTAACCTATTAAAAACGTCTGCACCATCTAACACCATAATATTGTATAGCGCCGGTTGCAACTACCAAAATAGAAACTGCATTCTGGCAAACAACTTTAAATCTTGCCTGTGAAAAAAATATAGAAATTATTCAGAAATTTCTTTTAAAGGGACATACTCAAATACAATTTGATTCTGTTCATTCAACAATAGAGAAAATTAAAGAAGATGAACTTAATGTACCAGCGATTATATTTCTGTTTGTGAAACTACCTGCAAAGAACCTTATTTCGTGAAATATTTTAACCATACATTTTTTTTAAAATGGACTCAAAATACCACAGTTCAATCAGACCTGGAAAAACAGTTGGTGGCCCCATGTAACGGGCCTGAAACAACTCAAATACACAAGAGATGGAATTTTTTACAAGTTGAGACATTCAGATCAAGAATGGAAAACGTTGGATGTCAAAAGAAATACCAAGTTTGAAGTGATACCATTTGATAATTTACCATCCCTCTACAGCGAAAGAATAAAAATTTCTCTGGAAAAATACAATCATCTTCAAGCTTTAAAAGAAAGTTTGCTGCCTGACTATCACTCATTTTATGATGAGTTACCGCACAAATAAACACTTCGAAATTTTTTTTGTTTATTTTAATTTATAATGTTTATTTTGATCCCTTTTTATTTCTCAAATAAACCTAATTTGTCAGACATTGTTTGCATTTCTTTTCCATATGATGGTGTCAAGTAGAACTACAAAAACCATCTTGTTAGTTTTGAATTTAACATTTACTAATGAAACTATTATTATTATTTACATTTTTTGAATTTTGCAGTAAACTTTCTTATGTTCGGTATGTACTTTTCATTAAATGAAAAATTCGTTACTACGAAAACTGCGTATCCCAAAAAAAAATAAACAAAATATACTATAATTTTGACTAACAGTTATAAAAAAGAAACAATCTAGAACCAGGACAAAAAAAATTGAACGTAAATAACACATTTACGGCGCTGGAGATAGTTTTTTGTGTCTCCTGTAAAATTTTGACAAATATAGTTACGCAGTTTACAGATATTTTCCTTATCATCTGTGGATGTCTGGGAATTTTTTTCTCAATTTGGTTCCACCATTCTGTTAAAGCATAAGTGACTATGGACCAGACTACTGTAGTATAAAGCTAAATATTTATCATGAAGAAGGTATTCCTGGATCTTCTTTAAAACGATTTATAGCTCTATAAAGAATTAAGAAAACTGGAATAATTTGTTTCTACTATTTTTTTGATGAGTTTGATTAACTTGTTTCCTAAGAAAAATTGAGCTTGATAACTAAAATATTATTATTGGAGATAATTTTCTTTTTTAGGAATGCAAAGTGCAAGAGGGTCTGTACTATTGTTTGCAGATGCAGATGGAGCCACCACTTTTGCAGATATAACAAAGGTTGAAGATGGTCTTTTTAGTTTAGTTAATTGTAAGTAAAACATATTGATATGGTCAAAACCTACATAATTTACATTAGTATCATTCTTGCCTTACAACCTAGCCTAGCCTCTTCAAGAATTTCTCTCCATTCATCCCTATCTATCGCCTTCCTCAGCCAAGCATGCATTCCCATATTTCTCATGTCTTCATATATGTTATCATGGTACCCTTGTTCTGGGTCTTCCTCTACTACATAATTTACGCCCAGGCTTAAAATAGCTTTGGTATTTTAAGCATGGCATCTATTGTTGTACATACTTCTGCACTTTAAATAAGCACAGAAAATACATAGCACTTTATAAATAACAAGTTCTTCACAAGTTACATTCCATATATGATCCAAATAGAAATGTTAAAGCTAAGTGTTATACACACACAGGAATGTACTAGAATTACTGAGTAAGGAGGTTATGAAACTATTTTCTTGTGGCATGTTTAGATTAAATATTGTTTTGTATGGGATTAGACCCAGAAGCTCTGGACGTAGATGTGTCCATTCCTAGATTGGCTGGCCAATCCTAGGAAATCGGACTGGTCTAACGTCAATTAATCTATTTCGAGCTGCTGTGAATAAGATGGGCCATCAACATGATAGGTCGGCAACATCACTAGAAGATAGGCACCTTTGAGAAGAAGATGAGATTAAACCACCATTGAATTTAATGAGAATTACATTATAATGTAATCCCATATAAAACAATGTCACTGGATTCTCACCATGTGAAGATAGTGGATACGCAGCTTAAATAGCGATGAGAATAATTAGCGATTGCATCAAGTCTACTCCACTACAATCTCTTTCCATCATCAGCGATATACCTCCGCATGTTCTATGAAGACAAAATGCCTTGATAAAAGAGTATTCGAAAATAGGTAACAACTCAATCCATGAAGACATCCTGAGTTAAGCAGCAAACCCACTTTCTATTTCAATTCTATTTCAATGTTATCTCCAGAATAGCGCACTCTGTGGTTGAAGAAGCTCCACCTGAAGTATCCAACCTTATTGATCCAGTCCAAAGGCCTGATGGCTTTAACCAGCTACGAAACATGGAAGAGCCTAAGCCGCATTAGAAAGGGACATGTAGTATGTGCACACAACCTACATAAATGGGAAAAACGTCCTACCTCCAGCTGCGATTGTGAGACTCTAGAACACACCATCCAACACATAGTGTAGACATGTGAATTGATGGCATACTGAGTGGACCCAAAAGACTTCTTCATAACTACACCTTCAAGCCTTGAATAGATAGCTCAACTTGATCTTTCTCAACCTTTTATTTGTTTATATTACCTTGTATTTATATCTTATGTGTTCTTTTTTATATAAGCTTATTGTTATATTTTAAATTCTGTACTTACGTTTTACAAGTATCGTTGTATTTGTTCCATATATTAAGCCATACACTAAATAAACTGGATTGTTGCCAACATGCTTGATATTTTCATAATTATATAATAGCATATGTTTTAACCTTCTGTTTTTCTTTAAGGCGATTATCAAAAAGACCCTTCAAAAGTAGAAGAAAAACTGGCGATCTCAATGGGTTCCAGAGCTCACCTTGAAGAAGAAGCGGTTGCTTCTAGGAGCTTCTTCAGGACAATCCTGATGCATGGTTTTCACTTTCTTGTGTGGCTGTTTGCTGTGAGGGTTTGAGAGATACTCAATGCGGTTTTAAGTTGCTTACTAGAGAAGCCGCAAGAATTTGTTTTGAAAGTTTACATGTTGAAAGATGGTAAGATATATTTTGCTGTTTTCTTGTTTCCTCTGTAGCTTAGATCTGTAGAAATAATATAATGATAAAAAAGTAGTATTAATAATAAAGTAAAAAGAAATTTTATTGGGAAGAAGTAAAGACCTTGCAAATAATCCTAAGGTGTGAAGATTGAATTAATATTCAAGAGCATTTTAATATCTGGATGCGAAGCATTACAGCTAAAAAATCTCTAGAACCTCGCTTATTATCCGTATAAACTGACTTCTAGCGTCGATTTAAAGGAAATCAAGACTTGAAAAAAAACCACCAAATACGATAAAATATGGAAGTTCTAACATCTATAGTTGAAGAACGCAGACAACTTATTTGGTATGGCCATGTCCAAATAATAAATGATATTCTACTTTCTAAGCAAATAATATATTCACAGGTTCTCTCGCGAGAACGCTGTAACCCTAGAGAGCGCGCCCCAGGTGGCGGATTGTGGAATGCCGAGGACGTGGAGAAAATAAAATGCCTTTCGTGGACCAACAGGTAATTCACCGAATGATTGCAGGTATAAGCAATCCCACACTTGCTGACCAACGGCTTCAGGCGGACGAGTTGGTAGGTGATAGGGCACTCTTTTCTCCTGGAGCTGGGAAACCGGACCAAAAGGCGGAAGAATCAGTGGTTTCGTCAACGGCATAAGAGTATAGAAGGCAACGAGAAACCACTATATTAAAGATCCCTATGGATATCTCTAGTATAATCATAATGACTGTACAAAACAACACAAACACGCTTACTGATCATGGACATCTGAGACCAAGATCCGACAAGAAAGGTGATTCCCATGACCACAGGGCCTCCCGGGTCGGTAATAAGAACCTATAAGAAAAATTCCACACGAATTATCTGAAGAGAGTATCCACTTGGAACGTTATAACTATGGCTCAATCAGGAAAAATCCAATGCGCAATCAAAGAAATGGAAATAGCAATAATGGGCACAAGCGAAATGAGGTGGCCTGACTCAAGATATTAGTGACATAGAGGAATACAGAGTATACTATTCAGGATCAGAAAATGGTAAATATGAAAATGGAGCCGAAGTAAGTGAAAGATTTGAACTACAAGTAAACATATCAAAAATTTATGGTCATCGGCAAAAATAAAATTAGAGACATCAAACTGCTTATCAAGAATACACGAGTGGACCGAGTAAAACAGTTTACCTATCTTGGAACAATAGTAAACGAACAATGTGATCACTCACAAGAAGTAAAATGTAGAATAGAGAAAGCTATGAGTGCATTCAACAACATGGCCAAACTCTTTAAAAGCCACGACCTTAATCTGGAGATAAAAGTAGAGCTTCTACGATATTATATCTTTTCGATATTATACTGGGAGACTGCATTCACTGAAGAGATGGAGAAAAAACTTGAAGCCTTCGAGATGTGGCTAATACAGAAGAATCCTAAAAATATCAAGGACGGACAAGATAACCACCGAGACTGTACTACGAAGAATAGGTAAAGAAAGGGAAGTGATGTATACGATTAAAAGGAGAAAGTCAGAATATCTCGGACACATGAAAACAGTACTAAATACATATTACTGAAAAGTAATCCTTCAAGGCAGAGTATTCGGAAAGCGAGGAATTGGGAGAAGAAGAATATCATGGTTAAAAAACCTAGGAAATGGTTCTCCACACATCTAATCTATTTAAAGCATCAGTTAATAAAATAATATTATAGTCAGAATGATCGCCAATATTCGAACAGAATAGGCACCAAAGGAAGAAGAAGCAAATAATAAAGTGGGTATTGTTTTATTTTGTTGGTGGTGGATATTATAAAAATAACTATTCTGGAGAACTTTATTTTCTTTTTTTTTTAAACATATAACTTACATTACGGGCTCTAACTAGCGGCCATCATTGTTCTCTGTCAGCTGTCAGCTTAAGCTGTCTACACACTAAAGTTCATGATCTTAAGCTGCATACAGACTAACACAAACAGTAATGTCTAAAATACAACTTAGATTCTACTCTAAACATAAAACTTAATTCTTAAATATACAACAGGTATCAATTGAAAGAAGGAAGGGAGGAAGAAAAAATAGACATCATTAAAAGTTGTTCAAAGTGCAATGTCGGAAAGGAATCTTTAGGCGATAGTTTGGAACGATAGGCGAGAGGAAACAGGGAGACGTAAGACGTTATGAAAACCGCATTGAAATAAAAAAAAAGAAAAAGGTATAGATATAATTAATTGAAATAGTATGTTTAATTGTAAGGCTAAATTATGGAAGACCATGCCATATTCGCTTTAATTAGAGGATGCTGTGTCAGGCAAGGAAATAAAAAACACCAGTAGTAGATATTCAGTATCTTCACTGCACGTGCTTTTGTATTTTACGTGGGAACATTTGTTCGTTTGGAAAATTTTCCAGAATTTTAATTTGAGTTCATTGTGGTAGTGTTTATGAATTTTGACGAAGAATATACTGTTTTTCTTTTGTTTACAGTATTATAAAAAATTTTATTTTGTTGCGATAACAGAGAATGTTAGCAAATGAATGTTACAGAACGATTTCGTAAAATATTTCATTTTTAGGGCGTTTGACGTTGAGATGTTGTATATTGCACAAACTTTGAAAATTCCTATTGCCGAAGTGGCTGTGAGATGGACTGAAATCGACGGATCCAAAGTTACCCCGGTATGGAGTTGGATCCAAATGGGAATGGATTTAGGACTGATTTGGTTAAGATACACCATCGGAGCATGGAAGATAAAATCAGAGAAAAGCGATTAAAGATGGTTGAAGTGCATTTAACTAGATGTAATAGCTTTTTATTTAATTTTAGATAATAAATTTATATCTTTATTTTACGCTTTTTATTTGTTTTTGATCTAAAGTTCTACTAAAATATTTTCTTGACACTAGCATTGAATATATTTTGTAGAATCTTTGTTACAAAAATATATTGACTGGTCTATAGAGAAGTATATCGCTCCGTAAAGTAGTGTCGATTTTTTAATTTATTACTATAAAATACCAGTTTCCTTCTCCTTATTTTTATGTATACATGACTGATCCGTTATGTCCGTTTTTCAAATATGCCTGCAGTAAGTTTTCGTTCCATCGTTTTCGTGGTCTTCCCTGTAGCGCACACAGGGGCGGGTTTTGGGTTCACCGTCCCCCCCCCCCCCCAGGAGACATATTATATTTAGGTATAGAAAATACCTAATATCAGACTTAATAGAATAAATGTAAGACAGACTAAAGTCATTATTTGCGGTCTAGATGCTACAGTGAACTGTATCTGTGGCGGCCTTGTGGACTATCACGGGTTGTGTTCCTCTGCATGTGTTAGCAGTAGAAAAGAGACATTTCTATGAGAGAAGAGAGCATTTGACAACAGCTATAAAAAAAAGAAGAAGGGGAAAGATCAATGGAAAGATGGCAAGAAGAGTGGAAGAACAAGGAATATGTACCCAATGGACCAAAAAATTCCGAGCCTAAGACTGGGTAGATTGCCTGTTTTAGGGCGTATCTTCATAGGTTCAGAAAGACAGATACAGATAAATGCCTATACTGCGAATATACCGACATTGTTACTCACACAATGTTGGAGTTTAATAGATGTACAGTGGAGAGAAACATGTATAAAGAAATAGGTGTGAACAATGTGACTGTAAAAGGGATGATCGTGAAGATAACGGGAAGTACGGAGGGATGAAATAGTTTTCACAATTACATCCCAGCAGTCATTAAAAAGAAAGAACAAGAGAAACACCAACCGTGCCAATGACAGAAATAAGATCTAATTACTATTTTAATGGGAATAAGCCGCAATTGAAGGTTAAAATAAGTTTATTGACGTTTGAATTTTTGATCTTTGATCTAGCACTGATAACTTGTTTATACTCCAACAATTAATAGAAAAAAAAAGAAATAGCGGTTGATACCGAAGTACATCTAGCCTATCATCGACCTATGAAAATGCTCGATCAAAGTAACTAAAGGACTAAAACAAGGATGCAGTATGTCACCCTTACTGTTAAGTTTATATATTGAGCAGCCCTCCAAATTTGAAAAACCAGATTGAGTTGCTGAGAAGTATACAGGGATAACACTACTTACCTAAAAATCGGTAATAGACTGTCAGAGCCAATACAAGTAACTAAAGGGCTAAAACAAGGATGCAGTATGTCACCCTTACTCTTAAGTTTATATATTGAGGCAGCCCTCCAAATGCGTCGCCATGTTACCTAATCCATTGGTAACTTTAACATCATAATATTTTATACCATATAATGTAAACTAAATTTAAACAAACCATTTTTAACTGATTTTTACCCACATATTTAGTGGCTCAATACATGTGTACCTAGACACTGATGATGGAATATGGATTCCGAAAACGTTTTGTGATATAGCCCGATTGGGTTTTTAAATTATATACCTTTTATAAACCAATTTTTAATAAAAAAAATTTTAATACTGATACCACGAAACCTTTGTTAACCCAACAGTTTTTAAGGGTTATCATAAAGCTCCGACAAGAAAATCTGGGAGGGCAACAAAAAACTCAAATGAAAGACGATGATAGCTACGGATACATCGGAAAAAAATGGAACTATTTAAGTCTAAAGGAAAAACATAAAAACAGAAACAGTATCTAGGCGCGTATTAGATACTGATGATAAAGTTGAAAATAAGATGAAATTACAAGATTCCAGCGCATTAGAGGATTTTATTGAAGAAAATCACGATACAATTAGTTTCGAAGATCTTGATCGCTGTCCCAATAATGGGAATTATGTGCTTGTTGAATTTAACTCTAAGCAAAAATCATACTATGTCGGCAAAGTTTTGTCTTAAATAAAAGAAAATGATTTTGAAATATCGAAGAAAAAGCGATAAATATGAAAACAGGTTCTTTTTTCCAGTTGTTCCAGAAGTTTCACATATATTAAAAAGACATTAAAATGATTTTGTCGTCCCCTGTAATGCAAGGGTTAACTAAGCGCCAAAGTTCACTTTTAAAATTGGAATTAAACTTTGACATTCTTAACGTAAAATAATGTTAATTGTTGCGTCTCATGTTCTCACAAATACTTTACTTTATCGTGTCCGGACATGTCATTCATAAAATTTCGGCCCAGTATCGGGCTACGTCGGTTCCATCTTTGTTGGCGAGCCACAAATCTTCAAGGGTACATCGATGAGGACAGTTTCTGCATGTAAGAAGATGTTCCATATTCTGTGTTTCTCCACAGTCACAGTTCACATCATCTTGGTCTATTTTTCCCCATTTTGCCATGTTTGATTTTACTGTAGCAACCCCCGTTCTTATCCTATTCAAGGTTTTCCACGTTTTAAAGTCTAGGGTCTGGCCGGTCCATTGAACCTGGGGAAGTGGAAAATACTCAGGCGGTTCATCCTGCACTGTTCCAAGGAAGCTTTTCCTAGATTTTAGTCGCTTTCGTGGTGTTCGAGCTTTGTATAGGGCATGCCGATCGTCCGCGATCTGTTTAATTTTCTCTATGTGTTCTGCAGCGCCTCTGCGTGTTGAGGGTTCTGCAAAACCCGCTGCTCTATATAGATTTGAAAGTGGCGTTGGTTTCATGCACCCCGTTACTATCCTGCATGTCTCATTTAGCGCAGTATCAACTTGTTTGGTGTGGGCAGATCTGCTCCAAACGGGGCACGCATATTCAGCAGTTGAGAAACACAGTGCCTGTGCCGTTGTTCTTAAAACGCCAGGACGTGCGCCCCATTTACTTCCCGTTAGCTTTCTGAGTATGCTGTTCCTAGTTGTTACTTTCCCTCTTGTTTTTATGCAATGTTGTCTGTAGGTGAGGGACCGGTCCAGAGTTACTCCAAGATATATAGGTTGATTTGTGTGTTCTAATGCATTACCATTCCACACAATTTGGAGTTTTCGCTTGGCTTCCTTTGTGCGAAGGTGGAAAAGCGCAGACTTGGGTTTTAGAGGGATTGGGTCTCAGAGAATTCTGCAGGTAGTACGCTGTCATTGTTTTTAAGGCAGTTTCGAGTTTCTCCTCCACTTCTTCAAAACTATTTCCTTGAGCACATATTGCAAGATCGTCAGCATAGAGGAAGTGCTTGGTTTCGGTCGGAGTAGGTTGGTCGTTTGTGTATATATTGAAGAGCATTGGTGCTAAAACACTTCCCTGTGGGAGGCCGTTTTTTTGAACTCTCCACCTACTTACTTTACCCTCCAGCATAACGAAAAAACGTCTATTTTGCAGTAAGGAATATACGACCTTTCCCAGATGGTGGTCATTGAGAGTGTCGTATAATTTACGGAGCAATGTTTTGTGCCTTACTGTGTCATAGGCTGCTGTCAGATCTACAAAAGCAGCCCTGTTATAAGTTTTTCTTCAAAGCCCTCTTCAATGTGTTCTGTTAATGCGAGGACTTGACCGGTGCAAGATTTGCCAGGTCTGAATCCTCCTTGTTGTGGGATGAGGTGCTTGTCGACATTTTTTTCTATTCTGGCGAGTATGAGTCTCTCGTATAGTTTAAAAAAGTGACACAATAGCGAAATAGGTCTGTAGCTACTGGGTCTTCTGGATCCTTTCCTGGTTTTAACAAGCTATTACTTTAGATTTCCTCCATGATTTTGGAATTTTGCAGGTTTTGCAGCACGTGTTATAAAATTGCAAGATCCAGTTTTTTGCTCCTTGGCCTAAATGCTTTATTTGTTCACTGCATATATCATCCACACCTGCAGCTTTCCCGTTTTTAACCTGTTCAGACCGTCGTGGAGTTATTTTAGTGTAAAAGGAGTTCCTAGGTGGTTTGTCTCCGAATCCAATCTTCTCCTAGTGTTTGGGTCCTTATATCGGTTAGTAGTTCTTCCATTCGTAAGGAGTTGAGTAGCGACTTGGTTTGCTGTAACCTTGCAAGGTGGTTTATGTTCTTTTGGATCACCGCTGAGTTTTTTTACAAGGTTCCATGCTATTTTGCTACTATGTGTCATGTCCATTTTTTCCAGGGTCTCAATCCACTTTTCCTGTCTGGCTTGACTTAGCTGTTGGAGTAGTACTGCTCCGCAGTCAACCGTTTCTTGGCTAAAAGGGTCAGTGGAATAGAGGGTTTCGTATGTTCTCATTAGTTCTTTGGACTCGCTGGACATCCCGGGAACATATTGTTGTCTACATCCTCTAGGGATAGTTTTTTCAGACACATTTTTTTGAGTACCTCTACGAATTTTCGTAGTTTTCTTCTACTTTTGGTTCAAGGCGTAGTAGTTCAAATCTAGCATGTCTGCATACTTTTGCCAGTTTTGCCTTTTTGAAGTTAAATCTCCTTCTAATGGAATAGCTTGTGGTCTGAACAATTGGGAAGATATTTATACCAATTGGTCCATGCTGAGCTTTTGGTATGGGGCCATATACTATAGGGGGGAACAGATATTCGGGTTATACCCTCTTTTCCAAACTTTGCTATGAAAAGATGTGGAAGTTTAGGATCATGGATTAATGTGAGCCACTCGTTCAGCCCATGCTTCTACTGCGTCTCCATTTGCATCCGAATCTGCATAGTCCCAAGTAAACTGTGACTGTTAAAGTCTCCCAGTATAAGCTGATTGGCTTGCGAATTGAAAATTAGTTGGGGGTGAAAATATAAAAGGCTGGTTTTGGGGGCTGTATACCGAGGTTATTGTGCATTTTTCCGATCTCATGGTTATTATCTCTATAACCGTGTACATTTGTTGTTTCCACAGATGAGACTATGGTTTGAGTTCTCACAAATACCGCGCCCCTATGCTATTGTGTGGTATCTCCGCAATCAGTTTCATACCAGAGACTTTCGGTCTTGCTGCAGTAGGTCTCTGTGGGTTATATACTCGCTACTGTCAGTGTTGGCTCTGGAGAAGAACCGTTGTGGCTTGAATCTGGTTTGGTCCGGTGTTGGAAAGGATTAGCCGTAGACGTTTCCAGGGGACGCCCGTCAATAGTGTTTACTTTGCAATTGATGTGGCACTATTGATCTCGTGGAGGCTCCTTCCTTGTCCCCCATTGTTCTCACAATGAAAGGAACAGTGAGACATTTAGTAATTTTTAGTTTTAATATTTTTGAGAAATTAACTTTTGTTCTTATCAAAAAACGATATGATTTTTCAGTTCTTGTTTATATACCAAATACAAGACGTACACTATAAGTTTTTAAGTATCATTTAATAAAAAAGTTATTGTCATTGAAAGTTTCGCGTCTTATTGTTCCTACCACTCCCCTACTGATAAACAAACATTTGTGTGCAGATTGGTGATATTTTCTTCATTGCTTGAAGCAACGTATTTCAGGCAAACAAGCAAATATTGAAATATTATAAAAAAAGTCTAGTTTTTTTTATTCTCAACCTACTGATAAGACAGTACCTAATTAATTCTGCAAGAGCTCTAGGATTTTGGCAAACCAATATAGACAACACATTGTGCGGACATTTCAGGAGAAATATAACATTAATCTTGATCACTCCATTGATTTTGACTTCAAAAGCAATAAAAATATGAATAATAAATCTACAGTCAATACCTATATGCAGATACCTCCGAATATTCCCCGTGTGAAGCGGTCACTCAAGTAGAAATACCTTCACGGCTTCTTCTGCTTGTCGTAAAAGGCGACTAAATTGAGCAGCTGTCCGCCGTCCACTACCCAAATTCCCTAACCTGTCCCTGTGTCGTAAGACCTCCACCCCTACCCATCATACACGTCCTGATACCCAAACCTATACCCGAGGAAAAACTGTTGAGAATGTAATACATTTATATTGTATAACACAGATATATATGGTGTAAGAGTAAGCGGAACGCACCCATAGTGTCATGGGTTGGACATGACAGACAATAATAGTAATGTCAATGAGTAGCATGTAGTTGTAGGTGGTAGTAAGAAGTATGGTGGCTTAAGTTAGGTTAGTTAATTAGTAATGTATGTTATAGAAATAAAGCCTTTTATAATAGTAGTAAAGTACGACTATTTATTTTCCAAATCCACACCTTAACATGGTAGCAGAGGTCCGTGTTGTGAAAGTCGTAACCTTTTACAACAGAAAAAGTTTGGTGCAGTTTGAAAAAAAAAGTGTGACACATGATGGCAGTAGTATGATTTTAGAATACCTATAATTCGATGGGGAGAATTATAAAATGTGGAAAAAACGTCTTATGCTATTTTTGAAAATGAAGAAGTGTATGTTGTGTAACCAGACCGAAAAATGAAAATGATGATACAAATTGGGATGACGATGATGTAAAAGCAATGAATTATATATGCGTGCAATATCGGATCGACAGATGGAGTACATCGACGAAAAAACTACGGCGTATGAGATGATAAAGAAATTTGATAATTTATATTTGAAAGAATCAACGGCATTGCAGATAGTATGTAGAAATAACTTGGAAAGATTAAAATTGAACAACTATGGAGACTGTGCAACATTTTTTAGTGACTTCGAAAAAGCTATAAACGAGTTAAAAAGCGCGGGTGCTAGTGTGTCTGAAAAGGAAAAATTGAACTATATGTTAAACACTTGCCAGAGTCGTACAGTTATATTGTGATTTAATAGATACATTAAAAGAAGATGATCAAACTGCAGACTACGTAAAAACTAAGGTTATGATGTCCGAATTAAAAAATCAAAACAATGATTTTGGAAGAAAATCCAGTACATTTGTGGTAAATAAAGTCGACAGATCGATCATGCTTCCATGTGGCGAAGTTGGTCATGTTCAAGCGAGATTGCAAAAAATGGCCCAATCAAGCGTCGGTAATGGCGGACAAACGACAAGCAGTAGAGCTGTGGAGAAAACGCGAGTCGACAAGAAGCCGGAAGAGGAAGCTACGTCAGAGGACGTGGCCACTCACGTGGACACGCGGAACGCATGGAACAAGTGCACAGCGTTCAACCGACAAGGACAGAAGAACGAAGAGCGAAACATGCTTCTTGGCTTACAACATAGCTCTTGGTAAGATATGTCATTTATTGCACAAAATACTGAAATAGTAATGTAAATAATTGTATTGAAATAAAATGGCTTTTTAGATATGTTGTACAGACCACATTATTAATGAGAAAAATTATTTGATAAATGTAAATTACTTAAAGATCCCATTAATGTTTATTTAGGAGATAATAGGTTGTAAAAGCTACTAAAATTGGAAATGTTTTAAGTTACTTTGATGCTTTTGGTAAAAAGAGTTTAGTAGATATGCAAAATGTTTTCTATGTTAAAGATATGAAATCAAATTTGATAAGTTATAGCAAAATAACAGAAAATAATAAGATTATTTCTCTAGGTAATATTTCAAAAGTTTTTGATAAACTTGGTAATATAACAGCAGTTGCTTTAAAAAATAATGGCTTATATATTATGAAAAGTAAATTAAAATCAGTTGAATTGCATGTAAATGTTGCAAATAAAGATATGAATAATATGAATCAAAAGGAAAAATGGCATCGTTTATTAGGTCATGTAAATTTTAAATATTTGAATATTTTATCTAAAGATCAGCTGTTGAATGGAATTCCTAATGAGTTTGAATCTGAATTTATGAAATGTAAGATTTGTATTGAAAGTAAAATGCATAATATTCCGTTTGTAAACAGTAGAAAAAAAGCTAAAGATATTTTAGAGATTGTACATACTGATGTTTGTGGCCTTTTCGAACTAC
Organism: Diabrotica balteata; assembly: GCA_918026665.1. NCBI lineage: Eukaryota > Metazoa > Arthropoda > Insecta > Coleoptera > Chrysomelidae > Diabrotica > Diabrotica balteata. Next base: position 44,460,942 of record OU898277.1, read on the forward strand.
TGGTTTAAAGGTGAAAATTATTTGTTTCTTTCATTGATGATTATAGTAAGATTTCTAAAGTATATGCTATAAAATCAAAAGCAGAAGTATGTGATTGTTTGAATGATATACGAATGAAAGTGAAAATTTGACTGAAAGAAAATAAAGATTTTAAGATGTGATAATGGAAAGAATATTGAACAGTAAAGTCTACAGATTTGCAAAAGAAAGGGTATAGTAATTGATAATTGTCCTACATATGTACATGAATTGAATGGGACTGCAGAACGGTTTAATCGAACTATAATGATATGTCAAGATGTTTGTTGGCTGAAGCAGATATTCATAAAAAATATTGGCCTGAAATAGTTTGTGCTGCGGTTTATTTGAAAAATCGTACTTTATCTGATACAATTGAAAAGAAAACCCATATGAAATATTTTGGACAGAAACCTGATGTTTCTAATTTGCGTTTGTATGGAAGTAAAGTTTTTGTACGAAGACCAAACAAAGAGAATCTCTAAATGGATAAGAAAGCTGATATGGAATTTTAATTGGTTATAGTAATGTTGGTTATCGTGTATTATTAAATGGCAGAGTCATTGTTGCTAGACACTGATATTGTTGAAGAAAACGTTAAGTGTATAGGTTTAGACTTGAACGAATCAGATAATGATAATAATGAAGAGTGTTACCCTGATAAAATTGATGAAAGCTCTGAAAATGACTCAATAGATGAAACTTTGAAAGTACAAATGAAAGTATGGATGATAGTGTGAATAAAAATGAACCTGAGTTACCTAGATCTCACAGAGCCAAAAATCCTCCAAAGAAATTTGATGACTACTATGTATATAATAGTAGTATTTTTGTAAATATGTGTAGAACTGATATACCACATACATTTGAGGAGGCGATAAATTCTAATGAAAGTAAGTATTGGAAAACAGCTATGACAAAGAAATTGATAGTTTAAATAAAAGTAAAACTTGGAAATGGTTAAAAATGATACAAACAAAAATATTCTGGATGTTAAATGGTTTATACTAAAAAGTCTGATAATACTTATAAAGCTAATTGGTTGTACGAGGTTTCAACAAACTGATGAAATTGATGATATTTATTCACCTGTGGCTAAAATGCAAACATTAAAGATTTTATTGTCATATTGTTGTCAAATGGCCTAGTAATTGAACAAATGGATGTTGAAACAGCCTTTTTAAATGGTAAAGTAATTTCTGAAGTTTATATTAAACAACCTAAGGTTATGAAGATGGAACAAGTAAAGTTTGTAAATTAGTTAAAGCTTATATGTTTAAAAGAAAGTCCAAGGCATGGTATGAGTGCCTAATACATTTTGATAAATTTAGGTTTTGAAAGAAGTAATATTGATCCTTGTTTGTACGTTATATAAATTGGAAATGATATTATTTACTTATTAATTTATGTCGATGATTTATTGATTTGTGGTAGAAATTTAAATGAAATTAAAAGGATTAAAATTTTATTATCAGAAAAATTTAAAATGAAAGATATTGGTGAAATTAAAGAATATCTTGGTATTACTGTTGATTATGATTCTAGTAAACATGAAATGAATTGGATCAAAATAAATATATTGAATTATTAAGAAAAAATATAATTTAGAAAAAGGTAAACTGTATAATACACCTATGAAGTAAATTTAAAAATTGATAAATCTGATCATTGTGAAAGAAATATTAAATATAAAAATTTAATTGGTGCACTATTATACATAAGTTCGGCAACAAGGCCTGATATAAGTTTCAGCGTAAATTATCTGAGTAGATTTCAAAATTGCTATAATGAAACGCACTTTAAATATGCTGTACGAATTTTGAAATATTTATGCTTAACTAAAGATTTAAAATTGTTTTATAACAGAAATGAAAAAGTAAGTATTATTGATTGTTATGTGATGCCGATTGGGCAGGTGATCATTTAGATAGAAAGTCTACAACTGGTTTTGTAATAAGATTGTTTGTAATGTAATTTATTGGAAATCTAGAAAACAAAAAAGCGTTACAAAAGCTTCAACTTTTGCAGAGTATGTAGCATTGTCAGAAGCAGTAAGTGAATTGATATTTGTAAAAGAATTGTTGAAAATATTTGATATTGAAATAATAAAGCCAATTGATGTTTATGAAGATAACACTGGTACAATTAGTATAGCTAATTATGGCAATTTTACAAAAAATTCTAAGCATGTTGAAATTCATTATCATTATGTAAATGATTATGTTAAAGCAAATGTTATAAATGTGGTTAAAGTAGATTCTGATGATAATATTGCAGATATTTTTACGAAGTCCTTGGGCCAAGATAAATTTGAAAAATTTCGAAGTATGTTAAATTTGAATTAATGTAAATACAATGTAAATGTAAGGAGGCGTGTTGAGAATGTAATACATTTATATTGTATACACAGATATATTGGTGTAAGAGTAAGCGGAACGCACCCATAGTGTCATGGGTTGACATGACAGACAATAATAGTAATGTCAATGAGTATCATGTAGTTGTAGGTGGTAGTAAGAAGTATGGTGGCTTAAGTTAGTTAGTTAATTAGTATGTATGTTATAGGAAATAAAGCCTTTTATAATAGTAGTAAAGTACGACTATTTATTTTCCAAATCCACACCTTAACAAAAACCTCCACTAATACAAAAACCAATGGAAAAAACCACTGAGAACAAATGAATATGCATAGAACAGGCGGCTATGCATCATTTCTAATATATCGCCACCCTAACCTCAAGGTGTAACACCATAGTGCCGAAGGGGTGCATAGCCCAAGGGGAAAAGTGTGTCTCAAGCGATGCCCTAAGGAGAAGGCGAACCGAAGGGGATTATAGCCATGGCGGAGTATGGGCCCTCGTGGGTCTCGCGGAGAACTCGTGGGAAGAAAAATGGAAAAATACCTAATAAAAAAAGAAAGTAAGCATAGGGGTAGGAGAGTCTTTGGAGGATAGAGGCTGGCGACATTAGCGGAAGAGGAGGAAAAGGACATTCGGGGGGAGAAAAATTATGAACAAAAGGAGAAGAAAGAAGGAGAAAACGAGGACATAGATGAAACAGTGGAGGAGAATGGCAGTGAAAACGAAACGGGAGATAGTAATGACGAGAGTGAATGGACTAGTATCTGTCGTGAATTTCAAACAGAGTATGACTCTTAGTGTGCAGGTAAAACCTATGGTGTTCGCACATTAATTCACTCGTACTTCCTCATCGTAAGTATTCTCACGTGAATTGGACTGGAAACAGATTTTCTTCTTTTCTGGAACGTTTTCATAAATTTGTGACTACAGCTAGTGTTAAAAGATCATTTTCGAAACTAAAACAAATAAAAACCCATTTGAGCAACTTAACTATTCCGTTTATTGAAAATGATATGGCCCTATCTTTAAACTTTGATCATTTTATGGATAATTTGATAAACGATCGGAGAAAAGAATTTTATTAATAAATATCTTGTTCACATTAAACTATTATTTTACTATAGGTAAATAGGTATGCAATACCTATGTTTTGAAAATGAAATATTTTAACTAAAATGGACACAATACTACTGTTGATAACTATCTAAGTGATTCATAAAATTAAATTACAATGTGACGATTTTTCTCATGAATTTGTCACAGACCTCGGATGGTATGTATTACGTTTGGAATGCCCTACGATTAAATTTCGCAAGAGACTCCTGGTTCGAAAAAATTCAAAATTAAATTTCTATTACAAAAAAATTACTTTGGTATTAAAATACACAAATGTGACCTTAAAAAGTTTTATTTAATTCAATTTCCTTCTGTGATGCAAATTCGACTAACTAACTCCCTAACTCTATACAAATGTAATATATTCATTATAATATGATATTCGATACTCCCCTACATTCTCAGACGAAAAAGTCATTAAATTTTAATTGTCTTCACCAGCCGGAGAGCCGATACGCTGATTAGGGGATTTTTAAAATAAACGTTAAGTATTTACTTGACAATCTCAGACCTTGAGAAATTTGACATCATCATCATATAACGGGGTCCTACGGCGATTGCCGCTTCCCCCATTTCAGCCTCCATCTTTTCCTATCTCTCCAATCTCCCTCTTCTAGATTGCATTGTTTTTGTAATTTCTCTTCTCCAGGAATTTGGTGGTCTTCCCCTTTTCTTTCTTTCTGGCGGAACATACATTAAAGCTTTCTTTGGCCACCGCTCCTCCTCCATTCTCATCACGTGACCATACCATTGTATCACACAATATACAATCACACAATAATGTCAATAAGCTTTCATAATTAAGAGACGCTCGACCTAAAACTTTTTGCAAAAGTCCTTTCACATTACCTACTAATCGCTCCCAAAAATTCACCCCACCATGCAGCTGTAGGGGGGTTGAAAGGCCCCTTAATACGTTGTGTAGAACAATATTTCGCGATAGTATTCCAGTCCAATTGCTTAAGCGCATTCTGGAATCCCGTAAAATTTGTTCAATTGTCACTATAAACTATTCTCGGTCGTCCTCGCCTTGCAACAAAGCGACAAAAGGCTTGAATAAAGGCATTTGTTGACAACGAGTTCCAGGTGAACTGCACGATAAACAGCACAAGTGAACAAGCAAATCCATGCTTTCTCACACGATTTCAAGTAAAGAAATCTTGCTATGTCCACTCTGGAAATTTCAAAAGCTGTAGTATCGCGAACTCTATCAGCCGGCAACGGAGGCGTTTGTACTTCGAACGATTTTCCTTCTTGTCTCTTGCACACACACCACATTCTTTTAAATTATACCGCACAATCCGTGTACCCCCTAAAGTCCAATATTTTTCGCGAAGCAAACTAGGTAGTCCTTGTGTGCCTACATGACAAGAGCTTTTGTGTAGGCTTAAAATTAAATTACGCACTATAAAGTGTTTACCCGGAAGTAAGATAGGCAGACAAAAATCTTCCGTGTCAAGTCTCTCAGTAACGGGAGTTTTTAAACGTATAAGTCCAAATTCATCGATAAACGTGTTTAGCTAGGAAATTCGTATCTGAACCGAACGCTTCGTTCTGCACTAGTTTCAATACAAATATTTAGGCTTTATCGATTTCCTCAGCTACCAATTCACCTGTACGTTTTTCGTGTGAATTTCTTGCATTATAACTAAAACGTAGCACCCAAGCTATCATTCTTAAAAGTTTTATGTACTGAGAAAAGTAATGCAGATGCCAATTGTCAGACGTCATATTCAATAGTGACGAACTGGCGTTTTTCTTTTTCTTGGTACAGAATTTTTCTTCATCAACTTCTACTTTTCGTCGGGGCCAATCATTTTCTTTTCTGCACAACCATTCAGGGCCCTCCCACCATCGATAGTCGAACAATTGCCGAACACCACAGCCTCTTAATGGAAGATCGGCAGATTGAGAGAACCAGGTACATAGTTGCAACAATCAGGATTGACTAAATTTCTAATCTTTTGAACTCTATTAAAAACAAAAACAGACCAGTCATCCTCACCTGAAGCCAAGAAAGAACAGTAGTGGAATAATTTTAAAAATAAGACACAACATACTGAGAAAATTGTCTTTTTACTGACTGATAAAGTCTAACACCAATAGTGGCTGCCAACAGTTCCAATCTGGGTATAGAAATCTTCTTCAAAGAGGCTACACGACTCTTAGCTGCTACAAGGAAAATTGAGACATCATTCCGAGCAACTCTTAAAAATACTACAGCCGCATAAGCTTTCTTACTTACATCTGAAAACATGTGCAAGCTCCAATGATCAGCTTCCATGGGTCCAGCCTGAATCCAGCGTGGAATCTCAATACTCGACAGTTCAGGGAAATGAGTAACCCAATCACAAAATTCTTCTGTCACATCATTCTCGACTGGAGCATCTCATCCCTGGCGCTTCTCCCAAAGTTTCCAAGTTTTATGGGCACCTTGCCCATAAGAGTCCAACCTAGCAAAGCTTCAACTGCTACAAGACCACACTGTAACTGATATTTTCTCCCTGTATACAATTTGCCTACAATAACAGCTCCAAACAAAATCTCAATTGGTGCTGTCTTTCCGACATCGCTGAGTGAATTATTCATATCACTGAGTTCCTCAATGCAAGAGCCGTAATAAATAGAAGAGACATCTGCACAAATTTTTGGTGGATCTAAGGCATCAAATGAACAAGCGTAGGTTCCTTCACACGCAGTTACACAAAATACACAAATGTGACCTTAAAAGTTTTATTTAATTCAGTTTCCTTCGGTGATACAAATTCGACTAACTAACTCTATGCAAATGTATATATTCTTATAATATGATATTCGATACTGCCCTACACTCTCAGACGAAAAATCATCATAAATTTTAATTGCCTTCACCAGCCCTCAGCTGGAGAGCCGATACCCTGATTACGGGATTTTTAAAATAAACGTTAAGTATTTACTCGACAGTATGCTTACGCCACTGGGTCTATCCCTACTTTGAACAGAATGCAAAATCTCGCCTATTCTTAGCAATAAAGAACTGTCTCAATAAAAAGTTCATTGTTTTTTCATTTTATTTTAATATTATTATTTTGTATAATGTTAAAAGAATCTTACTTGAAGTTGACAAGAATGTATGTTTATTAGTCAAAAAGATTAACACAAATATGAGGAAAAGTGTTGATGCAGAGGAAAAAATATTAATCACTTTGAGGTAAGTTTAATAAATGTATTTTTTCCAATTATAAAAAATTGATTATCTTTATTTCACATCTGTTGAGAATAATTTTGATAAACTTCGGTTGCTGGTGACTGTGAAGAAATATGCGACATTTGAGAAGAATCAGACCGAGGTGAGGATAGTTCTTGGTATATGGGAATTAGTGGCTGATGTTGTGATGTTGTTGTTATCTCATCAAGAATAGAGAAAACTCGTCTTTTGAATATCTTAATTTGATTGTTATTGAGCTCTTCTAATTCTGGTAGCAAGCTGAACAAAAACATTTTGAGACTTTCATGGTTGTCAATTTTTGTAGAAGTAGTATCAGTGATCTTTGTTTTCTTAGCTTGGAAATATTCAGCCACACTTCGATCTACTTCTGCTGCTAATCTTTTTTTTGAAATCAAATTTGTGTCGGCTCGAGAGGGCAAGATAGGTGTTGAACTTATATTTACGCACGGCAGTTGGGTGGCTTGAGGAGGAGGCAACGGAAAGTTGAAATCTGCTATCTCAGTATTATCTTGAGGCGTTTCTTCATCACCAACATATTCGTTAGTACTAGCAGAGCATAGGTGTGCCACTGATGGAAAATTCTTAGATGTAGAAGGAGCCGATATTTTGATGAATGGCAAACAAAACTTCATAGCTTCTTCTAAATAATATGCCTTTCTTCTTGCCCCAGATCCACTCGGCAGAGGTTTAATTTTACGCATAAAAACTGTTCGTAGATTACGCCACTTCTCTTTGCAGTCAGCAACTAAAATGAAACAAAATAAACAAAAATAGTACCAATACAGCGGGATTAGTTCATGGCGTGATACTTTTTTTGGATTATAATACAATGCTAATGTGGCAAAATGTGGGCCTAAAAAAGTTATTTTCAGTTTTTCTTAAAAAAAACATTGTTTTTGTTCACAAATATGATACTTCCCGGCTTCCAGTAGACATGTGAATATATTACATCGTGTTTAGGTTTTGCATTAAATTTTCAATCTAAAAAATTCAAAGTTGATCGAATTTTTCTAAACAAAAAAAAAATGTGTCACACCAAAAGCCAGACACACTTTATAAGTATGTTTTTTAAATTTAGATAACGATTATTTAGTATCTTCGCATTATTGCAGGTACTTTGGTGCTGATGAAACTCTTACTAAACTGTAGAACAACTTCTTCATAGTATAGTGCCGTGCACCTATAGTGCATTGGCGAATTATCTTAAGGCCAGACGTCTGTCTTTTGCGGCATGCAAAAGATCTCCAGTGTTATTTATGTCTGTCCAGTTCTTTATGTTCCGTAGTCACGACATTTTTTGCGACCTACTCCTCTCTTGCCTTTAATCTTTCTCTGGATGATTAGTTGAGGGATTGCGTATTTTTTCCTCTTAAAATATAGCCGCTTAGAATATATTCGTACCTTGATCAAATTGAGTGGTTTTCTCTCAGTATTTGCCTTTCTTAAGACTTCCTCTTTTCTCACACTATCTGTCCATGGTATGCGGAACATTCTTCGCAACGTCCACATTTCGAAGGCAACCAATTTATTAATGGAAGGTACTTTTAATGTCCATGTTTCCATGCCGTATAACAATATGAACCATACATAGCATTTAACCATCCTGTAGCGGAGATTGAAGGAAAGGTTGCGGTTACATAGTAGCGGTTTAAATTTGATAAAAGCTTGTCTTACTTGTTCGGTACGGCATTTTATTTCTTGTTGAGGATCCCATTGGTCATTCATCATTATTCCCAAGTATTTAAATGTTTTCACTTGATCGATTGGAGTATTATCTACTTGCAATTGTATTCTTAAAAGTGCGTTTTTTTTTTATTGCCATGCATTTAGTTTTTCCAGCATTTATCTTCAAGCCATAAATTTGTCCTACGGTGTTTATTTTATTTAACATCAACTGCATATCGTGTTCATTGTCTGTTATTATCGCGGTGTCATCGGCATAACGAATATTATTTGTCGGGAACCCGTTTACCTTTATTCCATACTCAGAGCCTACCAGTGCCTCAGCAAAAATGTTCTCTACATAGAGATTAAAGAGCATAGGAGACAAAATACACCCCTGTTGCACCCCTCTTAAAATTTCAAATTCTTCTGTGTTGGTTGATTTGTTCAGTCTCACTCGTGCTTTTTGATTCTAATAGAGATTCTTGATAACTCTTATATCTTTCTCGTCAATGTTAGCGTTGTGTAGCATTTTATCATTGCGTCATGTTTCACGGTGTAAAACGCATTTTCATAATCGAGGACTGTTATGACTATATCCTTTCGTTGATCCATGCAGTTTTGTACAAGCGTATTCAAGCAGAAAGCTGCTTCACGTGTGCCTCAGTCCGCGGCGAGGCTACTATCAATCGAATAAAAATATAAACTACAGAAATAATGTGGTATACACTGAAGTCCAAGCATATGCTTAAACCTACGAGAAATAATTTTAAAAATATCGCTGATCATTTTGAACTGCTGAGGAACCTTCTCAATTGTATTAGGGAATTGGACGGTAAAGTAAACAGAATCGAAAAATTCCCAAATACAGGTTCTGAAAACTTCAATTACCAGCACTTCCACTCAACCGTACTATTAATTTGCTGTGATGCAGATGGCCCACTATGATTGAACCAGGTTTTGCTGGAGATAACAGCTTTGGAGGCATTTTAAAGCCTGTGCCACTTACGGGATATCTCCCCAGCTGCACTGGAAAAAACACTGCGTTTTTTTATTACTTTGTGGCAGATGAAGCGTTTCCGTTTTCACGAAATTTAATGAGGCCCTATTTAAGTAATAAAACCTCGATAATATTGAGAGGACATTTCACTATCGATTAAGCCGAGAGCGAAAAACAATAGAATCGCAGTATTGGACTGGCCCACACGATCAGTGATTAAGTAACAACGAATAACATAACAAAAGCATTTGCCATCCTTCACAACTTCGTAAGCGGAACAGAAGAGACGGAGAACAAGTCTCAAGACAATCCAACTAACGAAACAACGGTGGACGTACTATCTGGCATAGAAGAAGTATGAAATTTGGTGATACAAAAAGGCTCTTAAGCAGAGTGGGCATTCTGATTGTTTATTATTCTGTGCCCTGGTAGTACGACCTTCTGTACGATAGTAAACGAATATACTGATGATACAGGGCCTGATATAATCAGAGAAGAAATAGAATATGCAATCAAACAAGCAAAAAGTGGTAAGGCCCCCGGTCCTGATGAAATTCCCGTAGAACTGCTCAAACTTATGGACGATGAATCTATTAAAATACTCCTAGATCTATTTAACACAATATATAGAACTGGAATAATACCTAGGGAATGGCTCCGTTCGACCTTTATACTACTGCCAAAAAAGGCAAATACAAAGGAATGCAACGAATATCGTACGATAGCTTTGATGAGTCATGCTCTAAAACTGTTCTTAGGATAGGATCTATAGGAAATTAGACGTAGACATCAGTAACACTCAGATGGGATTCAGAAAAGGGCTGGGTACAAGGGAGGCTCTGTTTGCAATGAACGTTCTCTCACAGAGATGCTTAGACATGAACCAAGAAATTTACGCCTGCTTTATTGATTTCGAAAAGGCCTTTGACAAAGTACAACATGAACCACTAAGACAAGTTCTAATAAAGAAAAATATAGACAGCCGAGATATTCGAATTATATGCAATCTATATTGGAATCAAACAGCAAATGTCAAGGTTGAGGGCAGACTAACAGAAGAAATTCAAATCCGTCGAGGAGTCCAGCAGGGATGTATCTTATCGCCACTTTTATTTAATCTTTATAGTGAAGCTATCTGTGAACAAGCACTCGAGGAAGAAGATCTTGGTCTGATAATAAATCGTGAGACGATCAACAATATAAGGTATGCTGACGATACAGTTCTCCTAACGGGAACGCTAGTAGAACTACAACATCTCGTTCAAAGTCTCAATATATACTGTAACAGTTACGGCTTGAAAATTAATTTGAAAAAAACTAAATTTATGGTAATCACGAAATCAAAGAACATCAGAGCTAATATTGTAATAGACAATACAACGATTGAGCGTGTGCCCTGTTATAAATATCTAGGTGCTTGGATCACAGACGATACTGATCAAACAAAAGAGATTAGATGTAGAATAGAAATCGCTAGATCAGTCTTTAATAGAATGCGCAAACTCTTTTGCAATCGTGATATCAATATAAAGTTACGAATACGAATGCTGCGGTGTTATGTCTTTTCTACCCTGTTATATGGAGTTGAGGCTTGGACACTAAAACAGTTGACCATAAAAAACATCGAAGCTTTCGAGATGTGGTGCTATAGGCGCATTCTCAGAATATCATGGATGGACCGCGTCACTAACACGCAAGTACTCCAAACTTTAGACAAAAGATGCGAAATTCTAAATGAGATAAAAACCAGAAAGATGGAATACTTGGGGCACATTGTGAGAGGTGAAAAGTACGAACTTTTAAGAAACATCATGCAGGGCAAAATTAAGGGCAAAAGAAGTGTGGGAAGAAGAAAAATATCGTGGCTTCGTAATCTACGTGAATGGTTCGGGTGTAGTTCGATTGAACTTTTCAGGCGCGCTGCTAACAAAGTCGCAGTGGCCATGATGATTTCCAATCTCCGCTAGGAGTGGCACGAGAAGAAGAAGCCCTGGTAGTGGAAAGGTGCAGTACCAAAGCGAAAAATAGAGTAATCTTATTTAGTGTGACTATTGTTCTATTGCAGGGGAGCGAAGGAAAACATTATAGAAGAAATAAAATAAATATTACGAAAATTATTGGAGTGCTAGCAATCTTGCATCGATCATCGCGAGCGACTTATGAAATTTCCACTCTGTCCATGATATTATAAATGTTATAGTATATGTACTATATAGTGACTATAAATGGGTAGCTGCTTTCTTTCCCTTTTCATTCTGCTATTTTTATCCCGCTCGCGTAAGAGCGAATCAAGGTACAGCTAAACTGTAACGGTGACGATTTAACTCGACCAGACACGACAGACATTTGTTGATGCGTTGTTGCCTAATCGAATATTATTTTGGAGGTATTGAACTGTAATATTAATACTCCATAATTAATGTAATGAGTTTATAATTATATTTATTATCAGGGCGCTAATAATTTCAAAGTTAAAATGTTTGAGGTAATTGATACAATATGTTATTTGCTAAGTTATTCTTCTTCGTCTAGCCATTCACGTCCACATCTGAACATAAGCCTCTTCAAGTCTTCCTTTTCATTGTTTTTTATTGAACGCTACTTGTAGCCAATTTTTCCCGGCAGTCCTTTTCAGATCATCTGTCCAATCTCATAGGAGGTCTGCCTCTGGGTTTTTGTGTTGGTATGGTCTCCAGGTTAAAATTGATCTGTGCCATTTGTTTATATCGCTCCTAGTTACATTCTCAGCGTATTCCAATTTCAACTTTAATGATTTTTGCACCACATCGGTGACTTTGGTTTTCTGTCTTATCCATGTGTTTTGTTTTCTTATCCCTAAGTGATATACCTAGCATTGCTCTTTCCATCGGGTGTTGAGTGACTCTAAGTATATTCATATTCTTTTTTGTGGTTGTCCATGTTTGTGCCGCATAAGTTAATATCGGAATAATGCATGCATCAAAAACTTAGCTAAGTTATTAGTCATAATAAATCCGAGTATACAATTTAACGAGCTTGTGCACTCAGAATCCGATGTTATCTAAGTTATCCGATAACTTATATATACGGATACGTATATATACGGTAATATACGGATGTTTGCGCTTCGGGATCTTGCATACGACTGACTATTGGCTCCTCCCTTTATCGAAGAAGTGACCTTGAACGTTACAGCTATATCTGTTGAGTTATAAATCATGGTAAAAGAAAATTGTTTCTGCTTAATCTGCAATACATCAGTAGCAATACCGAAAAAAGGAAATTTAGAGCGTAAATAACAATCAGAGTTTACACCTAAGAGTGAAGTGAGAAAGATGCCCAGGTGCCCATTGACAACCCAGGAAAATATGTTCTGTAAGCCGAATAAACAATCTAAGGCTGTAACTGAAGCTTCATTCTTAGTTTGTTATGAAATTGCGCAAAAGTGTAAGCCGTTTTCTAATGAAGAATATGTCAAAAAAATATTCGAAGATTTATCAGATTTACTGTTTGTTAATTTCAAAAATAAAAAAAGTATACATGATCTGCAGCTGACACGAAATACTGTGATGCATCGTATAGAATTGTTGAGTAAAAATCTTAATGAACAACTGCAAAGAGATCTACTCTGGTGCGTTAGTTTTTTCGAGACAGCTTGATGAGTCGACGGATATTATGGATACTGCACAGTTTTTTATTTTCATTCAGATGGTCTTTGATGATTTCTCAACAAGAGAAAAGTTGCTAACAATGATATCCTTAAAAGGCAGAAAGCAGGCATTGATTTATTCACGGAATTCAAACATTTTGTCGGTAAGATTAATTTACCTTTATTTAAGCTTGTTTCAATAACGACAGAAGGGCTCCGGCAATGATTGGTGTTAGTAATGGAATCATATCACTATGTCAAAAAGATGAAGATTTCCCGGACTTCATTAATTATTACTGTCTTATTCATCAACAGGTCTTGACCAGTAAAAGTTTTAACACAAAAGACATGATGGATATTGCGTTTAAAATTGGCAAATCAATAAGAGGCAAATCTCTGCAAAGACGTCTGTTTAAGCAACAACTGGATGATAAAGAACCATATTTAATCTTACACACCGACGTAAGGTGGCTGAGTTGCAGAAAGTTTTTGCAAAGGTTTCGAGATTTGTTAAATGACATTTTTAAGTTTCTTTAAGAAAGGAGTGATGATCAGCAGCAATTACGTGACTTTGACTGGCAATGTGATTTGGAATTTCTAGCAGATTTCACTGGTAAACTTAGCACATTGAATCTGAAACTGCAAGGCAAGAACAAAACATTATCAGAAATTATAAGTTCTATTTCATCATTCAAACTTTAAGCAGTATCTTTTATAGTTGGTTGAAATTGAATTGATTGAAATTATCAATTATCCATTCAATGATACTATTCATGACACCTTTGAAATAGCCAAACAATTTGCAAAGATATTCCACATGGACCAACTTTTGCTTAAAAATGAGATCACATCTAGATTTCTGACCAATGATGTGCAATGACAAATATCCAAATTAAAAAAAAACTGTGCTAAACAACTGCAGTCATGTTTCTCAAATAAATGAAGAGTTAAGGTCGATTCAGACACATCAGTCCCGTCACAGTCTCGGCGCCGAACCGGTCCTATTTGGTCACAACACTATCAACTATCTGACAGATGGGAAACTGTTCGTCAACTGATGAATGTGAATGCCGGCGCCATATTTCTATTAAAGAATATTTTGTATGACGGATTGTTCGGTTCGGCGCCAGGACTGTGACGAGACGTGACTGATGTGTCTGAATCGACCTTAAGCAGCGTTCCAGCTTGACTGACGCTCATACGTTGAATTCTTTAAGATTGCAATTTCCAACTTCAGGTCAGACCTTTTAAGAACCTAGCAAAAACTGTTCAAACGCAAGTCTCACATAATTTTTTGTTATTTAAAATAGTTGGAAAAATAAATAAATAAGAATGACTGCTTTTGTTTTATTTACGTATTACTACTAGAATCTACACACTAGCCAGCAATAAAACTAATCCATCCAAAATTTTAGCGTTCAAAGCCGAATCGGTTTTACTCACATTAAAAACTCTTTTAGATCTGTGAAGCTGATAAAATAGTCTTTCAGAATCAGTGATTGATTTTCTGAGATATAGTGATCGACTCTGAGATATTCAGCTCACTTTTCACGTTAAAATTCTGGATTAAAAGTTTTATTGCTCGTCAGTATCGATAAAAAGTTCCTAGTCGGTAGATCACAAAGAATTAGAAAGGCAGATAGTAGATCTAGAGTCCGATTAAGTTAGCCACTTTTATTGGTTATATATAAACATTTTGTAAAATTGTAAATAGATAATACCCGACTTTACATAGATGATATTATACTAAACAAGTCATACCTGACATATTTACTTCAGCTGCCACCTTTTGCCATGCTTTCTCAGTCACGTCTTTCCTTGAGTAATCAGAAAGTTTATAATTATATAACGCTTCATGTTTTTCAACTCTCTGACGAATTTCAGATTTAATTCTTGGTCACACATTTTACTACTTATAGATAAATTTAATAAAATAGTTGAACATAAATAAACAGTTAATGTCGTGGGTAAAACATTAAAAAAACTGCCACTGCTGAGTTATAACGTGCTACAACAAACTGCAACGCAACTGTCACCACGGACAAAGAGTCGAATAAAATCGATTTTAGACTGATTAAAAACCAGTTTTAGCTGGATCGCCTCGTGGGCAAATCTCCAGTCCTCCACGCTGCCAAGGTCACAATACAGTTGCGAGATGCGAGCCTTTCGGTTTAAAATCGTAGTTTTAAAACAGTTGCGCCGTTACTCCAGGGAAACAAGTAAAATTTAAGGGGATTCACGACATCTCAATGGCAAGACATTTGATGACTTTTTTCGTTAATATAATATACCTAACCATCTTATAGTAACCATAGTATCTAATATAATAAAATAGTAAACCTATACGTTTTCTGCAGTAATTTCGACGTGATTTTTAAACACTTTAGTGCGGAAAATGAGATTTTAGAATTTTTGCTCAACATTAATAAGGTATCTATTTATCAGTGGCGGCTTTAGAGTCAGGATCGGCAAGGTTTTTTGTCTCCTGAGATAGGTATACCGTCTAATAAAAGGGTTTCAATCGTAGGAGATTTTTTGTTTTTTTTTGTTTGGTTTTTTTTTGCTATAAATTTAGAACCTAAAAATGTTTATAAATTAACTCTAATCTACGTCGTTTGGAAGTAGCACAGGCTGTGGGAGAAAAGTACTTTCTAAAGGTCGATTCAGTCACGTCTCGTCACAGTCCTGGCGCCGAACTGAACAATCCGTCATACAAAATATTCTTTAATATCTAGAAATATGGCGCCGGCATTCACATTCATCAGGCGACGAACAGATTGCCAGCTGTCAGATAGTTGATAGTTCTGTGACCAAACAGGACCGGTTCGGCGTCGGGACTGTGACGAGACTGATGTTTCTGAATCGACCTTTATCCAGGAATTTATGTAATGTGGCCTAGGTTATAAAGGGCAATCTCAGGAGCAATCCCCCAGTTCATTCAACAAGAAATTTTTGGTTATTGTTTATTTATGAGCGTTTATAGGTGAAAAATACGTATTTTTCAGATTTTTCATTTTTTGTCTAAGGTAAGTGTTGTAATGGGTAATTTCTGTATAGAATATTAAAGTACTCTAAAAGACCTTCAATTTGAGCCAGTATACTTTCAATTTAATTTATTTATTGTTGCAAAAATGACGAATGAAGGTCAAAATTAAAAAACGTAATATTTATTGCAAAATATACTTGTTTTTCGAGATCTGCGTCTGTGTCGTGCCTTTGTCTTTTTTTGAGAGGTTCGGAAATATCAAGCGAATCCAGAACGTCACTGCGTATATATTGGAAATCACTATCATTACGAAAATCTCTGAGATTTTGCACCATTTTTTATTCTATTTTTGGAATAAATAATGTCAGTTGACTGATTTTGAACAACATTGAATATCAAATCGGTTTTAAATATTTTTAAAAATATTTAAAAGAAGAGTAATCATTTAATAAAGTTTCACGAAAATCTGCTATAATGAAAACTATCCGAGATTTAAAATTCTATCACGTCTGGGAAACTATAATATATCAATCATTTTGTATTTTTTTAGACGAACGATTTGCGAATAACTAAGACAGTTCATAATACGCCTTCTGAAGTATTAAAGAATAGAACCAGCCGCATCAATTTGTATTTCTCGTTTCGTAGTATGTGACCAAAGTAGCTCATTTTTCTTTTCTTTATAGTGTTGAGTATTTCTTTATCTTTTTTCATTCTTCGTAGCGTTTCCCGTATTTGTTATGTGTTGTGTCCAAGATATTTTCCACATTCTTAATTGTCCAGGCCTCAACTCCATACAACAGGACAGAGAACATGTAGCATCTCAATACTCTAGTTCTAATTTCAATGTTGACTTTTCCATTGCATAATATTGCTTTCATCTTCCTTAAAGCACTTCTAGCTATCTCAATACGCCGTTCTATTTCCGTAGTTCTATCCCATTCTTCGTTTAGTTCGCAACCTAAGTGCTGATATCCATGCACCCTGCCTAAAAGTTTTCCTTTAGCATAAATACTGTCTTCCTCAATCTTGTTCTTGCTTACCACCATGATTTTTGTTTTATTTGTATTCAGGTCAGCAGCGAATATAACGCATTTGTTAATTTTTTCTACATCATTATCTATACTTCCTTCTTCTTTTTCTTAAAGTGTCTATCCGTTCCGGATGTTGGCGATCATCACGGCTATCTTTACTTTGTTTACTGCAGCGCGGAACAGTTCAGTGGTAGTCGTGTTATACCACTTTCGTAAATTTTGAACCCAGAAAATGCGTCTTCCCGGTCCTCTCTTACCATTTACCTTCCCTTAGAGAATCATTAAGGGCTCAAAACATAAGGGCTGATATCTGAAATGAAGGCTAATTAGCGAACATCTAGATGACCAAAATTTATTTTAAATTTATTGTAATATGCTGTCAGCCTCTTGTTATTGCGAAATGGCGTTGGATTTGGAAGAACAAATCTGACGTCTTCTTTCTCCACGAGAGCAATATTAGGAACAGTGGGAAATACGAAACACGAGGCACCTATTTTGTTAATTTTGCGCGTTTTGACCTCTACTTCTGAATTGTTGCACGATACAAGTTCCACGTAAAATATATTTTTGGACTTCTTTGAATCTCACTAAAAGATAGTCACCCTCTATAGGTCACGATTGCAGTGAAATGCTTCATTATCCACTGGTCTCTCTCGGCTTCCTATTAACTTTTCTTGCCTTGGCCTTACAACATCTCTGGTGAAATGAAATTTTTATTTTCCTTGGTAGTTCTAGAGAATGTCAGGACTTGGGTCTGGAGGAACAGAGGTTACAGCCGATGGTCTTGGAAGGACGTTATCGAAGGGCTCCTCTTCTACAATTTCCATAGGACGATCTGTCACTGCCTATCCAAGAAAGTCGCTCTCTCTTAAAACATTTGATTGGAGAGACCCTGTTCCCTGTTTTTTCAAAGCCTGACCGAATATTTTGAAGTACGAGAGCTTTATCGTGTGCTGTACCAACCAACTCAGCGATATTGTATATTGTGATGGGCGCTCCTGCATGATTCAGTAGCCAAGCCTCACATGTAGCTTTATAATATGACTTGAAAGTCCCAAAGACAGCCACATCCAAGAGCTGGAGTTTGTTACTACAATGTGGGGGCAACGTCAAAATATATACACCTGCTTCTGGAGCCTTCATGATTACTTCCACTGTGACGTAGCTCTCGTGGTTATCAAATATGAGCAGCGACGGATTTTCTTTGAAAGTGCTGCTGTTTTTGATAAAATGTTCTAATACTTGTAAAAAAAGTTCTGCTGTCATCCAGCCTGAAGGGTTAGCTAG
This sequence comes from Diabrotica balteata, assembly GCA_918026665.1. Classification (NCBI taxonomy): domain Eukaryota; kingdom Metazoa; phylum Arthropoda; class Insecta; order Coleoptera; family Chrysomelidae; genus Diabrotica; species Diabrotica balteata. The sequence goes on from OU898277.1 coordinate 44,479,241, forward strand.
TCCTAAGGTACCACGAGGTGCTCCATTAAGCATATGCTCTTTAAAGAATTTACGTGGAAACACCATCACTGGTGGACAGTATGTGCCAAGGGCGGATATTATACAACAAGTGGTAACTAGTACACCATGTTCTCCACTAGGGCAGCTATTTACTTGTTTAATGCCTTTTTCAGTCACAACTTTTTTGGGGTCGTGGACAGTTTTTGTGCTAGTCTCATCAAGATTAAACATACGTGAACTCACAATTAAAATAGGATATTTGTTTAGGATGTTTTGAAGATTATCCAAAAACAGCTGAACGTTGTGTCGGCTGAAAGAAGTTAAGCGTGCTTAACTTTTTTCTTTTCATAAATGCACGAAGCCAGTCGGTACCGGCCATTCTACGTTCTGTCCATGATTTTGGTACCTTCAATTTGTTTACTTTAACTACATCAAATGCGATGTGTCTTACAGCTACGGTGGTTAGGCCGTACACCATATTACTGCAAGTTTTAATGTAGTTATACAGAATATCTTCCTGTTCATCTGTAAAAATTTTGTTCACCGAATAATTTAGTTGCATAATGCTAAATTTTCAGGATGATTTCTTTTCTTCTGCACATATTTCTGAACCAATTTGACATCAAATTGTTGTGCGGCTTGTCTTAACGAACATATTCCATCAATGACAGCATTAACAGCATTGAACATCTTATTAGCATTGGACATCTTATTTTGGAAGAAAAGATAGAAGGAAAACGGGGCATCGGATGAAAGAAATACTCATGTCTTAAAAACATAAGGAATTGGACAAACCTCGATGCCCATGCTCTCTTTAGAACCACACAAGTTCGAGAGGAGTATGCCAGAATTGTCGCCAACATCCACTAATTGCATAGGGCACCATAAGAAGAAGACGAAGGACGTCTGTTTAGCAGACGTCTTGCCAATTTTACGCGGAACATTCAGTTTTCTAGGCATCTGCAACAAAAACGGTAGGTATCATTATATTCAGGTAATTGTATTAATATTCACTTGTGGTAGGTACACAGTGAGACAGTCCCACTATGTACCAGTAATGTGCTCACTGTGTCTCACTGTGTGCTGTTGGACGTTATTTTGAGATTTACCATTCTAAAAAAGTACAAATTATAAGTTATAAACAACAACGTACCTTGTTCACAACACCTGATGCGCCAATATTCAGCTGAGATCACTCAATAACTGCTTATAGTTTCAGCAAAATATTCCTTTGAATATTGGTTTATACTATCAAGAACACGTTTTAGTTAAACACATTTACACTATACGCCATATTGCAAAAATAACAATAGTAGTGACATATGTGATGTAATAGCCTTCCTTAGTAAATTGGAGACACTATCTCTCCCAAACTATTTACCCTTGCTCTAGAAGATACTTTTAAGAAACTGGAATGGAACAATAAGGTATCAACGTCGACAGATCATACGTAAACCACTTGAGATTCGCAGATGACATAGTTTTAATAGCCGATAATATCCAAAAACTAAATGATATGTTACAACAATTAAATGCAGTTTCAGGAGCGGTAGGCTTAAAAATGAACTACAGCAAAACAAAAACACTGAGCCGAAACTATACAGATATAACAATACAAAATCATACCATAGAAAATGTTAAACATTATGTATATCTAGGTCATGTTATTAAACTAGAAAAACCAAATCAAGATGCTGAAATTAAAAGAGAACACAACTAGCATGGGGCGCTTTCGGCAAACTAGCACATATCTTGAAAAACACCTCCATTCCTATAAACTTAAAGAAAAAGGTGTATAACACATGCATACTACCAGTTTGTACCTACGGCTTGGAGACAGTAGCCCTTACCAAAAAATCTGCTAAAAAATTAGAAACAACGCAAAGAGCAATGGAACGAATCATGCTTGGAATATCACTAAGAGACAAGATTAGAAACACCGAGATAAGACGTAGAACGAAGATTATGGATATTGTGGAAGAAATTACAAAAATGAAATGGCGCTGGGCAGGTCACGTAGCCCGATATAATGGCAACAGGTGGACACGGAGAATTCTAGAATGGAGACCAAGGACGACAACAAGAAGCATGGGAAGACCTCAAAAAAGATGGGTAGAGGACATAAGAGCAGTGGCAGGCAAACAGTGGATTAGATTGGCACAAGATAGAGAAAGATTGGGAGAGACCTACATTCAGGAGTGGATAGAAAATGGTTGACAAAGAAGAAGAAGTAGATTGGCGAAGCAAATGGAAGAAAACATATGAATTTAAATTGGTTGTCTTACTGTGTACCGCGTCTCATTGTGTATCACCTTCCACCATATACCTTTTTTTTTATTAAATTTAATAAAAAGATATTTTTTAAGATTTTTTTTGTTTGAAATCGTACCGTTTCATTGAATCACCTCGTAGACTGAGTAATAAGCAATTTGGATTTAGAGATGGTCTAGGAACTAGAAAGGCACTCGTATGCGCGTTCTCTTACAAAAAGTTGTGAGTTCCGAAACAACGTTTATGTTTGTTTCAAAGACTTCGAGAAGGCATTCGACCGAGTACAACACGATACACTTTCGATTGCTTGCGGGCAGAATAACGCGACCTCTTCGATATAAGACTGCTAAAATACTTATATTACAATCAAGTAGCCTCTATTCCAATTGTAGATATTCGTACTGAGAAACTACCCATCAAACGTGGAGTACGACAAGGTTTTGTTTTGTCAACCAGCCTTTTTAATCTATACTTAGCTTGAAGAAATGTTTAGAGAGGTTTTAGATGACAGACAAGAGGGAGTAAGACTAGGCGGAGAAGTAGTCAACAATATCAGATACAGCCGTTCTTGCAGAAAATTTACAAGATCTCCAGCCATTTTAGTGAATCTAGTCAATGAAGCAAGTTATCGAAGATGCCTTGAAAATTAACATTTCAAAGACAAAGTTTATCCAAGGTGGACAATTAAAGCTATTCGATAATTCAAGTAAGCAATAGAAGAATTCAGTAAGTAGTTTATTTCGGTTGTAGAATCAGCAATAAACTCGATTAGAAGTCGAAGAGAAGGCGTTCTACATAATTAAGTGAAGTGGTGACGTATCGCCAGTATTTTACATTGTATAATTCAGGTCTAAATCACAGAACATTTATAAAGGTATATTTTCTGGAATCAACTCCAGGTTCGATTTCTCTTATAATAAATCAGACTTTTGATGAGTTTCTTGCATACTGAGTCATACCGATACTGACGTTTAGTTACCTACAGCAAATATCTGATAGTCCCCTGTAAAATATTGAATGGTTTTTCAACCTGATATCTATATCGGTATTTGTCACTATGTACGTCAGGATCTTAAACGATATATTTCACATAGGTTTTTAGTCATTGAATGATACAAAACCTTATTCCAATCATGTTTTTTCTTAAACGATTTAAATTAAAACATGGCTAGGCGTTCGTCATAAACCTAATAATTACGTAGGTACGTTATTAAAATATTAGTAATTATTAAGGGTAAGGCACCCATGGTACAATGTACCTACTTATAATTATTGTACGATCTTTTTTAATTAATAAATTTTCTATCAATATTTCAATTTGTGTTGTTCTGGAATTTCTCCAAATGGTCTAACGACTTTGTACAGGTAGAATTTATAATACCATTTGGCTATTGAAATCTGAAAATTAAAAAATTAACGGTAATTAAAGCAGGTAGAAGAAAAATCGGTATATAATGGGTATTTCAAGAAGGGATACTTTTGTTTTACTTTACATAACAGTATTATTTTATGTAGTGAAAGTTACTCATTTCATTACTCATTATAAAATTACTTTGTATTTTTAAACTCGACTTTAGAACTGTTAATAAATACACGACCTGCCAAATAGTGCGCAAGTAAATACGAACATCATACTGGTAACTCAACTGGTTGACTATATGGGATGGATGATTTATAGGAACAAACAAAAACCAACTTATCAGACATACATCATTGATTTTTATTTTTGAGGTTAGGTAAAATGTGTATTAAGGTTTTTTAATTTTTAAAAATTGAATATAAGAAAGAAAAAATGGAGATAGATCCCGACTATGCAGCCAATAGCAAAGCTTTGCGAACTAAAGAAGAGAAAAATAAAGAAGGTATGTGCATTGTAAAATTAAATTTTTAACTTTAAGCTACGTCTAATTTTTTGTGTATTTGTTCCCATAAAGTCGGAATTATTCAATATTTGTATACATGATTGTATTTAGGACAATGTTTTGGTAGAATTATTAGTATTTTCATGTAAGAAACCGCATTTATTCTTTGCAATTTACTCGAAATTTGGCATTTGTTTTAATTTTTAATCCGGGTGTCAATTATACTTAATTACAGTAAACTTAATGTTTATTGGTAACTTAAACATTTTTGTTTCAAATTGTTTTTAAAAGATCTTTTTGAAATTTAACAGCCTCCTTTGAATCTATTGTCATTCTAATAAATATTATTTGTATACAGCTGTAATAAAGTAATAAAAAATGTTTTTATTAGGTATTTTATGATTATTTTATTTTCTGCTAGTAAATTTATTTTTTTTAAACACCAGTGTTTTATCCATACATTTAAATTTTTATTTTGCATATAATTCACTTCATATATTTTTCTCAATGTTTCTATCCCTTCATATCCCATAAAATTCATTCATTAAGAAATCTAGATTTCCTTTACTTTTCCTAGTTTTTATTAAATTATTTATTGTTAATGTATCTTTATTAGTATATTACTTACTTTTTAAATATAGTTAAAATGTTTCTATAAAATTTATATACCTTCTTGCCATATGCTTAATTATTTATTTACTTTTTTTAAAATATGTTTCTATTACTAAAAAATAATAAGTCATCTTGTTGTTTCGTTAAGTGTTATCTCTATAGCTTTTGTTTTGATGGTCTTCACTTGCTTCCTAGTTTCTTTAATAGTTAGAAATAACTACTAATGGTTAAATCTTTCAAAAGTTTGGTATCAAGGTTTTTTTTAATATCTCAGTAACATGCATTTTTCATTTTTTTTTTCTAAAAATGTGCTGTGAAATAGATTTTCAGAATTAGCTTTTTTTATATTTTGGATGTTTTTGAAACATAAACAAACATTTATATTGTATGGACTAAAAAATGCCTAAACATAGAAAATTTACTGGTCTTACATATTTTACAACTATACACGTACCCATCACTATCACTGTAATTTTGCCTTTTATTAACTTGTAATAATATTTCATGAATAAAGGACAATTTATGCCGCCTAACACAAACGCAAGAGCTGGAAATTTCTGACTCAGACCTAATTGTCAATGATTAAAAGTTAGAAGCAGTCAAAGAGTTCTTATATCTAGGGACATCAGTTAACCCCAACACATCAGGGGAAATAAAAAGGGGAATCATAATTGCAAACAGGTGTTATCATGGTCTATCAAACTACTGAGCTAACAAACATCTGTCTCACAAAACTCGTTTAAGTTTAAACTCTATTAGAATGGAATATGAAGGCATAGATATAACTTTGAGCTGCAGAATTTCTACAAGCTTAAGTTTGGTGGAAATGATATTACCACTATAATCAAGCAAAACCGTCTGCAGTAGGTAGGATAGCCCGGGCCAAACATGATTTAAAAGATTCTAACAGCACAAGAGGTGGGAATGTGAAGACAGGTAGACTGAAGCTGAGGTGAATAGACAGGGTAACACAGCATCCTGAGAAGATTGCTGTGGCCAACTGGAAAATCCAAGCAAGGGACAGAGCAGAATGGCCCAGAAAGCTTGAATAGCCCTTTAAAGGCTGTAGCATCACGATGACAATGATGAATAATATTTCATAAAACAGTACAGGAAGAATGAACCTGTCAATTAGTAAACTTAGTTTTATTACAACTTTATTATTATTTCTTTTCACTATACCTTATATTAAAAGTTTTGAATTATCATCTGTTAAAAAGACTAGTAATGGTAATTGTGATCCTTGTGGCTCTCCTCTATAGCAGATGATAAGTTGTATTGATTTGTTTGTTAGGAAATTGAATAGGATATTCAGTTGTCTTCAGCCCTTTTCTTCTCTTTTAACTCTTACACTATTTGAAAGCTTTCAGTTATTTCAATCATAAATATTGTAAGCTGAGTACAAGAGATTTATAGCATGATAATTTTCACATTCAAGCTTGTAACTTGTCCCTATTTAATTGCTAGGAATTTTCTCTTTATTCCATATCTTAGTTACCAAATCATTTACTGCTAGGTGTTGAGCAACCTAATTTAAGCAATTCAGATGAAAGATTATCGATTTCCTGTGCCTTGTTTTTTGTGCAACATATTATTTGTTTGACTTCTTAAGAGTCAGTATCCAATCATTTTATACCTTCCTCCCCATGCCTCAATCTCAGGCTAGTCATTTTTTATTTTTCGACCAGAGCTTGTAAGTGGGTTTTCCAAATTGATTTTTTACTTATGTTAGTCTACTAGTTATTTGTGCTTCTTAGTTTCTACGCAGACAGTGTTGGTTTTTGTATTATCCTCTTAAATATTGGATGTATATTTTGCTTGTTTAACTTTCTCAATCTCATCAATTTTGAATTGTTTTTGTCTTGTTCATATTTTATTTATCTTCTATTAAGTATGATTACTCAAAACTTTCAGTCTTTGTTTATGCCATTTTTTCCTGAAAGTCATTTATTATACCACTGGTCATACATACTTCAGCTAAATGGCTGATTGTATAGGTATCTTCCATTTATTTATCATACCCATTTCAGACTTAAAGAAACTGTTACTTGCTTGTAGAGGTCTAGTTAATGGATACCATATGTTTGTGGAATCAGTAGTTGCAGTTGTATAAAATCTCAAGTTTGCTGCCACAAAGTCTGCTGCTTATGTCCCCATGAAATAGTTTGCTATTGTTTGCAGGTGTCCCTTGACTAGAGTATTTCAGTAAGGCAGGTTGTTGTCTCTTTGGGTGTGACGACGAATATTTTACTTTGCAACATAAGAAGTACAAAAGTAAATTGCTCTAATAATTATTCCAATAAAAAGGATCTAAAAGTTTGATGTAATTAACTACTGATTCTAAGTCAAAAAGGCTGAGACATGTTTTAGATGTAGATAACTTACTTTATATTTAATCTACATGCTTATTTTACTGCTGTGAAAACCAATTGGGGCCCTTTGCTACTAGTTATGTTTGTCCTTAAAACAGTTTTTATAACGAAACCTAAAGTCAGTTTTGCAAAAAGCAAAAAGTGGAGAAAGTGAACAAAACATCGCACAAAACCCCGCTGACACCCAAAGACTGTTGATCTTCCCGAATATTGCAAATTTGAAATCCACGAGACTTATAAGAAATACGTGAAAAGAAAGAACATGTAAATTATACATACCTTTGAACATCGTGTGTTAAGACGTATATATTTGAGGATGTGCATAACCATATTGGATACAAGGGTTACAATGACGAGGCCGTTTTGGAAACTTTGAAGTAGTTTCTGCAATGTGTTGTTCTTCTGAGGCCAAACCTGTATTGTTCTTTTGTATTGTAATTTAAAAATAACAGATTGGGCAGCTGTACTAAAACCCCAAAAAGGAAGACCATATCAAAGATGAGACTCGAAAAAACAAAAATATGTTATTTTGGAAGATGCTAAATTGATATCGATATGAAGGAACGATTTAAGGTTGATGTCTATAAAAATACCAATAAATTTTATAGAATCAATTATACTGATCTGACTGTTATTAGGAAGCAAAGGTTGAAGAGCTCCTTTATAGGATAATGCTACTGACTTATTTACATTAAAAGAGTAAATCAGAGTCGGACCAGGTTTTTATTTTAAGTAGATTTTTTTAGAAGTTATAGTTGCATGAAGAGTTACAATATTGGTCGAGTTGCAAATCATCGACGCAGCTCAAAAAACATATTAAAACGTAATAAAACACCAAAATATAAGACTATATTTTCTAACTGGTTGCGACCTAAAGTTGTGTATCATAGCACCCTCGGATCGGAACAGCTCTGCGTTCACTTAAATAGTTAATATTCGTGGTCTTTAGAGTTTCATTCTAGAGGTAGTAGCTGCTTCATATAATTATATATTAGACATATTTGAAAATATAGAAATATGTGAACATTAGTTTGGATTTAGGCAAGACAGATAAACAATACATGAAATTCTCATTATAACTATTAATATTATTTTTATTATTATACAATGATATCGAGATAAAAGTAGAGCTTGTATGGCCCAAATTACAAAATATTTGTAGGTACTAAACTAAATATCAGACATCAAATAAAAAACAAACAAAAATTTCCTAATAATATCTAATAATAATAATAGCTATTTTTTTAAGCGTTCTTCTTCTTCTTGAAGTTTTTTAGAGCCTCTTGCATAGCTGCTATGGCTTTCTTACCGGGAACTTTCTTGGCATCCTTTGCGTCTTTGGCATCCTTCTCTCATCATCTCCTTTGCCCTTCTTCTTCTTTATGCTCTTCTTATGACCATCTTGGTCATCATCTTCTTGTCTATCATCCTTGTCTTTTGATTCAGCTTGCTTTTCAGCCCCTTGGATTGCTCCTGGTGTTCAGCAGGCTCTTCAGAACCCTCCTTAGGTACGTCTTGCTTTTTCTGTGCAAATTTCTTTTGTTTTTCTCTCTATTTCTTTTCTTTTTTCTTTTGTGCTGCGATTTTTACTGTGCTGCCCTCTTCTGGTTTTGAATCTTCTTCAGCTTCTTTAGCTTTTGGTTCATCCATTTTGTCTTTTTTCTTTTCCTTCACTTTTTCTAGAGGCTTTTCCTCATTGTTCGGTTCAGGTTCGTTCTTAATACCTGCATAATATCCAAAAGTATTAGTACTTAGAAAAAGTTCTTGCGGTAATAGCAAATTAAATACAAATATTACAAAGTATACATACGATTACAATGATATTTATAGCAATGAAAAGAAATCATATCAAATATATACGTACCACTTTAACAGTTAAAAAAAAAACAAAAAATACAAACGATATACAAATGTTATAGTTAACAAGACTAGGTAGAATATCCTGTTAGCTTTCATCAAACTTGTTTTTGAAACTATTTAAACTACTAGATTCTACTATGTCATCACTTAAACTATTCCATTTATCAAAAACTCAGTTAACTAAAAAGTTTTGCCTTACATAGGTGTTAAAAGACTCTTCATTAATCATCATCTTCGTTAATATTAAAAAAGGTTTGATGTTCTCTAAAAATCCCCCTTAATAATACTATAAGTAGATATGACATCACCTCTTTCTCGTCTATGAGGTAATGGAGACAACTTGAGCTTTCTTAGTCGAGTTTCATAGTTTAGTCTTTCATAATTAAAAGGTCCCATAAAGTCCCTTTGCAAATGCGGTGATCAAACTGACACTGCAAATTCTAGGTGAGGTCTGACATAAATTTTGTAGAGTTTCTAAAATAAGTCTGGTGACATTATATGAAAAGCTTTTTTATATAAAGTATTATGCAGTGTTCGCTTTACTAACTACTTTTGCTGTTTGAGTAGACCAACTTAATGTTTCGTTGACTATAACACCAAGATCATTAACTTTCTGTACCGATTTCAGAGGAACTCCATCAAAAAGAAAATGTTGTATATGGATTATTATATTCATAGTGAAAGACACGACATTTACACGTATTTATTGGAATAGCCCATTTTATGCTCCATTCTGATAGCTGGTTAAGGTCATTCTGAAGAGTATTAACGATATATGGACAGTAATATAACCTTAAATCATCGGCATATGAAACCGATTTTGACTATCATTCACACATTAAATCAGATACATAGAAAAAAACAGAGTAGGCTTTAATATTGATCCCTGGGAGACCACTGGCTACTGCACGTGGAACACTACAGTCATTTTCCTCTTTGACCTAAAAAGTTCTTTCAGAGAGGAAGTTTTCTGCCCACAATAACAACTCACCACGCATACCGTAATGTAGCTTCAACATTAATTTTTTAAGTACCGTATCAAATGTACGGGAAAAATCTATATAAATAATACCAATCGGCTCATATGGTCCAAAGAGAAAGTCCATTCATTAAGAGCGAGAAGGAGGTTGCTAGTTACAGAACGATTTGGCCGAAATCCGTGTTTGGAGACTGGAATAACACTGTGCTCTAACCAAAAGGATACTAATTTATTATAGTCCAAAGTCAGTAGGATTGTCAGGGTATCGCTTTAAAATGATAGACACTGGAGGGGCACCAAACGAGAGACGAGTGTACTTCAATGGTGGCGTGTACATTTTTAACATAAGCGAAATCATTGTGAGGACTAATTCGAAAGGAACCCTTTACATTAGACTTCTTTAAACGTACTGATATTGGAATAATGATCTTATCTACCTATTGATATTTTTAAAATAAAATTCTTATTCAAATATAAATACCAACTGCTTTACAGAAAATAAGAATAGACCCGGTAGCCTTAATGTTAACCTTAATTTTGAGAAACAAACTTGCCATAATAATAAAGTTATTAGGTAAGTACGTACAATATTATAACCTCGTAGGACGAAGAACTACTGTCTTCTCCTGGAGTAATAATAATGGGACCCTTCTGCGACAATATTAACTCTTTTGTTAGCATATTGCAAAATTGTCGATGAATACGTATATTTTCATCAGATGGAGTTTTCCTTACCCTTTTTCATAAAATGTTTTTTCTTTACTCATTGTGATCAGTCGACTATCGATCCAAGGGTTTCTGGGATTAGTTCTAAGGGTTCTTGAAAAACATGTATCTATTTCTTTATATATAATTTCTTTATATTTATTCCAAAAACAGTTACGTGAATAACCATCTAAATTCGGAAAAATTACTTCGCTAAAATACTGATCTAATTTAATATAAACTATTTTACTATTTTTTCATTGATTTCTCCAGTAATGTCCAATTGAGCTTGTGTCTGAAGAACTATATGATCCGAAATACCTATTGTTGAAAGATAATGAATTTCACTGATAAGTTCTTCCTCATTACGGAATAATGCAGCTAATGGAAAAGTATAGGAAAAAATAAACACATTTTCACTATTATTAAGTAATTGTTAAAAATTATGGAAAGTGATTATGTTAAAATTGTGAAATATGTACGATGATGTAACAACTAGTATTTTGACCGACGTAAGAGATGCTAGTACAATTTATGTGAGACTGGGAATGCATAATAGTTCTGTACTAGGTTCCTAAAATATATTCCCATTATTAGAGAATTAAAGCAAAGAGAACACTAATGTATGACTTATTTCTTTTGCTTTTTTCAGAAACGCAACTGACAGAGGAAATACTTACCAAGACCCTCAATGACATATTTGATGAGGAATTATCAGCTAGGGAAAAACAGTTAGAGGAACTTGAAGAAAAAATTTTCAGAGCGCAAAAGTTGTTACACGTAGTACGTTATGCTTTAGTAAATTCTTACTACAAGAAAAATAATTTGGAAATATCTCCTGATGATGAAACTGTAACTGCAGGTAATTTTCAGATTTTATTATTATAGTATACCGTTTACTATAATATCTCTTGGAATTATGAATTCATCGTTCACTGTGATTACTTTTATATAAAAATCTCATTTCTTTAATTTCTTTATTGTAGTTTGTTATTTATTATGTATTATTATTTATGATATGTAATCTATCTTTGTTTTTGCCTATTGAGGTTATTTTTTTATCACCAACCGTTTTTTTGCCTCAGGTATGTCTATCTGTTCCCGATCATGCATTTTTTGCCTTCCTCTCGTATCCTTTCAGGAACACTGAACGATTGGTTGTCATTTCGACATCGAACATGCCTTAACGGACCTAGCCTGTGCTGTTTTATTTCGGAATCAGTTAGTGCCGCCTCTTCACTGATCCGTCTAAACATTCTCTTTTAATCTATTATTATTTTATTAATGTTTAAGAAAGAATTTATGTAGGGGAAACGTGGGTATACTGAGACGAAAAAATTCAGGTCTCCATATTGTTTTTAAATGTTTTTTTACTGAAGTATGGTGAAAAGACATGACTAGGTTAATTGGTAATACATGTGAACACTTAAAGTACCAAAAATATCGTATAGAAAAAACTTTCACTCAAACAAAATAGTAGGTGCAATTGTCTCACTGTACCCTGTAATTATTATTTAGTCTACCACATAGGGTATTACTATAAGGGGTTGAAAATTGAGGAGAGAAATTACGGGGCTAGAGATAAAGTAAGCAAAACAAACCAGGACGTTTGCGAACGGCTACTCAGGTTTTTTTTTGGAGAGCTGAATCGTGGATAAGTGAATGACAACAAGGGGACTGAAAGGGGGTAACTACCAAAAAAATAAACAAAAAGGGGTGCTTACATGAATCTCCTGGACAAACACAATACACGAAGGTTCTCAAGCTATTTAAAATAAGGCCACCGCTTAGAAAAATCTTTCTGCTGGATGAAAGCAAGGCTCTTCCTTCCTAAACAATATAAAAAAAGGGTTAGAAACTTTTTTTAAAAGAAAAAATACTCCCTTTTTAGAAAAAAAATTACACATTTATTGTTGTTTCACCACAAACATTTACAAATATAAATAATAATAATAAAATACAAAATAACAAAAAACAAACTTACTAGGTTACTATCCGTTTACAAACTGTAGAATTTGGATATACTATAAGAACTTACACTTGCTAATGGGCTAATATTTTGTAGCAGAAATAAATTATTGCAAATGAAAAATGTCTTTTTTAAAGGAACTATGCATAGAGGTTAACCTTAAAAAAAAACAAAATCTCAATTATGACTAGGTATGTACCAAATGTCAAAAATAAAACTAGCTGTCAGATGTCAATATTAAATTTTAAACTTTGGGAATAATTAATATGACAACTTAGCCACACCCTAACATTTATAATTTTGCTAATTAACCTGTTATGAAAGCAATTATTTATGGCAAATGTCTATTTTTTACTTTAAAATTTCAACAAAAAAGTTACATGAATTTCAATAAATGTTATTTTTTTTCTTTAAAAATTTCTGGGGTTAGAACTGGATTTAGATTATCTGCCACACAAACAAATGCATCTCCAAACTGCGAAATAGCCTGGTATGCCAACCAGGGACAAACAAAATGCGGATGGAAGCTGCTGAGCACTGGGACGCAAACTTTGGAACTTGGCTTCTTAAAAACTCAAAATACAATTGGAATGCAACTAGTCACAATGGAATCATGTGTGGAATTTGCCGGTTTCTTAACGCCGACACTCGCGCGTGTTGTCTCAACAAAATCTCTTCTAAACGTGAATTTGACCTTGCCTCAGTCTATGTACCCGGCTTTCACCGTTTCGTCTTACCCCCATGCAAGTCGAAGGGACTAGCGAACCGGAATTTTTCAAACACGCTTCTCATCGTATCGTAACTGACCTTGATCATCCCCAAAATCGCAGAATTAACACGTACACATAGAACCATATTTTTATTACTTTCTTGTGGAATGTGGAATATAAACAGAGACGCACGAAATAATATTTATATATGGCCCAAAGGTATACTAGATAAATTTTATACTTTGAATATTCGATGATTACAAGGAATCTATACATGCTACAACGCTTCCTTGGGGGAACAGTGCGACAACAGTATCTTTTTGATTTATTATTGTTCAAACTAATAGACAGTCTTCTTAAATCGAAATTTATTGCTGTTTTTTAAGACTTGTTACAAAAAGAGAAGAACAACACATTTTGGATCACTCATACATACTTTAAGAAATAATCTCAGTTACTAAATTAACAAAAAAATGTCGCCCTCTTGTGACATGCGGTTCTTTTAATATTGTAACAATTTGATCTTCAGAAATAATACAAATGTCCGTTACATTAGGAAATACAATTGTTTTTTGAACTTTTTCTCATAAACTTCAACAGCCATAATATTGTGTTTTACAGCTTGCCCCACAAAATGATTTTTAACTGTTTTATTTTTGACGTCATAATCAAGTCTAATGAATATGAAATCGTTGACTTGAATCCTTGAAACTATGACTGGATCAACTGTTAAATTGCTAAAAATCTTCTTCGTCATCATCTGAATTTTCAAGGCCCATTGACCTATCTGAATCGTGAACTGAAAATTTTGAAGAAGAGTCATCAGCTTCTATCATTTTTTCCTCTTTGAAACCATTAACCTTTAACAATATATTTACCTTAACAGTTTCAATCGCCGTCTTCTTTACTGTAATTTTTTGTAGCTTGTCTTTCTCTGGTGTATCTGTAGCAATTATTGTCTTTCCCTTTCTTCTTGTTTTGTGTATTGCTGATACGTTGGCTTTCTTTGGATATCCTTGTATAGGCGCTCGGAGATAGACCGCTCCTACAAATGATGCCACATGATATATAGTTGCTGATGTAGCTGGATTAGCTTTATGCCACGAACGTAAGGCGTCATTGTAAAATATATGAAAAGGTTTTTAAAGACCTACATCAAGCGGCTGTCGTTTGTGTGTACAATGGAACTGTCAGGATTGTAACACCATTCTTTTTGCACAAATGAATTCCTTCTATTGAGATGTGACTCTCATGATTGTCCATTATTAAGAGCGAAGGGTTTTATTTTGAACTTAAAGTGTATTTGATAAAATGCTTTAATACTTCTATAAAGCACTGCGTGTTCATCCAGTCGGCTTTCGTAGCCAGTCCTAAGGTGCTCGGAGGAGCTCCTACCAACATATGACTTTTAAAATGCACCCGTGGAAATACCATCACAGGTGGCACTGCACTACCACAGGCGTTTAAGATGTAGCACGTTGTAACTAATGTTCTTCGTTCGTCACTTTGAATTGTCGGAACATATCTAACGCCCTTTTTTCATAATATATAACCTGGAACATATATAACCTGGATGAAAAGTCCCCGTTTCATCCAGGTTATAAATTCTCAAACCATTTGAGAAATTTTCGTGCCTTCTTGGATTCTTAGAAAGATTCTCTAGTATTTCAAAAAATAATTTTACATTAGCAGGATTAAATCCTGCTGCCCTAGCTAAACTATAACCTTCGAGGGTTCGTAGGCTCAAATTTTAATGCCATTTTCGAAATCCTTTGTACCAATTTATTGATGCTTGGCCTGACTATTTTCAATTGTCAGCTTTGACCCGTTTCATCCAGGTTATAAATTCTCAAACCATTTGAGAAATTTTCGTGCCTTCTTAGATTATTAGAAAGATTCTCTAGTTTTTCAAAAAATAATTTTACGTTCTTCTTCTTCAGATGCAAATCCACTAATGGATGTTAGCGATCACATTTTCCATTAATTCTCTATTTCTTGCAATATGTATCAGATATTGTATGTCGTTAATCCCCGTCCACGGCCTTATGTTTCGGAGCCAGGACATTTTCTTGCGTCCCATTCCTCTCTTGCCTTCAATTTTACCCTCGCTTATAAGTTGGAGGAACTGGTATTTTTTATTTCGCATGATGTGACCTAGATACGCCGTTTTCCTTTTCTTGATGGTTTCGAAAAGTTGGCGTTCTTGGTTTATTCTTTTAAGGACATCTATATTTGTGATTTTCGCTGTCCATGGTATTTTTAGGATACGGCGATAAAGCCACATTTCGAAAGCTTCTAATCTGTTTATATCCCTCGTTTTGAGTGTCCAGCCCTCTACGCCATATAGCAGCACTGACCATACGTAGCACTTAGTAAACCTTAGTCTCAGTTGAAGATCGAACTCTGAACAAGTCAGTACCTTCTTGAATTTTACGAAAGCTTGTCGAGCTTGCTCAATGCGACATTTTACTTCCCTGTCCGATGCCCAGTCTTCAAAAAGCCACGATCCCAGGTATTTAAATTTACTCACTCTTTCTATGGATTTACTATTCAGTGTTATGGTGGAGTTTTCAAGTGCATCAATCAAGTGCATTTTACATTAGCAGGATTAAATCCTGCCAAATTTTAATGCCTTTTTCGAAATCCTTTGTATCAATCTATTGATGCTTGGCCTGACTATTTTCAATTGTCAGCTTTGGCCAAATCATAGGTTAACTTGCGACAGTCGGTTACAGTTGGCCCATAAAAGATCTTTGAGCAAGTCACAATGTATTGAACAAGAACTTCTAACTGTGACGAAAAAATTTCTTTAAGTTAGGACTCATCCTACAAGTAGGGTCTTCTTTGTATTTTTTTTTATATATCTGCGTAAAGTTTGAAGCTTAAGTTTGTTTCCCTGAAAGCACAGTATGCACACCATTTGTAACTAAAAGTACCGCCTCCCTCATTTGTTCATCCGTGAATCGACCAACGGTTTTTGCAGTTTTCCTGAGACGCACCATACTGCAAATAAACAACGACTAGTTTAGTTAGTTCAATTTTTTACCAAAAGGAGAATAACATAAAAATATAATTTTATAGGGACAACTTATAAAATGACCCACTGTACCCACATATAAAATGTCTCACCGTACCCACATCACAATTTTTTCAGTTAAACAACTTGAAAATGTTTCTGAAACTAATGCGTAAGAAAATAACATGTTTTAGACTTACCTTAAATACGTAACTATCGGTTACTATCAATACCACAATTTTATTGGTAATAGTTTTTTTCATACAAACTTTAAAATTCCGAGCAAAACAATTACTTTGAAAGTGACTCAACACTTGACATCAACTAAGAATAAAATGCTTCAAACTGTCACTGCTTCTAAAAGATCAATATCGTAGTCATACCGCCAACTTAGTTTTTTTTACTGGTGCCAACAATCGAAAAAAATCTCTATGCGAGATCTTTTTAGTACCTTTTTGGCTAAAATTTGCATTTAAATCGTCCATAACGATGTCAGTGATCTATTTCAGGTAATAGTTTTCAATATTTTATTTTATTGTTAATTTGGTTACTTATTTTCAGGTTTCGACAAACAAAACAGAATCCACCCTGCAATTAAAAAACTGCTGGGAAGCAATCCAAGTTTGGATATACTTTGTTCCGGAAAAGGCAAACGTAGAGTTGCATCAAAAAGCTGTGATAAAATAGGTTCTAAGTCTCAGACGTCAGAAGCTAAAAGACCTAAATTAGATGTTAAAACTTCAGCCCCGAATCCACACAATAACAGTGATAGTGACCAGACCTTCGTAAAGAATAGAAAGAAGACAAGACATAGATTAGTAATCGGTAATGTATCCAAGTGGATTCAGTCTCTAGAAGATAACACGACACATAAGTGGATGATGTATGTAAGAGGAGAGAAAGACAATCCTGATATATCACACATTGTAGATAAAGTAGTGTTTCACTTGCATCCATCTTATAAGCCGCATGATATTGTTGAAGTTAGGTAAGCAATAAACTGGATTACTTTACAACATGTATCAATACAATTCATCTTCACTTATTCGATGATTTTGTAATATATACTACTCGACAAAATTAACGCATTAAACTGTTTTAAAAAAGTTCAGACATAATAATGTCTTTTAATGTCATGTTTATCTTACAAATTAATAGTTTCTTATTATTCCATATCATCATTCTCAGCGTATTCTACCGATTATGGTACAGCCTCCAACACATAGTCGTTCTTCATTTCTGCCCACGATTGTCTAATATTCGCTTTTCTGTGCTATGTTGTACTGGCTTGTTTCCTTATGTCATAGCGCCATCTTCAATTTGGACGTCTTTTTGGTCTCTTGATGCTAGCACAGTGGACCATCCCTTGTCAGTTCTCGCTAAATTTCTCGCCCACTGCGATTTTCAAGATTCAATTATGTGGATTACAACATTGGCCTTGGTTTTCTGTCTGATCCATTCTAATTTTTTTTATATCTCTTTATTACATCTAGCGTGCATCGCTCCATTGACCTTTGAGTGGCTTTGAGTTTCGATATTATCTCTTTCTTTAGTGTCCAAGTTTCGCAGCCGTATGTCATGACTGGTAGTAAACACTGATCGAATGTTTTTTCTTCAAGTAGAGTGGCATCCTGGATTTGAATATAACTGCATTTTTATCAAAAGATGCCCAAGCCAGTTTCATTCTTATGTTGATTTTGGGAGTAAGGAAAGAGATTTATGTATCAATGATTACATCTTAGACATCTACTACCTCATTGTACATGGTTTGTGATTTTTTCAAGTTTACTTTTAGACTAACTTCTATCCAGGGTCCTGAATCCACTTCTGAAGCCAGCTTACTCTTTTGGCTGTGCAGCATCTAGTGCATTTGTAAACCTGTTATTGATGATTTTTGTGAATCTTATGTGTATGTTTGATAGTATACTTATAGGTCTATAGTTTATGATACATTTCTTATGAATGATAATTATGTTTG
This sequence comes from Diabrotica balteata, assembly GCA_918026665.1. NCBI lineage: Eukaryota > Metazoa > Arthropoda > Insecta > Coleoptera > Chrysomelidae > Diabrotica > Diabrotica balteata. The sequence goes on from OU898277.1 coordinate 44,497,575, forward strand.
CTGTATTCCAGTGGTCTGGTATGCATCTTGAACTTAGGCAGTTCGTAAATATGCCTGCTAAGATTTTCCAGGTTTTTTGCCAGCGTATTTAAGCAGTTCCACTGTTATGCCATCTATTCCAGCCGCTTTACCGCTTTTCATTGTTCTGATTGTCGATTCCACTGCTTCTCGAAGGACTTCTGGTATATCTTCTTGGTTACTAATTGCTTCTTCAAGTGTTTCGGGGCTTTGTATAGTTAGCTGTAGAATTTAGTCACTAGTTGTATTATTTCATTTCTGTCTATAATTCCGGTGTTTTCGTTTGTTAGATCGACGACTTGCTTCTTTCCACTCCCATTTTCTACTATTTTTTCTTTGTATTTTCTTAAGTCTTCCTTATTACTTTTCCTGATTATCTTACAAAGTTCTGTGTATTGAATTTTCTGTATATTGCTACTTAGTTTCATTTCTCTGTTTTGTTTTAGCATTATTTTGGTTTTATTAGACAGTTTCTTATGTTTATTTTATTGTTGCGGGCCTCCGATTTCTTTGGAAATATCAAGGATGATTTCCATTAATTGGGAGCTGTCGATTTGGTCATGTAATATTTCATTAATTTTCCTTTTTTTTTGCTCTGATTAGTCAATGGCCACTGCCTGTTTTAAATTTATTACAAATTTATTTTAAATCTTTTATTGTAGCAACCTTGTTGGTTAGAATGAAGTCTATATATATAAAGGGAGTTGAGGTTAATTGGGTATACAGCTGATTAAAAGCCAAGTGCACTCTGTTCAACAGTTCATTATATTTCGCCAATTTTCATTGGCATCATCCGATGAAAGTTTATTGAGGTTGCGGCAATATGATTTATTTTAACATCAGAATGGTTCAAAATTCTGAACGTCAATTATACAACTACATGTTATATGTCCCAAAAAGCTGCAATCCACATCGTACCACAAACCATTCTGATGTTAAAATAAATCATATTGCCGCAACCTCAATCAACTTTCATCTGATGATGCCAATGAAAATTGGCGAAATATAATGAACTGTTGAAGAGAGTGCACTTGGCTTTTAATCAGCTGTATGCCCAATTAACCTCAACTCCCTTTTCATCTACCAGATCAGCTGTTATTTTAGAGGATATATATATAGATATATATAGATATATATATATATATATATATATATATATATTATATATATATATATATATATATATATATATAGGGTCAACAAGATCAAGAGAAGCATGGAAAACGGTAAAAAATCTGAGAACAAACAGAAAAGAAACGAGTAGAATAGATTTAATAGAAGAAAAATCTTGGATCGAACACTACTCACAACTTTTAACTGAAACAAGACCTCAATTCACTAACATCAGTACAATAACATATGAAGTGGAATTCAGTGAAGACGATGAAATAACAGTTCAGGAAGTCGAGAATGCAATACGAACTCTAAAAAATGGGAAGTCATGTGGACCACAAGGTATACCAAATGAATTATTAAAACATAGCCCACAAGTATTACGGGAATTACTGGCGTATGTCTTCACCTTATTCTATAATGGACACGACTTACCACCGGAGTGGACAAAAGCACATATTAACAACATATACAAAAAAGGAGATAGAAAGAATTGTTCAAACTATAGGGGGCTAAGTGTCATAAATTCACTCTCAAGACTGTATGGAAAAATAATAAAAAATAAAATTGAAAAAGAGATGACAGATGTAGAAGAACAGAATGGATTTCGTGCAGGCAGATCCTGCATGGGCAGTATATTCTCTCTAAAGCAAGTTATCGAGAAAAGATTAGCCCACAATCTTTCAACTCATATAGTCTTTATAGATCTGACAAAGGCATACGATAGTGTACCACTTTCAATGCTTTGGGTAGCAATGGAAAAACAAGGAATAAGCAAAAAAATATATACAAGCAGTACAACAGCTCTACAAAAGTATGACGGCAAACATTAAAACTGGAAATAGATTAATTAGAGAAATTTCTATTAGTAACGGCCTAAAGCAAGGCTGCTGCATAGCACCTACACTCTTCAAAATATATCTGAATGCGGCGCTCTCACTGTGGAGAAGACAGTGCTGCAATATGGGCATCCCAATCGGAGATGATAGATTGTACACGATACATTTCGCTGATGACCAAGCCATTCTAGCTGAAGACGAGAGTGATATAAGCTACATGCTTAGAAAACTGGAAGATGAGTACACCAAATGGGGCCTCACAATTAATATACAAAAAACTGAGTACTTAGTTGTAGGAGAAAAACCAGAAAGTCTACAAATCGAAATGGGAACTATAAAACCAACAGACAATTTTAAGTACTTGGGAGTCCAAATAACATCAAAAGCAGGAAGTAGGGAAGAAATACATTCCAGGATTGGCCAAGCAAGATCAGCCACCAGACAGCTACACGGACTATTATGGAATAAAAAAATAACAAAAGAAAATAAAAGAAGAATTTATAAAACAATAATAGAAAGTATTGCATGTATGGCGCCGAACTCTGGGAAATAAACCAAAGAAACAAATAAAAAATTAAGGCCATGGAAATGAACTACTGGAGACGATGTTGCCAGCTCACTAGACTTGATAGGGTGAGAAACGAAGATATTCGGAGAGAAATGGAAATCGATCTAGACATAATAGACACAATCGAAGCCAAAAGACTTAACTGGTATGGACACCTTCAGAGAATGCCGGAAAATAGATGGCCAAAAAAAAATAGAAGAATGGACTCCGCCAACTAGAAGAAAACGAGGTAGACCAAGACGATCCTGGAGAGACGATGTCGAGGATGCAATGACCGCCAGAGATCTAACAACTGAAGATTGCTTCGACAGAAAACGCTGGAAATTAGGATGCGAGAATCGGCGCCAGCTGTAGAAGACTCGCTTGTTGTATTATATATATATATATATATATATATAATATATATATATATATATATATATATATATATATATATATATATATTGAATATTAAGCAGAGTATAAGAGCCAACCAGCCAATATATATTTATGTTATATTTTAGGGAATCCCCATTTCATCTATCTAGACGAGGTTGGGGAGAGTTTCCTCTTAAAGTCCAGATTTTCTTCAAATGTCCACTAAACAAGCCTGTCAGTATTGTACATAATCTTAAATTAGAAAAAACATTTTCTGGTCGTCAGACTTTAGGTATGTATCATTTAAACTAAAAAATATTTTAATTTTGTTTAAATTATAGATCTTATAGCTATTAGTGCTCTCAATAAAAGTTCGGTTTTATTTTATTGACCTTGTAAAGACAGCATCACCATTTGGAGGAGGGGTAACACTTTGTCTCAGGTTGCTCATTCAGAATTTTGTCAATGTTTTTAGTAAACAAGAAAATAATTGAAAAATATATAATCAAACTACTAATATATTCTAACAATATCTTTTCTTTTTTAATCTTTTCAATAATTTGTGTAATGCAGAACAGCTGATTAACTATTAATATTCGTGCGCTGGTCATGGTCATGAGATCGGGGCAGGGCCTTTTGTGAGGCTTTCAGACACTTGGACCTAATAAGGCGGTTCCATTTTATCACTCCTATCATACGGACTAGGCCCATAAGGACCAGGTCTTCGACTTTTCTGGGACCTAGGCTATTCGCGGCTCCAATATCCTCTAGAATCAGCAGGGGCTCCAAATCTGAGATCTTCCTGCTATTCGGAATGCCGAATCCTTTAGTAACCTTATAGTCTCATAAAAACCACCACAAGTCTCGTCGTTATAGGTACCTAACTCCTTCATTTATCCCGGTTGTATAAAAGCCGAACCCTAGATCTGCCACCTCTAATTTTCCAGAGGACAGAAGTTTCCTCCTCTTCTTCACATAGACGGCACCGTGGGCCATCGGCCAATCTAAGTAGAGTAGATGCCGCGTGCAGAGTAGAGTCTACAGTGGCTGGTAAGCATACTGACCACCAGAGAGTATCTTCTACAATGAAGAAGAAGTTGAACTGTAAAACTTTTGGAACTTTTGGCTATGTGGAACCTAGCCTGTCTCATACCTCCACCACTAGCCCAGGAGTGTTGGAATCTCCGCAAAAGTAGCTTCTTGAAACTACCTCGATCAGTAGTGAAGGGCACTCCAAGCACAGGTTCGGGTCCCACAGACAGAGTGGATGAGACCCATCTTCTTTCCAGATCGTCAGCTCGTTTTTTTCTTTCCACACCTGTGTGTCCTGGTACCCATATCAAGTTGACCTTATTAGTCAGCGCAAAATCAGAAAATGTTCTCTTGCAACCAAGAACCAGATTAGAGCTGACTGAAAGTGCTTCTAGAGCCCTTAGCGCTGCTTAACTGTCAGAGCAAATGCAGATGGTTCTGCTTGAGCAAGCCCTATCTATTATTTCTTGAGCACAAAATCAGGATCGCAAAGATCTGGTCTTGAAAGATTGATGCATGGGAGAGTAGAGCCTGGCTAGACTCTAATCTGATCCCTCTACCATATATTTCAGCAACTGCCTGCACCTCAACTTTTAACTGATCTGATCTACGACGGATCAGTGCAGGCTCTTGTTCCATTCGCTTATCCCAGTCAAGAAATTCAACCAAGAAGGATGAGATGAGAACTCAAATCGAGGAACCATACTGTCCTGTATCATAGAAAGCATAGGACAACACTCGATGGCGTGTCTCCAAATGTCACAATAACCCGTCCAACCAGTTGTTCCCAACCAGTAGAGGAGTTAAACCCAACAGCCTCAAGAGCGGCTGCGGGAGTGAATTGGTATATCCAATATAGGATTTTCGGTTGCAAACCCCGTTTGGCTACGAAAGATCTTCTGTACGCCCATAAAGCTGCAGCGGCCTTCTTCATCTTGTGGTCTAGATATTCCTTTCATCAACAGTCAACAGACTAGAATAGAATCAACAATCTTTCCTAGGTATTTCACTGACTTGGGAACCGATGGAGCTCTACCATAGAAGACAAGCTGCCTGGTCGATCCGATGGCCCTTCTAAGAGTAAACGGGACCACGGCAGTCTTGTTAGGATTAATACCGAATGATTGCTCCTGGTACTATTCTTCAACGAGTCCGAGGTCCACCTGAGCGACCTCTTGCGCTATTCCGGGAAGGGTCCCTCACCTCAACCAATGTAACTGCTCATCGGCATAGACTTGTGCATATATACCATGTTCGGGCAGTAGCTGAAGAAGGCCGTTGACCAACTGAATCCAGCTTTTTCTTCAACTTCTAAATATATGTATTCGTTATTTACCCTGTATTTGGTTAGTTTTTCATGTTATTCTGCTAACCGAGTTTGTCATTGCAATGCATAATGCATAGTTGTCACATTCGTCACGTCTACCTTTTTAACATATATTAGAAATGAAGGATGTCTTCCATTCTTCTGAAATATCTGTTCTGTAGTTCTGGAATGGTTTCGTTAGACTTTCGTACAATGTGTGTTTTGTTGTATTTAATTAACTCAGCTGGGATATTATCTGGATCTGGACTCTTAAGCTAATATTGTTAGGAATCTGTGAATAACTTCAGACACCTTCTTCTGGTAAATATTATTCGATAAAAGTTATCACTGAACTAGCCTGAATTATTAATAGATTCCTGTATATTTAACCTAAGATTAATGCTGGGCTCCATCGACTTACATTATTTGTTTAACAATATATACTAACGAATATTTTCGATTATAGGAAATGAAACTTTGGTAGATGTATATCTACATGACATTAGTATAAAACCAGAAACCATTACGAAACCTCCAAGTGAACCAGTTGATAATGAAAGTCCAAGCACCTCGTACAATAATATTTTCCAAAATCTCGATTTACATCTTCAGGTATTGTAATTTTTGCTTATTCGTAGATAGGATTTTAATTTTTATTTACATTAGTGTTGTACTTTTGATCAGTGTTATTTCATAAGGTGATATCAGTAAAAAAAAAGAAAGAAAAGAATTTTAGAGGTGAAAATAATTTTTAGAATTAAATTAGTTTATTCGAATTCAATGTCTTCACAATTAACCTTCCTTAATCCATTTAACAATTTGATAATAATATGAGATCAAGAATGTTTGTTGTTCCCAATATTCTTTAATAACTCTTGCGGCATGCTTGATATAGTTTCCCAATTTTCCTAGTCATAGCTTAAAACCTAAACACAGAATCTTTAATGCAAATAACAATCGGATTCATTGCTTAAATTAATATTAATATGAGATCAAGAATGTTTGTTGTTCCCAATATTCTTTAATAATTCTTGCGGCATGCTTGATATAGTTTTCCCATTTTCTTAGTATGACCTTAAATAAGACTACAGTGGTTACTTAAAGACATTAACAATAACTTTTACTTTACCTGCTCCTTCATGGTATCCTGGTACCAGTATGGCTTTAGTTATATCAGCGGTCAGATTTTAATACCCTACAGAAAAGGGTCACAGGAAAATTCGCTCCGGCCATATATTTCTTTCAAAATATAGTGTCAAAATGCCTTTAGTAGTAATGAATAATAATGAATAGCCAGGGTCAGCGTAAATAAAGAATGTTGTCTTCATAAAGCAGGTACTTTGATACATTTTTGCAACAAGGCAAGTATACTTTATCCAGTTCGGACTTAAATGTAACCGGCAAAAATGTTAACTGAGAAGTAAAGTTGTGTGCTAATAAATAAGTAAATATATAGCAGCATACTATCAAGTGTACGACTACAATATGTCCGCCCTGACAACCTTATTGAATTTGGATTATAGTATATAATTAAAGATGATAACGGAACTCTACTCACTTCTAAAAAAGATATTTTACACAGATGGAAAGAATACTGTGGACGACTGATGATGGAGGAAAGCAGAGACGCCCCATCACAACAAGAAGATGCCAGTTTTGCGACGGAACCTGACGTACTCAAAAGTGAAGTTGAAGCAGCAATTATGAGGCAAAAAAGTCAAAAAGCTGCCGGTCCAGATAACATACCTATTGAAATGATTTGGGCCCTAGATGACGTTGGAGTGGATATAATACATCAAATTTGTCAAATAGTGTGGGAGACAGGTAAATGGCCTGAGGACTGGACACAATCACTATATATTCCCATACATAAAAAGGGAGCGAAAGATTTATGTAGCAACTATCGCACAATTGCTCTAATTGCGCATTGCAGTAAGATACTCTTACACATAATTCTCGAGAGGATAAAGCCCTTTTTACTACCTAACATTGCGGAGGAACAAGCAGGTTTCGTCCCAGGACGTGGTACTAGAGAACAAATTTTAAACGTACGGCAGATTGTAGAAAAATCCAGAGAATTCAACATCACAACATATTTGTGCTTCATAGATTATAGTAAAGCTTTCGATTTGGTCAACTGGAGTAAAATGTGGCAGGTTTTGTCTGAAATGGGAGTCCCTTATCATCTGATACTGCTAATTAAAAGCCTGTACAATAACAATTATGCCAGAGTTAGAATAAATGGGGAACTAACTGACAGTTTCAGGGTCACAAAGGGCGTGAGACAAGGCTGCATACTAAGCCCAATTTTATTTAACATCTATGGTGAATGGATAATGCGGAAAGCTACTGAGGACTGGAACGGTGGCATCACCATTGGCGAGAAGAAGATTTGCAACTTGAGATATGCAGATGATACTACTATCCTCGCTAGTTCTGAAACTGAATTGATTCGCCTGCTACAACGGATAGAAGACGTAAGCTTAACGATGGGCCTTAAAATAAACAGGGATAAAACGAGAATCATGATAATTGACAGAGCTAACAACAATCAAAATCATCTGGTTAGGATAAACAATATCGCTGTTGTAGATAAATTTGTGTATCTGGGCTCATTAATAACCAACAAAGGAGGCTGTACTGAAGAAATAAAGCGGCGGTCAGCAATCGCAAAAAGCGCTATGGCAAAAATTAACAAAAATTTGGAAAAGCCATGAAATTACTACCGATACAAAAATGAGACTAGTAAGAAGTCTAGTTTTTCCAGTTTTTACTTATGCATCGGAATGCTGGACCCTTACTGAGAAAGACAAAAAGAACATAGATGTATTTGAGATGTACTGCTGGAGACGAATGCTGAGAATACCATGGGTGGCCCGAAGAACAAATGAATCCATACTGGTCCAGCTAAACATAAAGAAAAGACTAAGAACACAAATAACAGAACAGATAATAAGCTATTTTGGACATGTGCTTCGAAGAAATGGTCTTGAGAAACTTACCATCCAGGGAAAAGTAGAAGGCAAAAGAAGTAGAGGTAGATCTCCTTACCATATTTGAAATATTTTATTTGTTAAAAAATAAATATACTCAAAAATATTTCCACGATATAATGAACATATAAAATATGTACGATAAGAAAAATGTGTTAAATGTAGCCTATAGGACTGTTTATATTTCATGGCTAGACTTCACATGAAAAGATCGTTGCCATTAATTCGATTGGTTACAGACCAATCTAAATGCCAACAAATAAAATATCTTTACATAAATATGCATTCTAAATATATCTTGTTGGTGAATTCTGTTGATTTTTTTTGAGAACCGACTCACAATCTTTTTGTCTCTATCTAATTGACGTATTAGAAAGAAATGAAAAGAGGTCATGGGATGAACTATAGTAGACTTTTTCTGAAAAATAAATACTCTTAACCAATATTCTATAAACATTTTTTAATAATTTAATTTTCTGCAGGGCAACAACCTGAAATCAGATTTCACACCTTTAGATAAAATGTTTATAAAGAAAGAACCTTTCGAATACGACTACACTCCACTTGACCTATACAAAGAACCTTTAAATTATGACCAGTTTATCAAATCTGAAGACATCATCGTCAAAGACGAACTTCCAGAAATCACGGATCAAACGACAAGTAATGTGGATATTATATCAACCAGATCCGATTCAGCATACGGATGTTCTGACACTGCGTCTATGAGTTTCGAGCACGATTACTGTGATGTTATAGAGGAACAATTCGTGGATAATGAAGTCGAGATGAAGGAGGACTATTTTCTTAATATTTTTAATCTCGAACATTCCTATTCTTGTCTTAGTTTGACAGACAGTCCAGATGTTAGTACTGTAAGTGAACATATGGTAAAAAGAGAGAATGTGATTGTTGACCAGGATTCAGACAACAAACTGATCTTTGGATTGGGGGAGAATTACCTTAGAGGAAGTACTTCAGTGGTTTATAATACGGTAAGTTAAAATATTAGTTGTATTTTTTTTAAATCACTGTATGATAATTGATGTATATATATATATATATATATATATATATATATATATATATATATATATGTGTGTGTGTGTGTGTGTGTGTGTGTGTGTGTGTGTGTGTGGGTTTATGCTCAATATTTTTGTTGGTAAAATCTAATGTGCTGATTTTCTGATTTTATTTTATTTTATTTAATACTCCATTTGTTTGTCCACTTCTACAATCCATTATATAACTTATCTGTGATTCAATTACGTTGTCAACAGAAAATTTCAACATTTTGCTCTGAAACTAGGACAGAGTGTACAGGAGATATATGACGGGTACAGAACACTTCCCTTTGTATCTCTGCACTAATTTTCCTTAGTTCAGAATAAACATCTTTCTGCTTAATCCTGAAGTATCTCTGTGACAAATATGAAATTAAGATCTTTGAGTATTGGACAGGAAAGGCCATTTTTATCTTATGCTACAGTCCTACGGGCCAGACCTTGTCGAGGGCCTGTGCTACATCCTGCATACCAATAATGCTGAGCAAATCTTTTTTTCTTCAAGTGATCCTTCTATCACTCTAATAACCTTAATATATCACAATAAGTCTTAATAATAATCACTTCATATCAGTGGCGGCTCGTTTCACTTTAAAAAGGTAGTGCCAGAATTCGGGCAACTGAATGAACGTAATTTGCAAGAGGATATGTCTCCTTAATAATTTTTTGCACACATTTAATCCACCGCTCATAACAGATGCACCATCATAACTTTGAGCAAATAATTTGTTCGGAGTATGTTTTAATAAGGGATTTAAAACATTTAAAATACATTCATCGATGGACTTAGTCATATCCGTCCAGCACATAAAATCCCCAAAACCTCTCAACTGATCGTCCTTTACACAAATATCGGGAAACTATAACTAATTGAAATTCACCAGCAACGTCTGTCGTTTCATCGGCAATCACTGCAACATAAGGAGAATTTTCAATTTCTTTCTTAATTTCCTTGTGGTAAACATCCAACATGCACTCAATGAGTTCATTTGGGGTTGTTTTTGAGGTACCTTTAAAAGATTTGGAACTTTGAATATGAACCTTTAAGTCGTTGTCAAATTCGGCGCTAAAATTGACCAGCTTCTTAAATATGTCTCTGCTTTCTGAATTTTTGGTTTCGTCGTGACCTCTAAGAGCTAACTCAAAAACTCCACAAAACCTTATACAATTTATGATTTGATTCAAGACATATCGATTATTATCCACCTGTTCATTGTGTTTAATTAGAGTATCACGATAAGCTGAATTTAGGGTTTTTATATTTAAGTTACCAAGCATCGAAAAGCTAAAACATTATTTATGTGCACTAGATTTTTCATGGGATCTCATTTTCTGCCTCGTCTCCTCCAAACAAAACGCATACAAAACAAAACAGTTTATTAGTTTGTTTGCAACCACACAACCAGCTATTTTTATCATAAATAGTTCTATTAAACTTACGACGGCGAAGTTTTTGTCCACTTCCACTTACAAAATATTTTAGATAATAAACACAACATCAGCAAACAAATGCGTAAATAAACTCGAAATAGATAAGATCTACCAAAGCTTTCATCTCCAGATCTCGTGCCTGGCTCAAGTAGTCTCATTTAACGTCTTACTAAATATATAGTAAAGCTCTATCTCAGTGGGTTGCTAGATAAAAGAATAGAAGAGAAAAAGAAATACACACAAAATAATTAACTAGCATTAAGATGATTTAAAGATAAAAAATATGTTTCATAGTTAGCAAGGTAGGGCCATGGCTCTATGGCACTACCTCACAAGCCGTCTGTGGATAGTCGGATAGTATAATTCAGCCAGAGAAACAGGATTCGTTGATATAGGCATTTATTTCGAATTTACATATACAAATGAAAAAGTAATTATCGTTAACTGTCTACTGAATACAATGTTTGAATACAAAGACGTACTGTTTATTTATTTCGGTAGATGGGTGTGACGATATTCGATATGGTAAACTAAGATACGGCGATCGAGGAATTGAGGTCGTACTCGTATTTCAACGCAGAACGACTACTTGGACAGGGATAAGGATGTCTATCTAGTTCAACGCATCAGATAGAAAGAATACGCCAATAACGTTCAACGAACCAGATTGACGCAGCCAGAGGAAGAATTGTCAATCTCACTCAACGCGCTAGATCGACTGGGTTCGAAAGGATTTGGGACACGTTCAACTCACCTGTCTCCAAGGTCAGATATTCTCAGCTCAACGCGTCGAGAATGGTTAGCTGTCTTTCAGTTTCGACTTTTATACTATTCGAGACGGAACAAAAACATGTTTTGTTTAACACATAGGCGTACTCTAGACGATAAAATATATTATCGTCACACGCCACTGCTTCATATATTCTGCTTCAAACAGTTAATATTCGTGGTCATTTTAGGGTAGTCTTTGCATTTTTAAGTAAATTAGTGGAAACGTCGCTTGAAATGGCATTAGGCATTTTAATTCGTTATGAAAATTGATTACCTAGAGAACATTTTTTAATATATTTTAAATTTTAGGTACCTAACAAAGTGGTGGCTACAAAATCCCTGGATTACGTCCAGTTGTGTCAGCAGAACGGTTTGGTTGAAGCTAGAAAAATCTTGAAGTCTAAATTTGGTATATCGTTACCTCCAAACCGATTCAAAAACATAGGCGAAGCGTTACCATATTTGCTAAGAAGATTCTCATTGTGGAACGAAAAACGGGCGAATTCGAGTTTTAAGGCCTTATATCCGTTTATAGCCTCCTCAAAGGAAGAATTCGATATGTGGCCTTTTGGCAAAATGTTAAATGCAGAGGTAAGTACTTAGTCTTCTTCATCTAGTGCTTATCCTCTTTGGATCTTTGCGATCACATTGAAGTCGCCATTTTTTTGTCGTACATGTTTACCTACCCTATTTACAAATCTTTTTTGTTTCTTTTATCTTATTTAGTAGTAACTGATAAGTTTGTTTGTAATTTGTAGAATTTGTTTCTTATTTGTTCATATCTCTTCTATGAGCTGCAGATTTTTGTTATTTATCCATTTCTGCCGTTTATTGTATTTGGTTTAAGTTTATCCCTGGTAACAGTAACAATCTACAAATAATCTATCGGATTTCTTACAATTTGGTTCGAATTGTCGACCGGTTACTTCCATGTATATAGACTTCTGCTAAACTAAACTAAATCATTGCGTATAATACATATCACAACTCTTCATGGACAAAATACCAGAGAATTTTAATATAACGAGTACTCAGAAGCCTTCAGCTTAGTTAAAGATGTTATGGAAATCGCAAAATCCGATAAAGCAGATGGACCAAGCGAGGTACAATTTGAGCTTGTACAATTGTTTCTGCAATTTTTTCTGTTTTGCTAGACCTGCTTAATGATATATACAGAACTAAGATCATACCGCATGAGAGAGAGGGGGAGAAATTTATTGTTTCTAAAATGAGTTACATTTATAAAACAAAGTACAAGATACATTAAAATACTAATTATAAAATTTTCATAATAACAAAGTAATCAATTAGCACAACTTTCCTCAAAAAATCACTAGATACTATAGTAACACTTAGATAATATAACTTCTTGATTGCTCTACGGAATACAAAGATATTGCTTGGGAATCTTATATCGAGAGGTAGGTGATAATAAGATTACTCATTTTCAGTGTAAATAAATGATTTTTTAATTAATGTAGAAGAGGGAATTGGAAGCTATTGAAATGATGATGAAATGATGATAAAGAGAACAGCTACCCCAAAAGGCAATACGTTATCTCAAATTAGATTAAATCAACACCACATAAACACTTTTTGCGATCTTGAAATCTAAGTAGTGTGTAACTGATTTGACAGCGAAATAACCCGATATATTTTTGCTTAAATATACAGTGTGTTGCTCAAATATAAGTTTATTACCAATTTAGAGATCTAAAGTTTTGTTTACGTTGTCAGAATAAATGTCTTTATTGTACAGAGTAATGTTGTTTAGATCATTCTTAAAAGAAATAATTTGGTTTTTGAAAAATTAAATGTCAAATGATTAGCTTTGCACCACTCTTAGAGTTCTTGTTTTTGCATAAAATTGTGGTGTCATTTGCAAACATAATAAACCGGCCATTAATGTCGAGACTAATTATGTCATTAAAACATATCAGAAAAAGATAGGACCCAATACAGAGCCTTGAGGTACGCCACAACTAATAAAGATATTGAATAGCGCTCATTGATTGATACAGACTGGCATCTGTCTTCAAAGTCTTCAAAGAATTAAACCACTTTTGGGCAGTGCCTCTAAAACCATATTTTTCCAGTTTATTAAGAAGTATTTTGTGATTGGCACAGTCAAAGGCTTTAGATAGATCACATAAAATCGCAGCAGCAACATAATTTTATTTAAGTCTAAGTATAGGTTTTCCATGAATTCGAAGATGGCATCATATGTACTTTTTAATGACTGGAAAAAGAATTGGATGAAGGAAGTAAATTTTGTTTTTGTAAGAAAGTCATTATTCAGATTTTTACCAATTTTTCTACAACCTTTGAAAGTGACGGTAACAAAGAGATGGGACGATAATTAGAAGATAAACAGTGGTCACCACCTTTATACAGGGGAATAAATTTTTAACGATCACTAAAGTGACCTATTGAAAAAGACGTGTTAATTTCCTTCTCTAAAACCCTCAGAACATTATCAGGAAGATAAGATAAAACTTAAGATGCTATATCATCCCAGTCTGTAGCCATAGGATTTTTAATGCTTTGTATTATATTTTTTAGGAGCCATAGTTGCTATTAGAAAGGAATTTGTAATGTTTATTCCATTTAAAAAATGCATTGGATCAGAAACAGAATTAGTTTTTCCAGCAAGTTCGGGACCTACCGAGCAGTAATATTTATTTAGCTCGCTAGGGTCTAAGACTATTCAGTAGTTTGGGGAACTTTAGCTCCCCAAGATTATTAACTATACGCCAAGATTCCTTTTGTTTGTTATTGGCATTTTCCATTATATAATCAAAAGATATACATGTAGCTAATTTAGTAACCTTCCTATAGATGGATCTATATTTAGAGAAATACATCAAAAATTGATTATTGCATATTATATGTTTTTTAATGTAGTTTAACGATTGTAAGTTTTTGCGGAAAATTCTAATTCCTTTAGTAACCCAAGTTTTTTATTTTTATTTAAGAATTTTTTTTTGAAATGCCAAATTGAAAATCTATATGAGCGTGTGACGAAATTGATGGAGCAAATCAGGAGAGCAAATAATTTTATGCCAATCTTCCTGAGTAGGTACATAGTTTGATAAACCTGTCAAAATTACATTTGCTGAAAATCGTACCCCATCTGCCTGAGTAAGGCGGATTCTTAAGGGGAAATTCACACAGAACGGGATCATGATCCGATGAAGAATAAGGAATGACTCAGCATACCGCCAGATCCGGATGAAGATAAGTACAAAATATAATCCAATATGCTGTTATCTCTTGTTGGTTCGGTAACCAGCATTCTCATATTAAAACTATTAAGTAAATTTATAATAGTAAAATCATGGCTGTGTAATGAATCCAAATAATCAATATTAAAGTCACCTGTCAAGATAATAAAAACATTTTGTGGAATTTTATCAAGCAATAACTGAATAATAAACTTAGGGGATCTATACACAACAATGAGAAAGTATTAAGCTTCTTACTGAAAGTAATAGAAATTTCAAATTCAATGTAGAGGTGGATAAATTTATTGTAGTCAATCAAATTGAATTTATACTAAAATGTCGTATTAATTAGAATCAATGTTCCTACATGGATGCTTTCAGATCTGCAAAATTTAGATATTAAGGAATAATTGTTATTACAAAGTGTTTCTAGAGGATATAACCAGTGCTCAGTTAAAAGTACAAGATCTGGCCAATCATTTTCGCTAAGAAACACTTCCAGTTCCTCAACGTTGTGCGTACAGAACATATTTTGTATAAAATAATACAAAATTTAATACTGATATTAGATTTATGTACATATACTGGTATCGATACACACCGACAATATTATTTATATTATGTTTGTGCCCTATGTAAGGATAAGGAGGGGCATATACTCAATACAAAAGAAGAAGTATTGCAAAGGTGGGTGGAACACTATAAAGAAATACTTACTATCGAACTAGAAGATCCAAATCAACCACCCCCATAAGCAAGCAACAATACACCATTGGAGCCTCCATCAATTCAAGAAGTGCGGGATGCAATAAAACACCTATAAAATAATAAATCTCCAGGAAGTGATGGTATACACGCGGAACTTACTAAATGTGGAGGTGCTACTCTTACTAACCATATATATAAAATCATACTGAGAGCCTGGAATGGGGAACAAATCCCGGAAGAGTGGTGTATTGGGATCGTTTGCCCGCTACACAAAAAGGGTGATCAATTGGAATTCAACTATAGGGGAATAACCCTCCTTAATACAGCATACAAAATATTTTCGAGTATTTTATATAGTCGCCTGAGTGCATATTCAGAGGAGCTTCTTGGCGAATATCAAAGTGATTTTAGGCCTGGTCTATCAACAACAAACCAGATCTTTGTGCTAAGGCTAATACTGGAAATAACCAATGAATTCAATATCGACACATTTTCGTAGATTTTAAATCGGCCTATGATAATGTCCTAAGAAATAAATTGTATGTAGCCATGGATGAATTTCACATCCCCGATAAACTGATAAGATTGGTTAAGACTACAATGCGTAAAGTTGTTTGCAAAGTCGAAATACAGGGCGAACAATCGCAGGCATTTGAAACGCATGTTGGGTTGCGACAGGGAGATGCGCTGGCGTGTCTCCTTTTCAACATAGCTCTGGAAAAGGCGGTCAGGGATGCAAAAATAAACACCAGAGGAAACATTTTTTATAAATCATCCCAAATTTTGGCATATGCAGATGATGTTGGCCTAGTTGCCCGCACAACACGCAAACTAGAAGAAATGTGTCAAATGCCTCAAAAAATATGGGCATGCAAGTAAATGAGGAGAAAACTAAGATAATGGCATCAACACCCAACAATAGAGCCAGAAACATCGGCCACGAATTCCCTGTTGATGACTCTACCTTTGAAGTGGTGGACAAATTCACATACTTAGGCTCCCTCATCACCAAGGAGAATGTCATGACGGAGGAAATCAAGTAAAGAATAATGCTAGCAAACAAATGCTATTTTGGATTGAGTAGACATATGAGAAGCAGAAACTTACGCCAAAAAACAAAAATAACCATATACAAAACCCTTATACAACCAGTGTTAACATATGGATCGTAGACATGGACCATTTCCAAGGCAGATGAAAACCTCCTGCTTATATTTGAACGAAGGATCCTGAGAAGAATATTCGGTGGCATCTGTGAAAATGGTGTTTGGAGAAGGAAGTACAACTATGAGATATATCACAGATATAATTATATATTTGGTGGTAAAGAACGTAGTATCTCTCATAAAAATAGAAAGACTAAGATGTGCAGGACATCTGGCAAGATCACCGCAGAACAACCCTCCTAGAAGAATTCTTATGTCACAACTTGTGGGAAGTAGAAGTAGGGGTAGGGGTAACTCAGATGGAGGGATGGTGTAGAAGAGGATGGTAGAAAAATAGGCGCAGCAAACTGCCAACAGTTGGCAATGGATAGAACTTACTGGCGTAATAGACTCGGGAAGGTCGAGGCTCTTTTATAAGGCTGTAGCGCCAATGATGATGATGATGTGAGATACTAATTCCTTTCTTATCCGGGAAGGCCTTCAAAAATCCTTGTTGTTACGTTGATAGTTGTGGAATATTTGAAGTCGAAACGTTTGAAACCGATTATTTTGGGCCAAGTAGCTTGTTGGTAGGTTTGATCTTTATATTTTTCGCTAATCCTAAACCTACAACACTTATTACAATTTTACTGTCGGGAGTTCCTTTACAATAACATCCACGTCGGAGAATTGTTCTTGATTTTTTGCGAAATCGTGGATATTTTCAGATGATACATGCCGCTTAATTCTATAAAGGTATAACCGAACTTTACGGTCTGCACCAAAATCGCTTGTTTCCACTTTTGTATCTCTGAACAGTTCTTGTATAATTTTTTTCCACTCTTGTAGTTTAGCTTTGGTATTATAAACTAACTGTCAGTTGTTATTTACGACAGGGTAGTATTTTTTTTATTCATTATGAAAATGAAAATTATGAACATTCTTTCACTTGTATATATTAAAAGAATCATACCTATTTTCTAATTCTTTCATTTCATAACTTTTTCTTCTAGCCATTTCTCTTTTGCATGTTGTACTTTCCTCATATTTCCTTATTCAAACGTTTGTTTTCGATTGTGTCCCTATTTTTTTTATTTTCCTTTCATCCTTTTCATCCACCCTATATAAAATGTTTGATGTCATCCAATCTTTTGTTGCCTTTGATCGAGTTTTTGGAATTTCTTCCCTTGTACTATTGACCAGAATGTATTTGATTTGTTCCCATGTTATATTTATATTTTGAGTAGTTATTTGGCTTCGATATGTTAATTGATAATTTTTTGTCCAACTTCATAGTAGTTTTATCTTTGATCTCTACCTATTTTTCGTCAATGTTAATTTTAATTTCATAAAATTTTGCTGATTAATATGTAAAATTACTTTGAATAGCTTCGTACAAAATCTTTAAATCGCTGATATTAATATATTTTTTTCATTTGCAGTGGAATCGAGCTAAAGAAATTAAGAAAATCTTGTCTGCGAGGTTTCCAAGTTTAAGAAAATGGAGTACAAGGGCTATTTTTATGTATGCCCGTTCCCATAAGTATTCACCTGTACTTAGTTCTGCTGCGTTCTTCAAACATTCGTCGGAGGATCTTAGACTTATTAATGATTGTTTTTCAGAGGTTGAAGCAGGTGCGATAAATATTAATAAATCATTGGAAATTGATGTCAAGGTTGACATTGAATCAGAAGGAGGTAAGAATAACTGGAATTTGGTTTATCTTGGCATTTATCTATTTTGGCAAACAAAATGATTGCCAAAATGACAGTGTTCTAATCAAAAATGTTGAACTAGTCATATTGGAGTAAATCATGGAATCAAAGTAGATAGCACCTTTGTACGCTTATCAATTGAGTGGGAAACAGTTAGGAAAGGTTTGTTGTTGTTTCCTGTTTGATTTTGTATTCAGCCGCCTCGTCTTTTGAAGCCATGGGAGGCCGAAATAACGTCATAACGCAGTGTTAATTTAAGAGTAAAAGATTTAAAAAAAAGCATTAAAGATTTAACATAAAAGTTAAGATTTAAAAAAAAGCATTAGTCAGTCAGTCAGTAATCATTTAAAATTGTTGGGGTATGGATGTATATTATACTTGGAACTTGTATAGTTTTACATATTTTATCATCTATTAGCTTTAGGGGGAAAAATATTTACGCGACGCAATGTTGCTAATTCCCAATTGTCAATAGTACGAACTGAGAGATTATGGTACACTGGAAAAATAGTACAAGATATAAGAAATTTATTAAACATACTTAAAACCCCGAATACATAAAATTTTAACAATATTAAAAAAAAGTAAAAGCAATTTTTTAAAACAATAAAATTTATACAAACTATTAGCCGAAATTAAGATCAAGCTCAATATCATCATCCTCCATATGTTGAATCTACGGACTTTCTTTATTTTAATTAGCTTTGCTAATGTTGCTTGAGAACTGTGAGTGTGAGATTTTATTATTTGTTTATGTTTTGCACTATTTTCATGAAGTTTTGATACCTGAATCTCCGATTTCAGTAAACTAGAACAAACTTTACCTTTGCGTTTGTTTTGGAATTTTTATCACTACAAACCCATTTAAAAGTTGATTCCCATTCGTTGTAGGAATTTTAAATTCTATTAATACAAATTTTCTTTTTTGGAGGGGTTGATCTATTCTGGCTCTATTCAGAATCTTTTTCATCCATCAGTAGGTATACATATTAATAAAACGTAATTATACAAATAATAGTAGTTATAGTACGTTTTACAAATCAAAAAGCTCAGCTCTACAAATGAAAATTTCGGTTATTTTCGGCTACTCTCGCAAAAGAAGTGAGGAGTTAGGGCGATATTTTCTGCATGTCAAACTGAATTTTGTTATAATATACAGTGTAGGTAAAAGTTTATGGTCGGTATGGTAAAATTTAACATGATATCTAACACAGATTTAAAATCATATTTTCAGCGAATAGACAAAGATAATCATATTTCCCCTTGGCCTCCCTTCCCTAAATCTTATCGATGCCCATTGCCCATTAGTGAGACGATTAGTTCCGATCAGAGATATTTTACATATTCTTTGGTTCCGATCCTAATATAGCTAAGAAACTAGAGGTGGGTCCTCTAGTTTTTTAATTTTTTATCGGGACCGTTTTTCGTAAACTGTAACTAGTTGATTGTTTACCAGTATTCAAATTAGCGAGTACACAAACATATTGGCTATTATCGTTTGTTTGTATAAGTATTGAAGTGAAAGAAACTAACGAAGGATATATTTATTATAACTTGAAAAATAAATTAAACAATACAAATAGTACTTACATTTACATGGACTTGAGTCATCTTTATCAGTTTCTTTTTCTTGTACTGGTTAATTTTCAATAGTACAATCTTCTTTTTCTTTTTTATAAAAGTAACCAGCTTCTTAACTATTTCTTTTGTTTTTTTACCTTCATTTTTATCAGAAAATCCCTGCATTTTAAATCATTATTTGTCTTTTACGAATCTACGGTTTCTCACTGGTAAGCCAACTAGTTGATGGTTGATTTAAAAAAAACTATGTTTTGTGTAGCCGTAACCACGTAAACAGAGGAGCAACGGACACTTTACGTCGACGAGGACGATTAGTTGATCTGAGAGACTACTACAAAACTAAAAATAACATGCGACTCTTTCGAGACAGTGGACAGTCGGGCTATAGGTTGACGTTGAAAATAAAATAACTAGGCATTCTGATTAATGAATGAGTTTCGATTTAAGATTGATCTGCATTTTCGAAGTTGATGGATACTTCCATTAATAAAAATATTAGTTTAGAACAAAAGAAACAAATAGATATGGATTTACTTAACCTATGCAAAGACTCGTTTCATCCGATTTCCATAGTTGAAGAAGGAGCTTTTAAAAAGTTTGCAGGGCGGGTTCTTGGATATAAACCGCCAACAAGAAAAACTTTGTCAGGTTCATTACTTCAGGAATGTTACATCAAAACTGAGCAAATTATTAGATAACAAGTTGTTAAAGAAGTAGAAAATATCTGTATTACTACTGACCTCTGGACATCTGGAGTAACTGAGAGTTACATCGCATTAACAAGACAATATTTAACTGAAAATTTAGAATTTAAAACGGTCTTATTAGGCTACTGCCACTTTTCTGGAAACCATAATTCAGAAAACATCGCTTTTAAAATTCCTCGATAATACCTGGAATATGGTCAAAGCTATTAAATATGTTTTGGAATGAAAACATTTAAACTGTTTTGCTCATACGTTAAATTTATTGATGGAGGACGCACTTAAATGCTGTCGTGTACAAATAGATAAAATAAAAAGTCTTTTTTTCGACAATTTGACAAAAAACACATTTAAAAAAAGTACCTTATCTTCAGAAAGGCTTTTAAAGTATCAATTACAACATAACGAAGTTAACAAACGGCCAATCCAAGACGTGGAAACTAGGTTGACCTTCACCTATTACATGTTAAAAAGAATGACCGAGTTAGAAGAGGCAAAGAGGCATACATTGGTATTAGTTAATACAGATTTAGACTTAGACCAAATCTAAATAATGAAGACTGGATTATTTGTTCTTAACTGTCCCAAATTTTACGGCCTTTTAAAGAAATAACAAGTACAATCAGTGGCCAAAAAGAATCTTGCAATAAAATTTTAGCAAACGGTAACCTTACATCCATAGTATCCGACGTAGTACAATTACTAATATCGGGTTTAGCAAAGAGATTTAGAGGGATAGAATAGAGTGGCACATTGTCATTATGTACATTTATGGATTCACGATTTAAAGTGCAGGGATTTTCTGATAATAATGACGCTAAAAAATAAGAGAATGAGTTAAGATGCTGGTTACTTCTATAATTAAAGAACAAGAAGATTGTACTATTGAAAATCAACCAGTACAAGAAAAAGAAACCGATAAAGATGGCTTAAGTTCATGGTGTATTTTTGATCAATTAATTGGACATGACTCATCTAAACGTACACCTCTATCGAGAGTCCATTACAATGGTGGAAGAACCATCGCCATGTATATCCTCACTTAACCACTATATTCATAAAGTATTGTAAATGTGAACACATGTTCAAAATCTGGTTTAATTTTAAATAAAAGAGGAACACGGTTAACAAGAAGTAAAGTAAAAAAATTTATGTTTTTAAATGTCAATTTAGACGATTCGTGATTTAATTCGTGATTTAATCATAACGTGTAATGTAAATGTAAGTACGATTTACTATTTGTATTGTTTAGTTTAGTTTTCAAGTTATAATAAATATATCCTTCATTAGTTTCTTTCACTTCAATAAATATACACATAAACGATAATAGCCATTATGTTTGTTTATGTAGGTACTCTCTTACTTAAAACTGCTGTTAAAAAATCATAGTTACTTGTTTACGAAAATCGGTTTTGCGACGTCAACGACCCACCTCTATTCGTACCTGTGTCCTTACTTTGATTCGGCGTTTTGACCATGCGACACGATACGTTACCAAATAGTTTTGTATAAAGCTTTTTTATTTATATGCAGTTTAATGTTTTTATTGGAAATAAGGCACAATGTGACTTTAAAATAAGCTTATTTTGACGTTTAGATTTTTAATTCGGAAATCGTACCTAAAATACGAAACAGTAATAAATTTTATTTATATAAAACGATTTCTGAAGTATAAATCAAAATGTTATATTACACTTATTGTAAATTAAAATTTTGGCATATGTATTCCCAATAGAAAACAGTAAACTTGCCATTTACATCCATTTCGGCCAAATTTGATTATCTTGGAACATTGTTCAAATGCTAAAAAGACAACAGGTCAAATAAAACCAATAAGTTTGGCAACGTTGAATTTCCCCTTTTTTATTATATCCACTCATGTATGTTCGGCGATATAAAGAGCGGACCTAATATACCTCTCTCTTTTTAAACAGGTGTTTCTCACTCCATCTCATGTAACGTCTATACCGACCATAAACTTTTACCTATACTGTATGGTGTTTATGTGTAACTTTTTTTTTGTCGACTGTTTCAAACCTCGTATTTCGATTTTATTTTACTTATTTATTATTATTTTTTTTTTTGAGTTTTCTTATTATATGCATCTGATAAGACCGATTTAAACATCCATAAATTTTATTAGCGTATTTGGGTGCACTCTACTTATCGCGATTAATACACCCCTTCATTCTATCTAAAACACGAATCGATGTTCTACTATATATTAGAGTGCATGATATAACTTAAATGTAACAAAAATATTGCTTCCCTCATATATCCCTCTGCATCTACCAATAAATAGTCATGTTGAAATTATTCAGGTTTTGAAACTATCTTGCCATCGAGATGCCAAGATTTGATTTCACCACTAGTGCGTCTGTGTATCTGCTTATACGTATTTCGCCCTAATAGGGCTCGTCAGAACAGCTATTCACAGTCGTTCTGAACGTGAAAATAAATCTTTTCTGTCTTAGAAAGCAACTCTAACATGGCTTCGTATAGACGCAAATAGCGACATCTGATATTAAAATCTTGACTGTCTTTTTCTTTTTATTCCGATATACTCTGTACGAGTACAAGAAACCAACTCGATAAGGATTTTTGCTTAGTTGAGGAGATATGTCATGGAATGCAAATTTTAGATTCCCCATGTCTCTAATAACATCTTTATCAACGTCTGTTTTGCCTTGCAATTCTTAGAAGGCACAGATTAAAGCAAAAATCTGAATTTGGTTTCGAAAATTAGTTTACGGATTTTACTAGTAAATGTATTTATAAAAGTGATTTTTATCAAATATCTATTAGAATATCATCAATAACTTATTATTAATCAAGTTTGTTTTCAGATAATTCTGCTCCTTCAACGTCGCGACGACCAGATGCGCGTTTACCTACGACTTACATAGATATATCGGATAGTTCTCTTAAGGACCAGTGCGATTTCGTTCGGGAAACTGCATTAGATTGTGGAATAATTTTACGATCTGAAGAAATTTCAGATGGTGTAATTATGAATGGAGCAGCAAGAATGATGCTGGAGGCTGTGAAATGTTTGGCAGAGGGTTTAATCAGGAGGTCCAATCATCATTTAGTTTGTAGGAAAGATTACAGGTAATAGTTTTTTTTGTGATATATTTGGTCTTCTTCTTGTCGTGTCTATCCGTTACCGATGTTGGACACATGACTATTGTGATTTTATTGACTGTTGCTTGAAAAAGATGTGTTTCGAAAAAGCCACATCTCTATTAATTTCACAAAATGAATTAACTTCGCCATTTTAATATCCTTCAGGCTTTATTGCACGTGAAAACGCCACATCTCCGCTGTTCGTTACTACTAATCTTGACAGGCGTATTTTTTTGTTTATTTTTATTTTGTTTTGGTAGTGCAGGCCAAAAAAGTACCACACGGTAATAAGATTCCTTTTAGCTCTTGCTTCGTCAGGAAAATTCAATCACATTTTTCATTATTTTCCAATCAGAGACCACTCATTCCTCCCGTGCGATAGAGATTTCGGGGTAGCAAAAAGACTCATTCGCAAGCAGGACCGAATGTTTCTTCGTGGAGAATATAACGAATTGATAAAAAAATTGTCAAGAAAATCTATTTTTTCTCAGAACTGGTAAAAAATAAAACAATTTTGGAATTCAAAAAATGGTGGCCTATGCATTATAAGAAAACCGTACTCTCCATTGACTCCTATGGGAAAAAAACCAAACATCAAAAAACAACTTTTCAAATTTCTCAAGAAAAAATTCCTATTAATTCGAAAAAAATGGACATCAAGAAACTTGTACAATATGTGCCAGAAGACAAAATGTTTTTTTTTTATATAATGAGCTGATTTTATGGTCTACCACTAATAGTAATGAACCACCAGAGGAAGATTACTAAAAGACTATTTCTTAACCTTCAACATGTTTTTTGCCACCCAATATTTTTTTCCTGAATAATATTGGAGTTTTCTATTATTAATCATAAAATCATCAGTGTTTGTTTGGAAAAGGCCACAACTCCAAAAACTAAATTATTTTTTACAGTGTACCTATGCCTTTTTATGTTGTATTTTTTAATAAAACTTCGTCATGCATCACATTTTGAGACTTTACTCCGAAAAGAGAAAGATATCTTCATTAATACCAAAATGAAACGTTTTTTTCGTTTCCTATAAAATTAACATGTCTGAAGTTGTGGCCTTTTCGAAATAACCAATTCAGGATGTTTTTATTTCTTAATGTCTTCCTATATTTAATAGTTTTAGAGATATATCAATTGTCGTGTAAAAATGGGTATTCCATGAATTAAATTTATTATTTTTATTCACTTTACTATTTGCAAATATCTTAGCAAAAAATTAAATAAAGAAATTGTTATTTGTTGAAAATCATGTGGCTGTAACAGTTCGTTGCTTTTGTAGTCCTTTTTAATTCGATAGGGCTTGAACTTATTTCGATTTTCATTGAAATTTGGTTGTAAAGTCTAACAAGACGCCTAAGAGACTTATTAATATTTAGCTTAGCGTGATGCTATTGTTAGAGCTGTGAAATTACATAAACAAGGAATCATTTCATAAAAGATGGAGATCTCTTGTTTATAAAATTTCACCCAACGGACCAGTAACACCTCGCTGAGCTGAATATTCATGACTCTCTTAAATATTTAACTATAACTTTAGTTATAACTAGACTATAACTTTTTATAACATAAAACAACTTTATAATCTTGTAATGAGGAGGTGAAGAGGATTTTATCAATAGAGAGAAAGGCTACTTATCGCCCATCTTACCTTCAATCTAGAACCAATTTCTTCACTATCCTCTAAATTGCGTTAACAGACGCGACGCGTGGATATCTCATCATCCGAAGCAACACGACGATAATCGAAGATCCGTACGATCACTATATAAATGTCATTGATAATTCAGATATTTTTATAAACCATTTTGTAATTTAAATTTTTTTAATCTTTATTTGGGTTTTTATTGTTGATTCCATATTATAATTCATAATTTTTTATTACTTCATAGTAAATAACGTCTTTTTGTTTCAGGGGAGGCTTCAGTGAAGTTACCGCTAATGAAGTAAAAATTGCCTTACAAGAACGGTCTGAAATAATGTCCATAAATCAATTCGCTGTCAAGAAGCGAGAAATAGAATTTTATTCGTAACCGTTCAAAGACTGTTGAAAACGTTTAAAGCAAAAATTTATTTGTATCATTATATATGATGTATTTATTTGTATTTTGTTTTCCTATATATATATTAAATTTTTTTATTAAACCTTAATTTTTTTGCTTTCTACCTTATTTCCGACGCAGATGAGGAGTAAACTTTAAGCTCCAGGACTATTTAAATGGCTTGTTAACGTCACAATGAAGCGCAATACGATTGGCAGCATTGTTTACACAGACTCATCCGAAACTCTACCGGTTTTCCCGATTCGCAATTGTTTCCAATTTGCAATTCTAATTGTTTTTGTAAATTAGTAGTGAACATACGGAATTATAAATAACTGGCACAAGCATGGGACGACCTACACTGTCTACAAAAAAAAAAAGAGCCAAAGAAAGAGTCGCCCTGTTAGTACACAGAAAATCTTTACCCCAAGTACAAGAATGTAAATATACCTCTGAAAGAATAGTAAGTGTAAAAGTTAAACTGGATGTCAAACCTCTGAATGTGATAGCAATCTATGAACGAGAACAACAGAGATACCACCACAAGGGAAAACGTTTACGCACACCTTCAGACTGTAATAAACGAGGCCCCAAACGATGAATATTTAATCATTATAGGTGATTTTAACGCCAGTGTTGGCAATGATATAGTTCCAGGAATAAAACAGCGATATAATGAAAATATCAGAAATGAAAACGGAGACCTTCTGACGGACCTACGCAGCATAAACGAAATACGTATTAATAATACATTTTTCCCTCACAAAGAACAATACAAATACACTTTTGAAAACAGTAGAGAACAAAGATCTATGATAGGCTATATTATGTCGAATAGAGAGTTACAACCCTCTCAAATCTTAGATGTAAATAAATAGGAAGCGATCATAAATTGGTATTGTGCAAAATCCGAATGAAAACAAATATATGTGATAACAAAACACTAGAATACACCACAAAGATAAAAGTCAAAAGCTTACAGGATTACTCTACAAAATACCGATTCCAAAAAAGAATAACCGAAAAAAGCAGAAATACATATATCACAGAAAGTGATGGAGTCGAAGAAAGCTGGACAAAAATTAAGTCTAATATCTTAACCTCGGCCAAGAAAGTTCTTGGTGAAAGAAATATAAATAAAAATAAATAGTTCCCAAGGCCAAGAACTCCGTGGTTTTGTAGTGAAGTGAACAATGTAAAGAAAAGAAAAAAGCTTACCTGAAATACATGTCAACCAAAACACAAGAGGCATACCATAATTACAAGACAATTAGAAACAAAACACATCCACTTGGAAGAAAAATAAAAAAGGAACTAATAGAACCAAACCACATAGAAAGGGACACGTGGATTAACTACATAAAAAAGCTCTATGCAGAGGAAGAACAAACGACGCTGTAACCGGAAACACCAGAAATTACCACAAATGAAAGATTAATGAACACAATGAAAGAAAGTTAATATAAATGTACGGGAAGTTCAGAAAATATTTGAAAACCTGAAGAACAGAAAAGCACCAGGTAAAGACGGGATACCAAACGAATTCCTAAAATATTGTGGAACAGTAATGACGGAACAATTAACAACATTAATTAATAAAACACAATAAAATACCGGAAGAATGGAGAACGAGCGAACTAATTCTACTATTCAAAAAAGGAGATAAAAAACAGCCAGACAACTACAGAGGTATAAACTTGTTAAATACTACGCTAAAACTTACAACTAAAATTTTACAAGTGCTAATAAACCAGAGGATGTTTAGCTGATGACAATAGGGTTTTCGTAGGGGAAGATCGTGTACAGATACAATATTCGAGAAATCACTAGAGTATAATAGACCAGCATTTCTTTGTCTGATTGACCTAAAGAAAGCGTTTGACAGAGTAAGACTCAAAGATGTAATCCATCTTCTGTATAATAGAGAAGTTCCCCTAAATATTATAAAACGATCGAAAACTTCTACCAAAACAACAAAATGGAAATCAGAATAGATGGACAACTTACAGAACCTACAGAAATAGGCAGCGGAATAAGACAAGGAGGTTCAATGAGCCCCATGCTCTTCAATTTGATTATGAAATCATCAAAAGTATTAACAAAGGAAGAGGATACAGAATGGATGACAAAGAAATATAAATACTCTGTTACGCAGACGACGCAATATTGATAGCCCAATCCTGGAGACCTGAAGAAAGAAGTGAGAGATCAAGTACAAAAAGCAAACAGACTGGCGAAATCACTGTATGGCAAAACAGACACATTAACATTGAGATGAAGTCAAAATTTATACAGCCAGTGTAAAACCAATGATACATATGCCTCAGAAACAAGACCCAACACAGCCACAACGCAAAAGCTACTGGAAACGGCAGAGATGAGAGTACTGAAAAGAATTATAGGAAATACGCTGAGAGATCGAAAGAGAATTGAAGACATTAGAAAAAAATGTAACGTACAGTGTATAAATGAATGGATACAAAATAGAAAAAAAGAATTTAATAACCACATAAGCAGAGAATGGAGGAGAACCGTGTCGTCAAAATAGCAAAGATAAGTCGCCAATCAGCAGAAGAAGTATCAGAGGACCGCGCAAAAGATGGAGTGACAACCTTCCACAGAGGTATTAATCCGCCAATGAAAAAGCAGAATTGCTCATAAAGAGGAAGAATAAGAAGAAGCATGGCACTACTGCCGTACTGATCATCCCACTACACAGAAGGGAGATTAACTTAAATGCAAAAATTATTGGGCAATAACATTGATGAATATAGCCTACAAGATATGTACTATCAAAAAGCGTATACGAGAGACTAAGACCAAATGTGCAACAACTAGTTGGGCAATAACATTGATGAATAAATCGGCAAGGGAATCTAAAATTGCATTCCAAATGCCGTTCATTTTGACCATGATGAACGGCATTTGGAATGCAATCTTAGATTCCCTTGCCGATTTATTCATCAAGCTGTTTGCTTTGCAAGTTTTAGAAAGCGCGTTGGTTGAGATTTGAATTCGATTTGGCGAGGTAGAAATCGTATGATTTCTATTTATAGATATAGAGATTTATAGATCTGTTCTTAGATGGCGTAGTTACGTCTGTACATAGTTATTTTTGATAACTATGATCTACGACGGGAAAAGATTTTGTTTCGACACGGATACGGTAGTGGCTATACCGTCGTACTGAGGAGACCTAAAGAGGTCGAAATACGTATATGCGGCTTGTGCAAAATATAATACCGTCATTATGATATATTTTGAAATTGTATACTGAAACTGTATAGTATATACGACTAGTCATTGTGATTAATTATTTTTTAATTATATAAATAACGTGTACTCTGGGTTTCATAATTAATAGGAACAAGTTTACAAAAAACTATTCCGAGTTGCACATATTTTAAAATTGTATCGAATATTTATAGGTAAGCACTAATTGTGATAATTTGTTAATCTGATTAATATTAAAAAAATATATTTTTATATGGTTGTAAAGTTAATAAAAACAAATTTATAAATAATCTGAAGAACTGTACTTTTTAGATATTCTGAAATTGGGTTCTGATATATCTAATTTGTACTATAAGGGATGTATGTAATACTTACCAAAAGAAGATGAGCGATGGCAAACAAGGAGGGACTGTTAAATGTACTTACATCTTTTTTCACTCCCAATTTGGAAACGTACGAAAAATATTGTTCATAATTTCACATTAGAGTTATAATCTCACAGAGTTATAGTTCATAATTTCACATAAAGAAATTAGAGTTAGAATAGAAAAGGCTAGAAGAGCATACAATAATATGAAACAAATATTATGTTGTAGAGACCTCAGCCTAAATCTTGGACGAGTACTAAAATGTAATGTATTTTTTATTATTTTGTATGATGTGGAGTCATGGACTTTAAATAAATAATGTCTCAATAAATTGGAAACATTTAAAATGTGGACATGTTGAAGAATGCTGAAAATCTCCTGCACAGACATAATAACCAATGAAGAAGGACCAAGAAAAATAGTGAACACCAGGGAGATAATGGATTCCATAAAAATAAGAAAACTACAATATTTGGATCATAAAATACGTGGTGACAGATATTAATTCCTGAAAATAATAAAGCAAGGAAAGATTCGAGGAAAGCGCAACATAGGTAGAAGAAGACGCTGTGGCTGAGAAACCTCAGAGAATGGTTTGGATGCAGCTTAACTTTGGGCTGTAACGTCAAAAGTTAGAATAACAGTGATGAAAGAAGAATTTCACAGCATAGCTATTTTAGATCAAGAACTAGTAACTATAGCTAATATTATCTTATTAAAATATTTTAAACTTTTTTATTTCATATACAGTTTATGCAATTTTCTTTCATACTTATAGAAACAATTGCCATGACACAAGGATATTGGAATAATAACGACGATTGTACTTCTTTTTTTATTTTTTTATAACCGTATTAGTAGTAAATAATATGTACAAACTTATCCTATTTATAACAAAATATTTAAAGTATCTATAAATTTGCACAACAAAGCATAAATGTTGCCATATCAATTCTAATGAACAATTTCAGATAAAATTCCTTTCAACAAATATTTACACCAAATTTTAATTAAAATCAGTAGTTCATAAAATAGAAACAATTATTCTTTATTATAACATCATAATATTTCTAGCAAATGACAGTTCACTCATTTCTTAAAGAGATATTTTAGATTCACTTAGTCTTTGATATTTTAAGCATACAAAATATTTTCATAAAATATCAAATTACTTTATAACTGGTAACGGAGAAATAGGGCTATGGCTATTAGATATTAATGATAATTTTTACTTATAACTTAATATCTAAACATTTAAAATAATATAATTCATGCTAAAACAAAACAAATCAAAATATTACTAAAATAATAGTACAAAAATGAGTGCTATGATTGCGTTACAATATGCTAAAAACAATAAACAAAGTAAAAACAACTAAAATGGATGAAGTTACTAAAAAGAAATCAAGATAGAAAATCAATAAGACGACTAAAGAGCCAAATTTGATAGACAAATATCGAAGAATACAATCATTTACTATCCTTATATTATTACTCATAGAAATATGTATAAGCATCACCCAAGGTCAAGGAATGTATCAAGTGAAAGCCCTCAATAAGGAAGAATTCAGCTTGGACGTTTCCTTCGCCGAAAAATTGACGAAACTTCAACTTGAACTTTTATACTTCACTGTCTTCAAATTCTGCTTGATCGTATTGACGAGGTAGGAGAGGAAATAGGCATTAAAATAAACTCAAACAAAACCAAATTTTTAGTGTTTTGTCGTGATCCACATCCCGATGCAAAGTTTCAATTAAACGGAGTCCAAGTTGAGATGGTTCACAAAAGACATATTTGGGAACTGTGATAACGAACAAACTAGATCCAGACATAGAAATAAAACGTAGAATAGCAATGAGTAAAACTACTTTTATGAAAATGAAGTCATTTTTTTGCAATAACCATCTCAGTTTTGAACTAAGGCAAAGTGCTATGTTTGTTCCATACTTTTGTATAGTGCAGAAGTGTGGACGCTAAAAGTATCGATCATGAACAAAACTGAAGCATTGGAAATGTGGATTCATAGACGAATGCTGAAGATACCTTAGACAGCAAGGAAAACTAATATTACAACTAATCCTTAAAGGCAAAATAGAGGGCCGTAGAGGTGTAGGAAGAAAACAAGTTTCTTGGTTAAAAAAGATTCGTGAATGGACTCAGATACCTAATGCAGGACAATTATTCCATATTGCAGAAGATTGAGAAGCCTTCGCAAGGGTGATCCCCAACGTCGGATAATTCTGATATGGCACGCGAAGAAGAAGATACTTCACTGTAAGTAAGGTAAAAAAGCTGGTAAGAAGCTAAGGTCTTATAAGGCAATAAAGGACAGGACCGGTTTTAGGAAATAAATATAATTAGTTTATAATTTTAAAACGATTTAAGGTAATCTGATTTTAAAACCACGAATGTGGGAAATAATGAAGCTGACACATACAATGTATAATAAAAAAACAAAGGTAGTGGTACAAGGAATCTTAAGACTTCAAGTCCTAATTTATGGATCTAAGACATGTGTTTTTCTAATACATATATGAAAACGGACTAAGAATATTAGGCACCATAAATGATAGTGGAACTTGGCGTTATATATAATCAAAATTAGACGCCTACAGAGAACATCTGGCCAGAGCAAATCAAAGCTATCCTGCAAGACGCACTCTATTGGCAAAGCCAGAAGACGAGGTAGACCAAGGTTGAGATGGACAATGATGTAGATAATGGTGCGAAAAAAATCGGTTTGGCAAACTGGCACCAACATGCAAAGAATAGGACCGAATGGAGAAATAGGTTTACCGAGGTTTACTAGAACCAATGATGATGATGATACATACAATTGAAAAAGACTTTAAATTAATCAGTGAATACAGTCTGGAAATAATTCATTTGAAACAATAAGGTTTGGAACGAGAAGAGTTTATAGAACGGTTTAGAGCTTATACAAAAGCTGGAGAAGTTCAGAAGAGGTACTACAGAAAATGTTAATACTTTAAGAGGATATAGAAAAGGCGCTAAGAGAAAGTTGGTGCGTAAGAAACTTTTAAAGAAACTATATGCTAGATATAGATATTTACAAAGCA
Source organism: Diabrotica balteata (assembly GCA_918026665.1). Lineage (NCBI taxonomy): Eukaryota > Metazoa > Arthropoda > Insecta > Coleoptera > Chrysomelidae > Diabrotica > Diabrotica balteata. The sequence continues at coordinate 44,530,005 of OU898277.1, forward strand.
TAAAAATCTTCAAAGAGCGTTTGCCGATGTTGTAATAACCCTGAGATAAAACAGAAAACACATGAAACAAAAAACAATATTTTGACCTTTATGTGCATATGATGGCCCAAAGGTATAAAGACATAATAAGAAGGAATATTTAATGACGACAAATAAATTTGGTGGGATCATTTATAAAGGATGAATAAGACTAACGTAAACCATGGATCATAAAAGTAGGCATATAGATCAAATCGTAAACCTTGAATAACCCTAACCTAACCTTGAAAAACTTTCCTTCGACATAACGATGATACATTATAGTCAAGAATAAACATGATCTATAAATTGACAGTACAAGAATTTAATTCTACATCAAAGGCAATGCTGTGTCAAAAATGTAATCTTTCCAGCCAGTGTTTTGTAACAGTACATTGTATTCAGCGAAATAAGACAAGAGGATTCATTGAGCTCCATGGTCTTAGAGCTTGGAGCTCAATGAATCCGTTACAAAGGAAGAGAATGCAGAATGAGAAACAAAGAAATAAAAATACTCCCTTATGCAGACAACGCAATATTGATAGCCCAAGATAAGGATCTGCAAAGACTGGTCCACATATTTAACATAAGAGCAAAAGAATATAATCGTGTTTTTTTAAACTGAAATAGCCTATCTAAACATCCATGGACTGTCCTATGATTTTGTAGTAAACGCCTGTATTTCTTCAAATAAAATTGAGTGATTTTTGTTTTGACAATATTTTCTGCAACAGCTTATTTTTCGCAGTGTCAAAACAACAACTTCTCTTATAATTAGTCAAACAACAAATATTTATAATAAATAGGGAGTTTTTGTAACTACCTAACGTAACGTATCTCCCTATACGTAAAGAACTTACGTATCGAAGAAAATGAAGGTTAAATTGAGAGTTTTTGTTCTGCACGTAACGTAACGATGGTGTTGCCCTCATCGAATTAATGATAAACTAATAAGTTGTCAGTGGCACAGTTGTGCTTATCATTTAACTCTATTTTTAATATTCAAAATAAATATTAAATATTTTTTCAACAATTTTTAATTTTGGAGTTGGACGCAATAATAAATGTAGGTGCCTGTATTGATGTAAAAGAAAACGAGGACATAGAAAATGCGTTTCTTCTCCACATCTTGCACGAACATACTACCGCTTTAATTTATACCATGTCTGATATACAATGTAAAAATCTTTTTCACTGTTGGATTAAATTCCACCTTTCTGAATAATCGTAAGGGATAATGGCCTACGACTTCCTTCAACAAAAACAAATCATTTTCAGTGCTGAAGCGAAGACGTTTTCTACTACTTTCCATTATTTATAAAAATCAAAACAAATATACTTAACCACAAATGTGATGAAATGTTGATGTTGATAGTTTGGTAATCGCATGCATTCGGTTACTTTCGGCTCGATAGGGATGCGTATGAACGTAACGTATCAGCCCGTTACGTTAGGTAATACGTATCTAGATACGTTAGTTCAACCTTAAATGCGCATGCTTATATGTCAAAAAGATACGTTACGTATACGTATTTGCTTGCACAAAAACTCTCTAATGTTGTTCCAACTAACACTGAACAACTTTGAGAAATGAGGTAAATTACTTGAGCATATAACGGTTCACTTGGATTATGGCAGATCTTAGACTTTCTTAGATCATCTTTGTTGGTTTACACATGGACTTGTTTTGTTTTGCTAATATTTTGTCTATTCAATCTGAAACATTTTTAATATATGGTAAAAAAGGTTTAAATTGAACTAGCAGAATCTTTTAATACATGACGTCAAGTCCATCTTCAAACCACCAAAGACGATACAAGAAAGACTACAACCGGCCGAAGATCCACTATGTCTACCACATAAAAATTTCTCCAGACATACCGAAAAATAAATTGTCTATTAGGACTAAACGACAGATCCAGGGAGCACACAAAGGCTATAAATAGCGCTATAATCAGTAAGCGATAGAAGAGGACATAAGTTGATGTCTACGTCAGCTCCCACATCGCCAACTTTTCAGCAATTGCAAACAAAAGGTCAGGAAGAAATAATTCCACACCACGACCTAAGAACTCTGAATACAATGTAAAATGGTAAAACACGAAAGTAACTTTTAGTAGTTAGGAATATCATCATAATCTTCATTTCCAGTTATTCTTTTATTTAAACAAAGCTCAGCTCTATCTAAACAACGTTATTTGACGTTTCGCCTTAGTCCAGTCGTCAGAGAGTTTACCCCTAAAAATCAGACGAACAAGCTGAATTTTGCCGAGCATATTTATTTTGGGGCCCCAAAAAAGATGCAAAAAAGTTTACCATTTTTAGCCTCGGGCTTCCTCCTAAAACCCCCCTTGTAGGGGGTTAAAAACGCAAAAAAATCGATTTAACAAGAACCTGTACACCATAGAAAAAATGTTTCAAATAAAAAATCTAGCTGAGATAATTTTAAACAAAAATGTTTATAAGCATTTTTTGTGTAGAATGAACCGTTTCGTTCTCTTAGAAACAACGCTAGAAGCGACCGTCCTATCGACAAAATTCATGACAAGATGCGTTTTAAAGGCAAAGAGTGCAGCTTTCATATGCTGCTTTTGTATTTTTTCGAGAATAAACTCAGTTTTTTTAAAGGTGTAAAATAAATTACTGTGGCACGATTTTTGCCATTTTTTACGATGCTTTTGAGATCAATAAAGTTGATCATTTTCACTGACCAGTTGTAATAAAATTTCAATTTTTAGGGATTAATCTTTAAAACCTCTAAAATAAAATTTTAATTTTGAGTTATGGTAACAAATATGAGGCATTTGAAATATATATACATATTGAACGAATTTAAAACGGATCATACAATTTAATATATGTCTGTTTAAACTGCATTTGAAATAGTGGACCAATATAAAACTTGGACAAAATTAAATCCATACCTGGGTTTATACATTGTATAAAATATCGTTCAAATCTCTCTCGCAACAATGTTGTTTGCGTAACAATGTTGCCAATCGCCGTGTAATAATCCGATGGATCTTTTTGAGAGTTATATCTTCTTCGTATCTTTAAATAAATCGGATATTTGCCTATATTTTTCATTGTATTTACCAATCTACTACAACAGACTAATAACAAAAATAAACTTAATGGTTTGTAATTATTTTCTTTTTTTTTCTTGTAAATATTTTATGGATAACACCTTATTTGAGAAACATCTTAAGGAATGAGGTTGACAACACCGCTCAAAGAAGGGCTTGTCTAAAGAAGCGATAACTGGTTTGACAGCATAATAAAATCGTAGATTTATGTGTAGCTTTCAATTTTTATGATTTCAGAATCCAGCAGCCCGCTGAAGTACTTATTGGATTTTTATAATATAATTATTTGACAAACTTTTGTTGGTTAACCACCTACAGCAAAATTGAGCCAAAATACATAATAATTCGTATGTTCCGAATTTATTTCGTTCAATCTGTATATATATATATATATATATATATATATATATATATATATATATATATATATTCAGGGATTCTACAGTATACACAGCCTTCCCTCGCTCAACCGTTTCTATCTCTCTCTGTTGTCCCATTCTCCATCGTTTAGATCTCACTTCGTTCCTTCCGGATCTTCGGGGTCGTCCTCTTTTCCTCCTTCCTATGGGGCTCCATTCGGTTATTCTCTTTATCCATCTGCTGTCGCTAGTTCTTCTTACATGTCCATACCACTTTAGTCTTTTTTTGTTCTATATATGATCATATGTCACGGGAAATGCATTTAAGAAGTGGGGTTTTGGCTGTAGTTTATTGCAGAAGTTTTGTTCTTTTAAAGTTTTAGATCGTTTGTTGTGTGAAAGTTTAAATCCATAGTTTTTTTAAGCATATTTCAAATGCCTTACATTTGTTGCCAAAACTCAAAACCAAAATTTCATGCTATAGGTTTTAAAGGTTAGGCTCTAGTAATTGAAACTTTATAGTGGCCAGTCAATAAAAGGGGTACATCGTGCCACGTTTATTTAACACCTGTATAAAATACAAAAACTGCTAACGAAAGCTGAACTCTTAATCTTTAAAATGCATCTTGATTTTTGTCGATAGGTCACTCTGATCAAAAGATATCGAATTTTTAACATCAAGCTGATACAAATTTTATTGAACATTGATTTCGCGCCCGTAACTGACATGCAAAATCGACGGTCGCTTCAAACGTTGATTCTAAGTAAATTCATTCTAAGTAAGGTTCATTCTACATAAAAAATGCTAAATAACATTTTTGTTTAAAATTATCTTAGCTACATTTTTTATTTGGAACATTTTTTTCTACGGTGTACAGATTCTTGGTAAATCATTTCTTTTTGCATTTTTACCCCCTTGCGAGGGGGGTTTTAGGAAAGTGGTAAAATTTTTTGAATCTTTTTGGTGTCCCAAAATTAATATACTCGGCAAAATTCAGCTTGTTCATATGATTTTTAGAGGTTCAGTGTCATTTTCTTCTCTGGCGACTGGAGGACTTCCAAATTATTCAAATAATTTGGGACAGGTGAAGACAGCACGCGAGTTTTCATATCCAGTAACATACAACAAACAAAACCCGGTATTGGTAAAACAGTAGCATGAAATAAATCTTCAACAGTATGGACGTAGAAGAAGAGGGTGAAATTAGCCCAATATAATAAAAATTTTATACTTAGAATATGTAAAATTAATAAAACTCTATGATATTGTAGTCCTGACGTGACGCCCTATAGATATAAAAATTGTCTTTTTAAAACCAACAATAATATAAATAAAACTACTGCATACAATCGGCGAATATGTCAAGTATATTGTAGTCGATTGGTGAGACGCACCAAGTATACACATTGACACAGTGGAGAGGGCACATGACAACATAAGCAAGATAACATTGTTTGCCATCACAGCAATCGAATCCGTCTTAAATCCAATACACGCCAATAGACATTTCATATAAAAAATATTATACTAGTTCAATTCATAAAATAATTCAATTAATCAATCTAAAAATCGCTATTGATAACAATATCATTTGCTAGTACTACACAACCTGAAATTTTAACAATAGTTATAGTAATTAAGAAAAAATAGAGAGGCATGAATTAACAATGGCAACACCACAACTTCAACAAAGATGATACACCTTTGAGACACTACTATCGATCACCATGTCCATTTTCACTTGTTCCGTTTTGTTCTCGCATTGCCTTAATCATCTTCACTTTCTCCGCCTTCCTTTCAGCTGCAGTCTTTTTCAAACCTTTCATTTTCCTAGTTTGTATTTTTCTAATTTCCTGCTTGCCAAGATGTATTCTACCATGTTTATTACCCAATTCATCTGTACTGATATTTTTCTTTTTACTAACTTTTAGTTCTTTAGGTTTGCGACATGCATCTTTCATTAGGTCTTCATCAGGAAGTTTTGATCGTCTAAGAGTGAAATCTACTCGGGGACCTGAAACCAGATGTAATATTAATAATTTAATATACAAATGATAAAAGAACTGTATAAATTTACTTGTTATTTAAAAAGTAATAATTAACATTTTAATGATTATCTCTCTTCCTAAATTTTCTTTTCAAATGAGAGGTTGGTAATCATTACAACAATTTTCACTTTATTTGCAGATTATTAAATCAATATAAAGGAAAAGTTCAATATTTTTAGTTAAACTTCCCAACAGGAATATATATTATTAACGTATATTTAGCCAGCAAGTCAAATTAATCAAAAAAATTTTGAACTATTAAGCAAATATGAAAGCTGTCTGGAGAACCTGTAACCTCTAGAAAGCATTTTCCCAGGTGGCAGATAGGGGAATGTCCGACCCGGTTTACAGGTGTGTAGGAGGGAAATAAAATACCTCGCATGCTCCAACAGGTAATTCACTGAATGATTGCCGGAATAAGCAACCCCCACTTACTGAACAATGGCTCCAGGCAGGTGAGTTAGTAAATGGAAGTACAGTCTTTGGTCCAGGGATTGGGAAACTGGCCCTAAAGGCGGAGGAACTGAAAAATAGGTCAAATAGGTCAAACTTACTGATTATGGGACAGAGAATCTAAGATCCGGTAGGGGAGGAATAGCTGTAGACCACAGTGCCTCCCAGGTTGTAAACCAGAGAAATCCCTATACATTTAAGCCATTAAAAATAGCAACTTGGAGTGTCAGAAGTGTATATGCAAGTCATAAATTAGCGAATGTACTGCTTGAAATAGAAAACCTCCATAAAGTGACATACAGTGACTAAGTTCAGACAAACAAATTGCAAATATCGGAACCATGTATTATTCAGGTAACAACGAGGTCAATTATCACAATGGTGTTGCTAGATCAGTTGCAAAAAAGGTCAACTACTCTGTAATAAGTTTTACCCCTTATTCTAATAGGATCTTATCATTACAACTGCAGTCTAAGAAAAGTGTAGTAAGTTTTATTCAAGTTTTATACACACTACAATAGTAATGGGTGTCTCCAACGGAAATGAATGGGGTGACATTTTTTTAGATTTTTTAACATCAAATCTGCTAGAACAATTATTGTGTAATAGAACACCACTAATATATACCAAAAAATAAGATACGATAAACAGTGCCCTTTTATTGTCAATATTAAACCAGAAATTAGAAATACTGAACAATTATAACAATTCAATTTGAAAATAAATATTTACTAAAAAATCACAAATTGCTGAGTTTACAGATAAAACACTGATTAACAATGTATTTATTTATTTCAATGGTAGAACCATTTACAACAAAACACAAAAAATAGTAAAAGGTAAAGATCATTGTTTTGAAATAATTAATGTTTGGACATATTGATTCTAATAGGAGGTCATTGCAAGAGCTGAGCATTCTCAACAAGGGAAAATGACGAGCATAATCAGTCCTATGAAAAGGAATATAAAAGAGTGCAGTGTGTCACATTCTATGTAGGTATTGAGTTTAAGTACACATTGGCTAATAATAGGGGACAATTAATAACATTGTTTAAAGTTTTAAACAAAAATAACATATCAGCTCTCAACCTGTGGTTCTTCAGTGTAGCAATATTAAATTGAGACAATCATTACAGAATAATCTATGAAGTAATTTTCATTTTTTCTTATATTAATATGTGCTTTAAAAGCTAAAGATCTTAGAAACTTCCGCTGAATGCTCTCCAATCCATCAATGTAGACTTGATGAAATAGGGACCAAACAACAGAGCAGAGACTGTTAAGATAAATAAAAACAAGATTACAAAATCTATTTTCCTTAATTTTTAGAAAATTGCTACTAAATGTAAATGCACAATCCAATAATACACCCAAATTTGTAATCTCAGTAACTGAATCCAAGAGTACATCTTTAAGAACATATCTATTAGCTACTAGATTATTTATATGAAAAAATGAAATACAAAAACATTTAGTTGGATTTAAGCTTAAACCATGTTGTTTCGCCCATAAATATATATTATTTACATCATCTTGCAAAAGATCTCAATCCGATTTATCATGTATACAACGAAATAACTTAAGATCATCAACAAATACCAGAAAGTGTGAGTTTTTGATAGCCTTAGCAATATCGTTAATGAACAAGTTAAAAAACAAGGGACCACAATGAGACCCTTGTGGGACACCAGAACAACAATGGAATTGAAATATAATTTTTAATACGAACTTGCTGTGTAAATCCATAAGAAAACTTTTAATCCAATTAAAAATGGGGTTCCAAAGCCAGGTGCATGAAGTTTGTGGATCTGTGGAAAGGCCTTTGAGAAATCAACATAAATGCTGTAGATCTGAATTTTACTCTTATATGCACCCAACAAGTATTGTTAGTAATTGACAAGGTTTGTTGTTCATCAATAATTATGTTTCTGCAAGCCCAAGTGAGATTCATCTATACAAATTTATCAATAAGTTTTGGGATTGTTGATTGAATAGTTATACCTCTATAATTGTTAACATACTCATGATTGCCAGATTTATAGAAAGGTATAAGAAAACTATTTTTCCAATATTGTGGAAATACAGATGAAGACAATGATAAATTAAAAATTTGTTATAGAGGTTTACAAAGGGAAAAAATACAGTTCTTAATAAGTGCTGTAGGTATATCATTAGGCTCTGAAGAATATAATACTGAAATATATACAAAAACCTTTATTGTAGGCATTTTAGAACATATGTGACAACCTTGATTTGAAAGTTAATCTGTTCTTATGGGATTTTACAGTATCTTTATGCCATTAAATTCAGCATGGACTAATTATAACCTATAGGGTTGCAAGTTTAACCCATATAGGCTATAGGGGTTAAACTGTTACAAGTGAGTGAGATCATAGACATATAATACAAGATAGACTGGTTGTTGCAATACCAGCCTGTTCCCCAAGTATCATAGAGAAAACTGACATAAAGCAGTCCCTGCATCTCTTTCTTATTTGCCAGGTTTATTGACTATATGACCTAAATGACTAATAGGAAGATCAAATGGTCGATAAAGCTGGTCCATTAGATAAAGATTCAGGGACTGCTTTACATCATTTTTCTCTATCGAACTGCACTACAATACTACTATATTGCAGCAGTCAGTTTGAATGACTGCTGCAATATAGTAACAAACACATAGTGAAAATGAGAAAACACATGATAGTCTCCCTTTAACTCAACGCACTGGAGTTTTTTAATGCATATAAAAAGTAATTTTGCTGAGGTTTTGCAGTATACAATCCAATTTCTAGTATACAGTGTAAAATTTCAGTTAGAACTGAATGTTAACTGTAGAAGCATGCACCCTACATGTTTTGTGTTATATATAACTTCTATTGTATATTACTCAACTTCCATTACTGTAATTGTTACTCAGTTATATAGTCCCAAGATTCCTAAGAGGAACATAGGGCTTCCACAAAGTGTCTCCAGCGAACTCTATTTCTGGCTAGTGCTTTGATTTCAAGCCAGGATTTTCCCATTTTTCTCCCTTCGTCCAGTACTGTCCTTCTCCAAGTTCCCTTAGGTCTGCCTACTTTCCGTCGGCCTTGGGGATTCCAATCCAGCGCTGTCCTGGCAATGTCATTTGGTGGTCTACGGAGTGTGTGGCCCAGCCATCTCCATTTTCTTCGCCTTATTTGCTTTATGACATTTTCTTGGTTGCTTTGGTTCCATAAATTTTCATTGGAGATTCGGTTAGGCCAAAATATACGAAGGATTTTTCGTAACACTTTATTGATGAAAACTTGTAATTGGTGTACTATGGGTGCTGATATCTTCCATGTTTCACAGCCATACAGTAATACAGCTTTTACATTTGTGTTGAAGATTTTTAATTTCGTTTTAGTTGGGTAAATCCTGGATTTCCATATGTTGTTAAGCATGTTGTAGGCGTTGCGAGCCTTATTTATTCTTTCATATACATCACGCTCTGAACCCCCATTACAGTCAATTATGCTGCCCAGATATACAAATTCCGCTACTCTCTCAATTTTCTGGTCGTTGATCATAATAGGTTGGTTATTTCTGATACCAAATCGCATTTCTTTGGTTTTGTTGATGTTTATTTCTAGACCAACCTTCTTTGATTCTTCTTGTACTTTGTTTACTTGGAGTTACTCAGTTACTGTATATTAAATTGTTTATTGCAATTTCAACTAATCCAGAAGTTGCTTCCAAAAAAGAAAATTTTTCAAGAAAAGGAATTTTTCTTCTATGGGCATCTTGTCATCTTATGAAATGTTTTGACATACTTGTTTTTTTCAATTATTAGATCTTGGTCTCTTTATTTTAAAGCATGCTTCCTAGTTATTTGGATCACCAGTTACCTCTTTACATCATTAATGTTGGAGAATCATCTTAGTCATTTACTGCGACTATGATATTGAATGACACTGGTATAAACTTGTTGCTTTACATTCTTTTTATACAAGGAATTGTAAAGAACATAATTTCAACCTATATTTCCAATTTCTTCATTCACCATTCATTTCCCTAATTTAACTTTAATATTTAAGGCTATTCCCCTTATAGTTTCTGGTTTCTTTATTATAGCAATTGAAAGGTACATAACCTTTTCTGTTAAAATCTTCAGAACATACTTCTACTGAATTCTGCCCATTTCTTATGTTACATATTAAACACAGAAAATGTTTTTAATTGTAGGATAAAGCTGTATTCAATTGATCCATTTAGTTTACACTTTTTTTTCAGTTACAGCCACTGTGTTTGCTGTTGCTTGATCTTGTATAATTGACACATATGTGAAAATTAAAATGGAGAGTCATAATGGTTAAGGTTTTCATATAAAATGGCTGTAAATGAAAACTTCACTGCTTATTAGAGATCACATTGGTGAACAAACTGATTGAACATTGAATCTTCAACTGCTTCTTAGTAACCCATCATTTGTTTTCACATTGTTTCATGTCTATTGACCCACTGTGTTACAACTACCACTGACACTGATTCACATTTTTTTTATACTTTAAAGCAAAAATATAACACTGGTTTTTTGCATCATACTCATTCAATAAATTTCCTTGATTTTACATTGTTTTATCACAAAAAAATCCCTTGATTTATTTGTTTCCATCAAAAAGTAATGCATCTAATAGAGAAAAATTTATCTCCAGTTTTAATTCTTGATTGACTGTTCTCAATCTAGAACAAATTAACTAAGAACCAATAATTTATATCATAAACAACAGTCATATAAAAAATAACACTAAAAATGTATTTTCTTCCATGAATTCAATGACCTCATATTTTCTGAAAATGAATTTTTACTGTTTATAAAATATCTCAAACTAAAACTTACCAATTTCTTCCAGTTCCACCCGCGGTTTTTTCACTCCAGACTTTTTCAATAAAATCCTGTAAGATCTGAGCAATATTTTTCCATCTGGTGTAGCATTAAAATTTATACTGTGTTCTATACCTTGCAACCTAACATTCTCCACACATTCCCTGTGAAAAAAGTCTATAAACAAATTTTTGAGCTGTTTGAGTTCATCCATTTGATCCCAAAGAGGTCCATTAAAAATCAGACAGGGTTTTGTGCCAAGAGTGATTTTGGATTCTGCGAATTCTTTTAAGCCTTCATAAGATTCTACATATAATTCTATCATATCTAGTAAATTGTAATTAAACATTCTACCTACAACTAGATTATCTGGCCGTTTTTTGCTGTGTGAACCCAACATAAATAGAGGCGTCTCGTGCTTTCTACATATGTCTTCAACAGGCTTGGCATTTTCAAACACTGTGATATCATTTTTTCTATTCAGTTTAACTGCATCGGGCTTTTTGAAATCAAAGAGATCTTTCAACAAACACCTCACTTTTTCCGAGCTTTTTCTTCCGTGAAAAAATAGTGCTCTCTTAGGTCCCTCAATAACTTGCGGCTCTTTCTTTAATAACACTCTCTTCCCTTTTCGTGTTGTGGGTTTGCTAAAAAAAAAGTAAACATAAGCAATTAAATATTTTAACTATGCACTATACATACGCCACACGCTGCCAAACAGACATTTTTAACTCTATTTTATAAACAAAATTACTATTTTCTTTATAACTTTTCACAACACGTGTTGACAAGTAAAATCTAAAATAACCTAGACGCCAATTCGAAACATGAAAGAAGAGGAGGAAGGTTTGTGAATGTCAGTAATGCCAATGCTGTAGCCTTAAACGTACCATATCATCGGAGGTCAATTCGAAATTTAAAGATACTTGTTTTAGTTGCACATATTATATGAGCTAATATTACATTATGGGATTAATGTATTGTTAAAATATAATAAATACATAATATATCTAACTTAATCCGATTTTAAATAAATTTAAACAAATGTTGATAATAAAAATAATAGCAAAAAGCAAGATATCCAATATTTGGGTTTTTTACTATTAATGTGTTATTTTATTTTTTTAATGAACATCTCTTATATTTCAATTTTTACTACGCTTTTTCTATTATATATATCTTTTGTAATACTAAAGTATTTTTAGACTAATTGCGGTTAATAATACATGTAAAATTATTTGTGTTGGATTTTTTAAATGCATGTCTCGACAACTCTACACTATAGTTTGTTATTCTGTGAAACGTCTTCTATTAAAAAAATGAAGTAACCGACTTCATTTTTTTATTTGCCAACATAAATGACCGATTAAACCTCTGCTTTTACAAGTTGAATACTTTTCAATCACGTCTACGCTTGCAGTTGCAGATATACTGTATATAGACAGAGAGACTTCTGGTACCAACCAACACAGCATAAATATAATGTGCTGTGGGTATATTATTAGTGGTCTGTGGGGTATACCAAGAAGAAACTTTCTAATATACCTGCATCACTGCATCAGTATGCAAGTATATACAACCAGAAGATAGGTAGATAACCTTCAAACGACGGTTTATTCCCGACTCGTAATTTTATTGGTTGGAAAATCATCGATGCACCAATCACTGTTCAGGTATCTCGTGAATCAGGTCTATTTTTAGAATTTTTAGGTAGTGGTGGAGATATACACGGTAGTTTGAAAAACTAAATATTTGCCTTAAATTCAGGCAACACAACAACATTCAGTTTTTAGTCGAAGTTTACAGAGTGGGCTTGAAAATAATTCTTGTTTGTGATACAAGGTGGACTGAAAATCCAAAATTTCAAAATGCATAGTAAATAAATTATTATAAATAAAAATGTAGACACAATGTTAATGTTAATAAAAACTGTGACAAATATTAACACTTACTATTTAAAACAAGTTTACAATGTCCTATTTTATTATTTCTTTTCAAGAGTCTCGGATTTTACATTTCATTTATATTTATATTATATCAGGTATAAGCAAGTTTCTCATCCTTTATTATATTCGGTTTTAGAGGAGATTTCAAATTATGTGTTGCAAAATGATATAAAAATATTCGGACATTGTAAAATAATTAGAAAGATTGTTTCCTTTTATGAAATCTATAAGCAGAACTTTTAAACACAATTAAAAATCTGAAAAGGGTTAATTGCAAATTTTTATAAAGAAAAATGTCATAAAATTGATCACAATCTTATTACAAGCATTACATGGGCTCTTAAATTTGGTGCTATTGAAAGGATTTTATTAACATGGGTCACTCGAAACATGTGTATAAAAAGAGAGGTTTAAGATAATCAGGGCTCAGTAAATATGTTTATTTTCACTAGGACTCGATGAGATATTCAGAAAATATTGTTTAATTTTAATTATGTTAATAATGTAGGTATGTTAATAAAATTGCTGAAAGGCGGAATGAAACATGAAATATTATGGCTAGAAATTGTCTTCGCATAATAGATAATAAGGTTAATTTTATAGCCAAAAGTATTATACTTCGAGAGGCTAGTCTAACTACCTTGTGTATCAATCACCACAAAATAAAAGATAATAAAATAAACAATCCCTTGTAATATTTAAATAAATTGCATAATAAAACCTTACGAACTAATAAGTTGAAGTTTAGATCTTATTGTATAGCAGGATGAGGCTAATTTCTTACTTAACAAATGAAGGTATGATCTAAGTTTGCTGTCTATAAAAATAGCAAAAAATTTCACAGAAACAACAATAGAAGGGTTGAAGACCTCCTGTATAGGATAATGCTACTGTCTTATCGACGTTAAAAGAGAGTAAATTAGAGTCAGACCATGTTTTTATTTTAAGCAGATCAGGAGTTATGTCTACTCGTAATTGCATGAAGAGTTGCAATATTAGACTTTCTCCACCAGATACTGGTATGTATGTACAGCGTTAACAGGCCTTTTAGGCCCATTGCTGGATGGATAATTTCCATCGTTTTCTGTTCTTAGCTATCAGCTTCCAATCTCTGATTCCCATCTCTCTGACATCTTCCATCACATGACTACATCTCTCCATTTCTTCTCTCCATTGGAGGTACTCTCCAAGCAATATTCTTGACTAGTCTATTAAAGTTGCATTCTTTCTAGATGACCGAGCCATTCTAGTCTACGTTTTTTCACCACTTTTGTTATTGTAGGGTTCAGTAGTGATAGCGAAGTGAACAGGGACAAGTATAGTAGTGTCTGAGGGCTCGAGAGACTGAGATCTCGGAAGCCCCGAGGAAGACATCATAGAGGATGTCGAAAGCTCGGCCCAATGGATATCGATGCGGTTCATATATATATATATATAAATATATATATATATATATATATATATATATATATATATATATATATATATATATATATATATATATATATATATATATATGTATATATATATGTATATATATATATATATATATATATATATATATATATATATATATAGAGGGTTTGACTCCGCGTTAAGTAATTTTGGTTTTTAGAAAAACCATTGTTTTGACGACGTTTCGGCAAGGTCACACTTGCCATTGTCAAGTCAGATTAGTTCTGCTTCGTCTTGATGTTTCAGGAGAAGTTCTCCTTAAAGAGTTCGAAGAAGTTCTCTCTACATTTAGTTTCACATTAAACTCAAATAATTTACTTAATCATCATTTTGGCTTTACAACCCTGTGTGGGTCCTAGCCTCCCCAAGAATTTTTTTCCAGTCGTCCCTATCCATCGCCTTCCTCCGCCAAGCGTGTATTTCCATATTTCTCATATCTTGATCTATGTTATCTAGGAATTGTTCTGGTTCTTCCTCTTCTTATTTGACCGATAGGTCTATCAAGGAGCGTTTTTCTAGCTGGGCCGGTTTGCTCCATCCGCATTACATGGCCTACCCACCTCAGACGTACTATTTTAATGTGTTTTACGATATCTGGTTCCTGGTATATTCTATACAGTTCGAAGTTGTATCGTGTTCTCCAGACACCGTTTTCATTTACCGCTCCATAGATTCTCCTTAGTATTTTTCTTTCGAAACATCCTAACATGTTTTCATTGCTTTTTGTTAAAGTCCAGGTTTCTGAACCATATGTTAGGACGTATTATTGTTTTGTATAGTTTTACTTTTGTATTTCTTGATATAACTGTAGATTTAAAAGGGAGATTAAGCCCAACATAGGATCTATTAGCCGTGCAAATTCTGCGGTTTATCCCTGCGGTAGTGTCATTTTCAGTATTGACGAGCGTTCCCAGGTATACAAATTCGTTAACTGCTTCGATGACGTCGTTTTCTATAACAAGTGGCCGCAGTATTTGTGGTTGCGTACCTATTTTCATGTATTTCGTAATTTACTTAATACTTTACCTAAAATTTCCTTTGCATGCTCCAAAGAACTACCAGCAATCAAAACATCATCCAAGTACACACTAACACCTTGTATACCAAAGAGAATTTAGTCTATAACAGATTGGAACAAAGCTGGTGCACAAGCTATTCCATATGTAAGCCTAGTATACCTAAACATACCCATGTGAATGTCAATGGTAAGATGGAAAATTTTTCCAATGAAGTCACTCGTTCTATACAAATTCTATCTAATCAGAAAAGAACATACATCTGTGGACGTAGACCTTTCCCTCTTTCCAAGCGTTCATAGCAACGTGACTTTTTTATCCTTCGATCCTTGCGCCAAGTGTTGGATTGTCCACCCATAGATAGGGAACATGAACTGGGTTTAGATCGTCATGAGACAGGTTAATTTTACCCTACTAATAACTCATCGTTGTGATCCTGCTCAGTATGAGAGGAATTGCCGGTTCGTGATTGACGCACTTACTCAAGCGGGTAATGGTGCGAAGTTGCCATCCGTGGTATTATGCCTGAACGCCTCTAAGGCCGTATTTTTTCTAGTCAAAGATAGCAACGATATCTCTTGAAGTTTCGAGAGTCGCAAGATAGACGGGGTTGGAAACATGAGGAAGAAGCCTATGTTCAGCAGTGGACTCTTGAGGCTGGATGATTATGATGATTAGTAGTCAATCGTATTTTGCTATTCCGTGGAGATGATCGGTTTTCGTTGAGATCGATCCTTGCCAGTAGACCAAATCTTTAGACGGACGAACATGGGTACTTTTTTCGATGTTGGAACTTGGAATTGTCGACTGTAGACGACTTATGTATCTGGCGGGGTGTTGTATCTGTAGAGTAGTTTTCACGTTGTCGTCTATTAAGATTCGGTCTTATCGATTAGACGAGACCCCTGGTATAAATTAATATATTAAAAAATTCTTCCATCCTTCCCTGTCGAATGTCTGTCTTCTCCATTTCCTTAGGTACTCCAATCTCCCTTAAATCGTCCTGTACGTCGATCAGATATCTGAGTTTAGGTCTTCCCTATTCTTCTTCTTCCAACCGGCCTATTTAGCATGGTCATTTTAGCAGAACCACTTTCATACATCCGCTTAACATGAACCACCCATCTTAATGTTTATTAAGTTTTATTTTGATGGTTTACACGATTTCTACATCACCAAAAAGTTTGGTGATGTTTATATAGAGTTTGAAATTATATCGCCTTCTCCAGAGTTCTGTTCATAACTCCGTCATATATGGTCGTCAATACTTTTCATAATTCATATACCTCATAAGTATTTGTTGCCAAAACTCAAAAAAAAATTTCATGTTATAGGTTTTGAAGATTAGGTTCAAAGAAAGTGTTTTTTATTAAACTCATGAGAATCATAAAAAATGGCAATTATCGCGCAACGTTTATTAATTTAACGTCTTTATAAAAACTGACTTTAGTTGCAACAAAAAAAAAATGTCTACGAAATCAGCTTTACCTTTAAAGCGCATTTTCATTTTTTGTCAATAGGACATTCTTATCAAAAGATATTGAATTTTTACCCCTGAGTTGTTACAAATTTTATTTAAAATTGATTTCGCGCGCCTAATTGACATTCAAATACTTCAATTTTTTGCATTTTTTTTAGATTCCAAAATTAACTTCCTCGGCAAAATTCAGTTTCTTCGCTTCGTATGATTTTTAGACATTCAATAATTACATTTTGCCTCTAATAACTGGATTAAGTTTCCAACGCTAATAATAAAAATGTAAATTTCTTTAAAGTTTTTAATGTTGGCGGGTAAATGTCCCTTCTGTTTATTGAACTCCTTGATTGGTCGATATTTTTTTTTAAACAAAACAAAAGGTTTCCAGCTGATTAAAAATTGTATAGAATTTTAGGTTATAAAACTGGCAAAAGTATTAAAGTACAGATTAAAGTATACTCAACTGTTGTGGATGAAATTTAATTTTGTCCACGTTTTCCAGTTTCCAGTGCTATATAAAAAGGTATCTGTGAGTTGGGTATTATATTTACAAATTTATGTTGATTTAATTTCAATGTACACAAACTTTGGTTAATATTTATAGTACAATCAATATTTCATCTTTATTAATGTAAATATTTGAAATAGAACAAAAGATATTTTATAGACTACATATGGATGTAAGATTCGAGAGGAAAAGTAGGTATTGTGTTAGTGAATAATATAGAAACAATTTTATTTTACAAATATGTATTAGTTTTCCTTTTGTAAGTAGCTATTTTACTATAATTTAATTGTAACTACATTTAGATTTGTATTTAGTTTAAAATACAATTATGTTCTATATAATTCTGGTATTGTTTTATTTGTTTATCTTTTATTTTTCTCCATCTAAATTGTTGGAATGTATGCATTGTATTCATTTTTCAAGGCTGCCATAGCTACCTCTGCCGTTACATTGTTACATTGATTGTAGCTCGAAAGGTTTTACAGTATTGATGCTACAAAATTGTTGCATTGCTCCTGTGGTGATCTTCTCTAGGTTAATTTTACATATTCTAATTTAGATACAGCATACAATTTATGGATTGAATGTTCTATACTTCCAAAATTTATTATCATACTGATTATATCTTGAATTATAACTAGCTTTCTATTGTTGTTGCAATTTATTATATCCATAACAATTGAAATGATGAGATGAGAAACATGTCTGACACCCTGTATTTAATATAATCACTCAAATTAGGCTTTAAGTTTGTTCCCTTTTTTACTTTTTATTCTGGATCAGCATATTGTAATACCGCAGTGGTTAATCATCCATAGTTGCCTTTCCAAATTTGTTGGTTTAAGTCCCTTGTCTAATACTTGACCAACACAGTATTTTATATGACATGGGTTGTAGAAATGTATTTTAGACTCATATTATTTAGTCTAACTTACCTTGGCTGCTTTGGAAGTATAAAACCATGTATTCATGAAGTGCTTGTTATTGTAATATTTCACAATTTAAGTTAAGAGCTACAGTGCTAAGTTAATTGTTGTCCATATTCTTTAGATGGTTATTCATTACCCTTGGACAATTCTTATTAGTAATCATTGCTATCATCTAGTTTTGAGGGCTCACTCCCCTGTTTCCATCACCATCTATCATGCAGCGTTTTCATACCAAATTGTATTCAATATATTGCCAATATATTTATATTTTTTCATTATGGGTATTTATAGGAATCAGGGGTTTTAAGTCTGTGCCTAGTAAGACACATAACCACTGTCTTTTGAATATATACTGAATAACTTATAGTGTCATCCATCAAGATATGCAGTTTTGCTGTGTAAATATTATAAATAGAAGTGGACTCAATATTGATCCCTGTGGTAAACCATTATATATTGTTCTTGGTCCAAGGAGTACATTTTTGTGATCACAAATATAAATTTTTCTGTTTAAAAACAAATTAATTAAATTATTTAATACCTATTCTACACAATTTTGATTTCAAGATACTCAAATCAATCATATCATATGATATGCACTTTCTAGGTCAACAAATATGTATTTATCAATGAATAAATATGTATTTGATTTCAGATAAGCATTATTTATATTGCACCTGGGACCATATGGGTCAATGCATCTATAGTGCTGTGGCCTCTACAAAATTCATACTGTTTAGTGGCTAGGAGTAAAGAAGTTGTTGTTTGATAAAGAAGTTTAATATTCTTTTGCTTTGTCAATTCTCTATTTACTTGTTACACAATAATTTTCTGGTGTTGTTCCAGATAGGTTTCCTTTCCATTGTCCTATATTTATAATGATACTTTCTATTTTATTGTTTAAGTCCCTGCATATTACTACAGTAATTGACAGTCTGTCTGTAAACTACTAGTGACACTTCCATCTTTTGTGAGCCACCAATGCTTTCACTAATAATTTGTTGACAAGGTTTTTAACACTCATGAATGATTTAGTTAATGAATATTCTTAAAATTCATATTCATATATGAATTTTAGTATAATCTCCTGCATAATAAAATATTCAAGTTATTATAAGCATTGTTATTGATATCTTAATTATTCATATTTATAATTTTTCTGTTTATATTTTAGGTACTGTGTAAATGATTTAGCAATAACAAACTAGATAAAATGTCTAAAGTAAATCATACATTGCCTCCAAAATATGGACTTAAGTTAAGTTTAGATTATGTTTATCCAGAGAAGAGGAATCAGGACTATAGACCTAGTCTAAGAGTTATTTGGAGTATATTACCCCTTATATTAAGGTAAGTTATAATTGTAAATATGCTCATAGATATCATTACTTGCTACTCTAAAGAATAAATTTACGATTTTGAGTTTTTATTTTCTTTTGACAAATAGCCGAAACTGCATTACCGGAGGGTTAGTTTTAGCTATATAGAGGGGAACATTGGGCTATCCATTATAATAGTAAAAGAAAACAAAAAACATCTTAAATGTGTGTATTTTAGTTATACATAGCACCTTATCTTAAATTTACGCCAGAAAAATTAACATTAAATTGACAAACACTTGCAGTTCCCTGAATAGAAGAAAAAGGCAAAATAGTTGCAATGTCTTTTTTTCTTTCATGGCTACAGAATGGGGAACAAATAAATCCAAATATTATGTTATGCAGATGACGCCACATTAACCGCTGAGACAGAAGACGAGATTAACACATATCTTCAATACAACAACTAAGAAATACAATATGATAATATCAGCAGACAAAACCAAATGTATGACAACATCTAAATACTCACTACAGTGTAGACTCGAAATTGATGGGAAAATAATAAAGCAGGAAACAAGGTTTAGATATCTGGGAATAGATATAACTAGTTATGGAGATGTTGAAGAAGAAGTACGACAACAAAGCTTAAAAGCAAGTAAAGCGGCGGATAATGACACAATCTGGAAGAACAAACACCTAAGACAAGACACAAAAACAAGAATCTATAAAGCAGCAATTAGACCTATATTAACATACACGGCGTAGACAAGACGTGACACATCTAAAACGAGAAGACTGCTAGAAACAACAGAGATGAAAATACTCTGACGAATATCAGGGAGAAGTCTATTGGATAGGGAGAGAAGAGAAAACATAAGAAGAGCATGCAATATACAAGACATAAATGGATGGGTGACAAAACGAAAACAGGAGTGGAACGAACATATCAGTAGAATGGCAGAGGATAGAATAGTATGAATACCACGAGATAAGTCACCAAATGGATGAAGAAGTATTAGCAGACCAAGAAAAAGATGGTGCGACAATTTAGGAGGCTAATATTGAAGAAGAAACAGGCTTTAAAGCCTACATACTAGAAGAATGAAAAAGAAGTCTTTTTTTCTACTACTGAAATTTCGTCGACTGTAGGAAACAAAAAACTGTTACATTTACAACATAGAAATTTAATCACATATTTCTTATCCTTTGGAAACTATAAATTTCACCAAGACAAAATTTCCCACATTAATACTTTCATTCTTAAAGATGGGTTACAAGTCTTAAAAATCTTCTTCATCCTTTGACGACCACTCTTGTAAAACAACTTCAGTGCTTGACTCGCTTGGTGTTGAAATATTGATGCCTTATTCTTTTTAAGCTTTTTCTTTTTTCGCGTTCTATCGTAACATCACTTTCGCAACTGTACAGTCTTTATCTCGAAAGATTGCCACAAGAAAATTTGAAAAAAGTCAGTAGATTTACTTTTGAATCAATTTTTAAAAAAGATAATTTGTCACTGTTTAATCCGAGGAAAGATCAGTGCGATTTATGTTTATGACATAAAAGTGGAAACATTTCTGAAGCTGAGTATAATACACATATACAAAATAAAGAAAGAGCACAAATTGAAAAAGGACAAGACAAAGAAAGAGCCTTAAAAGGTGAAGTACATGTATTTACACAAGCCACTAAATTTACGCAAGCTCCGATAACTCAAGCCAGCGCATTTTATTATAAAAAAAGTTTAATTTACATAACTTTACTATGTATAACCCACACTCATGACGCGGTTTATTACTGATTCGACGAAACAGCTACAGAATTGCTATCCTCTTCATTTGCTTCTTGCATTATACATAATTTGGAAAACGCTTTGCAAGAAAAACAGTTACCAGTTATCCTTTGGTCGGATGGCTGTAACTATCAACACAGAAATACACTTTAGCAAACAATGGAATGTTACTATCAAACAAAAAATTTTGACCAAGGGACATACGCAGATGGAATGTGATTCCGTTCATAGCGCGATTGAAGCAAAATTAAAAAATCGAGATAAATCTCTTCCCGGTCAGTATTGTGATAATGCAAAAGAGGCCCTACGTAAACCATTTCCATATAGAGTTGCTCCCATACAGTCTTTGTAGACACACTGTCTCAAGACTAGCAACTTCAACGTGGAGTCATATGTCGCCATGTTACCTAATCCAACGGTAACTTTAACATCTTAAACCATTATAAGAAAATTTGTAAACTAAATGTAATTAATTGTTTGTTAACGGGTTTTTACCCATATATTTAGTGACTTAATTCATGTACTCTTAGACACTGATGATGGAATATGGATTCCGAAAACGTTTTGTCTTTTTAACTTAGCCCGTTTGGGTTCTAAATATATACCGTTTACAAAGGATTTTTATTAAATTTTTTAATTATTTAGATCAAAATTGTGTTATTTTATTTATAACTTTTCTAATTAATTAGTTTTTACTGGCTGCTGAAAAATTACCTTTTTGGCACTTAGGCGGTTTTGTTTCTTCAACGACGATATACAAAAAATCTAGTTTTGTGACTGAATTCTTGAGAATCTCTGATTGTATGTTGTTTGTACGATTGCTGCCATGAAGATCGGCAACATTGTCAAGAAAATTCTCATTTTGTTAGCGTGGCCGTATCCTTCGTACACTGCATCGCATAAAAACGCTATAGGATCCTACGAGTTTTCCTTGTGTCTCAAATTAAAAAAGTTAAGGTTCGCATTTTTCTATTTAGTTCGATATCTTTATCATTTAAACCGGGTTTTATTTGTTTAATTTAAATTCAAAGACAGAAAATCCAGGCAGGATTTATTTTTTACGTTAATTAACATAGCGTTCAACTTCTGGGATCCTTTTTACCCATCCATGTTTATTGTATCCATTATTAAGTTTTATGGTTCAAGAATATATAGTTAGTTCATTCTTAAACTTTTTAACGAACGTTTTGCATATCAGGAGCTTGGAAGAGAAAAACAGTCTAAAAAGTCTCATCTTTCTCACAAACCTTTAAAGAATGCTTGTGTATGTTATAAAAGCATGTTTCGTCCTTGATATTCCTAAAATTCTGTAAGAAATTATATACCAATCCATTCAAGTCAGAAACTGAACTATATATTCGTCTAGAAGAGCAAGGAGCAGGGCGAACCCACAGGCTTTCGTTGCGTTGCGTTACGAATGGGCGTTCAAGGTTCGCCATAAAGATTATCCCTCCAGATACTGACAGAGAATGTAGCGTAGAAGTAATTTTAAACTGTTTGTCCTCGTTTTAGTGTAGTGTTTTGTACAATTTTATGTTAATTTTAATGTTTCCACATTCTACGCTTGCCGGATAGTTCACATTTTGACGAAATGCCCCTGAAGATGCTATTTTAAGCGAAAGTACTTGGGCTAGATTTAATTAACTTGTGCTCGATAATAGCCTTATTTTCAAAGTTGTTTTGGTATTGTTCTTTATTTTCCTGTAATTTGTCTGTGTGGACTTTTTCTTAGAGTGCACATAATTGTCTTCAATATTTTTTGTGTTTAATACTTATTTTAGCCCGTATCATTCTGTGATCACTACCAGTAGAGATTGAGTTAATTACTGTGACGTCTTCGAAAATGTCCATTTTGTTTGTTAGTATGTAGTCAATTTCATTTTTAGTGTTCCCATCTGGCGACATCCACGTCCATTTCCTATGTGGATTTTTCTTGAAGAAAGAGTTCATGGCAAATAATTTGTTGTTATCTAGATAGTTAACCAATAGATCTCCTCTTTCATTTCTTACTCCATGTTCAAATTCTCCAATACAGTTATCGTTTTCTTCTAGTTTTTTTGCCCATTTTCGCATTAAAATCGCCCATTATAATCGTGTAGGTAGTGTTTCGATACGTCATGGACTCTGTGAGGTGTTCATAGAATTCTTCCATTTCTTCGTCTGTGTGTGTAGATGTTGGCGCATAAATCTGAATTATTTTTAAAGTGACCTTTTTGCTGATATTTATGATTAATAAAGCGATTCTTTCTGTTATTCCTAGATATTCGTTAATTTTATGAGCGTATTTTTTAGAAATCAAAAAACCAACTCCATCTAAACTTTCGTTTTCTCTACCTTTAAAATACAATATGTTTCCAGACTCTAGCGAGATGCAGTTTTCGCCTTTTCTTTTTACCTCCGATAGTCCGATTATGTCCAATTGCAGGTGTTTAACTTCTTCCTCTAATTCATAGAGTTTCTCGTCTTTAGACAAAGATCTTACATTGAAAGTTGAGATATACATTTTTGTTGTCTGTATTGACGAACTATTGTCTCCCCAGATACGATGAGACTGACCTTATTAGATAAGGTGTATTCGCGGTAAACGCGGATCGTGCGAAATAGCCAGTTTTCTTAGTCACTACTTGGAGAACTTTGTTAATAAGCATGTGAGAAAAGTTATAATTTTTAGTGATAACTATGCCGGTCAAAATAAGAACATAAACGTTGTTTTCATGCTCATCCTCATGCATCACAAGCGTGCTTTACAAGAAGCTATTAGTGGAGGAATTAGTACAATTGAAGTCGAAGAAACTGTAGACGATGAAAATCAAATTAAGTTTCTTTGAAGCATTATTTGTGAATTTTGCAAATTATTTTACTGCTATTAGCTTCCACATAAGTACTTTGTTAACAAAACTATATTTATTTCCGTAGAATAAAAAATATTAAACCCCCTTTCTTTTCATTTTATAAAAATATTGCAAATCTTGCAAAACACTCTTTTACTAACGGTATAGTTTTATGGGATTAAGCCACAATTGGTTGTAATTGTAATGATAATTACATTTAAAGAAAAATTTTTTCTTTCTTAAAAAACAATTCCAGTGCTTCCAGTACAATTGTAGCTAAATTCCATAAAACTATACCTTTATCAAACATGCCATAAATAAATAGCTTCATAATTTATCCTCTTTTAAGTTTTGTTAATAAAATAAAACTTGTTCGCCCTTACTTTTATAACATGTTTTTAAACTTTATAGTCAGTTTTCCAGAAACGTGTTTTTCCAGTTCGCCTTTACGCTTCCAAGCTTTTGGTACTTGTTAAATTGACATTTTTATTTTAGGTATATATTGTTCTACATAAAATCAAAGTGGAAAGGCCATAAGGTTGTTATGGATTACATTTTCCCAAGAAAACCGGAACAAATTTATGGTAAGTTTGTATCAACTGTTTCATAACGCGATATACAGAGAAATATTCATTTTGTCTATCTATAAGTTGGGCATTGAATTAAAATGAAATGTTGAAAGGAAACTGTTTAGTCACAAGATGATTTAATGCAATAGGTTATAAGAGCAGAAGTGATTGAAGCACATGTTTTACAAGCGTGGTCAAATTCCGTTAAATAGCGGCAATAATTCTTGATTTTTACTATACTATTCTGCTCTTCTATTCTACAGAATTTATATCTGGATCATGTCAATACTAATACCCCATATATGTGTTGCATATGATTCTCGTATGAAGTAATCTTAGGTCTTCCTCGCCTACGTCTTCCAGGAAATTGCGACTTAGCGATTCTTCATATTAGTGAATTTTTCTACGTTGAATGTGCCACAACCATCTTAACCTATGATCTTTCATTTTGACGTAAATTGGAGCGACACCAACACATTCCCTAATACCCACACATTCATCATTTTATGTTTTTTGCCAGTCCATTCATAATTGTTTGCTTTGTAGCTGCCTTACATTCAGTATCGCACATCATAACTGGTTTTATGGCAGTTTTTTACCTTTAAATTTCATTAGAATCTCTCAGTCACACAACACACTACCCTCCTCTTTGAATTTCATCTTTAAATCTACTACAAGCATCAATGTCTATTTCTTCATGGCACTGTAATACATATGCCTGTTAAAATTATTAATTTTGGCAATCATTACCCTATCTAAACTTCAAATTTTTGTAGTAGTAACTGCATCTTTAAATCACCATATTCTCATGTTATGGCTAAGTAATTTTATAGCTAGCTTGTGCATTGCTGACTGTAATGTTTGTCGCGATGGGGTATCTATAGATACATATGAATACATGACACTGACCATCTATTGTGTTTTTGTACACAGCTTCTAATCAAAACTGCTAATACTTTCTCCAGTTTTCTATCGTCAACCTGTTGCCAAAGGATAGAGAAATTATTCCTGTCTCAGGACTGAACCAGTACAAATGACTTTTCAAAAATGAGTATTATAACAATATTTACGAATTGGATATATTATTATATGTGAATTTAAATTTTCAGGAGTTCCAATTGGTGGTATTGGTTGTGGCACCATAGGACGGGGTTACAAAGGACAGTTTTGTAGATTTCAGCTGAAACCAGGAATTTATGAATGGAACACAGTTGACGCCGATGACTTTCTTGTAGTCATTAAAGATGAAAAAGGTTTTACACTATTTGAGAGTTGGCTCTCTACATATAGGTAAAAATATGTATTATAATTTGTTAAAAAATTCTGAATGGTTTAGATCAGCGATTCTCAATTTTTTTTAACACGTACCACTTATACACATTCTGCGTCAATCGCGTACCGCATATTAAAAAAGTAGATAATAAAATTTACTAGTGTTGGCAAAAATGTATTTCTTTAAAAAGGGGCATTATCTTCTTAAAGTGCCCTCTCCTCAATGGAGGTTGGCTACTACAATTTTAAACTCTTCTCTATCTTCAGCTGTTCTTATTAGCTGTTCAAAATTTAGCCCTGTCCATTGTCGGAAGTTTCTGAGCCAACTTATGCCCAACTTATAGTGAAAGGAAAAATCGAGGAAAAGAGATGCCTAGGAAGGAACAGACTATCGTGGCTCAGGGGCATTATAAATGTTACAAAATAAAACTCTAACCCAGTCCAAAAATTTAGTGAGAAGGTTGGTTCTGCATAACTACAACAAGAGAATCGATATCAGGATCAATTGTGCTTAGATCATTCGTAAATTTGGATTAAGATTAAGCCTACTGCGAAATTTATTTTTCACTTGTAGCATAGTAGAAAATCCAGTTTCACACAGGTAGGTGGTCGTAAAAGGAAGTAAAAATATCAATGCTTTTTTTTGATAAGGCTTGATATTCATTTTTAATATTTGGCCAGAATTTGGTTAATTCTAATTTTGAAAACTCTATTTTCAAACCCCCATCACAAGATAGTTTTCTATTAAAGACTCTTTTTCATCCTGCTTTAATGTTTCAGGAATGCTATCCAAAATAAATGGTTGTCGTATCCAAAGAAACTGAGCATAGTTTTCGTCAACATATTCTTTAAAACTATCAATTAGCATCTGACAATGCTGTTTTATGTTAAAAATAAGATCATCTTTAATCTTTATTTCATGCTCAACCACAAAATTTTCTAAATTGGTAAACGACTAGTCTTTGTTTGAAACACTATTTTTCATCATATAACATTTCTTGATAAACACATTTATTTTGTCTTTTACAGAAAATCAATTATGTGATTTACCTTGTAAGCTTAAGTTTAGGTCATTTAATCGATTACATCTCTCTGTTAGGTAAGTTAATGTTGTGAGCTACAATTTATCTAGTAACCGATCACGAAATTCAAAATTGGTTTCCATTAAAAACACATGTACTTCAGAACGCAACTAGAATAACCTGTTCAACATTTTTCCTTTTGATAACCATCTTACCTCTGTGTGTAGCAATAACTGAATATGATCACTTCCCATTTCAGAGCATAGAGCATAGTTTAAATTCATCTGTCATTCGCTTTGCTATTAAAGCTTCTCTGTGGATACTACACTCACCGGCAAAATTAACGGAATACCTTAAAATTGGGACATGTTAGATGTCTCGAATTTCCTAAACCTGTTGTCCGATTTTAGTGATTTTTTTAGTATGTTATAGGTATATTATTTAAGAATATCGATGTAATAATATTGTTGCTAGACAGGTCAATGTCATTTTATACCGGGTGTAACAATCCTACTGTGTTTTTTCCTTAAAGTTCGGAACACCCTGTGGAATATTCTAGCATATATAAAATATTGAAATTAAAACTTAATTATAGCCTCAGGCTTTCTTAACATTTTCTTTTTTGATTCATTTGCTTATGTTTGATAATAAAAAAGTTAGGTACGTTAACAATTAGCCATGTTTTTCATCAATAAATCCTCATTTTCTGCTTAGTTTAAAAACAAGCCTAAAGTAGGCTATGAGAAGTTAACAATTTAATGCACACACCGGCAAATTTAAAGGAACCTGCTATTATTGCAATATTTCTTTATATTTGTATTTTATAGACTATATCTACATAGCTTTGAAAGCTCCTTATCACAAGAAAGTCTTAAATGTCAAAATGTCAAATTAATTTGTTTATTTGTATTGTGTTTTACATTTTACAGTCATTCTGTCTGTTCATAACAAGTACAAACTTGTATTTAATTGAGCGCACAATAAGAAAGAGACTTAAAGAAGCCGGTCTCCAGTCATATGTGCCAATAAAAGCTCCCAGACTCCAGAGACACCATCGTTTAGCACGACTACAATTTGGTCGAGTACATCAAAATTGGAATGATAACCACTGGAGTCAAATTCTCTTTACGGACGAGAGCCGATTCTGTGTAAATTACATCGACGGTAGAGAAAGATTGTATTAACGCCAAGGAGAACGAAATGCCCCTTTCAATTTTACTACGACCGTACCTTTTGGTGGAGGTTCAATTATGGTGTGGGGCGGTATATGTTTGGGAGCAATAACAGAGTTAGTGGTGATTGGTGGTGGAGCATTAACAGCAGATAAGTATATCAGAGATATTCTCCAAGACCATGTGGTACCTTTTTCACCATATATTGGCGAAAATTTTATTTTATAGTGTAAGAGTGTAAGTGTAAGATATTTCTTATTACAAGTGGGTATAACAACGATGAATTGGCCAGCTTGTTCCCCAGACCTAAACCCGATAGAGCTTTTTTATTATCCAACACAAGCAAATGAATCAAAAAGAAAATGTTAAGAAAGCCTGAGACTATAATTGAGCTTTAATTTCAATATTTTATATATGCTAGAATATTCCACAGGGTGTTTCGAACTTTAAGGAAAAAACACAGTATGATTGTTACACCGGTATAAAATGACGTTGACCTGTCTAGCAACAATATTATTTCATTGATATTCTTAAATAATATACCTATAACATACTAAAAAAATCACTAAAATCGGACAACAGGTTTAGGAAATTCGAGTCATCTAACATGTCCCATTTTTAAGGTGTTCCGTTAATTTTGCCGGTGAGTGTACAATGGAAAAGGTACAATTTTCTGCAACGAGTTTTACTTTGGCAGTTACACCTACGTATTTTCATATCATGTTTCGGACACCATCCGAACAGAAACCAACGCATTGTTTCCAGCCTAGTCCATTTTCCACAAAAAATCTTTGATTTTCTTGAATATTTCATCGGCAGTAGTTCGTTCTGTTAACGCCTCACAAAATAAGTACTTTTCTTCGATTTTGGTTTGAAATATATACCTATCGCAGATAACCCATAAGCTGAGTATAGTTTGTTATATCTGTGCTCTCATCAAGTTGTATAGCAAAAAAGTACTATTGTTTATTCGGTTTACCAATTTTTCTTTAACATTTAATGCCATTATTTCAATGCTACGACGTACGGTATCATTGGATAATGGTATAATACTAAGCTGTTTACCGGAATTCTCCAAAAAATACACGTTACCATATCTTGTGCGGCAGGCAGAACTAGTTCTTCACCGATGGTATGTGCTTTTCCACACTTAGCAATTCTTAAACTCGCGAGGAAGGATACTTCTACTGCTTTTTGGTTGCTGTCGGTGAAATTCGACATTAATTTTATTGTGCCTCTCATCTCCGTTAACTTCCGAACGAAGTAATCGTTAGGTTTATTTTATAACACTGAATGTTTTGTATTGAAGTGGCGTTTTGATAGCGAAGGTTTCATACACTTCTTCTTTGAGTACCGTGCCCAAGTTTTAGGCGTGGGTAGCCTCCATGACGATTTGCCGATATCGTTCTCGATCTTGCGCGGCATATAATAGTTCATCTGCTGATAAGCCAGACCATTGACGAAGGTTTCGGAGCCATGAGTATTTCTTTCTGCCAATTCCACTTCTTCCGTCGATCTTTCCATTGAGTATCAACTGCATTATCCTGTATCTGCTTCCTCTCATTATATGCCCAGATATTCGAGTTTTCTCTTTTTTATCATCTTTATTAAGTCACCTTCACCTTGACCTACTCTGTTCAAGACTTCTCTGTTTGAAATGTGTTGAACCCATGATATGCTGAGCATTCTACGATATAACCACATCTCGAAGGCTTCTAATTTGTTCATCATGTTAACCTTCATAATCCAGGTTTCACATCCATACAGTAATACAGGATACACATAACATTTTAGGAACTTAATTCTCAGCTGTAAGTTCAGCTGAGAATTGCTCAGAATAGATCTAAGTTTCATAAATGCTCCTCTTGCAATTTCTATACGAGTTTTAATTTCTTCATCTGGATTTAGTGTCTCATTTATCTAACATCCTAGATATTTAAAATGGTTAACTTTTGTTATTGGTTCATTATTGACAATTAGTTGTATAGCGCCGAGGTCTTGTTTACTAACCACAAGTAACTTTTTCTTTGTTGTAATTATGCTTAGTCCGTTATTAGAGCATTCTCTAGTGACTCGATCTATAAGAAATTGAAGATCTTCGATACTTTCAGCCATGATTGCGGTGTCATCTGCATATCTGATGTTATTGATAGTTTCTCCCCCGATTCGAACTCCACATTGCCCTTCCAATGCTTTGTTAAAAATTGTTTCTGAGTAAACGTTAAACAAAGTTAGGGACAACACACAACCCTGTCTAACACCTCTTTGAATACAAATTTTGTCCTTTTCTTTGCGTCTACCAGAATAGAAGCTTCTTGATTCCAATATAGATGTTGTAAAAGTCTCAGATCTTTATCATCTATTCCAATTATTTCTAGATATTCAAACAGCCTACCATGTTGAACCCTATCAAACGCCTTCTCAAAATCTATAAAACAAACGTAAATTGGTTTCTGTACTTCCCATGATCGTTGAAGTAGTGGTAGCATTGAGAACAAAGCTTCCCTTGTTCCCAATCCCTCTCTGAAACCGAATTGTTTATTTCCCATTATGTCTTCACATTTCTGCTTGATTCTATTAAGAATTATCCTAAGAAGTAGCTTGAGAGAGTGACTCATGAGGCTAATTAGTCTAAAGTCTTGACATGATGATGTATTAGGTTTTTTTTTGAAGTGGGATAAATGTAGACAACCATATTTGTGACAGTGTTCCAGTTTCGTATATGTGGTTATAAATGTTTGGGTATAAAAAAGCTGTTTTCTTATCTTGTGGAAAGTCCTGTTGAAATTCAATATTCCAGAAGATCTCCGTTGGCTATGATAAAGTGTGTTCAAAATTTGATTTAATACATGTTAGCGATTTTAGTTGGTATCCACTATTTTTCTTCGCCCAGCTTTCCCTTTTTCTTTCCCCAGAAAAAAACATTTCAGCTCTTCTAAATTTAGTTATAATTTTAAATACAACATTATTTTGTGCCTGTTTATTGAAATGCTCCGAAAATTGTTCGTGGACAGAAACAGTGTTCAAGACGATAAAATTGAATGTTTGGTCAATTTTTTTCTACTTGAACCGTATAAGCCAATATAGTGCTCAACAAAAAAACTTTTTTCCTCTTTTTTTTTTGTGTGTTTTGGCTTGGACAATTGTTATTCAGCCAGTCTCAATCAAGATAAGTTTATTAATGTAGTGTGTGTGTCTGTGTTTGTGTGTGTAGAGTAATTGTCTTGATACTTAGCAAGTCGACGTCATTGTCTTTGCTAAGAGACGCTAATTGTACCCGAACGTCTGCGGTCTCTCCGGTGAGTACCGATCACACAAGGATAGAAATTATTTTTATTTATTAATTTTTTTTAATAAACGAAAATTTCCACCCAGGTAGGATTCGAACTCACGACCTTTAGACTTAAAGGTAGGCGCTCTTACCACTGAGCCACAGAGGGGGTTACCTGTTTCCTCAATATATAACATTATTTACGAAATTTCAAACATATTAGTGTCAAAATCAAATGTCAGTGTTTATATCGAATCACACTGTCAATTTTTATGGACTTAGCAAAAGAAAACCTACATTTTCAGCCATTTACAATAGTCGTACTAAACAATACTGCATTAAATTACTATTAGTGATATTACTATAAAAAAATTTTACCTTCTTTTATTTCTTGATTTTGTTCTTACCTTTGTCCATATTTTTAGAAGCATAGCTTTCTGTTCTTTCCGCTCCGTCCAGACTACGGACAGAATCTCTGGAATTAAAATAATATAACTCCGTGCTTAGACGATAAGTAAGCTATGCTTTCCTCCTCGGTCATTTCGAAAGTGCCACATCCTGTTTTTTTTTTCATTTATGTAATAATCTAAGTGCTATCTCGTGTTTGTTGTGATCTTTCCATTTTTCCTCTTGCCACATTTCCTCCACTTGTCTTATATTTTCGATCTTCCACTTCCTTGTTTTTATTTCGATATATTCCATAGTCGGTTCCTTATTTGGTTTCTTTTAGTTAACCCTCTTATCCATCTAAGGTACTTTATTTCGACATCCAGAATTTTCCTTTTATTCATTCTGTAAGTACCCATGATGCGTAAAGAAAATTAAAGCAGGTGTATATATTTACTTGAACATATTTACTTTTCCTTTCCTTTTTGGCCTTACCTATAAATTTGATAGAGGTTTGGAGTTTGTT
This sequence comes from Diabrotica balteata, assembly GCA_918026665.1. Lineage (NCBI taxonomy): Eukaryota > Metazoa > Arthropoda > Insecta > Coleoptera > Chrysomelidae > Diabrotica > Diabrotica balteata. Next base: position 44,562,314 of record OU898277.1, read on the forward strand.
GTATTTTATTGTCGACTTTTTTGTCTGTTTCCACCCTTTTCTATTTTCTCTCCTAGGTGTTGTCCTTCTGACTATTTAGTTATTTTACTTTTTATTTATTTTTCCTCTTCTATTATTAGGAAAATAAAAAATTTTCCTTGTTTTGAAAAATTGTTAGCACAAAATAGAAGGCTTATAATTATTAATATGGTGTTTTTATTTTCCTTACTACTAAAATTTTAAAAAATATATCTCCTAAACGAATATTTTTTACAGGAAAAGGAGTTTATCCTCTTGTATTAGTAAAATTCCCGAATATAAAATTAAATATACTGGCTTATACCCCAGATCGTGGACAGAATATGACCTCACTGAATATGGTGGTGTTAAACTTATATGTAGACAGATTAGTCCTGTTATTCCACATAACTATAAGGTAAGTGAGCATAAAATACTAGACTTAATTAAAAAGGTGTGAAGTTAATCGTGAAAATAAACGTAAGCGCGATTTACGACTCACGTACGTGAGCGTGTTTTGCGACTTTGCGCTCGTATTTGTATAAGTACGACTTTCTATAAGTGTATTTGTCCATAAAATAGTGTGCTTCTGTGTATTTATGCGTGTATACACTGTGTCCGTAACTATACGTCCATGGTCCGTAAAGTATGGAACAAATTCTTTTTTAGCTAAACAGAACATTTTGAGAAATAATCCTGAAACAGGTCGATTTTTGATTTTAATTTACCGTATTTTAAAATAATATTCTAATATACAGGGTGAATTACTTTCGAGTAATGACGTCACCGTCATTTTTTTTAAATGGAACACCCCCATTTTGTCTCTATTTTCAGATTACACTAGCTGAGCTGATTAAACAAATGTATCACATGTTGATTCAAATTGGTACAGGGTGGACAAAAATACAATAGTTTTGTGTGTGTTCATAAAGTAACGCGCTAGTTAAATTCACAATATTATCAAAAATACTTATTGTCTAGCGGACAGAATATGATGAAATACATGACTTTATAAATGTTCGAACTGCAGCCCTTTCTGTATTTAACAGTAACCTAAACGTTATACAAATTCTTGTTGAACCTTGTTTATTGTGTCTTGAGAAATATTGTTTATTGCTGTTCGAATTTTCTGTTGTAATTCTTGAATATTTGCTGGTTTCGTTTGATACACAACATTCTTCAGATGGCACCACATAAAATAATCCAAAGGATTGAAATCTGGTGACCTCGCTGGCTCTAGACTTTCCTTTTGGGAATGTTTTCTCGTTGGTTTCATAAAACCTCAGTAATAATATTGAATAACTCTCTGACATTGTGGTAGGTATTTAAAAGTATCAAAAATAGATTTAATCAAGAAGCTGTAAATAATAGTTTGGCACAACTCATCCAATACTGGCACATAATGGGCTGTGAATTGATAATACTTTTTATCCCCATAAACAACATAAATATACCTTCGAGAGCACCAGAGGACAAAATTCAACCATATATACATGGGTCTCTCCACAAGATCAACCAGTAAACATAATAAGGAATCAAATTTATTACATAATGGTGAACTTAATGGTAAAGAGAACTTAATCGATCCTATCAGTTAAAGGTTACCCCAGTGCTGACATATCGTTAGATTATGTTCCTGTTATTGGTAAATTTAGGTTTAGATTTAAAAAGGTTACAATAAAAATAATAGAAAGACTAAAAGGTAAGGAAAGAAAAGAGACATGAAGCAAACAGATAATCCACAAGAATCACTCCAGAATATATGTGAAACTGTAACGTCTAATCTTATAAAGACCAGGGCGTTAAGCAACACCATACCGCGGGAAGAAACGATGGGAGAAATTCTTCGAATATCCCTAAGGATATTCAAGAGAAAAATGCCCACCGTTCCATCCACCAGAATGGTGCTCTGCCCGACTGCTCAGCCCCGGGTTCGTTCCCTGTTCATTCTCCCTCTACACCAATCCCAGAAAGGTAAAGGAAAGAAAAATACTTGTTAAGGCTTAACAAAAGGTATATATTAATTTATAAAATAAAACAAACAACATTTTTATAATGAATATGAAACAAAGATAAACAAACTGTGACACAAAGATTAAGCCGGTATGGAATAACTAGAATATAAAAAAAAGTACTCAGCTTTATTTTGTTTGGAATGAGTTGTCCCGTCTTTGCTGGTCTCCATAATGGCAATTTTTTTCCCATGTTACTAAAGGGATTTCATATTCCGTGCTGATGCATCAGTGGCTTGGTATCTGGTTGCTGAATGTTGCCCAAGGTATTGCGGTTGGCTGTTTTCTTGCTCCCACGGTAGTAGCTAGAAAATTCAAACAAAGATCAGTTCTCTCCCAAAAGAAAAGCCTGATCAGAAATAAAGCTGAGTATCTCAGCAAAATCTCTGAACAAAAATATTCAGAGACAAATAAGAACCGAAATACGAAATTCCAAAAAAAATTGGTTAAAAACACAGGGGTAAGAGATAGAGTTGTTGGACCAAAAACACGTTACATGTAATTTGCACGTATTTATTTCTTAAGTTAGGATATATGGGGTTATACGGGCTTGAATTTGTGAAACATGCTTGTTTCCTGTTCAGTTAGACATCTGATTTCGAAGGGCGGATCTGCATTTTGGATGATCCAACATCCAAGATATTTGAATCGTTGTGGTTTTTTTAGTGTTGTGTTCTAGCACTGCGTTCCGAAAACCAAACTGTGTACGGCTGATCTTTTTTTCGCATAATCTATATATCATTTTATGTATGATTTTTAGAAATAACTTTAAAATATGGTGCATTAAGCTGATGGTCTGGAAATATGTCATTCAATATTTTTGTTAGTCGTTTCGTACCACCGGTGTTAAATAGCTTTATGAGTTCAGCATATGCATTGTCAGATCCAGGAGCTTTGCCATCTTTTAGTTGTGATATTGCTTTTTCCAATTCACCTGATGTGATTGGTAAGTGGTCAATACAAATGTATGACGAAGGTTGTTCGGACCTATTATCATCAAAGAGTTTTTGTATGTATTTGGTCCATATGCATATTTCTTGATTTTATCTGTGATGATGTTCCTCTGTTGATCTTGCAGTTTGCTAGCTGTGTTGGATTTTTGAAGACCAGCTGCTTGTTTTACCTTTTTATGCATATTAAATTTATCGTGTTTTTGTTCAAAAAACTCTCTTTTCCCACTGTGTTTTTAATCAATTTTTTTGGCCTTTCGTATTTCGGTTTTTATTTGTCTCTGAATATTTTTGTACATTCTATTGTTGTTCTTTGATTTTCTTCTTTCTTCCATGAATTGCAGTATATTGTCATTCATATAACTTTTCCTTTTCCACATATATTCTGGAGTAATTCTTCTACATTATCTGCTTCATGTTATTTAGCTTCTCTGAAAGAATCTTTTATCTTTTCATGTCACATTTTTTGTTATTAGTTCACCTCTTTTCCCTTTACCAATCTTCGTATTAAAGTCACCCATAATAATAGTTATATCTTTTTTTTTAATTTGTTTAAGTGAATTTATCAACAACTCATAGAATTACTCTACCTCTTCTTCTGGTTTATCGCTGGTTGGGGCATACACTTTTAAAATATTTAATTTGACCAAAGTAGTATTCAGTTGGATTATTATTAATGTTTCAGAAAGAGATATAACTTTTGTAATATATTGAGGTAATTGAGGAGATACGATTACTCAAACCCCATGCATATGTTGAACGTCATCATTTCCTGAGTGGTATACCATATGGTTGTCCACAATACAAGGACCACTATTTTGCCACCCATTGTATTGGTGAACAATATTTCTTCTTCTTCTTCCTCTTCGGATTATCCCATTATGAGTTCACTCTTTTCGTCCTCCACAGCGCTCTATTTTCGCAGTCATCTTCTTTGAAGTCTCTATACAGCTCGCCCTCGATAGTCCGACAGGTTCGGGACCGACGTAATGTCGGATTACCAAAAATGTCGGATTATGGAAAATGGCTATTCTGTAATGAATATGATTGCCACAAAGATATAACCGTCATTTTAAACAACGTATTATTCATCGTTAAATTCAAGGGACATATTAAAAACACAGAATAAAGTGAACAACATTTTAATTTATGTACATAGACTTAAAACTACATACAAAAAAGAGCACAATATGTATTTACTTGTTGAAAAAGTCCGTGATTGCCTTCTGTTTCTTTTTTTGAAAACAGTCCACCATTGCTGCCTCTTGCAAACCTTTTAACACTAAAATCTTGTTCATGTCCACATCTCTCTCTTGGCACCAACGTAACAAAGTGTTAGCTGCCGATACAGCTTCATCACAGCTGACGGTGAAGGTTTTTTCTGGCGCTGCGTCCTCGATCACGTTGTCATCAACTGCTGTCACTTCTTGAATTATATCTGCGTCTGTCATGTCAGCATCAAGGTTATCTTCTATGATCCATGTTCTAAGCTCTTCAACCGATGCGGGGGCAAGTTGCACTTCATTACAAAGTTCCAATGTAGCCTCTAAAACGGGTTCTGAATCGCTGTTGGATGTAGGATTATACGTTGTAAGACATGGGTTGTTAGGCCATACATTTCTCCACGATTTTATCAGTGTTATGCTTTTTACTTGCTGCCAAGCATACGCAGCATTCAAAATGGCGTCTTTAATGTTAAAAGCTTTCAAAATCGCTGGAATATCAGCATCAGGTTGACTGACAACATCCATAAGAATGCGTTTCTTATAGTGAGCTTTGAGGGTTTTTATCACGTTTTGATCCATGGGCTGAATTAAAGCTGTCGTATTTTTCGGTAGGTACATAACTTCAATGTAGCCATCAGCAGTTTTGATTTTCAATTCATCAGCATCAGGATGTCCTGGTGCATTATCCAGTAAAAGTAGGGCTTTCATAGGTAACTTGTTCTTCTTTAGTTCAGCCTTAACTTGTGGAACGAAGCTGTTGGTGTACCAGTCACGAAAAATTTCTTTTGTCACCCATGCGCGACTTTGTGACTTGTAAGTTACTGGCAGAGATTCAACCTTTACATTTTTGAATGCTCGAGGGTTTTTTGATTTTCCTACAACAAGCAGTTTTAATGCATGAGTGCCTGATGCATTCGCACACACCATAAGCGTGAGTCGTTCTTTTTGCAATTTCCTTCCTGAAACTTTTTTTTCCTCGCCACTTACAAATGTTTCTGCCGGGAGCTGTCGCCAATTCAACCCGGTTTCATCTGCGTTGTACAGTTGCTCAGGAACTAAACCAAGCTCAGTAATTTTGTTGTCTAACATTTCAATGAAGGCATCAATCTCAGACCTGTCAGCAGACACCTTTTCACCACACATCTTCATAAATCGAATGCCATGGCGTTTTTTAAAGTTCTCGAACCATCCATGACTAGCACGAAAGTCATTTTTCCTCGTTATTTCTGTGTAGAAACATTGAGCCTTTTGTTTAAGTATGTCTCCGGATATAGGGATATTCCGTGTGCGTTGTTGTTTAAACCAAATAAACAGTGCTTCTTCCACCTCAGGAAACTCGCTTGTTCTGAGGGTTTTTCTGTTTAAAGGGTTGTCTTCAACAGACTTCATGAACCCTTCAATTTTTCCTTTATTCTTCATAATATCATAAATCGTAGGCCGTCCAATTTCATAAAATTTCGCTACTGCAGTCGGCGTTTCACCGCTATCTATACGTTTAATAATTTCCCACTTCTCGGATATTGTTAATGTTTTGTGTTTCCGTTTAACACCACTCGTGCTTGCCATTTTGCCATTTGTACGCGAACACTTGAACTAACTGCGCAGGGAAAATGAAATGCACGTGCACGTCCGCTACGAAAGTCAACTGAACACTGAACACGGAACTTGTCTCCCGTAGCGGCGCGTCGGATTACCGAGTACGTCGGATTTCAAAGTGTCGGACTAGTGAGGGAGGGCTGTATATCATAGTATTTCCTATGTATGCTTTCCATCTTGTAGCAGATCTTCCTCTCCATCTTTTTCACAGTTCAATATTCTTTTGGGCTACCTGTTATCTGGCATTCTTTGTATATGCCCGTACCACTGCAGGGCTCTGTGTTCCAACTTATTTGTAATTGACAAAATTGAACAATATTTTAACACTTTTATTTTAGGATAGTGCCTTACCTTGTGCTGTATTTGTATGGACAGTGGAAAATGTTTGCGATAGTGATAGAACTGTGACAATTGCTTTCACTTTCAAAAATGGAACAGGCAGTAAAGATGATAAAAAATGTAAGTGTTATTTTTGTGCTTTTATATAAAATAAGTAAAAATAAGGCAAATAGCACTATTTGGAAGTACTAAGTACATAATATAGAGTAGATTTTCTGAAGTACATAGATTATTTTGAAACTGACTATAGAGTGAATTAAGGTGGTTTTCTAGCATATCATAGTAGGTAAAAGTACTTTTTAAAGAGAATATTAGGATTATATAAAGTTTACTTAATTATGTATTAAATGTCCCATTGGTAAACTGGAACGAATTTATTTATTTTATCTCTTTTTTTTTAAGATAAAAACATAAAATGAGAAATAATAAATATTACATAAAATTAACGTTAAGATACAAGTAATAAAATATGTCAAGCAATGTCAGCAAAACAGAGTTACAACCCATGAACATCAGAGCGTATGGAATAAATTTACAAAGTATCCACAATATCTCCTATTTGGGCGCCAAAGTTAACTATAACTGGGATATAAGCAAATAAATAAAAATACGCGTCGAAAAGGTCAGAGCAGCCTTCTGTAAACTAAAGAAAATTCTCATAATAGAGATATTCCATTGAGCCTTAAAATAAGATTAATACGCTGCTACATATTCTCCAGATTGCTGTATGAAAAACGCTAATGAAAAAATTGGAGGCCTTTAAGATATGGATTTACTGACGAATATTGCTAATGAGATGGGTTGATCGAATAAGAAATGAAATAGTTTTATACCGCATGAAAAAGAGCACAAAAATAACAAAAACAATAACCTTCTACACATCACAATACAGGGCAAGATCATCGGAAGAAGAGGCCCAGGCCGAAGAAGAACATTCTGGCTCGGAAATCTCCGAGAGTGGTATGAAGATGAAGAGACATCCGCTAACCTATTTCAAGTTGCCGTAAATAAAGTTATTATTGCCAACGTTCGATAATCGGACAGGATACTGAAGCAGTATTTTCAATGAAGTCACTTTGATTACCCGTATGACTGTAATTCACACGTACGATTAATTAGTTGGATCATATGGGCCAAAATGAGTATTTATCCCCAAAGTAATTTATATGTGCCATGGCACTTCTCCATAGTAGTACAGAAATCTCTCTCTCTTCAATCCTGACCCCCAGGGGGAGTGTAGTAGTCGACGTGATGTCGTGTATTGTCCGTCTCCAGAGATCTCTGTCTCTGGTCATTTCTTTTAATTCATGCCTAGGTCTTTGGCATATTCCTGTAATTTGATCTATCCATCTTGTTGGGGATCTTCGGCCTTCTACCTTTCCTTGTATTATGAGTCTTTCCATGTTTTCTGTGTTTGCTCTCATAACATGCCCAAAATATTTTAATTGTTGGAGATGGACTTTACTAGAGAGTCGTTGGCTAACTTTTAGCTCTCTTAAAATTGAATTATTTGTTCTACGGTCGGTCCAAGGAATTCGTAACATTCGTCTCCAACAGAACATTTCAGTGGCGTCTATCTTTCTTCTCTCCGATTGTCTCAGAGTCCAAGATTCACATCCGTAGGTCAGTATTGGGAATATTAAGCAGTTGATCAACCTTATCTTTATCGCTCTTGAAATTTGACAGTCCTTCCATATTTTGGTCATTTTTGCTGTGGCAACTTTTGCTAGATCACATCTACGTTTAATCTCTTCTTGTAGTAAACAGATATAAGTATGAGCTCACAACCTCGAACCGATCAATTGTGGTTATGTGTGGATGATTGTTGTGTAGTCTATCCACTATCATGATCTTTGTTTTTGATATGTTTAATTGCATACCAAATATTTGACTTTCGTTTTCGATCAGTCGTATAAGTTCCATAGCTCTGCTTGACTATTTGCAAGAAGGGCTGTGTCATCTGCGAAACGAAGGTTGTTTAGTTTATGACCATTTATTGAGATGCCCTTTTCCCATCCTTCAAGTGCTCGTCGCATAATATACTCCCCATATATGTTGAATAATTGTGGAGATAGTATACATCCTTGTCTGACACCCCGTTCTGGATGAAACTCGTTCGAAAGTGTGTCAAGTACTTTAACTGATCCAGTAGTGTGTTCATATAGTTCAGTTATAAGCGTAATTAGATGTTGTGGTACGCCTACTTCTTTAAGTATTCGCCATAAGTGTCTCCACTTGACCCTGTCGAACGCTTTACGGTAATCTATAAAACAGATGTATAGTGGGATGTTGAATTCCTAGATTTCTCGATTATCTGTCTTATATTCAGCAGGTGTTGTCGAGTGCTTCTACTTTGGTAAATCCAGTTTGCTCTTGTGGAATTTCTCTTGAAGGAATGTTTTCAGTCTCTCATTGATTATATGTAGCATTATCTTGCTGGCATGGGATATAAGTACAGAAATATTTGACTGGAATTGAATTGTTGTTGAGATACTGGAACCACAGGAGATCAGCAGTAAGGAGGTAACAGTAAACAAAATTTCTCATTTAACACATTTATCATTTAAGTTGTGGTTCCTTAGTTTAATATTCTTCAAGATATAAGTAGTTCCATTAATCCATTAAAAATTATTGAATAATCTCTACATTATTGATAAGATGCGTTATACTATACAGTAACCCTGTTAGGTTCCAATTTGGGTAATAAATGTCTGTGTTTATGGTTTATTTTTTATAGTTTTATATTTATATAGATAAATCATATATAAATCATATAAACATACATTTTTTGCATTGCAAATTCCTATTTTTTAGCTGCTTGTAGTTCCAAAATATTTTCATATGAGAATACAGAGGGTGTGATCCTTTACCATATGATAGATAAAATGCCTTGTGCCTATGCCCTCGCAGCGAAAACCACCAAGGATGTATCTATATCGAAATGTTTATATTTTGATCCTAAATCCGACGGATTTGATGATTTATGGTTTCCCCTGGCTGAAAACGGAGAGTTCGATAAACCAAAGAAGTCCACTTATGGTAAGTAAGTATTTATGTTTAGTAGAGTGAATTTTAGTGTAGAACCGAGTGTTAGCACAATTATCAAAAGTGTACTTGCAAGATAATGCTAAGAAAATAAACCAGTGCTGTGTCAGAAAACCAAGCGAATGGAATGTGGAAATCACTATAAACTAATATTGACTTCGCCACACAGACAATCCTTAAAAAGATTGGATGAACCTTGAATGACCTTGACGAAGAATGTGCATGATAAGTATAAAAAAAACAATTATGCTACAAAGATTTTCATTCATAACAGGATAACACTTATCAGGAAGAATACCTTCTCCTTGATCAATTTAGTGGACCAAATTAGTTCGAATCTCAAATAATTTCATCGAGAAGACAGAAATAATTTGAGCTTGTTTGTACCAACATATTAGGATCGATTTGTTTGAGTCACCGTTAGACGTAATATCTCGAGAATATTGTATGTGCAAACGTGTCAGTGCATACCTGAATATCCGTGTAGCTCAACAATTTGTTTGTGCACACTAAACACTCAAACCCAGAAGTTAAATCTGCAGGCTTTGATTTTTTGTTGGAACGACAGTTCTCACAAACTAGTCTGCGCGTGTAGTGCTACGACAAAATTCACGGTTTGTTATTTGTTTCTTTACTGAAGAGCAAAATGAGTAATATGAGAAAATATTCCAAACAATTTATAACAGAATTCATTGAGTTTTTCTGTGTTTCTGGAGAATTAAAAGTAAAGAATACAGCACTACCCACCTAAGAAACAATGCTTATGAAAAGATGATGCATGATAAATTAAAAGAAATTGAACCGGAAGCCGACAAAGATATGGCGGAAAAAAAAATTAATTCTTTACGAACTGCATTCAGACGAGAGTTAAAGAAGGTAAAAGAATCTAAAGTGTCTGGTACTAATTAAAACGTGTTCGAGGAACAAACTAAACCTTTCATTTCTTAAAGTTTGTCAATTCTGGAATCGCGGAGACTAATAAAATTTTCAATTTCACACATCGGTCAAGAATAAAATAGCCATTTATGTATCAAGGGCATTATGTAAATGTTTATGCTCGAGAGCGACTGTCTATACGAGGGTCTCTGGCCCGAGTGTTTGTAAATCGCCTGAGGGTATACACATCTATTAATGCCCACGGTGCATACAAACTTTTATTTCATACTAGTTTGCTATCATACTAATAATCTAAATATTTTTAAAAATTCATAAAATTTATCATAGTAGAATGAGCAAGACCCTCGTTAGGGTGAAACATATAATGAATGAACATCTGCGGCTGTCAAACCTAAAACGTGAAAATGTCAGATTTATGTATCACCTCTCTTCCCAGAATTGCCAATCTTATGTGAATTTTAGAATAGTTAGAATAATTTTATTCCATATTTTGTAACTTCAATAATAAATGTTATTAAGCAGTTATCAATATTTTTTTTGTCTTTATATCTGTGCGGGCCATAAAGTGCACTTTATGCCCGCACGGGCATAAAGTATACTATTATGTAATTGGTAACTAAGCGCTAAGAGGGAGATAGATAACGCTAAACTAGTAAGAGTGTGTGTTTAAATCTAGCTCTGAGAAAACCTAAATTATTTAAGGCAAATCGCATTAATTTTAATAGTTTCAGTACTAGTTAGTGTAGTTATATGTATAGTTATTACAAGTTTAAAGAAAATGCCATCAACAAGAAATACTCCTGAAATAATCAATAAAAGTGTTGTAGCACGTGTTGAGAAACTTGAAGAAGCTTTACAACAAGGTATGAAGGATCTAAGATCTCAAGTAACCAGTAATATCTCAGGTACCCAAATAGATTCTATAAATAATTTTGAGAAAAATATGTTAGAATTAATTAATTCCGTCAAAGAAGAATTAAATAAAGTCCAAAAACTTGTAATTCAAAACCAAAATAGCATTGAATATCTATAGTGTATTTTTATGTATGAGAGAGTAATAAAACAATAAATTATGTATGCAAATCCCTAAACTGTTGATACGGGTGACTCAATGAAAAACAGATATTTGTCAACAAGTTTACAGAAGTATATAGGAAAACAATTTTAAATTGAGTATGACCACCAGGTATAAAGGTTGGAGCAGAATAGAATACAATAGTTGTGAGGGTTACTAATCCCTAAATAAGGTTGCCAGTGTCGGAGTGATGGAGGTTAACAGGTACTAATGAATTTGCAAGAAATGTAAGATGTTTATTTTATTGGTTATATATAACCAATAAAAGTTTAATAAGTACCTACCTATTTGCAAAATAAAGTTTAATTCTTTAGATAAAATAAAACGTTTTATTTTATCTGAAATGAGTGCATTCCACGAAGTAAGGGTTTCAACAATCAAACATTTAATTCTTTAATTCAGGAACTACGACAGTAATGACTAGATAATTACCTTCTAAACTTATTCCACAGAAAATGTGATAGTGGGTTTTTCCATTTTGTAGGAAGGTCCAAGTGGCGTATTCAAAATTCTTAACAGTTCACTAAAAGTAGGTACTTCAGTTGCAAGGTGCAGTTTATTGTGTATACTAGTGTTATGGAAAATTTGGAAGTGCCGTGTAAACGCCGAAAAATTGGTCCTTTAACAGTTAATGAAAAAACATTAATATTTAATTGTTTTAAATCATTTACAGACAAACGTTTATGTGAAAGTGTTGATGAGACCGTTGAGTTAGTTAGCAGTACACTTGGTGTTGGGAAATCTACGATTTACAGAGTTATTAAAGAAGAGAAATGTGGTAGTTTTCAAATGCCACGTAATGCTCCAGGGAAACCAAAATTTCAAATAGAATATCATTTTAAAGAAGGACTTCGACGGAAAGTGCATGAATTCTTCTTTAGACAAGAATTTCCAACATTGGATAAAGTTCTTGTCTCAGTTCGAGATGATAAGGATTACCCAGAAATGAGTCGAAGTACGTTATGGAAACTTTTAAAAGAAATAGGCTTCCGCTGGAAAAAGAATCCCAGAAAGTCTATTTTATTAGAAAGAAGCGATATTGTCATATGGAGAAGACATTTTCTAAGAACCATAAAGGAAATGAGAAACCAAAAAAGAAAAATATTTTATCTTGATGAAACATGGATCAACGAGGGTCATACACCAAATAAATTTTGGCAGGATGAAACTGTTACAAGTCAAAGGCACGCTTTTGTAAATAACTTATCTACTGGTTTAAACCCACCATCAGGAAAGGGACGCAGGCTGATAATAGTACACATTGGCAGTTCAGACGGTTTTGTTGAAGGTGGTTTATTAACTTTTGAATCAACTCGTACCGGTGACTACCATGAAGACATGAACGCTGATGTCTTTCAAGAATGGTTCGAACAAATGATAGATCTTCTTCCTAAGAACTGTGTAATAGTAATGGATAATGCAAGTTATCACTCCAGACTTATAGAAGGACTGCCCACAACCAAGTGGTTAAAAAAAGACTTGCAGAATTGGCTGAGTTCAAAAAATATTACGTACCATCCCGGATCTATAAGAAAGGAACTTTATTCGTTGTGTGCCCTTCATAAAGAAAAATTTTAAAAAATACGAAATTGATGAAATTGCCAAAAATCGTGGAATGACAGTACTTAGATCCCCACCATATCATTGTGAATTAAACCCGATTGAACTGGTATGGGCACAGATAAAGAGTGAAGTTTCAAGACAAAATACCACTTTTAAAATTCATGATGTTAAACAGTTGTTTTTGGAGGCCGTAAATAATGTAAAACCTGAAAACTGGGAAAAGGCAGTAAATCACACTATTAAAGAAGAGGAAAAAAATGTGGAAGCTGGACAATATTACTGATAAAATGATCGAGCCAGTTATTATAAATCTTGGTTCTGAAAGTTCATCTTCTGAATCTGATTTGGATTTGTAACAAGTAGCTGTAAGTTTTATATTAATATTTTTTATTCATCTATTTAACATACCTTAGACGGTTTTAAAAACTCTTTTTCTCTTTTGTAATTTTTAAAAATTAAAAAAAATGTGAATTTTTTAAAACCCTTTTTAATGTAGGCCAGTCAGTTCTAATATAGTGTGTGATAAAAGAGGTCACTTTTGTTTACATACACATAACACTTTATAAACACTGAAATAATTCATTTTACATTCATTTTTACAATTATTCAAAGTAATTTTTCAATTAATCTTGAGCACGCCCATGGAGTGGTCGGAGGTACCAGTTAAAAATTATGCTAATTACTCTCTCGTTCATAAAAATAAACTATAAAACAAGACAAACGTCTTAAATGCCTTATTATCAATGGTGTCGAAGAGAAAGAGAAAGAAGACCTAATAGATGTTATTACAAATGTAATCAACAATAAACTTAATATACCTATCTTACCAACCAATTTAGTTGATTGCTATCGACTAGGTAAAAAACGAAATTATGATAAGAGGCCAAGACCGGTAGCCGTTGCTACCTTATTGTTTTCTTACCTTCTGCCTTATTATTTTCCGTCGTTTTCGATTTTACATCGCAGTATAGCTGACGTAAAGCAGATCTCTTGCAGTGATTTATTTTGAAAAATATAAATACCTATACCAAGAGATCCTCTAAGAGCTTTACAATAATGCTGAATGATACATTTAAAAGGATACTCTAGTAGATTCTTCCTTCCTACCACTGCGAACTTGCTATCAAATAAAATGCATTGATTATATAAAGGCAATATAATGTGTTGATATCTTTTTTAAATTTTTTATGCCAAAACGCTAGTTACTTTCTGAACGACCTAAGTACGTTATTACATAACCATAAAAAGACACTTTCAACACATCTGTTACGGGATATAACAATCTGCATACTGGAAAAACAGAGTAGCTCTAATGTATATCTTGAACGTTTTACTCATGATACTATGACTAACAAGATAGGATCTTTCCGTAGCACAAAATCGGTCGTGTTCGCGCAAGCCGTCATTGGAGAGTAGAATTTGAATTCTTGTTAAAGTTAAATGGGATTTGTATGCATTCTGTGATGAAATTACTAGACGAAAATAAGTTAAGAGGTTTAATAATTACAATAATCGTACACATAAGGATATCTCCAAAACTATTTATTAAAGATTATTTATTGATACATACAAAAAACTGACATTTCGAACGTGCGACTCTCCAATGACGTCACGACTTATGCGCAAGATCTTATCTTCTTAATCATAGTATCATGGTTTTACTTAAAATTTCATATACCTAGATACATATCGAATGTCTAATGGTGATTTATTACTCTGCGTTTTTTTTACAAACTTTACTTTTATTTATCATTTTCTTTTAGCTTCAGGCAATGTTTACAACGAGATGGGGTGTGGAATCGCAGCAAAAATGCGAGTACCTGCTAATCAAACCAAAGAAGTTGATATGAGTCTAGTTTGGGACATGCCTACAATTAGCTTTCCTAACCATAAAAAAACTTACGACAAGTTTTATACTAAACAGTTTGGAAAAGAAAATGCAATTCTCAAAATTGTTTGATCATGCGCTTAATAATTATACTGTTTGGGAAGATAGTATATATAATTGGCAGAAAGAAGTTTTAGAGAACAGGTAATTTATTAGTGTATTTTTGCAATTAAAAATAAAGTGATAGCTCCCTAACTTTTACACCACTATTTTTGTTTCTATCTTATTTTCTTTTATTTGATCATATATTTGTTTTTGTCTTTATAGAACTCATTACTCATAGTGAATATAAATCACTTTTATTATTTCCTACTAACACTATTAATTGATATTGCTTTTTTAATTAACAGAATCGATCTATAAATTTTCTAGATTTAAAAATTATCAGACTTGAGTTCAAAACAAACATGAGTTCTCCGTATTTCATAAACGTATCCATACTGACACCACTGTACACAATTCATCGTCCCATCCTGTACAACATAAATTGGCAGCCTACCATAGCATGTTACATAGATTAACAGAAATTTCCATGTTAAAAAATAAGTTCGAGATATAATTGAATATCATTAAGCAAATAGCAGTAAACAATGGGTACAGCGAACAAACAATAAACAAAATTTTAAACAAAAAATCTGCTTAAGAAAGCCCTAAAATTTGTCTACTTACCACTAGTGACAAAACCCAGATATAAACAAAAATACTAAACATGTAATAAAGAAAGGAGTGACACCAGCTTTCAGAGCAAACAACAACTTAATCAAATATATTAAGAACAACAAGAGTCAAAAAAAGCCCTTAAACAGTGTGTGTCCTCAAGCACTTAAACTTATATATGATGACTGCCCAAAAACTTACATTAGTCAAACTGTTTGAACCTTTAACAAACGTACAGCAGAACACAAAAGGGCTTTCAATAATAGAAAAACAGATTCTACGTACGCACTTTACCTGATAGATCATAATCATTATTTGAATGACAAGTTTCAAATTCTCCATATTCAAATAAAAGCCTTAAGCTTAGAATTATGTATTGCCTTAAATATTAGATTCTATGGAAATTAATAAATTAAAAAATATAGATATAATTCTGATTCTTATACAAATATAATACCGACAGGATGCCTTAATAATACTATATAAACGACATATTAACACTGAGATGAAGTTAAGAATTTTTAATGACAGTGTAAGGCCAATAATGACATATGCGTCAGAGACAAGACAGGAAATACGGTGATAGATTTATTGATTTTGTTGGCAAAAATGAATAAACTAACTTTATCAGTAGATGAAAATTTATCAAACAGAGAAGATCTGGTCGGTCGTGTATTTATTTACACCTGAAACTAGGTTGATCGTCTCCTAATCATCGAGCAAAAAGACAAAAGAGGGAATGTAAAGGTAGTGGGGACAAAAATATTGTTAGACAGGAAGTGCCACCTTGAGAGGCCACTTCAAACAAGGAAAGACAGTCTCTTTCCTTGTTTAAGAAATCAAATTTAGTTTGGTTATGTTATTGTTTATCCCAACTGTCACATGAAATTTTATTTATATTGAAGTTTTTAACCAATTGTGTCACTTTTTAGACTATTATCGTTAATATTTAATTAAAACTTTCTCGTCTAAAAAATATTTTATA
The DNA here is from genome assembly GCA_918026665.1 of Diabrotica balteata. NCBI lineage: Eukaryota > Metazoa > Arthropoda > Insecta > Coleoptera > Chrysomelidae > Diabrotica > Diabrotica balteata. The sequence goes on from OU898277.1 coordinate 44,578,544, forward strand.
GCTATTGTTAATAAGTGTCAGAAAATTTAAATTTAGCGCCTTTGCATTTCCGGATATGTCCGCCATCAGAGGCCACTTTTTTGGTCTCCTTTTCATAACGATTAGATTTCCTCTTTTGTGTTTTTGCTCGATGCTCCTAATGTAGCATCAGGCATATAAGTCATTCTTTTATTCAATATGTTTTCGAAAATTTTATATCCAACATCTAGCAGTGAAATCATTCTATAGTCCGAATAATCCACAGCGTCGTTTTTCTTGTGATGAGTATTACTGTAGTTTTCTCTTTTTCTGGGATTTCTTCTTCAATCCAGAGATCTGTTATAAGTTAAGCATTTTCTCTTCCATAACATGACCACCTGCTTTCACAATGTTTAATATTATATTTGGACAAAATTTTTGATCTATTTGGTATCAGTTATTATATAATTTTATTGACATATTTTAAATAGAGAATTTCTAGTAATATTTTATAGTAATACACCTTAATGACATTAATTTCAACCCATATTTCAAATGGTTGTCATAAAGTTGTTTTATGGTTTTGATTCGTTTATAATTCCATTCTTTTTTCTATGTTTTACGTCTAATAAAAGTCTTTTACAATCATCAATTAAGCTGATTAAAACGACCACACTAATTACACAGAATTTCTCCCCATAAAGTGGATAATTTATTTTTTGCTTTTAGTAAACTTCCTGATTGGTATAAAGGAGCTCTATTCAACGAAACATATTTCGTAAGTGATGGTGGAAGTTTGTGGTTATGTCTAAACGAAGAGGAAAAGAAACGATTGGCAAGCAATGATAATGATCCAAGGTAAGTACATATATTTCATTTTAAAAACATTGTTTTTTCAGATAAAAGGATATTTGTCAGTTTGCTAAATTTTGAAAATTGGCTATTTTGAAATTCATTCCCAGGCCTATGTTTTTGGTTTCACTATATAATTTTTCGAGCTTTACTTTTTCTATTTATCTAAATTTTACAGTTAAGTCCATGGTTCCTTGCACATGTTGACTATTCATTTATTGTTGCCTTCTTCTTACATTTATTTCTTTCCAGTGTAGCGTCTTGAAGACATCCTACAACAGATAAGGTTGCTACAAAGGTTTATTCTAACATGGTGCAAATTTAAAATTAGTAAAGTTGAAAAATAGTACATCTGGCAGATGCGCCTTTTCACTTAACATTAGGATATAATTAACAAAATAGTTTCAGTATTTAATTTTTAACCAGAATAAAATTTTATTAGATATCTGTTGAATCCATAGAAATTATTTTTGTTTTAGGAATGCATATGGTCATTTTGCGTATTTAGAAGGCCAGGAATATATAATGTACAATTCGTATGATGTCCACTTCTACGCATCGCACGCTTTATATAAAAATTGGCCTATGCTTCAGAAATGCTTGCAGTATGATTTAAGAGATTTCATCTCCTTGGAAATTAATGATCCCCTTAAAGTCCTATATAATGGACATATAGTGGAAAGAAAGTATCCGAATACTGTTCCTCATGATGCAGGAAGTCCTGGTAAGTTAGTTTAGATTATACGAATTCATACTTCTTTTCCGTCAACATTAACAATGATTTCCATCTCATTTCTGTGTCCAATGTACAAAAATTATGTATAATTGTACCGAATCAAAATAGTTACAGTTGTTTTAACTATAGTAGAAGCGTATAAGAATATATACGAATATTTCATCAGCACACAGGATGATAGGAAGGTATAAAATAGCTAAATATCAAAATAAATTTAAATGGAACTTCTCAGGATCAAGCGACAAAAGGACTCGGACCAATCATTCGAATCTGCCAATTAAATATAGAAGTTATTAGTAGAAGTAAATGTGAGTACCTTCAAAAGGTACTCATTGAAAATAATATCGACGTGGTCGCAATTCAGAGAACCCATGTAGAAAACGAAGAACAAATTCTCGCTAGAGGAAGAATTCATGGCTATGATTTATTGGGTGCACCTTAACATCCAGCTTATGGAGTGGCAACCTATGTTCGAAACAAAATAGAAAATGCACACATATGTTCTACATCAGACATAAATAACATTCATACGGTTACTATACAAATTGGCGAAATTACTGTCAGCAATATTTATAAACCCCCGGCAGTCCTGTTGCCTCCGCATGTTATTCACGCCCACCCACACCTCTTAGTGTGTGTGGGAAACTTCAACAGTCATCATGAACTCTGGAAGTATAGACACAATGATCAAAATGGCGAGGCTCTAATAAACTGGAGCGAAGAGGTCGACACTAATTTAGTCTTTGACGCTAAAGATCGGGGAACTTTTCGATCTGCAGCCTGGAAGCGAGAAAAAATCAACCACTGGCAGCTTCACATACAGTATTGCCAGATTTTCCACATAGCCAACATAGACCAGTTGTAATAGAAATTGGCATCAAAATACCAATGATATCATATTTTCCACGACCTAGGTGGAACTTTCAAAAAACAGACTGGGCGACTTTTACTGAAAGATTGGACAAATGTGTGGGATGGATACCCCCAACCCTTTAAAACTACATGAGATTTATTGGCGCGGTTATCTCTACAGCGAAGAAAACTATACCCAGAGGATATCGTAAAGAGTATGTCTCAGGATGGGATGAAAAATGTGAGAAATTGTATCAAGAATACAACGAAAGCCAAAATCGAGAAATTGCGGACGAACTACTGCACAGTTTGGATGCAGCAAGACGACAAAAACGGATGGAAACTGTGGAAAAATTAGACTTTAGTAAATTAAGCAGAAAAGCATGGTCTTTACTTAGAAAACTTGGTAGTAGTAGCCTCCCAACTAGAGACAAAGTACCAATAGCTCCCAACAGAGTAGCCTCTCACATTGTAGCAACCTCAAGAGCACCTAGAGATCGTGACCACACCACCAAAGTAAAACAAGAACTAAAAATACTAAAGTCTGCATGCCCGCCTACATTGAATACTCTGACAAGTTTACTCCAGAAGAAATTATTTCAGCAATATCAGAAATTAAGTCTGGAAAGGCACCCGGCTCCGATAAAATTCATCCAGAATTTTTACTCCACTGTGGCAAATATGCTGGGAAATGGCTGGCTGATTTCTATACAGATATGTTAAAATCAGGAGAAATCCCCCATTCACTAAAAAGGCCTCCATTATAGCCATATTAAAACCAGGAAAGGCAAATAATCAGCCTCAAAACTAGCGACCGATTGATTTGCTGAGCTGTGTCTATAAACTGTTGGAACGCTTAATCTACAACAGAATTAGTAGAAACGTATTTGAATTGATACCTATTGAGCAAGCAGGGTTCAGACCTAACTGCAGCTGCACAGATCAGATCCTATCCTTAACAACACATATTGAAGCAGGTTTTCAAAGAAAGCAAAAAACATCCGTTGCTTTCATTGACCTATCAGCTGCATACAACACTGTCTGGAGACAAGGACTAATCTGAAAACTAATCCGTGCTATCCCGTGTCAAAAGGTAACTAAACTCATTGATAACATGCTCACCGGCAGACCTTTCAAGTCACAAGTTCAAAGCTCAGCAATAGACTGCCACAGGGATCTGTTTTGGCACCCTTAATTTATACATCGCGGACCTACCTAGGACAACTTCGCAGAAATTTGGCTACGCTGACGATTGGGCCATTGCAGCAAGACATAATAACATGGATATCACAGAAACAATACTAGCGGATAACCTTGCCATTATGGGAGATACTTTCGCAAATGGAGGCTACGGCCCAATGCAACGAAAACCGAAGTGTGCTGTTTCCATCTGAATAATGCCCAAGCCAACAAAAAACTCTCCGTCCACTTCAAAAACAGACTGCTCACTCATAACTCAACACCAAACTATCTTGGAGTGACTCTAGACAGAACATCAAGTTTTAAAGAATATCTTCAAAGAACGACAGCAAAACTGAAAACAAGAAATAATATAGTCCAAACGCTATGTGGCATTACATGGGGGTCCTCAGCTTCCGTACTCAGATCATCCGCTCTCGGACTTGTGTATTCGGTGGCTGAATATGCTTCCCCGGTATGGTTCAATAGCAAACACACGAAGATTATTGACACCCAATTAAACCAGACAATGCGAATGATCTCAGGTACAATTAGACCCACACCGAACTATTGGCTTCCCATTCTGAGTTACATTCCACCTCCGAAACTGCGAAGAAGTCATTCTCTTCTCAGAGAATATCCAAAAGTCGAGGCTAACCATCAACTACCCATCCACAATGATAAGCTTGATATCGAAATAAACAGACTGCGCTCCAGATATCCTCCATTGCTAAGAGCCAACTCCTTACATCAAGAACATTTCAACCTGACCAACGCTTGGAGAAGACAATGGGAGAGCGACTCACCACAGGAAGCACATCAAATGGCCTGTATTGATCAAAAACCGCCAGGCTTTGAACTGACCCGCAATACATGGACAACGCTAAACAGAATAAGAACAAGCAGCGGTAGATGTGCGGACAGCTTATATAGATGGGGAAAAGCCCTTACTCCGTCACATTGTTGAAGAATGTCCCCGAAGGCGATTCCCTGGAGTTTCCGATGAGTTCCTGAATGCGATCGAAAATGTTTTACATTATATTAATAATACATTAGATGTTCGTTTGTAATACTTCATGTAACGTTTTATATTGATTTTTAAGTATTTGTTCTTATTGTATGCCATACGATAAATAAATAAATAATCAAAATATAGCAAACAGTTTTAATCAAGCTAAATGTAGCACAGACAAAAATGATAATACATCGAAAACAACAAGTTGAGTAGCAGGTATGCTTAATGGAATTGTGAACGATAAGGTCGTCTTATACATCATCATTGAGTGATGATGAGGATATATTATTATTGTATTACAACGCCAGACAGTCAATGAGGTCACATCGAAAACATTTGGTACATCGCTAGCCTACGAAAGTGTTTAAATTTAAAATATGCAAACATCAATACATGTATCGTTCGCGTCATAAAAAACTGGTACAACTCTTATAACCAAAAATCTTTTTTAAGTTGTGTAAGTTGATCTTGTCAATTATGTCATTCTAATTTCTAGGACAACGTTGCCAGTTTAACGAAAATATTGTATCAAATCAGCTAAAAGTGGGCTGTGTGACACACATTACAAAATTACAGTAGATGCATGCCAATGTTCCCTGTACCAATACCCTACGTTTACAGATCCTTTAAACATTCTAACCATTAACTCAACCATCTCTCTGGTTATTAAATTTATTAGATACGGTTTTTTGTTGTTAATGATAATAATAATACCTATATAAAAACTTAAAACATTTTTGAACGTTCTTTTTATATTAAGATTTAGTGCAATTCCGTTATCTGTGGTGGCAACAACGAATTGATTTACGAACCATTGTGTCAAGTCTGAACATAGGTTTACATTGGGAAAAAAAGCGTACCAGTTTTATATGACGGGAACTCTACCTAATAGGTTGAGGATAAAAGATCTAATGATAAGGCCATTTATATTATAAATTCATATTTGGTACCTGAATTTGTGTGTATACTGCTGCTATGGGAAATAGAACCTGCTAAGTGAAAAAAGAAAGAATTATATTGTAATGAGGGGCTTATGTGTGATGTGGCTTAAAATATTGTGTTTGAAAATTGTGTACTGATTATTGAGGTGGAATGGCATATAGAAAGAAATATTTGGATTTTAAGTAGGCAACCATCAATACCAATACCTCTATAAGGCCCTGTATATGTGCAATCAACATTTAGAACCTGATAATTATATGGTAGATATGTGCAGTTGACACAGTAGGAACTTCTTTGTATTACATTTATTATTTTCAGGTCTTCGTAAAGATATACAGTGTAGGTAAAAGTTTATGGTCGGTATGGTAAAATTTAACAAGATATCTAACGCAGATATAAAATCATATTTTCAGCGAATAGACAAAGATAACAATCATATTTCCCCTTGGTCTTCCCTCTCTACATACTCTCTGGTTCCGATCCTAATATACCTAAAAAACTAGAGGTGGGTCCTCCCGTTTTTAAATTTTCTTTTTCCCGTAACTTTTTCTTATACTGGTTGATTTTCAAGATTTACTAAACTTATGCAAAGACTCGTTTCATCCGTTTTCCATAGTTGAAGAACCAGGTTTTAAAATAGTTTGCAGGGTGGATTCCTGGATATAAACCGCCAACAAGAAAAACTGTCAGGTTTATAACTTCAGGAATGTTATGTCAAAACTGAGCAAATTATTAGATCACAAGTTGTTAAATAAGTAGAAAATATCTGTATTACTACTGACCTCTGGACATCTGGAGTAACTGAGAGTTACTTCGCATTAACAGGACAATATTTAACCGAAAATTTAATATTTAAAACGGTTTTATTAGGCTGCTGCCATTTTTCTGGAAACCATAATTCAGAAAACAGCGATTAGTGAAATTATTAATCAGTGGGGTCTAAAACGAAAAGTAAATTTTGCAGTAACTGATAATGCCTCAAATATGTTCAAAGCTATTAAAGATGTTTTAGAATGAAAACATTTAAGTTGTTTTGCTCATACGTTAAATTTATTGGTGGAGGACGCACTTAAATGCTGTCGTGTACAAATAGATAAAATAAAAAGTCCTTTTTTCGACAATTCTGCAAAAAAACACATTTAAAAAAAGTACCTTATTTTCAGAAAGGCTTTTAAAGTATTAATTACAACATAACAAACTTCCCAAACGGCCAATCCAAGACGTGGAAACTAGGTAGAACTTCACCTATTACATGTTAAAAAGAATGACCGAGTTAGAAGAGGCACCGTTCCACATCGGTATTAAATAATACAGACTAAGACCTAGACCAAATCTAAATAAAGAACACTGGATTATTTGTTCTCAACTTTCCCAAATTTTACGGCCGTTTAAGGAAATAACAAGTACAATGAGTGACCAAAAATACTTGAAGGGTAGTTCAGTGATTGTTATGGTACGCTGCCTGCAAGAATCTTGCAATAAAATTTTAGCAAACGGTAACCTTACATCCATAGTGTCCGACGTAGTACAATTACTAATATCGGGTTTAGCAAAATGATTTAAAGGGATAGAACAGAGTGGCACATTGTCATTATGCACATTTATGGTTTCACCATTTAAAGTGCAGGGTTTTTCTGATAAAAATGAAGCTAAAAAAATAAAAGAAAAAGTTAAGAAGCTGGTTACTTCTATAATTACCGAACAAGAAGATTTTACTATTGAAAATCAACCAGTACAAGAAAAAGAAATCAATAAAGATGACTTAAGTCCATGGTGTATTTTTGATCAATTAATTGGAGATGACTCATCTACACGTACACCTGTATCGCGAGTCCATTACAACGGTGGAAAAACTATCGCCATGTATATCCTAACTTAACCACTATCATCATCCAGCCTCAAGAGTCCACTGCTGAACATAGGCCTCTTCCTCATATTTCCAACCCCGTCTATCTTGCGCCGCTCTTATCCAGTTTTTATTGAGTCTTCTTAAATCGTCAGTCCATCTTGTAGGTGGTCGACCGACGCTTCTCTTGTCTTCCCTTGGCCTCCATTTTCAATAACCTCTTTGTCCGTCGCCCATCTGTCATTCTGGCTATGTGTCCTGCCCATCTCCATTTTAGTCTGGCTATCTTCTCGATGATGTCAGTCACTCCGGTTCTTCTCCTGATGTCTTCGTTGGTTATTCTGTCTCGTAGAGTTATTCCTAATATGGACCGCTCCATTCTTCTCTGCGTGACTCTCAGTTTGGTATGTGCTGCTTTTGTTAAGGTAAGTGTTTCTGCTCCGTACGTCAAGACTGGGAGGACGCACTGATCAAATACCTTTCTCTTTAGGCATGTGCGCAGCTCACTTTTAAAAGTTTCTCTCAGTTTTCCAAATGCTGCCCACCCAAGGCCGATTCTTCTCTTCAGTTCATAAGTCTGGTTATCCCTGCCAACCATAATTTCATGTCCCAGGTATTTATATCTATCTACGAGTTCTATTTCTTTCCCACCAATACTGATGTTCTAGTTGGGTACCAAATTGGTCATGATTTTTGTTTTCGAGATATTTATATTTAAACCTACATTTTCTGTAGCCACAACGAGTTCCTGTACCATCTCTCTTGCCATACCTAGATCTTCAGCTAACCACTATATTCATAAAGTATTGTAAATGTAAACACATGTTCAAAATCTGGTTTAATTTGAAATAAAAAAAGAATACGGTTAATAAGAAGTAAAGTAGAAAAACTTATGTTTTTTAATGTCAATTTAGACTATTCGCGATTTAATAATAACGTGTAATGTAAATGTAAGTACGATTTACTATTTGTATTGTTTAGTTTATTTTTCAAGTTATAATAAATATATCATTAGTTTCTTTCACTTCAATAAATATACACATAAACGATAATAGCCATTATGTTTGTTTATGTAGGTATTCTATTACTTGAAACTACTTTTAAACAATCATAGTTACTTGTTTACGAAAATTTAAATTTTTAAATGCATTCATTTTTTTCTGGAATCCTGAGAAAACTAACAAATATGTTTGAAAATTTTAAATGCAGAATGAAAGATTACGTTATTACCGAGGGCCGAAAGTCCCTTAGAATAAACAAAAAGTTTTTTGAATGAGATATTTGAAATTAAAAATCACACTAATTTTTTTTTTCGTCCCTATAACTTATTAAAATAAACATTATAGAAGTTTTCAGGGACTTTCGGCCCTCGGTAATAATGTATTGTTTCATTCTGCGTTTAAATTTTTAAAAAATATTTATTAGTTTTCTCAGGATTCGAAAAAAATGAATGCATTTAACAAATATTGGCCCGAAATTTTGTGCCTACGCTCTTAACGATAAAACTACCACGACCCACCTCTACTAATCGTTACTCGTGACCAGACAGACGTTGCCAAATAGTTATTGTATATGAATATTTTTTAATGTGGCGTTATTGTATGCAGTTTATTATTTCATATTGGGAATAAGGCACAATGTGACTTTAAAATAAGCTTATTTTGATGTTTAGACTTTTAATTCGGAAATCGTACTTAAAATACAAAACATTAATAAATTTTATTTATATAAAACGATTTTCGAAGTGGTAATCAAAATATTTTATTACACTTATTGTAAAGTAAACTTGTGGCATATTCCCAATAAAAAAACAGTAAGCTGCTATTTAAATCAGTTTCGCCCAAATTTGATTATCTTAGAACATTGTTCAAATGCAAAAGAGACAACAGGTCAAATAAAACCAATAAGTTTGGCAACGTTGAAATTCCCCTTTTTTATTATTTCCACGCTTGCATGTTCGGCGATATAAAGGGCGGACCTAATATACCTCTCTCTTTCTAAACAGCTGTTTCTCACTCCATCTCACGTAAGGTCCATACCGACCATAAACTTTTTCCTACACTGTATATTATATATATTAATTTTAGTTCCTTTCTTGAAAAACTTTTTTATTTTAGGTGAAGAACCATTAGCCCTTATCAACGCTTACCCAATCCATGATGTTAGTTCTTGGAGAGATCTGAATTCCAAATTTATTCTGCAAACGTTTAGAGATGCATACGGTTCTTCTCCGAGTAAACCGGACTTACAATATTTGGAAGACATGTACTCTACGTGTTATACTATTATTCAAAAGTGTATTAAGCACGAAATAAACGAAGATGGTCTAATTGAAAACGGTGGTATACCGGACCAAACGTATGACTCTTGGACGATGTCAGGTGTCAGGTAATAGCAGTGTAGTTTATATTGTTCTTTAAACCTAGTTTGAATACAGTAGGTAGATACGAAAAAGCGATCATCTCTGGGTGGTCTTTTTCGCTTGTATCCTGGACTTCTAAATATTAGACTTACGTTCCACGTTGCCTGCGACCGTCTTGTAACTATATTACAATTCTAATTATAATGAGATCTAAAGGATTTTTGTTAACACAAGGCAATCGATAAATTTTAAGAAAATCAAGAATAAGTTGAAAAATAAGCAGAACAATCTAAATTCTCCACTTTTAAGTTAGGGTAAATGAATGTTATAAAAAAAGTAAATATTGTAACTTTACGTGAGAACTATCATAATATGACAGATTACATTTTTTCAGCAACAAATTATTATGCGCCTTCTAATACAATCATATCGAATCAATTTCATCATTTGAAATCACAATTTCAAAGTTACCTAAATTGTTTGTTCACTAGTGTATTATTGCCTTACTTCCTATTGACAAATATGTATTCAATTTTTACTCATAAATGATATACAAATTTATATTTTAGTCGAAAGAAAAAAATATCAGTCTTTTAATTATATTTTAGTGCCTATTGTGGCGGTTTATGGCTGTGTGCTCTCAAAGGAATGTCTATAATGGCCGCACAACTTGGAAAAGAAAAAGACGCACAATCATTTCAAAGTATATTAAATAAAGCCAAACCAGCTTTCGAGAAAAAATTATGGAATGGAAAATATTACAATTTTGATTGTTCCGAAAGTCAATCGAAGTCGGTAATGGCGGATCAGCTTTGTGGCCATTGGTATTTAGGTTGTTCTGGATTGAAAACATATGATGTAAGTAAAAATTGCCTATTTTATCTTGCAAACACTTTATTTCTTCGGTCGTACGGAATACGGAACAAACTCCGATGTCCTACTGATTATTTGCCACAAGTGATTCTCATCTCTCTTCATCTTCCGTTATTTTAATGTGTTCATTCTACTATTTTTTCTTTCTAATACTCACTGATTGATATCTGCGATCTTGCATATGTCTCCTGTTTTTTTTATCTGTTTCCGGGTGTATTTCCAAATATTTTACGAAGTATCTTCATTTTTGTTGTTTTCGGTAGCTTTTTGGTTTTCAATTTTTCTTCCCTAGTTACTGCGTTAGTCATAGAGATTCTGGACTTTTTCGAAATATTTATAGTTACACAATGTGCACATTTCCAGTTGGTTGCTGTGATCTTTGTGAGTTCTCTTCTAATTAACTGGAAAAAAGATAGACGAAAATTTAGGAGCCACGTCCCCTCTCCTGATATTCCCTTTAAGTTGAGCCCATATTAATTCTATTGGGTTCAATGTACAATAATATGAAGGAAGTCTAAGCACGATATGCTCATTATTGCGAACACAGTTATCAACAAAATATTCTTCTGATACTGTCTACTATGAGCAATCTTCAACACTGCTTTTTCCTATATGATGCCACAAAATACAAATCTTCCTCAAATAAAATATCCTGAATTTGTAATTTGTTTCAAGTTATATTTGGAATATATCTCATTAATCTTGAATGGTATGATGCGTTGTCCATGACACACACACTATATTTAGGTAATTTCGGAAGAATAGATTTTTCAAAACATGTTTCAAAAATTGAACTTTCCATATACTTATGGTAATCTAAAGAAGCGTCTTTAATTTTTTTGCAGATATTAATAATACATCGTGGGTCCATCCATTTTCTCCACCGCAGTGTAAAATTATAATTATTTGTCCTTTATTGGGCGGTGCTGAATTAGAACACTTTTTGTTATTAATCGTCCAACTTTTTTTCACAGTGTCAGGTCATAAATATCATACATATGATACAATGTTTCGTTTCATTTTTCGATACTCAGTTATCTGTCTGATTTAACTGTTTCTTAAAGAAATTATTCTAGTACTTTCCATTAGGGCCTGGCGCTTGTCTATAGTTTTGTACTTAAAATTATTGGCTTTAAGAAATAATCGATGTATTGTTGCTAAGCATGAGAGAATGTCTCATTTTTTATCTTGTTCTAGTTATAGGTTCAATTAAATGTGGTTCTATTTGTTTAAATTTGCCACAATCCTTTCCACTCTGTCTAGAAGAAAATGTTTCTCTTATAATCTTTTAGCTGGTTGCTGTGGGCACTCTGGTTAAAAAACATGTTTCTGCAATTGCCTGATTTATACAATTCAGAACACAGTCTTTCATAAATATGTTTCAGTATACATTTGGCATCATCAGCAGAGAGGTATTGAACATATCGCTTATGTTTTGCTACACAGCTTTGTAAATCTTCCAATTGATTAGAAGGTTCCACTGCAGCGTTCAGTTGCAGAATTATTATCACACTGCAGATGCCACTTTTTAAAATTACCTTCGTAAAATGGTAAAAGAAGTTTAGAAAGAATACTGATGAAGTTACAACCAAACTCACTTGCAATTCTCTATTTAAATTTAATTGAACGCTGTAGTAGTTATGGTTATACTAAAATATTCTTGTTTCGCAAAATCTGATTTCACTGGTTTAAAAATAAAATATACCTATCTACCCAAGTGTAAACTGGGCGGCCAAAATGGGATTTTTTCTGACATACTACTTTATGGTTTCGGTCGCTCAGGCAAATATTGTTATATCTTACTCGAAGGATGCATAAGTCTGCCGATACAAGAAACGCATGATGATTTGTCTTAATAGCGATATCCGATGTTATTTTTGGCTCTTGGTCCACGTAGGCTAATCAACAATTCGACGAAAACTTTAACTGGGTGACTGCCCATATTTTCAAGCATAATACCTAGCACATCTGAATGTAAATATCGATGAGAATATTAAAACTTTGTATTATTATACATCCCAGTCATTGATAAGTTTGCAGTTAATAACTACTGGTAGAGTACTTTTATTTTAATTTTTATTGTCTGCTTTTATTACAGATAAATATATTTTTACACAGTCTCACACAAATACGAGGCGACTATATAACACATAGATTTATAAAAATATCACTGTACCTAGGAATTTTTATTTTTTTAGGTTTTTCCAGAAGATAATGTTAAAACAACTTTGAAAACTATATATAAGAGCAATGTTCAACTCTTCTGTGATGGGAATATGGGTGCCGTCAATGGTACAATAGATGGAAAAGTAGATGAGTCTTCGGTGCAGAGTGTGGAAGTATGGACAGGTGTTACGTATGCTCTTGCTGCCACTATGATATTAGAGGTACATTAATAAAAAAAACTGTCTATAATCCCAAAAAACAATGTGTCCTTACAATAATTTATAATTAGTTTGTTATATATGATACTTGTTTTTCGTTACAAATAAATTATTTTAGGGCATGGTCGAGGAAGGATTCAAGACAGCGGGAGGAATGTACAATTCCATGACTAAAAAGTTCGGGATGGCTTTCGACACCCCTGAAGCTCTATATGATAAAAAATATATTAGAGCCGTAGCATATATGAGACCATTAAGTATTTGGTCGATGCAAACGGCATGGGAGATGTTTAATAATCGTTAAATTGTATGTTGATTTTATATTAAAATTTATTTACATAACAAGTATTATGTACACATAACAAATATTTAATCGTTATAATAAAAAATCATAAATTTGTTCTATATTTTTAATGGTCCAGCACATATAACTTTTTTCTCTTCTGGTTAGAGATGATACGAAATACTAGGAACAAGTATTTGGTAATAGGTATGAGCATATAACGTAACGTAACAGTTACCGGTTTTCTAAAATACTAGTTCCAGTTCCATCTAGATTTTTTCAACGACACGACGGACACAGAATGAATCAAGCCTGGTAACTGTAACTGGTACTGTTACTGTGGCGATACTGTTACTGTATTCGATACCTGCGCTGCGCTTTGATATCGATATTTTGGTATTGGTATTTTGGATACTGATACGCACCGGGACCAGTTATATTTTTTGAGTAGGTAAAAGTTCTAGTTTGTAGTTACTGAGGATTGGCGGTTCGGACGTCGGGATTATTACGGTGGTGTATGCAAGATGTGAAATTATACGTATTAGATCTGTCATAATATTGGTCCCTTGCTGTTACTATATTATTTTAGAAGTTTTTTAATTTGATTTTGTTTGAGCGTAAAACATTTTTTCATGAAACTAAATTAAAAGAGTTTATAAATAATTATTTACTATTTACTAAAATAAACTAGATAAGTGTACCTAACACAAAAATTAAAACAAAAAAAAACAATGAGATCGTTTTGAAAAAATAATACACGAGTAGTTAACAAAATACAAAATATAACTTTATGTAAAACATTAGAAAAAAGACATGGCGCGGCGTATAAATGTAAAAATACTAGGTTAAAAAGTAACTAGTATTTGGAACAGGTACGAATATGGAACCGGAACGTAACGTAACAGTTACCGAAAAATACTCATTTGTATCATCTGTACTTCTGGTTATGCTTTATAATTCCATATTATGATTGACATACTATTAAGAAGTACAGTAATCATTTTTATTATATAGGTTCCTAGTTATTACTTAATTTAAAGAGTTTTTATAAAGATTTTGTTCTCTGTTCATAGTTGTATGGTTCCGGAAATTAAATTCTTTAGTTTATTCTACTTTCAGGACCTTGTTGGTTTCACTCTGGCTATAAATACATCAACATATATATATATATATATATATATATATATATATATATATATATATATATATATATATATATATACATACATATATATATATATATATATATATATATATATATATATATATATACATACATATATATATATATATATATATATATATATATATATATAAAATCCCGAAACTTCTTGGTAAATTGGTATCGATAAATTTCACCTGAGCTTTCAGAAACATAACTATTGATGAACAACATGGTTTTTCTAACGGGAAATCAACTGTATAAACCTTGTCTATTACCAATACTTGTTGGGTGCATTTGAGAATAAAATTCAGATCGACAGCGTTTCTCGACACTGATTTCTCAAAGGCCTTTGACCAAGTTAATCAAAATCTTTTGGTCTCATTGTGGTCCCTTGGTTTTTAACTTGTTCATTAACGATATTGATAAGGCTATCAAAAACTCACACTTCCTGCTATTTGCTGATGATCTTAAGTTATTTCGTTGTATACATAATAAATCGGATAGAGATCTCCTCCAAGATGATGTAAATAATATATGTTTATGATCAAAACAAAATGGTTTAAGCTTAAATCCAACTAAATGTTCTTGTATTTCATTTGGTCGTATAAATAATCTAGTAGCTAATAGATATGTTCTTAATGATGTACTCTTGGATTCAGTTACTGAGATTAGAGATTTGGGTGTATTATTGGATTGTGCATCTTTGTTTTATTTATCGTAACAGTCATGATCTCTCACCTATTGTATTCAAATTGTTGTATGGCTCTCTGGTACGCTCAGGTCTTGAATATTGCTGTGTTGTCTGGTCCCTATTTCATCAAGTATACATTGATGGATTGGAGAGCGTTCACAGGAAGTTTCTAAGATCTTTAGCTTTTAAAGCACATATTAATATAAAAAATACTGAAAATTATTTCATAGATTATTCTATAATAATCAGCGTTATTCCATAACGTTCCTCAGATCGAATCGAAATGCTCCGGTCGAATCGAAATCTTTGTAAATCGTAATGTTTCACATCGACCACTACTTGAATCGGAATTCTATAACCGGGGTCGAAGAAAACACAAATCGAAAACATTGATTTCGATTTTCCTCGGTTTAAAAATAGTGGCAACGTCGAATTTTATAGGAAATTGACAGATTGATAGATAAATTTGAATTTGAAGTTTTGATTAAATTGTTTAAATTATTTATAAAATCCCAATGGCTACTCCAAGCAAGAAGAAAATATCAATAGAACAGCTTAATTATATGGTGGATTTTATTACAAAAAATAAAATTTTAATTCACGGAAAAACCAAGCCTTCAGAAGCTAACAACAAGCTTGTTGAAAAATTATGGGATGAGCTTACTTTAGCTTTAAATGCTATAGGTTGTGGTCCCAGCAAATTAAAATTACAATGGAAAAAGGTAATTAGTTGTGTTTATTACTATACAGTATTATATAAAGATTTGGTAATACAGGTAACTATTAAATTTATGATTGTTTTTAGACTTTTATTGACTGGAAAAGTAATACCAAGAAAAAGGCCCGAGATGCTATTAGAGCTAAAAATAAGACGGGCGGGGGTGAAGTAGACTCAAAAATATTAACTCCTGTAGAGGAGAAACTAATGGCTGCCCTGTCATATATTACAGTTACGGGGACAGATGTAAATGAGATAGGCATTGAAACGCATCCAAATAGCGAATCACTGGACATGATAGAGGACAATAATAGCCCATCTGAATGTGTAATATTTGAAGTTGTCGAGGAACCCCAAAACTTGGAACAAATTGCTGCAGAGGGTTGCAGCGCAATAAATCATGGGAGAGGAAACCTTGATAATGAAGAACCTCTGCAATATTTGCGTCAACCTGTGAACTCCTCTCAAAAATTAAAAAAAAATCTATTGTAAAAGGTACGCTTCATTTCAGTAGAAAGTGATTTTTGTTTTTAATTTTAATTAAAAAATTGTGTAAATGTGCAACACAGTATTTTATTTTTTTAGGAAAGTCATCCAACTTACAGAAAGCGGCAGAAGCCTATATGGAAGGACAAAAGCAGACTGCCGATATGATAAATAAATTAATTGATTCCGTGGCTAAGACTGAGGCTGACACTAAATATAAAGAAAAAGAGCTTGAATTGAAGGAACTCGAATTAAATATACGTTTACTAGAAGCTAAAAATAAATCTAAGGAATTAGACTTAAGGCATAGAGAAATTAGGATTAGGGAAGTAGAATTAGGAATTAATGTTGCAGATGATGATGCACGAAGTGATACTTCTGTTGATCACCTTTTTACAACAAGATTTTAGATAAATGTATATTTATTTATACTGTTTAGGTATTCTGATTAAGAGACACTGTGAGAAGTGTCCACTATATAATTTTAGATATAGGTAGTAAAATAATGTAAAAAGTTAAAACGTATAGGTAGCAATTATTTTATTTTAGTATTATGACTTGCTGAATAAATAAATAAAGTACACATTTTTTACCAGTTTCTTTATTTTTTTAAATATACATAAAAACTTTTATTTTAAAAATTACATCACAGAATGTTTTCAAAATTAATATACTCCATCATCTGTGGTATCTGGATGTACATGTTTGAAGCCACTAAATGTGTGGGTAAAAACCCTTTAAATGTTATTTGATTAACTATTGAGAGTTACATTTTTTTAAATTATAAACTATAATGTTTAAGTTACAAAAGGAATTTATTACATGGCAACACACGACTCCACTGGGGTTGCTAGTCCTTAAACGAAGTGTCTGTGAGGACTTGTTGATAGCAACTGCTATACATAAAAACATTCATTTACACAACATTAAACATAAAATAATGATACTATAGGTCAAAATTCAGGGAAACGAATATATCCGGTACACTTTAACTTCAGGGATCTATTTGATAAAAAACAATAAAATCAAATACATATTTTAAATCTTAATTGAAATAATTTCGTATTAACTGACTTCTTACTCTTCTGCCAGCAGCCAATCTATCATCTTCTGGTACTACAATAAAAATACAAATTTAAGTTTTATACAGAAGTATGTTAATTTTTATTATGCTTTCTAAACACTACAACATTGTCAAGCAAAATCATAGACTTACAATTATTTTGCTGCAAATTTTCCTCCAGGTCATTTACAAATAGATGTTCGTCTGGCTCTATATTGTTTGACACAAGAATGTTATGTAATATGCAACATGCATTAAATATATGGGCAGCTCTGACAGGACTGTAATGCAAAACTCTATGCTTTAATAGGCAACGAAAACGCATTTTTAACAACCCATTGCACCGTTCAATACAGTTTCTTACTGTGGTATGTGCAGAAGTATATCTTCCTTCTGGAGTATTTTGTTGCGCTCCTTCTATTGGAGTTAGTAGCCAAGGCTGTAAAGGATAGCCAGAATCACCTAAAAATATATTTAACAATTATTTATTCAAAAAACAAGTTTAGTATGGATACCCAACAACCAGAATCCTCGTTCCTCATGATTGTATCTTTCTTCCATATGTAAAGAAATTCTAGACATGTTCCATATGGCTGAATCATGCATGGATCCAGGATATCTTGCATTGCAATTCAAAATTTTCAAATTTGAGTCACATATCTAAACAAAATATTAGTGGTTGTCCTAATTTTATGAAATTTTAATACATACCAGTTGGCAATTAATACTGTAAAATCCCTTTCTGTTCAGGTATGCAAAACCTGGATGTATAGGATGATCTACAGCAGGTGCCACTATAGCAATATGTGTGCAGTCAATGCACCCTATTACTCCTGGGAAGTTAAATTTGGCCATAAAGCTAAAATTCAAACCACATTTTTAATAATTTCTGATTAGTCAGATTAACAGATTCAAATAAATATAATCACCCTTGAGTTATTATGTGTTTTTCTTCTATTGTACTGGGAAATTGAATGTACCTTCCACTTATTTGAGTTGAAAGTATTTCACTAACACTTTTTATACACCGACTAACTACTGGCTGACTCATTCCCAGTAAAAAGTCTTGTCCAACACCTTTTTGATAACTGCCTTGGCCATAAAAATTTAAAGCACACAAAACCTGAAAGCAAACTTATTTAAGTACCTCATATAACTTATAGTATATATAAAAGTATATTTTATTATAGTACACATAACAATATTTAATAAATAAATTATATCTTAAGTTGCTTTACCTTTAAATGATTCGGTACATGTGTAATTCTTTTTTTATCGGCCAAAAAAGGTTCAATTTCATTTATAAGGTCCATTGCTATTTCTTTGGGTAAACGGTACAAGCCCTTAAACAAGTCTTCAGGGATTTCGAAAGGATTACTTGCATCCCTAACAGTTCGTCTTTGAAGATTGAATATTTGCCTACAGAAATCAAAAAGATAATGATAAACAAATACACAGGTATCTTTCAAAATATTTCCGATAGAAAAAGTTAATTATTACATTTTTTTATCACAAAATGTTTTATTTACCTTTGTAACTCTTCTTCAATTTCAATTCCAAGATTGATACCGAAATTAAATTGAAAATCCATGATAAAACTTAGAAATAAAATTTTACTACGTACATAAAAATAAAATTTAAAGTTTTAGCAAATCAAATTTCGATATCGAAAAGTCATTTCGACAGAATAAACGCTGTCGAAATCAATTTCGACTTACGATTTCGATTGTAGAAATGAAAAAAGTTATGGAATACCATTTAGGACCATTTCTATTCGACTTGACAATTTCGATTCGATTTTACTCATTTCTATCATCGAAATGAGTTATGGAATAGGTCCGAATGTCTCAATTTAACATTGCTACATTGAAGAACCGCAGGTTGAGAGCTGATATGTTATTTTTGTTTAAAATTCCAAACGTTATTAATTGTTAAACTGTTTGTTCGGGCTGTTAGACCGTTGCCTTTTGAGATTAGTTCTCGACGTTTCGCCAACACTAGGGGTTGGCATCTTCTGGAGATGTTACTGCTTCGTTTGTAAGCTGAAACTGGATGCCGCGTTGTACTACGGGGGCAATATTCCCACTCGCATCCCCTCCGCTGGTTTCGGCTTGAGGGAGTGTGTCGTCGTATGTAGTAGCCTTTCTTTCTTCGTGTTTGGCGGAAAGGGTGTTTGTGGATTTTAATATTGGTATCCATGTCTTGTTAATTTTCAGTCCTTCTATCCGATTAAAATTATTTGGGTGCTTATGTATTTCCACCGCTCCCCGATACAGCCGTGGGTAGTTCTGTGAAGTTTTGTCCAGCATCTGCGTTTCTTCAAACAGTATCCGATGTTCTTCGCTTCCCAAAGCGTGTTCCGCAACGGCAAATTTGTCGATATGTCCTAAACGACAATGACTTTTATGTTCATTTATCCTTGTGTTTGTGTGTCTTTTCGTGGTTCCCACATATACCATTCCACATGTGCATGGTATTCGGTATACTCGGGCCGTTGCTAATGGGTCGCGTTTGTCTTTCACCGATCTTAAACAGTCCTTGATTTTCTTTGTAGGGTTGAAAATGGTCTTTACGTTGGCTTTCTTAAGTATTCGCCCAATTCTGTCCGTTACCTCCGGTATATAATAGGGCAAGAACGCTTTGCCTTTACATTCTGTTTCTTCGTCCTTTTTTCTAAAGACGTTGTTCATCGCTTTATGTATTTCTCTTCTGGTATAACCATTAGAGGTGACCGCTTTTTCAATATGAATAGTTCACTTTGGAGATGCTGTGATTCACAAATTCTCTTTGCCCTCTCCGCCAGAGTTTTGATGATACCTTGTTTTTGGCTTGGATGATGATTTGAGTTCCTGTTTAGGTATCTGTCCGTGTGTGTAGGTTTTCGATACACTTTATGTCCTAAGTAACCTTCCTGTCGATTTACTAATATATCTAGGAACGTTATTTGTTGATATTTTTATGTTTTCATCGTAAATTGAATATTTGGATGTAATTTGTTTATATAAGACAGGAAATTGTTAAGTTTTTTTTACTCCGTGATCCCAAATCACAAAAGTGTCATCGACGTATCTAAACCATATCCTTGGCTTGTATGCTGAGTTCATTACCCTCTTTTCTAAATGCTCAATGAAAAGGTTGGCTACGACCGGGCTTGGTGGGCTTCTTGTTGCTACTCCATCTATCTGATCATAAATCTGGTCTTCCCATGAAAAGTAGGTGGTAGTGAGGCAAATACGGTATAATTTCACCATATTTTTGGAAACTAGTCCCTCAATTAAATTCAGAACGTCTTCTAGGGGAACTCTAGTAAATAGGGAAACACCATCAAAGCTAATAAGAATGTCAGATTTCTGTAAATTTATTTCTTTGATCTTGTCAATGAAATGGGCGGAGTCTTTTACAAAGGCACAATAGAGCGTAGAGGTACATCGTCTTGTGTATTTTCGGCAAGCCATACAAGCGTGGTGGGACGGCTTCGCTGTTGCATATTCTTGGCATTATATCCTCTGGTAGGCTCTTTTATATTCCTTTTCATAGGACTGATAATGCTCGTCATTTTCCCTTGTCGAGAATGCTCAGTTCTTGCAATGATCTCCTATTTGATCATTTCTGCCCAAACATTAATGCTTTCAAAAGGCAACTTAAGAATCTGACTATTAATCTATTTACTTAGATTTGATATACTGTTTTAATGCACAAATTTTAACTGTTTCTTTGTTATTGTTTTGATGTTTATTGTACATGCTCTTGACTTTTTACTATTTGTTGTATTTTATTGTAAATGGTTCTACCGTTGAAATAAATAAATACTTAAATAGGTTTCATTATTTTTACTTGGTCGTTGGCGAGTCTTTTTTTTATATAAGCATCGTTTACGATTGTTTGTAGTAGTTCGGTAAACGGAGTAATATTTTTAACACTGTAGACAAATATGGATCGCGTTTTACCAGTTGTATTCTGACTCCGTTTGTTTCTATATCTGCATCCTGGTTTGCGTCGTTGTGTAATACTGAAAATTTGTTGGAAGTCGGTATTGGTGAGTTTAACCAGTAATCAGCTATTTTAGATTGTTTTGTTGCTCTCGTATATTTTTCCGGAATATCTAGTTCAGTTTCTTTTCTTGTTATGGATGCGTTCGCAGTCATCTGGTACAGATTCAACTTGGGATTGCAGTTAAACGTACTGCAGACAAATACTGTGCTGTACTACTCGACGGATACGCCGATTGTCGACGGAATTAAATGCGGTTGAATGATTTGAATACTTTAAGCTAAACACTGATTTATTAAATGGTTTACTTACATGCGCAACCATAACAATAACCTATTGTAAATCTAAACGTTCACACTGTCGACTTTTTATATTTTGGGACTGACGTGGTAGCAGAAAGTAATTAACTAGTCAACAATTGGAATAGTTTTATTTTCTAACAAGTACATTGAACAAATAACCACTTAAAATTATTTCTGAAATAAATTCAAAAAAAAAGTAGTCAACTAATTGAACTATATTACAATATGGAATCATCTTTTATAAATAGATTCAAAAGGCAAAATATTTTATTGGTTTGTAGTATATATACAATATTTATTTACAATAAATCAATACTGGTTTACATTAAAGAGTGGCCCATAATAAAACACGTCAAATATATTGTCACTGATGAAGCATCATACTACATCTAAAATATTTTGTTGGGGCAATCCTATAATACCCTGTCATTTCAAACAACTTCATATACTTTTTAGACAAGTAGATATATTATTAGAACAAATACAATTGAAATTATGACATCACTTTGGATTAAATTCAGAGTAAATTATTTATCTAGGCATCTTCATTATTAATGAATAAATTAATTATTTCAAATCCCTTCGGATAATTGACGTTGGTGTTGGTAATATTCAACAAATATTCTGTAGGAGTAAATATATATTGTATCACAACCTGAAGTCTCTGACGCAAATATTTTACAAAAAATTATATGTAATCCATTTCTAGATTGTTGTAAATTTTACGGAACATACATCTATAATATAGGTGATCTCTTGAATTTTTTTTCTTAGATATAAGTAAATCTTAAACACGTTACTTGTCACCTCATACACACGTCATAATACATCTATATTTTTTTAATTTTCGAATGCAGTTTCTAATAATATGGTGTCTTTTATGTTATCAACAAGAAATAATATTAATAACGATTTATATGTTCAATTGGAGTATTACATGATACACTAAAGCAAATATATCATCGTTAAACGAATTTTAAATGCATTTTCAAATAAAAAAATAGTTCTAGATTTTTGTTACCCATTTTAATTTACATACAATGACGGGGTACTACATGGACGTTGAGTAAGGACAAAACTTAAAATTACCGACATTAAAACAGCCCCTCAAAAGAGTGAGTAATCAAAAATATACTATTTGTATTTGTAGTACGTTTTTTTAAAATTGTTTGGAACCTATTAATAACAAAGTCTGGATTGATGCGTGAGTTTAGATCTTCGATTCTAACATGTCGACGTTTAACTTGTAGTAAACGTATGGGTAATACTCTGACTGGCCGAATCCGAGGCCTGGAATGTCAACGCTCTGAAAATATAATAAAAATATATCAATTAATAAATTTGAAAAACCGAAGTCTTATTATATATATATATATATATATATATATATATATATATATATATATATATATATATATATATAAACTGTTTTGGATGGGTTGGAGTCAATAAAAGGGGCTATTATCCGAGCCCCTCGGTTAACCGAGGCAAAATTTTGCCTGGGGTTTACTTTTATAGCCGTACTTGTTGAATCACAATATCGAGTAATAAAAAAAGGGTCGATGGTCACAAGTTATATCGGCAGCTGTTATATGGGCAATCCATTGAAAATTGTGGATTATTGATAAGAAGAGAATTATGTTTAGGTCAAGCTGATGTCGAGTTGGTATTCTCAGAAATTGGTCACTGCCTTATTTCCAGAAATTTCTGTGTCGTGTTTTGTCTACAACTTCCTGTTACTTTCTATGTTAATCAGTGTGAATTGAACTACCGATTTGTTTGTTGTCGTTCAGATCGTTAAATTATTTGTTTGCTGCCGTTCAGATCGTCAAATTAAGTCAAATTACTGTACGGTGAAATTTTTGCTTTTATGTACTGTTTTGTGTATTTATTCGAGTTTATAAGTTTAAGTTTCATAATTAATTTTTCATAAGTTGATTTTTGTGAGTGTAAGAGAGCATCTTTCTGTGCAATATGAGTGAAAAGCGGAAGAGAGTAGTTGTATCTTCAGAAACAAAAGTGAATGCAATTAGGAGGTTTTACAAGGGTGAATCAATAAAGAAGGTTGCTTCAGATTTAGGTGTCGGAGAAGTAACTGTTGGAGATTGGAAACGTAAGCGGAATAAAATCGAACAGTGGGTTAACCGAAGTATGAGTGGTGGTAGTGGATTGGCCCGGAAGACTATGAAGAAAGGGGACTATGAACAAACTTCTGAAGCATTGCTCTTGTGGTTTTCACAAATGAGAGGATTGGGCAGTCCGATAAGTGGTCCAATACTCCAAGCAAAAGCTATCGAATTCCAGAAGAAGTTTATGGATGGAGGAGAAAACTTTTGTGCTAGTGAAGGATGGATTGACTTATGGAAAAAGAAATATGGCATCCGACAATTGAATATTTGTGGCGAAAAACTTTCTGCTGACTCAACTGAAATTGGAACATTTTATTTAAAATTACAAGACATTATCCTTAAAGATGGACTAACTTCAGACCAAATATTTAACGGTGATGAGGCAGGCCTTAACTTTAAAATGCTTCCATCGAAAACACTAGCTGCTAAAAATGAAGGAACTGCACCAGGTTACAAAAAAAGCAAAGATAGAGTCACAATCATGATTTGCAACAATGCTTCTGGTTCATTAAAATTAAAACCTCTTTTAATCGGCAAATCCAGAAATCCAAGAGCATTCAAAAACGTCCAAATAAATTGCTTACCTACAATCTATAGCAACCAACGCAATGCATGGATGGACTGTAACACTTTTAAGGACTGGTTTTTTAATGACTGTGCCAGTCATTGATGCCTACCTAATAAACAAAAATCTGCCTCGGAAAGCTTTGTTGTTGTTGGACAACGCACGATCCCACCCAGATGCGAGTGAATTGATTAGTGGTGACATACGAGCTGTGTTCCTTCCACCCAATGTGACGTCTCTCATCCAACCCCTAGACCAAGGCATTATAGAAGCAATGAAGAGGAATTATCGGCGGAAGCTTCTTCAGGTACTGCTAACTAAGCTGGATGAAGGGCTGACTGTAATTGAGACATTGATGAAAATCACGGTTAAAGATGTTTGCTATTGGATTGCATCTGCTTGGGACGATGTAGAAGTGTCCACTATTCAGAAGTCGTGGAAAAAATTATTTAAGATAAACAACAAAAGACGTTCAAAATGAAACTGATGACTGTGAAGTTGATTATATAACCAACCTAGCCAATCAATTACCAGTAGAACAACCAAGACATCATCGATTGGATGAATCTAGATGACGACATGGAACTGACAGATGATACTTACTTACTTACTCCGTGGCGTTACAACCCTTCGTGGGTTTTAGCCGACTCGACAACATGCCTCCACTGTTTTCTGTGACAGATGATGCAATTGCCAATCTAGTTCTAAACGTCACTCATGAAGAAGATGAAGAAGATACAGATGAGATAACTCAAAAAATTTCTCATTCCGATGGATTGAAGTCCCTTGAAGCAGCCCTCGCATACATCGAGCAACAAGAAGAATCGACACCATTACACGTGCTCAATTTTCAACGTTGGCGCAACATCGCCGCCTCAAAAAGAGGAATGAAGTTAAAACAAAAATCAATCAAAGACTTTTTAAACAATAAACATTTATAAGGTAAATTGTTTTATCTTTTATACTACTTTTATATTAGTTTTTAATTATTAAAATAAACACATTAATCATTATTTGCGTAGGTACACATTTTTTTATCAGTATATATAACCAATCTATGTTAACCGAGTTTTTTCGGTATTCGAGGTAGTCCCGGTCCCAATTACCTCGGATAATCGCGAGTCTACTGTACATATATTTTAAGAATAAGCGTGAGAGAATACCGTACGAGCTATATCAACAAAATTCAACTCAGGAGCATTAGTCGTAGTTCCTATTTCTGCTTAGTCTTTAGTTGCATAGTTCCTCTACCTACATAAACGTATGTCTACCAAACTATAAATTAATTGGTATTTACAGAAACAACGTGAGTAAATTTTTGGCAATATTGTCATTTCTTCATACATCTGCTTTTTATTCGTCAACGCACCAGCTAAGCAGAAACGACATCAGCCTCGACTTGCTGTAATGAACTAGAGCTTAATATAAATACCCATTCCATGCGAAAAGCACATGAGTCATCGACTGATCAACATGAACGAGTTGTTTCGGTGCGGAATTGTCATTTGTAAACAAAACGATCATGATGACTGCAATAAATGGCACGAATAATGATCTGATTTTAGAAAAAACGTAAAAAAAGAGGTAAAAAAGACAATTGTAAATCATAAATTATTAAAAAAGCGAGGCCGTGTGGGGAAGAATATGAAAATTATAAAGGTAATGCAAGAAAACCAGGAGGAGACTGTCAGTAAGTTTTAAGGTTAAGATAGTTTTATAGTGTGTCTTTCAGCAGTAGTTTTTACTTACATCAACGTTAGGTCCTGAAAGGGCAGCACTACTATCGAGGTGGCCGTAAAGTTGGTTCAAGACATCTCTTAACCGTTTTAATTGTTTTTTATTGGGGTGAATTAAAATAGCTTGGAAATTGACGGGAAGGCCATATCTGAAAATAAAAATATCAATGTAGTATTCTTCTCGATATACCATTATATTTTTTAAATTGACTTTGTAACCGATTCACGTTTATACGAGCAGAAAGATAACTTACCTTAAAACAGATTCAACAAATACCCTCAACGCTTTAACGTGAATCCAAGCGCAGAAACACTCGCTGAAGTTGACTTTAAGCCATCTAACTAATGGTCCCTACAAAAATAATGCTTATTAAATATTTAATTCCTTAGTGTAAGCATCAAATACTTTACTTGAAAAACTTTTTTGACTACCAAAAGATTTGGAAAAAGTAATGAAACCCTGAATAATACACTACGTGGTCGAATATTTTATGTTTTACTACTATTATCAAGGTGATTTTACAACAAAATTATTAAGTGATGGGAAAAGGTGATCTTCTAAATGTTTTTAAGAGGTTGTATTTTCAAAAAATTGGTTTATTTTGTTTTATTCCATATTAAAGTATAGTACTTAAAAAGTATTAACAACAAATTTGAAGTAAATTCAAGCAATTTTCCCAGAATTAAAGAGATTTTAATAACACTCGGTCGGTATGTGCACTCTCAGTTTAAAAACTTCAAACGCGTTTTTCTTGTTTTTCCATGCGATAGGCACGATTTCCCGAGAACGAATCGACCATTTTTGCTGAAACTTTGCACAGTTCATCTTTATATATTGTTTCGTGATTGAACGAACATACTTCACTCATCCCCAAGATGTCTATTTTCAGTCTTACCATCTAGGCTTCAGTATTTGCCAGTTTCCCGGACATAAATAAGCTGCGTACGTTCCAGGTGGCAATGCGAACTATTCGGTCGTATATTTGTATTCTCTGTCCACTTTCTTGGGTAGTTGACGGGAGGATTCTTCACACTCTCTCCCCATTTAAGGGGTGGCCCGGACTGAGGGCCATTTTCTTTTTCTCGTCTGCTATTTAGATTTGTGGAAATATAATGGGGTGGTTTTCCCGTTGCCTTCCCCATCGCAGTACCACAACCATTTAAACTGCTCCAGTCAAGCTTGTGGTAATCCAGTTTCAAGCCGGTCCAGGATAATTTCCTCTACGCCTTGAACTGGTACTGATGATCGCTGCTGCGCTTCACCAGGGATGGATAGGAAGTAGGAAACTAGATTTTGGAAGGATAAAGGAATGGGACATGATTTCTCTCAGTAAGGAATTGAAAGCAAAGCATGGCTCGCGTGGGCAGGGACGCTTCCCTGAAGTAGACCTATTTACCACCAGGATCGTAGAAAAGTGCTACCCCATAATATAGTTTGGATTTACTTTAAATTTGGTGTGAATACACTTGAAGTTCAATACTTTCATGTGGAAAAAATCAATTTTTTGAAAATACAAGACCTATGTAACCCCTTAAAGCTTGACAATGCTTAATAACACATATCTGTGCTTTTAAGATCACAAATACAGCAATAATAAAAACGTAGTTAAGTCAATAACGTTTTTTCAGATACATTATTCCCGACCGTGTTGGAACCAATATTCCTCCCGACCGAGAATTAACAGAGCAATACATTATTGTTTTGGTGAAAAAAAAAACGCCAAGAAAAATCTATATTTAACGGAAAAGTTTAGATAGTGCAAATATTCAGTAGACGGCGAAATCGCTGTTAGTTTTATGCATAATAATGTTCATAATGATAAATTGCAAATCAACTCTATATATTTTATACAAGAAATATAAATTTAGATCCTTTTCTATAAGGAATTTTTCCTTTTATAACTCATTTTAACGAAAGAAATCTGTGAATAAATATTTTCTTACAAATTGCTTCTTTTTATCAGTGACGAGTTTGGTTATCTCGTTCTTTCCAGCTGCCAGTTCCTCTTCGTTATAGGTAAAATCACGAACGATGAACTTCTTTTCTCTTGCATGTAACTTGAATTCTTCAACGACCTTTTTGAATAGGGATACAGTATATAGACCGTATTCGTTATCCTGGGTAATGAGTTGCGAAGAACGGGGCACTATCATGTCGGTAATCTTTTCGTATGTTGCATTCCATTCGTTGAACTGGGCTCTAAAAACAAAATAATACAATTATAATCCGTGGAACGTAGTATGTGAAGTTTATGTAAATGATCGCAGCGAGCTGCTAAATTACTGAAGTTTTAAATGTTCATACTTGTTTTATCGACTATTTTGAAATAGCTTTTGACATAGGCAGCGTTATGAGATTATAGAAATTTTTAAGAAGATGAGACTGAATGTTATTGCTAAGAACTAAATTAAAATATTTAATGTTCTTTATTGAAACGTTTTGACTTTACAAACGCTTAAAAATAAAAAAAAAAAACAGCTCGTGAGAACATCAGAAAATATAAAATCATCTATTCTTCTAATTTATTAATTTTTCCTAATACGTAAAGGATAAATTATTAAATCATGTTATTAAGTTTTGTTTACAAACTTTCCAATACTTACTTTGGAACAATAACCAACAATGTCTGCAAATATTCAGAATCCAAAATAAAATGTTCCTTTTTCACCAAATCGGCCAAGTTTCTTGTTAGTAAACTTCCTCTGCAACAAAAAACTATTGATGAAGTTATACCAACTATTTGTCTAAATCTTTAATAAAGAATAATTGAAATTTTCCGTTTTTTATACACTAATGAATTTTGGTTAATTCAAGAAAAAATTTAGCGTATATTGCAGCAACTAATGCTGTTCATTTGTTTCTCCTAATATTAAAAGTTACCAAAATCTCTCAGATTACAAAAATTATGAAATTATTGACAAGATCTAGTAAGAATTAGTCTTCTTTCAACTTGAATTACCGGGAATCCATCAATTACTCACCTCCGTGAAAAATTAGTTATTACTCTCACATAAGTCACATATCTAATGGGTACCATGGAATCTCCATGAAGATTATCGTTGTCAAGCATTATCAAAGAGAATAAAGAGCTTTACCTTTGTGATCGGGCATACCTTAGGTAAATGATTTTAACAAAACTATCATCTTTAGAACCAATCATTTTGAACATCTTAATTCATTTTGACGGAACATATACAGATATTCGCTATACCCACATGCTATGTTGATCAAATTTCACAAATGGCAGGCACATATGTGTATGACTGCATTCAAACGGCTCAAAATATAAATTAATGGAGTCAAAAAATACTTCACATATAAATATATACCAACATAATATGCCACAATGCTTTAGAGATAAGGAAAATTTATTATCTGAGAGGTATGCCAAACACAAAAGGACGTGCTTATAATGCAAGAAACCCACAGAGAGATGATTTTTCACAAACTTAATACATCTGGTATGTAATTGAAAAACCAAGTGAAATATATGGAAGTGGTATCCTTATCCGTCTGGTTTGAACATAGCATAGTATCTTCTACTCTCACTGAATTCAACAATCTAGAAATTCACACTACCTACCCATCAAATTGCTCTGTGATCTCACGTAAACTGACAATTTTAACTACCACAATACCAGCATCGTAGGTTATTTCAATTATCAGTGTTTTTCATGAGGCTACAGGGGACTGATGACAATGGTAAACAGCTGGAGTTATGGACAGATCAACTGACACTATGCCAACTCCTCTTTCAATAATGCCAGATGGACGACGGGATACAATCCAAGCAATATTTTTGTATCAAACAAAATAGCAACCCAATGTTGGAAATGTAATTCCTCGTACCCAATACAATATAATGATGTGCGCTCTAAGCGCTGTAATAAAACTACAAGAATCACCATTTAAACGAAAATTTAACTTCAAAAAATCACATTTGGAAAAATTCATTCAATACCTGAAAACTAGGATAAATTCATATAATTAAATATTCCTCGATGTGGTATTCACTTCGTTCAAAAACTAAATCCAGACTCTGCCGTATTACTAAAGAAATATGCACAACACTGAGTGAAACCTTGAAACCAATGGCAACTACTACCAATCTAACTACCTCAAGCCAAATCTCGAAAATACACAAGTACGTTGCTTCCGCCTACTAATCGACGCTTGCACTCGTGTGTTTCGGATGCATAATATGCTACAACGGTATGAGAAGCCTCAGCACATACTAGATATAGAGATGTATCTATCAAAGAGTCGGCAAGAATCATTAGCAGATGTCTGAAACCCACACTCATCACTACGATCTATCCTATTATTGGGATCGCTCCACCTGATATCAGAAGAAAAGTTGATAGAGATAAACAAACTGAAAGCGCCGTCTACTTTTACTTCATAATTACCAGCCCACAGCACGAAGTTTCAAATCTAGGAAACACTTATCAATCCATCTATAAGATCCACCAGAAAGAACTCGTCTTATCAACTGGAAAGAAGCTATTCCTATACATCTAGAGCCTCCATAAGAACTCTCAGTTGGTAGCAACCTGCCTTTGCCTGCACAGAAAACTCTCAATCGACTGTAAGTCGGAGTGCCTAAGTTTAAAAGGAACTTTTAGGCGAAATGGGGACTATTACGTGTTGAATCAGATAGGCAGTGTGAATGTGACGCGCTCTAGTGCACAGCTCTTTTTTGATAATAGAATTAAATCGATACGAAATTGCTATCAACAAAATACGGTAAATACTAACGCATCGATTGAAGAACTCTATTGAACAAAGTTGGACTCAAACGATTGACTGGGGGAGACTCACTAGACACTCTAAGAAGAAGATTGGAGACTGGTTCTCGTACTTCAGTCAATATCATAAAAAAAAAAACAAGTTTTTGTTGAGGGTTAAAAGAGGTAAAATTTTCCGATTCTCTTCTCCGATTCGTCAAAGACAACATACCAAATGAACAACACGGAATTTATGAAATCCTTTGTGCAAATTGCCTACGATCTTATACATAGACCAATCAAATCGAAGAATCGAAAAATAGGATGTATATTTCATTTCCTTTCAGAACTCCGATTCCTACCATCTCCATACAAGTCACACATTTGATCTTGAACATTCCAGACGTGGAACCTTCATCCGTTTCTATAAACCAGCTCTGAGATATCCAAAAGGACTAAATACGTAAAAGCGAATACTATATTTTACTATCGTCATATCGGAATTCAATACCCTAAAATGTACTGGGATAAGTTACAACTTCTTACTATTAATAAATATGTAATCAAATTGATGTAACTATTTTCTTACAATCAAAATAATACTTACGTCTGTTTCTTCTCCAAATTCTGAAGACTTCCTTTCAAGTTATTGTATGCAGACGATTTGGTCTTCAGATCAGCGTCGATTTGGCCAACTTGTTTGCTGATTATATCGGCGATGTTACGAAGCGATTGCTTGATGGGATATTTGGCGATGTCCCAAGTAAATCGGGTTAAATAAGTGGGCAAATCGCCTACAAATATAGAAAAGTACACAATAAATGTTTTAAGTTGAAAAAGACACACACAACATTATGATGTAATTAACATAAATATCCAAGGTTGGGGAAAATTTTTGCGTTTGCACACTTTAATTTGATACGAAACACAGATTTAGCTGTTAAACAATATGTTATGAGGAAGAATATCAACTAACCAATCATTTTTGTTGCTGTACTAACCTAATTACCTGAATTCTAAGTTTTGTTTCGAGTGTTTGATGATATTAAGAAGCTATAATATATATTTACAATTATTCAAAAATAATTTATACACCTATTAAATCATATTAGAAGATATCTAATACTTCCAAATCCATTTAAATAACCAAAAAACCTATTAGACAAAATAGATAGCTGATACTATTGGCTGCAGTTTTAAGAGTTTTTAAACAGATTCTAATTAAATTTTTGTAGGTAAAAAAGGAATGTTCTACATCTAGAACAACATGCTACTAAATCATTAAATATTAAATTAAAAGTAAATCTTTTTTTTTTGTAATATTCGATGTGTGAAGCGAATTTATTTTATTTACGCTATAACATTTTCTAAGCGAACATTTACCTCATCGAGAGTCATGAGGCATTGTCGTGGTGAAGAGGTTCATCATGCTGAATCGCTTATTCTGTGAGTTGACCAAAACTGAGTGAAACCTAAGGATGATAACTCTGTGTGTCAGCTAACATTCCGATTTGATTGACTTTCCCTCGAGATGTGGGTTTATGCTAAGAAGGATCACCTTCTCTAGCTTCTTGTTAGATAAGAATGGACAAAGACTAAACAAAGAATACAGTAAGAGGAATAGCACAGCCCCAGTCACATGGAAACTATGGAACTGGATCCCGTTTTACATAATACTTCCGAAAATCAGAAGAACTACTGAAAACGAATTGTAAAAACCGAGATGAAGCTCAGCAAGGACCAACAAAGGTCAACTGAGCATTGCAGAAACAGTTTTAAGTTTATTGAAGCAATGACTCGATTCAGAAGAGGATCCACAGGAGGTGCTGAAGCTACCACAAAGCCACAAACATAGATTTGGGCAATATACAAAGGATCATTCAGGTCTCAGAGTGTGGTAAGATCTACGAAGCCAAATGACCTCTTTATCTACAAACTAAAATTTTTAATACACATTTTAACTCACATTGGACTATTTACACACTACATTTCTTGTGCCATTATTGTATTTTATTACATTGAATCAATTTAACAATCTATTATTTGAATAGTAGGAGCTTTGCCCATAACACATAAAATATCTCTCTATAGCCGGATAAGATTGTAAAATCTGCACTCTGAATTTTTATTTGGGGTTGGGTACCTCAAAGTATGTATTTCAAAATCCATTTAGTCAAATTTGTAGCTCCTGGGGTCCAGTATCGCAAAAAAAGTATTTTTTCAAAAAAAAATTTTTTTTCTCAACGATTCTTTGCTTTCAAAAATCTGAAAAAATTTACTGATATCCATTTTACTACACAGAAACTCACTGATTTTTTTCAGATTTTTTAAATCAAAATTGGGTTCAGGAAAAATTTTGAATTTTTCAAAAGTTTTTAGATTATGTAGGTAATTTTAGGCAAACTTCTAAATAATTATTTTTCGTGTATTTTTCTCCATTCTTTTGTTAGATCTTTAATTTTCGCTCCAAAAAACGTAAAAATTTGAAAAAGCCCATTTTTTGATATTCTTTCCCATGCTTTTAAACACATAACCTCATTTAAATAACAATTTTTGTTAAAAGTTAAATAACAATAAAAAAGTGACAAATAAAAATTTTTGTTTCTCTCCCCTCCCCCTTATTCAATTGATTATTATCATTTAAATGTTTTCATACCAAAAACACTCTGATTTTTTTTTCAGATTTTTTGGATCAAAATTGAACTTAGGAAAAATATTTTCCAGAGAGTTTTTGGTTATGTAGGTGTAAAATATTTGTAAATTTTTTCAGATTTTTTAAAGTAAATGTTCGCCCAGAAAAAATTGTTATTCTAAATATCACATTTTTTTAACACGGGGAGTTTAAATATGGGAGATTACATTTGGGAGCTACAAATTTGGCTAAAGGGGTTTCTAAATATGTACTTCCAAGTGCCAATTCCAAAAAAAATCCAGTCGAGTACAGATTTTACCACCTTATTCCGCTATAGCCTTTATAGCACTTATACAATATTATTTATAAGCTTTACTTGTTAATTAATTACTTGTTAAGTAACTTTACTGTTTGTATTTTGAGAACGATTTCCGAAGTGGAAATTTGAAACGTCAATAAACGTATTTTTATCTTTAATTGTGGCTTATTCCCAGTTAAATAGTAATTAATTTACAATGCCACAAGAAAATAGCTTCAGAACTTTACTTGTTATTATCAAAATTAGAGAAGGATATCGAAGGAAAAAACTATTAAACATAGTGAAAAGTTCTTGGTT
This sequence comes from Diabrotica balteata, assembly GCA_918026665.1. Classification (NCBI taxonomy): domain Eukaryota; kingdom Metazoa; phylum Arthropoda; class Insecta; order Coleoptera; family Chrysomelidae; genus Diabrotica; species Diabrotica balteata. Next base: position 44,612,647 of record OU898277.1, read on the forward strand.
ATTAGATATTTTTTCCAATTATATGAAAATACTATTTTCCTGAAACAAATTTCTGCAGTTCATTTGATAGATGGCGGAATATTATGAATCAGAAGGCACGAAAGTCCTTTCTTACGCTTTGGAAGCACCCGCAATTTTTGTTGCCGTGAAAATTAACACCCTATCAAATACTAATTAATTTTCTACAATTAAAAGCAATATACTCATCAAGCATGCAAACAGAAGCATGCACATAAATGTTTTATCAACCCTCTGTAATTAATAACGATGACATTCTAAATGCAGTTTTTTTCTCTTTAAAGAACACTAAGCATACCCAACCAATTTAAACATAACAATTTCCTTTAATATTTACCTATTATACAGAGTGGCCCAAAAGTCTGGAAACGGAAAATTATCTCGTAAATTGCTAATCATAATTGTACAAAATTTGAAGTACACCTATTTTGGGATACGGAGATTCCATATTTGATATTTGCAATGTTGCCAGATTTTCCGTTTCTCTTATATTATTAGTAACTTTGGTTTTTTAAATGCATCACCCTGTATATTTAGTCATTATTGGAATCTCCTATTCAATACGAGTTCAACCATATGTAACACTTATGATTTTATGTAGTCTGAAAGGTCTTAAATACATAAAACACAAGTCTGGCAACGCCTAATTGTTTCAATAAATTTTTTAATACTAATTATTAATATCAAACTACATATAATAAAACTTAACAATTGATAGATTAGAACATTTTTTAACAATAGTTACGTTATTAAGTGTTCAAAATGTGCTCAATTTATGAGTTGACAGTACCCTAATCGATGGTAGAATGCGTCTATCAAATTTCTCCATGATGGTCTAGAAACAATTCGAGATTCATCGATAATTCGTTGCCTTAGCTCTGCAAGACTTGCTGGTTACGTTTTGTAAACTGAATTTTTCAAGTATCCTAATAAAAATAATCTTTATGATTGAAATCGGGTGAACGTGAAGGCCATTCAATTTTACCTTGTCTACCAATTTATCGTCCGGGAAATATCTCATCTAAATAACGCCGAACATTTACACCAACTATCTGACGTTAAATTTTTTTCGATAAAAAATGTCCCAATTGACTGAGTACCTACTATACCTGACGATACATTTAATTTTTGTGGTCTTTGAGTATGGTTTTCACGCATTCAGTGTGAATTTGCGTCACTCCAGTACCTTAAATTGTGTCGATTTACACTTCCACACAGTGTAAAGATTGCTTCATCGGAAAACATATTCTGTTAACGAAATTTTAATAATTTTCAATTTTATCCATCATTACCTCAGTAAACTCTAATCTAAGATCGAAGTCATCTTCACTTAATTCTTGCAATAAGTTTATTTTGTATGGTTTAAACTTATTTTTACGTAATATACGTAAGACTGAAGAACGACCTACATCATGTACTTGCGCAACCCTGCCTGAGGATGTATGTGGATCTTCAACAAACTTTTCTCTTTCCATCTGTCTTTACCTTCTTCAGATTTCTCAAATCGCTTTACAGTTTTTTGTACCGTCGCCTTATGAATAGGAGAACGGTTTAGAGAATGGCATTTTAGAGAAGCAATTTAAATTGCAGAACTTTTCGAAACACAACTACTGTCAGTTTTAGTTTATAATGTAAATCGTGAACAAATGTCAATATCACAGCATTCTACATTTAAATATTTAAATTTATTAAAATCTACATATTTTGCACTGTTTTATGTATTCAAGACCTTCCAGACTACATACAATCATAAGTGTTACATATTTTTGAACTCGTATTGAATAGTTGAACTCGTATGAAATTCACACTGAATGCGTGAAAACCATACCAGACCACAAAAATTAAATGTATGATCAGGTATAGTAGGTACTTAGTCAATTGGGTCATTTTTTATCGAAGGAAATTTAACGTCAGATAGTTGGTGTAAATGTTCGGCGTTATTTAAATGAGATATTTTCCGTACGATAAATTGGTAGACAAGGTAGAATTGAATGGCCTCCACGTTCACCCGATTTCAATCCTAAAGATTATTTTTATTAGGGATACTTGAAAAATTCAGTTTACAAAACTTAACCAGCCAAGTCTTGCAGAGCAAAGGCAACGAATTATCGATTAATCTCAAATAATTTCTAGACAATCATGGAGAAATGTGGTAGACGCATTCTACCATCGATTAGGGTACTGTCAACTCACAAATTGAGCATATTTTGAACACTTAATAACGTAACTATTGTTAAAAAAATGGTCTAATCTATCAATTGTTACGTTTTAATGTAGTTGAAAATAATTAGTATTAAAAAAATTATTGAACAATTAGCGTTGCAGACTTCTGTTTTATGTATTTAAGACCTTCCAGACTATAAAAAATCATAAGTGTTACTTATAGTTGAACTCGTATTGAATAGAAGATTCTAATAATGACTGAATATACAGGGTGATGCATTTGAAAAACCAAAGTTACTAATAATATCAGAGAAACGGCAAATCTGGCAACATTGCAAATATCAAATATGGAATCTCCGTATCCCAAAATAGGTGTACCTCAAATTTTGTACAATTATAACTAGCAATTTACGAGATAATTGGCCGTTTCCAGACTTTTGGGCCACTCTGTATACATGTAATTTGAATGTAGATTTTACCATCATCGTAAGCAGAACCGTTTTTTACACCGTTCTACTAAATTCTAAATGTAATCATTTAAAAACACAAAGCGTATAAGTAATTACTATTATTTATATTACTAATATTACTAATATTTACTATATTAATATATTAATATAGATATTATTGGCCGAACACAAATGCCTGTTCCAGAAGCATACAAAGCACTAAAATTGGCAATGCGGGATATGGGAATGGTGATAAACACTTATAAAACCAAGTAGGTATAAGTGGACGATGCAGCCAATACAGAATAGAGTGTGTAACAGAACAAGCACTAATAGTGTGTCAGTGATTTCGTTTACCTGGGCTCACTCGTCAACGGAAAAAAAGAATGTCACCATGGAAATAAAACTCCGTATGATCCTATAATATGATCTGCGCCCTCAACTTAGATCAAGAAACTTGTCCAGGCAAATAAAATGTAAATTGTATAAAACTCCGATACGCTCAGTGCTAACGTATGGCTCCGAAACCTGGACAAAATATAGTGAGAAACTGCTATTCTTTGTTTCACGTTAAGAAAAGAACATTACGCTTATGGAGATCAGTGTTGCCAAAACTCTCAGACACTCTCTTTTGCACGGATGTCCAAGATATTCCCTTTGCTTAATTTTTGAATTTTTATTTTCAATTAATATTTAACTAAGTCAGAATAACTACTAAATAAAAGTCTTATTATCATTATGTAGTCAGAGACGACATAAAATAGCTGACATACGCACATCGTATTATTTTAAGTTGCAATTAGTAATTAGATTATACGCATTCCAAGCGGTCAATATTTTCTACTGATTTATATGATTCATGGCATATCGTATTCTCACCGAAAAACAAATAAACTGTCGTTACTATAATTAAAATAAGATAAAATAAAATTATCTTTTGTAAATACTATTTATCTAATTAAAATCATTTTCCCTACTTTTCATCTCTTGTTTCGAATGGGCACTTTTGGTCAATTACGTTAAAAAACATTAATTTAATTCATGTTTGTGGAAACAAAAATACAAATTATACAACCCTAAATTGTGCTTGTGTGTGTCGTGGCAACGCCGCGTTGCTATCGTCCATAAGAAATACATGGGCCTATCTCCGCAATGTTATTTTCTAAACGTGAAACGTAGTATAGGATGATTCGAGCGTAAAGTACTACGCAAAATAAACAGTGCGATCAATCAAAATGGTATATGGCGTATACCATATAACTTTGAACTGTACAAACTCCAAAGTATTCATCACCATCATCATGCTCCTCAAGAATTTTTCTCCAGTCTTCCCTATCCATCAACTTCCTCCGCCAAGCACATATTCCCATATTTCTTATGCCTTCATCGATGTTATCAAGAAACCTTGTCCTGAGTCTTCCTCTTCTTCTCTGACCAATGAGTATATCAAGGAGCACTTTTTTGCTAGGTCATTTTGTTCCATCCGTATTACATGCCCTCAGACGTACTATCTTAATATGTTTTACGATATCTTTTTCCTGGTATATTCTATAAAGTTCGAAGTTATATGGAAGTTGTATTCTCCACATTCCATTGTCATTCAACGCTCCATAGATTCACCTTAGTACTTTACTTTCGAAACAATCTAACATGTTTTCTTTACTTTTTGTTAGAGTCCAGGTCTCTGAACCATATATTATTGTTTTGCAGGGTTTTACTTTTGTATTTCTCGATATACATAATTGAGGATTAAAGAAATAGATTGAGCCCAAAATAGCATGTGTTGGCCGTGCAAATTCTGAGGTAGTATTATTTTCAGTGCTAACGAGCGCTCCACATATAACAGGTATAAGGATCAACATATACTAAAATTAGTAAAGATAAACAGCATAACATGGGTTGGCCACGTGTTAAGAATGACCCCTGGAAACTCCACCAGAATATATATGTTCCAAAATCCAGTAGGAAGTCGAACTAGAGGAAGACAAGACGATCTGAACAGTTAGCATTAGAGAATGGAGAAGAAAGTCATTTGTTAGGGATGAATGGAAGGATGTCCTGAAGCAGGCCAAGGCCCATGAAGAGCTGTAGACCCATGATGATGATGATGAACTTGTTTGAAAACAAAAACGATGCCAACAGGAAAAGCACAACAATTTTACACACATAAAATTCAGAACTATTTTTACTAGATCATTTTTTTATAAATACTGTTCTTTTTGATTGGTTGTTACTTCAACGGAGTTCGGTGAGTCGTGTACTTCCTGCAGACTGCAGGAATATACTGCCAACATGTGATATCACTGGTAAGGACTTAATAGAATTATACTTGCAATTGTCAATTCTTAGCGTAGACTTGCATTTTCGATTGACATTTCACTTACTTCAAATTTCTTCAAGATGTACTAAATACATTCCTATCTCACCGAATACGTCAAGTACGTCATTTGTACTTGACGAAGAATGAAATAAATATCACAGAACAAAAGTCTACCGAAAACAGACTACGGGGACGTACTCGAAAGCGTCAAGAGCGTCGAAAATTATTTACTAAGCAAAAAGGATAACACTAAACATATTTCAAAACAGTTCTCTTGGGTCAAGTATAATATAAAATATAAATAAAAACTTATATATTCACTCAGTAATGTACACATTATACTTTTTATTGTGTACTACTTTCTATTTTTTGATATTTTACACGTCATTTTCAGTTCAGTGACACTATTTTTCTCCATGCTTTAAGTCAAGTCGTGGTAGCATTTGAATAGTGAGCTGCCCCAAATTTTATTATTTTAACCTTTAGGGGGTCAATATTAGTGTAAATTTAAAATTGCGACTGAATTATGCCGTTGCGTCCACCGCCATCTTGATTTTAAAGGAGAACCGTTTTGCTCAATATCTCAGTTATTTTCAACTTTTTGACAAAAATGGTACTGAAATTGTTGAAAATACGATTTCCTACAATTTCTTTTTATATAAATTTTTTCGTGCCGTCGAAAAAATGGAAAAGATCAAGATTGTATAAAAAAATAATTCTCTCTTTTTTGTTCGAATATATGCATGCCGTAAAGTTAATAACGAGATAATTCAATAATTATTCCCCTCTTCCACTATTTTCTCCTATACCTCGAAAAATATTAACCACATGAAAAAATGTTAAAAAAGAATTTGTACGAAATCGCAATAGCAACAATGTCCGTACCATTTCGTCGAAAAGTTTAAAATTACCGAGATGTTGAAGAAGACCAATTCCTATATAACCAATCCTCGCAAGGTCTAACGGTTGCGCCTTTTTACCGCATACGTACGACCTCAAGTATCGATTTCAGCAAAAAAATGAAAAGGATCAAAATTGTACAAAACATAATTATCTCCATTTTTGTTTATGTAAATTCATGTCCTTAAGGTAATAATAAACGAGAAAATTTAATAATTATGTTTCCCCCCTCCCATTATTTTCCCATCTGTAACGAGTCCGTCACTTCAATAATGCTTGCATCACTTTAAATAAAATCTATAAATCAATATTCAGTCGATATCTCTTAGTAATTTGTAATTTCTAAGTTGTTAAGCAGCGACTCCAAGCGGCAATTTTGGCAGACATGCTTATCGGACTAGACACTCGACACTCAAGGTTAGTAGATATTTAAGTATACTATTTAAGTACTTAAATATCTACTAACCTGGCTCGACACTCTTGTTTTGACACTCAGGGAAGAAAAGTTGGGTTTAAGTTAGTAGGCGGCCAGAGATGAGCTAGAATTTGTTTTAAGAATATTAGATTTTTTTTGGAAAGAAGAGAAGTTGAAGAAAGTTTTGGTTTGTTTTTTTGAGTGTGCCGTTTGGTTTATAGCCACTCTGAGCCGGTAAGTGGATCTAATTATCAATAAAAAAATATAAAAACCATCAGCCATTTTGATTTCTAAAATATTGTCATTTTTCCTTTGATAGTTGATATATGTATATATTCTTCTGGCAGGAACACTAGAAGAACTGCAACACCTTGCTGAACAACTAAATATATATTGCAACGATTATAAACTAAAAATAAATTTGAAGAAAACCAAGTTCATGGTATTTACAAAAGCACAAAACATCAAAGTTAAAAGTACTAGATAATATAGAAATTGAACAAATATCTTCGTATAAATACCTTGAAGCATGGATAACAGAAGATACTGATCCGACAAAAGAAATAAGATGCCGCATTGAAATTGCACGGTCAACTTTTAATTGAATGAGAAAACATTTTGTAATCGCGATATCAATATATCGCTCCGGATAAGAATGTTTCGATATTATATTTTCTCTACTCTTTTATATGGGGTTTGACACTTAAAAAATCCAACATTATAAACCTAGAAACATTCGAAATGTGGTGTTACCGACGTATTTTGAAAATATCATGGATGGATCGCAAAACAAACGAACAAGTTCTCGAACAACTAGGAAAACAATGGGGAGTTTTAAATTCCATAAAAATCAGAAAATTGGGGCACATCATGAGAGGTGAAAAATAAGAACTACTAAGGAATATAATACAGGGTAAAATCAAAGGCAGAAGAAACGTAGGAGGACGTAAAATCTCGTGGCTACGCAATCTCCGTGAATGGTTTGGATGCAGTTCAATTGAACTATTCAGGCGCGTAACTTGAAGAAGAAGAAGAATATGTATCTATATCTGTCATATTTCACATTTTATTAAGAAATATTCGAAATCTAAAATCCATTAATACTATAAAATCATATGTCAATTTTCTATTTTATTTCCCAGCCTTAAAAACATATAATTATCTATTTTGGTTCAGTTTCTAAAAATATTCTGTCTCATACCGTTCTCTTATAATCTAAAATATATCCAGAGCATGCTTTTCGTTAAAATTATCTATTTAATCAATCCATTTCACATAAAATATTGCCAAACCATTATAAGGTCACATTTTTAAATACCAATTAAGTTTTTTTGCCTTTAAACAAGGTTCCTTAGTAACTTTTTGTACTACTTCTCAAGGTTAATAAACCCTTTGCTTTTCCCTACTTTTTCTCAAGAGTAAGAAGGAATTTACACCTGATCCCCAGGGTTGATTTTAGTCACCCTTAACTGCTCCTTCAGAGGTCCAAATCTCTATAAGACTATTCCCGGACAACTTCAGGAAACCAGCCGGAAGGACCTCCCTGATTAATTAGAGTTTGGAACATTGTCAATTTGTATTAAGTTTTTTAATCATTAATTTTAATAATTTTTTAATAATAATTTTTTTACTTTAAAATCATACTATTTCATGTAATAATAAAGACCCGTCATTTTTTTAAATAATACTGAATATCATTTATTTGTCCATATTACTTTATCAGTACTTTTAATTGAAAGCCGAAGTACAGAATTATACTTCCAGTAGGAAATTTCCTTTTTTGGTAAAATTAGTAAATTTTCTTACTTATATTTATTATCTGTAAATTCCTTACATAGTACTAGGTCCTACCTTTCAGTAAAATTTCAATTCAGAGATAATCAGGGATAAATTGTGAATAATCAGAGAATTTTTTTTAGTATATAAGTAATTAGGTTAAATGTACAAATGGTGGTGGTTAGTAAAAATAATTAGACTGTATATATTTGGTTAGGTATTAAATTTGTTGTGAAGAGTAAATATTTCAAGTAATACCTGTTTTTTTCATTTCCATTATTTTCATCTACATTACTTTCACTACCACTTACATTTACATCTATTCATATATTTTTTGATTACCTTGTCACCTATATTCTACGGTCTCTGTAGGGCATGCAAATTGGTCGAATCCTATTTTGAGTGTCAAGTAGTCACTCTCCGACACAGTCCGCTAGCCAGCCTTAATTCATTTGTTTTGTTAGATTGGTGCTCTATTGTAATTTGTTAGATTGGCTCAAAACACTTTTTACTATTTAAATGGGAATAGAGATATAAAGAATTAAAGGTTAAAGTATGTTTATTAACGTTTCAATTTCCACGTCGGAAATTCAAACGTCAATAAACATAGTTTAACCTTTAATTGTGGCTTATTCTTATTTATATAGTAATTACTTTAAAATGCCACAAGAAAATAGCTTCAGAACAATATTAAAACACTTGTTGTTAAATAATTAAATACATTTTTGTTACATTACTATTATACATTTTTGTTACATTGGCCAGCCATCCCTTAATTTTTTTCATCTAATCTCTTCCTTTGTGAGGATTAGTAGTTTCTTTATTGTATCGAGGTACCTTTTATAGTTGACCCTTAGTGATGCACGAAGACAACCTTCTCATTTGTTTTTTGTTACATTAACGCTCTATTGTAATTTGTTACACATTAACTTGAAAAATATTGACTGTACGAAAAAGTTTGTTCAGTTCTCCTTTAAAATCAAGATGGCGGCCAAGGCAACGGTTTGATTCAGTCGCCATTTTACATTTACACTACTTTTGACCCCCCTAAAGGTTAGAATAATAAAATTTAAGGCAGCTCGCCACGCAAGCTTAGGTCTTTTTTCGTCAAATCCGACTGAACTAATCCCTCAACCCAACTGGACTAATCCCCAAAGCAGTAAATTATATTATTTTTAAAAACGTTGCTTAAGGTGTCTTAATATATGACAAAAGTAGAAAAATCATAAATATAATATAAACGAACAACTAAAGAATTCGATGTTCAAAATAATGACAAAATCGAAATAAATGCTCGAAATTTTCTAAAAAAAAAAAAAAGTTATTTTTGACTTGTTATGACGTCTTCCCTCGAAGGATTATATTTAAACAATTTAAGTAATAACAGCATATATAATCTCAAGGTTACCTATAACACTAATATTAACTATATTATACATAAAATATTGGCTATATAACAAATATTTGCTGCACATTTGTGACACAGTATATATCCTAAGTTCCTAAAATCCATTAAAATGTACAACCATCCCAAAAACAAGCTATCATCACACTGTGATTGTTCTCGTCCTACTAGAGATTTTAACTTCATCTCATAACTTAAATACTTAAATTATTTATCGATATTTTTCCTCATAACATCTACTACATAACTGTAAGCAACAAAGACGCATTCCACAGCAAAACTTTTCCACCAATTAAGTACGCTAAAAGCCACCAACATGAATAAAAAAACAAAAACTTCCATCGACTAAATACAACGTAAGCAAAAAAGAGTGAGTTTGTGTATGTGTGGTACGAAGATAAAACACTACAACCAATTCACTGTTTTTGACAAATGAACGCAGCTCTGCCTCAAAATAAACAAAAATAATCGTGACCGGATCCAAATCGTTCATTTTTAGATACCTTTTTTACAATTATATTTGTAGTAAGTTTATAAAAGCTATCGTAAGAATAATGAATGTATATTTTAGTTTGCACTGTATCATTTATGAATGATTCGTTTTTGAGTTTGGTAATACTGCAGTTAAAACGTATTAGATTACAGATAATAGTTTCAACGATGTATTTAAAAAATATGTTCCGTCCGTACCAGTGCTATAACTTCGATTGATATAAAAGATAATTCTCTTTTATGTATAGGTATTTATTATCGTTATTTGTATGTTTGTCTTTTTAGTTTTGCATATACCCGCTTAGAGGGCGCCACCAATAAAACCTTCCAACACAAATGTACATTCAATCTTTTCTTGACATAAATCGAGAGTTTGATTGCGATATAACAAGTTATGTAGATGCAGTGAATTTTTGAAATTTGAAAAAACAATTTTCGGATAAGATTATCACAACAGCAATGTCTCGCTGAAATGGTTTTTGCGTTTGGGAATGAAGCATCACGCCAGTCAACTCAACGACAAATCCAGGCCAAGTCCACCCAAAACAGCAGTCACAGTAAAATATTGTGCAGTTCGTCAGCTAATTAAGGATGACCGCCGTGTAACATACCGGGAGATAGCGGCGTCTTTGGGCACTACAAAGACCCCGATCCAAAAGATCCTACAGATCCTACATGAAGAACTGGGTGTTACGAAGTTGGTTTCCCGTTGGATCCCTCATTTGCTCACAGAAGAGCAAAAAGCAGTTCGTGTCAATTGGTGTCAAAAACATTGGAACGGTTCAACAAAAGAAGCTCAAAAAACGTTTATAGTATTGTTAGTTACGATGAATTTTGGATTTACTCCTACGAACCGGAAAATAAACATTTCGCTGTGGGGTGTTTCACGATAAGGAAAAACCCACAACAGTAATCCGTTCTCGAAGTGTGTCAAGAAAAATGATCGCAACTTTTGCGTCAAAATCTGGTCATGTGGCAACAATTGCTATAGAAGATTGAAGAACGGTTACTTTTGATTGGTATATAACCGAAATTATCGCGAAACTCCGACAAAGCAACACACAGCGGCGAATGATACTACATCAGGACAATACAAATGCTCACACTGCGCAAAAGACAATAGAGTTTTTGGAACTTCAAAACATCGAATTGTTAAACCATCCACCGTATAGCCCCGACCTAAGTCCCAACGACTTCTTCACGTTCCCAAAGATCAAGCATTCAATGCGTGGGCAGCGATTTCAGTCGCCAGACGAAGCCATCAATGCCTTTAAAACGGCGATTTTGCAGGTGTCAACTGAAGACTGGAATAACTGTTTTGCTACTTAGTTTGAATGTATGCAAAAGTGTATCGATCTTGGTGGGACATATTTTGAAAAGCAATAAAGTACCTTAAGTCTATATATTTTTTGTCTTTATGGTACATGCAAAACAAACAGACAACTCTCATAGCAAAATATGTATAAGTAAGACGTGGTAGAAGGCTGATGTAATACATATGGCAAGCACAAATCGTCGAGTGATTATCGGCATAAGTAATCCCATCTTATCGCTCATGCCGAACTGTTAAGATTAAGGACACCCTCTTGTCCTGAAGCTGAGACATTGATCTCCAAAGCAAATAACCTAAACAAGTACGTGGACGTAGAAGAGAAATCACTGCATTAAATGTTCACAAAAATATTCCTAATAAATCAATAAAATTTACAAAAACCTAATTTACTCATCACAAAATTGACAGAGCATAAGACCTTCCAGATCATTAATAGACGAAATCTTCACGAAGAGATTACACAAAGACTCAAATATGGATTACACCAAAAGCAATAAAAGGAAAGGATTTAAGACTAGGCACATGGTATAATACGAGGACAGAACCAACTGGGTAAGTTAGATAATCTAACAGCAGAAATGGAACGCCTAAAGATAAACATACTTAGCAATTCAATAAGCTACGCCAATGGCCAAGTTCAAAAAAATTTGCCTAGAGTTGCTAAAATTTACCAAAAGAGTTAATATTCAGAATATACCCCCACTGTTGCCAAGGAAAAATATGAGCTCTACAATCCATAAAAAAAGAAGATATAACAATAGTAATGAAAGACTTCAACGCCAAGGTTGGAAAAGTTAAACAATACAGAGGGCCCATATGGTGGCTCGAATCAATGACACTCTTCTCGGTCATTGGTAAGTGATCTATCAATCGCATAGTGTCGTAAAGTAATTATAACACGAAAATCATTAGGTACTATTATAGACCAGCCCAGAGTAAAACCCCACCTGTGGGGATATACTGTGGACTAGTCAGTGAAGGTCAAACAGTATGGGCATGTTATGAACCATTTACCTTTTTAGGGTTTTTAGTGTCGAAGTCTCAAGTAACAATGAATAGTATCAATATTTAAAAAATATTTAATGTATGTCTTTTGATGAGCTAGAAATTAAACAATTGGTTAGATCGTTGCCAGAATGAGAGTTTTTAAAAGCAAACAAGAAGGTTTACTACCTTTTACTATTTAACTCTTTAATTATAACTAAAACTTGTATTACCAAGAAACACCTTTAGTGCTAACGTAAAAAAATTTGTAAAGGAACGTTATCCATTGAAAAGTTTGGAAAAAAGGTAATCTTTTATTCTCTTTTAGAGAAACATGTTACTAAATTGCTTTTCTGTGGCCAAATGCTTGAAACGGGTATCCAAATCCATAGATCATAGGCAGAATATATAATGACAATTAACTGATTTTACCATGAAATTTTGGTAGTCGTTAATTGGGTGATTTTTAAAACTTTTTGTTTCGGGATCTAAATATTCGTGTACCTATCTCTCAAACGAGTCATTCATAAACAACAGCTGTAAACTAAAAATGTGTAATGTGGATGAAACATTACAAAAGAAGGCACTCACAAGCTCTTTTTCCTTTACACTAAGAAAGTACATTGAGTAAATTAAATGTATGTACCTTATTTCCGTTGGAAGCATTATTTGAGTAATGAGAGTAGTTATTTACAAGTGTGGGAAAATGACAATTTTGTTAAATGAATGATGTATTATTAAATATTTTGTATGTAAATATTTTTACAAAATGATCAAAACATGATTCTACAGCAAATGTTTTCAGTATGTAATAATAATATCCGCAGTATGTAATAATAATAATTATATGTTCTGTTCATTTATTTTTACTTTCGGTTAATTGGAATTAGATTCCAACATTATCAGATCTGCCTTCTTTATAACTCCTAGATTATTACGTAGGCGGTTCGACAATTACTTAGCCTCATCGCCCGATGGCGTCACAAATGTACTATCATGTAATACGGATATTGTATATTATGGATTTCTGTGATTTGGTTCTTGTTGTTAGAAGGGAAATCGCGTAGTAAAATCAAAGAACGCTTGAATGGTATGGCTTCTCCTCCGATGGCAATCGTCAAACATTGGTTTAATAAGTTTCAACGTGGTCACACGTCGGTGCCCCGAAACTGGGTACCACGGAGGATAACGTGACAAAAATCCACGATCCCGTATTGGCAGACCGCCGACTGAAGTTGCGCGAGATAGCTGAAACAGTAGGCATCTCGAAAGACCGCGTATGTCATATCCTGCATGAAATTTTGGTCATGAGAAAGATGTTGGCACGACGGGTGCCGCTTTGGCTTAATCCCAACAATAAATGCAACCGTAAGACCACTTCAGAGCAGTGTTTGACGCTATTTAAGCGTAATCCGAAGAAGTTTCTACGTTGTTCCATAACCATCGACGAAACATGAATACACTGATACATACCAGAGACCTAAGAACAGTCAAATCAGTGGACGACACACAGCGAACGTGTTCTGAAGAAGGTGAAGACTATCCTATCGGCAGGAAAGGTGATAGACCATTTTTGGGAGTCACAAGGGGTGATCTACATCAACTACACCGATCACAGTTCTACGCCATATTATGCCGAATTATTGGGCAGACTCGACGTCGAATTGCAGAAACAACGACCACGTTTGGTGAAGAAAAAGTGCTATTCTACCATGAAAACGTATCTGCTCATATTTCCGCCGTCACCATGGCAAAATTGGTTGAATTGGGCTTGGACTGTTCACCGTACTCTCCATATTTGGCAACGTGTGACTTTTTTTGTTTCCAAACTTAAAAGAGGTACTCGCCGGGCAGAAATTTCTTTCTCGGACCTCGAGAAAACGTATTTTTCAGACGGGGTAAAGAAGTATCGCTGGGTCAAGTGTGTCGACCTAAAGGGAGACAATTTTGAGAAATAAATCACCACTTTTCCCAAATTTTCGTTTTTATTTTGTAGACTATGTACTTATCGGACCGACCTAGTACGTATTTTATTAAGTATACGTTTTGAACTTATTCTCCAAATCTCCCATAATTTTTTATATTTTCCTTTTATCCTTCTTTGGTTTATCCTAGTCTTTGCTTTCGTTTATTTTTTTTCTTTGTTTTATTTAATGTAATGTAATTTTGTAAACCATACTTCTCAATATATGAGCTACCTTTTTGATTCTAATATGATGCAATATCGTTGATTCGCCATGGAACTATAGTGAAATAAATCAGCGTTGCTGAAATTGGTAATTTCGTATAATCATGTTCTTTTCAATGTTAAGTAATTAAGGCAGAAATAAAACCAATCTTCACTCAACAAGGCTGTATTCTTTCTAGTTTTTTACTTGTTTTATTATATTCCAAATATAAAGATGACAGAATTTTAACTTTAACTTATTTTCAATTTAGATCGGAATAGAAGGGCGTATGTTACGTGTTTCTTGACGTAATTTCCACTAATATTTGGACTCATTTTGATTACGGCTAATCTCATTTTCGAATATTGTTTTTAGGTGCCATATCAATCAGTTACTGTATTATAAATTTTGACTTATATTTATTAGTGTAAGGATGATTAAATCATTAAGCAACATCTATTATCACGTGTTCTTTATGTAAAAGGAACCCAGGGTGGCCAAGAATTGATTCTAAAAAGTAATTTCAAAACAAAACATAAAGTAGATCAAAAATTCTGTATCTAAATTCAAATTTTCGTATAACCATAAAACGAATGTATACCCGGAAAAAATGTAGAGCACAAATGCTCTACTTATACATATAATAATTAACTAAAACATTACCAAAGCTTCTATACTTCGTTCAATTTCAAGATAAGCACGGGGTAAACAGTTTCAGACACGTGATCGATGGGTGCGTCATGTCCTCGCAGCTTGTCATTGGTTAGCACTTAATTTTTAACCAATGACAAGCTGCGACGACACGACCATCCATCGATCACGTGTCTGAAACTGTTTACCTCCAGGTTATCTTGAAATTGAACGAAGTATAGCATATATTTATTTAACATCTAATTTTTTTTATCTGTATGTATTAACATATTGTCTGTATACATGGGTGTAATATACTCCTTCTAGAGCTTTATTGAAATATACTTTCAATATTAGGAAAAAAATTATTAACAGCAAATTTATAAAAGGAACGGAAGGCTCAACCGATATGCAAATTCCGTATAAAGAATACCTATCATTTACTAATTAGGGGATAATAATTACATATGGGGATTAATTCAGAACTACAGATGACTTGTATTTTAGGTTCATGTTAGATACCTAAAAACATGGGAAGTAGAGAAGTTTTCGCATTTGATATTTACCAAAAGATTATGAAAAATAAGTTCCACCTCCCCACCGAGACTTTCTGCCCACTCATATTTTTGTATTGGCAAAGTAAACTGCGAGATTCTATCAGTTATATTCTTATGTGAATCGTATTATATGTCGCGTTCTAAATAGATTAAATACAGGTTTAAGTTTAGTTTTTATCTGCTAAATAACTTTTAAAAATTAAATTACATAAAGAACACATGTGTAAAGCGGTTTAGTAAGAAGCTTTTTAACAAGAATGAACGCTTTGGATCCGGCTGCTCGGCGTGAGAAGCTCGTGTGCGTTTAAGCTGGTCCGGCGCTCCACTGACCTGGCCCCAAGATTGGTTGGCACATGTCAACTTGTGGGGAATGGTCGGATGTAGCAGAGCTCTCGGTGTCAGCGGGCGATTGCAGCGGCGTCACGTAAACGCCCGACGAGCTCTCTGAATCCCTGTCCTCCAAAAAACCTCCCCCGCCGCCACCTCCACCATCTGGATCGGGCGGTCGCCCACCTGCCCCCACCACCAAACAACCGTCACAAGCACAGCCAAACAAGCACAAGCCATGTACCAGTTCAGTATTAGGACAATGCCCCTCGTCACGGTTGCTAATTTCTGATTTTACTTTTGTCGGCTCGTTCAGTTTTGAGTGCCTTAGGTCTTTTTCTGGCCGATCGAAGCCTGAATGGAAATGTTTACATTACCAACAACGTTACTCTCATTTGTTCGTTTAGTTTTTAAACAATTGGCAACATCTAAAATACGCAATTTCTGTTTAAAAAAGAGCAGACTCTTATGAAAAATATACTACCAAAGTACTATATTGTTAAATAAGGTAAAAAAAACTTTTGATATTATATTTATGCCTTTGAAAACATTTGCAAAGTTTCTACCATTGAATCGAATGTGGTTTTGAATATGCGATTTCTTTCATATCTCATTGTGGTGTCAAAAATATATATTTAGATAAGTTTCATACTGCAGAAAAAAAACTACAGTACTAAGAAGTAGCTGGAAGTAGCAGGGTCAGTGTTTTTTCAAGAATTCTAAGAGAGATTTGTACATTAAGAAGATAATCTAAAGAACAATACTGACGAAATATTGAAAACGTTGCGAAACTACTGTAGCGATTTATATAGAAATAGGTAGACTCCAGCAGAAAATGTATGGCCCTCCGACTACCCTAGAGAACCTAGTGTCTTGCTCTCTGCAGTAAACGATGCAATTAAGTTGCTAAAGAGAAATAAATCCGCAGGAATTTACACAATACAAGCAGAAATGCTGCATATACTAGGTGACAAAGGATTACATATCCATTCTATCTGTGTCGCTGTTTGGAATTGGTGAAAATGGTCATCTGATTGGTGCACCTCAATTTTTAGTCCACTACACAAAAAAGTAGCCATTACCAGATGTGGAAACTTCCGTACACATGCCAGTAAAATATTGTTCCATATCATCAAAAATAGATCAACAACTGAGCTACATTATCAAATACCGAAGGAACAAGCTTAGTTGTAAATGGAAAAGGTACACGTGAGCAAATACTGAACTTGAGACAACTCATTGAAGATTTCAAGTACCTATGATAATTTGCTCTATTCGCTACGAGAAGGCATTCGAATACGTAAGTTGGATAAAACTTTGGTCCATTTAATAGAGATGTGTGAGCTGGTGACACTTATTAAAAATCTGTACGAGTCCAATTATGGCAACAGTGCAACTAGATCAGAAATTCTCAAGCCAATTCAGGGATGAGAACAGCGAGTGGGATTACACAGGGATGCGTTTTATCATCTAATTTTTAGTAGAAGGAAAGGATGATAGTGACAATTATAGCGTAGTGATACTGCTAAGTATTAGTGTTATTTATTATTCAGATATACTTGAGCCTATAAGAGGTTAAGCCCTTGAGCCCAATGCTGCTAAAACAGGTCTGTTTAAAAAATACGCGACGAAACTTCACCATAATCCAAGTTTGTTGTACATTTTGCGTAATGTAGAATAGTACAATAAATATTATAAGATTATTTGCTTGTGACAATTCAAGCATTGTAGTCTTCAAGCTATTTACACAGACATAATGTCAAAAAAGATATTCAAACATTTTAACAAAAGCATAAATAGAATTATATTTTTCAACAAATAAAGATGGATCTAAAACTGGTTGGTAAAAATTTAGTAAAACACTAGTACTACCAATGAGCTGTATTGAAAAGTGTGCTCTTTTTTAACTTCTTAAAAAGCACCAAATTAAAATGCTTGCTTTATTTATTGTTAGAAAATTATTCCCTAAATTCAAATATTGTCTCATAAATACTTAAGTATAGATCTGATCATAAAAAGATTATACGAAAAAAAGGTAAGCTCAAAAAAATAATTAAGAATATCACACCTGTTCTCCAAAATGGTATCTACTTGAAATTGAGGGGAGCATAGGTATCTTACTGACCTACCAAAAAAAAAAAAAAAATATTCAAGGACAAAGAAAAAATAATCCAAAATAAGCTTCAGGCTGAAATGCAGAATGAAAAATTCTACCAGACAGGTAGACTCTTCAGCAAACCATACAGTTGGACGTCTACGTTCACCACATATTCGCGGCTCTCAAAGCTGCGTATAACTTAATAGCTAGTCAAAAACTGTTCCATGCTATGGTGGAATTTCAAACACCACTTTAACTGACTCAAAAAACTAATGGAAATAACATCATAACTAAATACCATAGAGTCAGAAACCAGAACAACATTTCATTGTAAAAATTAATATAATTTTGAAAAATAAAGTCGCATCTACACTTACCAGCACGAAAAACGGAGCACTTGCATTTTTAAAATAAAAACTTAATATTTTAATTTTCTTTAAACTTTTATTATTATAATAACGTAAACTCAAACGAAACAAACTGTTTTAATTTGAATTAATTTCTAATAAAAATTTAACTTTTGAACAAAGAACTGGTTTAGTAGATAACAATTTAACAATTAAGGAAGAAAACGTAAGTAAATGTTGTAACAAAATGATACTCAATTAAAGAAAACTTATCAGGTGTCCGGACAAACTGATTTTAATAATGAATGTTTCCTCCACGTGCTCAAATTATTGCCTGAATTCTGCTTGGCATCCCTAAAATCAACTGAGAATTGTCCTGTTGCGGAATAAGTTCCAATTCCTCTAAAAGGGCTTCTTTCTAACTGATTTAAAGTTATACGGACAGGAACACGACTTCGTATCTTTCGCACAATCATGTCCCAAACATGTTCCATTGGGTTTGCGTCTGGACTCAATGGTGGCCAATCCATTATAGAAGTGTTTACTTCATTTAAAAACTGTTGAGGGATCTCGCACTACAAGGTTTAGCATTATCATGCATCAGAATAAAGCCATTTCCAACAAAACCAGCATAAGGCACAAAAAAATCGTGGAAAATTTCATCAATGTACCTGGCAGCTGTTATGGAGCCTCTCGGAACGATGTACAATTCTGTACGTGCCTCTAGAGAAATTTCAGTCCACACCATAATTGAGCACCCTTGACAGCCTACCTACGACTAAAGGTACATTCTGCAAAACGTTTATGTGGTCTTCGCCATACTCTCTCACGGCCACCTGGAGGCTACAAAGTAAACCTGGACTCATCGGTAAATAAAACGTGCATCCAATTACTTACAGTAAAATGAGCATGGGTTCTGGCAAACTGAAGTCGCGCAACAGGATGGCGCCTGAGAAGATTTGGGTCTGTTGCAGGTCTCCGACTGCTTAAATTTGCTTCTCAAACCTTCATCTAATTCAATATAAGGTTCAATGTTCGAATAATTCAACTTTGATGGTATACAAGGCAAGTATCGAACACAGTAATTAATTAAATCTTGCCCAAGTACTTTCGATCAATAGATCATCCTCAGGGGCATCTGAAATAAGCCAAGAAACGTTTTTTTTTAATAAAAAAGGAAAATTAATTCACTTCGATAAAAAACTCGAAGTTTATGGTTAAAAAAAGTTTTTATGTGATAAACGTTTATAGACTTACTTCGTCAGTTGTGGCCTATCCGACATGAGCATATAATGTCATACATGTAAATTTGGACATAACAATACAATACACAAAGACAAAACACTTTAAAATTTTTAAAAATGGAGAAGCTACATGTTATATAGAAGCCGGAGACAGAATGCCTCCAGGTCTGGCGGAAATATTGAGATGTGACAAATGACAGCTTGTAAAGGGCAGTTACAATAGGTATGTGATCTGCACCTTTCAAAATTCTATGAAACTAAGTATTGACCAAAGGTCCAACTGACACCACTATAGAAAATCAACTGATGGAATATAAAATTATATAGTATATTTTTTTAAGTAGATTGAATAATCCAAATCTGACACTCAAACTTGTCTATAATAATTAGGATGTAAGTTTGAGAGCAATTGAAGTTGACATAAAGTATGAATGTAAGAAAAAGACTAAACAATATATTAGACAGTGGATGGTTGACTACAATAAAATGGTCCACCAAGCGCTATCAGTACTGTAAAAAAGAAAAATCTGAATATGCAGTTAAATTACTAAAAGTTAAAATCAAAATTGAAAGCAAAATATATAAATGGGTTATAATCCAAGTAGTTCAGTTGAATCCACAGTCAATGGAAGAACTTTAATATTAATATTGAAATGCTCAGTGCATGAAGTCTAAACAGTCGAGCTGGGTCCTCTACGAGGTGAAGCTGTAATAAAGTTTTTAAATGTAGGATTAAATTTAGTACAATTTGAATTAATTTTTTAGTATTGACAGTGAGAGTTTTCATTTGTTTCCCTTATAATCTCCAAATCTTCCAATAAATCCAACTCAAGATAGTTTTTCTTTCTACTAATGTCATGTAAGATAGATGAACCAGAATTGATGTTAAGATTGTGGTTGCTGGATACTAAGTGTTGACCAAAACTTGAAGAGTTTGGTCTTTTCAAATGTTCAGAGACTCTAGTGGATAACTTTCTGATGGTTCTACCTACATAAGAGGCATCACAATCATCACATTTTAATTTAATCAATACCAAAGATAGGATGAATACACTTGATAAAAGTGGTATTTACAAATTAAAATGTGATAATCGTGATGCCTCTTATGTAGGTAGAACCATCAGAAAGTTATCCACTAGTCTCTGAACATTTGAAAAGACCAAACTCTTCAAGTTTTGGTCAACACTTGATATCCAGCAACCACAATTTTAACATCAATTCTGGTTCATCTATCTTACATGACATTAGTAGAAAGAAAAACTATCTTGAGTTGGATTTATTGGAAGATTTGGAGATTATAAGGGAAACAAATGAAAACTCTCACTGTCTTAATACTCAAATTAATTTAAATTGTACTAAATTTAATCCTATATTTAAAAACTTATATTACAGCTTCACCTCGTAGAGGACCCAGCTCGACTGTTTAGACTTCATGCACTGAGCATTTCAATATTAATTTTAAAGTTCTTCCATTGACTGTGGATTCAACTGAACTACTTGGATTATAACCCATTTATATACTTTGCTTTCAATTTTGATTTTAACTTTTAGTAATTTAACTGCATATTCAGATTTTTCCTTTTTTACAGTACTGATAGCACTTGGTGGACCATTTTATTGTAGTCAACCATCCACTGTCTAATATATTGTTTAGTCTTTTTCTTACATTCATATTTTATGTCAACTTCAATTGCTCTCAAACTAACATCCTAATTATTATAGACAGGTTTGAGTGTGAGATTTGGAGTATTCAATCTACTTAAAAAAATATACTATATAATTTTATACTTCATCAGTTGATTTCCTATAGTGGTGTCAGTTGGACCTTTAATCAATACTTAGTTTCATAGAATTTTGAAAGGTGCAGATCACATACCTGTTGTAACTGCCCTTTACAAGCTGTCATTTGTCACATGTCATCTCAATATTTCCGCCAGACCTGGAGCCATTCTGTCTCCAGCTTCTATATAACATTTAGCTTCTCCATTTTAAAAATTTTTAAGTGTTTGTTTGTCTTTGTGTATTGTATTGTTATGTCCAAATTTACATGTATGACATTCTGCTCATGTCGGATAGGCCACAACTGACGAAGTAAGTCTATAAACGTTTATCACATAAAAACTTTTTTAACCATAAACTTCGAGTTTTTTATCGAAGTGAATTAATTTTCCTTTTTTATAAAAAAAACGTTTCTTGGTTTATTTCAGATGCCCCTGAGGATGATCTATTGATCAAAAGTACTTGGGCAAGATTTAATTAATTACTGTGTTCGATATTTGCCTTGTATATCATCAAAGCTTCATCTAATTGTTCGTTCACTAACGGTAGTATTTCGGACGTACTGAAATTGATTTCGGATTTGTAAAACCGTGATACGACGATCTCGTCGACCTTGTAACAGGATGAAGCGATTATCACGTGCACTAGTTCTTCGTTGGGGAACGGTTCCAGGTCGTATAGTGGTTCATACAATCATAATTCTTGAGATTAAATCTACGCAATTCCACTTCAAATTGTGTTTGACACTTGATTCGACATCTTGATTTGACAGTTTACTCACATCAACAAGAACAAAAGAATAACAATAGTATAATCTTTATTTCTAGTGTATATGATTTTTATGCATTTTTTTTTTCGGATAAGTGCTTAAGTTTTATTAGAAATTACTTTAAAAACAGTTTGTTTCGTTTGTGTTTACATTATTATAATAATAACAGTTTCTAGAGAATTAACATTTTAAGTTTTAATTTTAAAAATACAAGTGCTACGTTTTTCGTGCCGGTGAGTTTATTAAACCTTGAACTGGAAAAAGTAATTTAAGAGTCCAAGATTAATACGAATGGCATAATCTGTAATAAAAGCCTTTCGGTCAATAAGGGCATCTGAGCTGAAATAATATTTAAAATAAATGGCCAAAAAACGAAATATACGTGTGGCTTAAATCAAATAATCAGATACTTAGACGAATAATTGATGACATGGAATTAGAGACTATACCTACATATATCCAGAATCGTTACTTACAGGACATAAAACGTCAGCAGAAAATTAAAAGAATAATAATTATTGTCCATCAATGTTACTACGGCTTGGAAAGACAAATAGTCTCAAAATTGACCAAAAAATTAATCTGACCGTCTATAGAAAACCAATAAGACCAGTATTAACTAATATACGAAGAAGAAACGTGGACATTCACACATCATGCTCAAGAACTCGTTAAGCCTATCGAAAAAAATATTCTACGAAGAATGTATAGAGGAGTGAACGAAAAAGCATTGTGGCGAAGGCGTAACAACTTTGAGTTACATAGATGTTTTGGGGAGCTTGACGTTTGTGAACTTTATTAAGGTAGCCTCAGACGCATGTAATCAGGCGAGAAGAAGACACGATAGTCAAAAAAGTTTTCGACTGAAGATAACGGCTGAGACGACGAGCGAGAGAAAACTAAAACTGAAGAACCTGAACAACTTCAAAGGGACAGGAGGAAACGGAGAATTGTTTTGAAGGCTTTGGCTCATAATGAGCTATAACGCCACTATAACGATAATATGTTTTATCTTCACAAACATCACTAGTTTATGTTTATTATATTTATAACTCTTCTTCGGTAGTAATTATTCTCAAATATGTATGACTATTTTTTTACAAGTGGCACTCGGTTATATGTACAACTTAAAATATTACTGTTGTTAGTTGCTGATAGTGTAAAGTGTGTAAATAGATTATGAAGAAATTCTTTAATTTCTTGTCATATTCCATAAAAGTTACAAGTTACAAATTATTGCCAATTCAGTTATGAAAAAAAAAAGTTCTTTCATCGATTGAAATATTTTTCATAGAAATAGAGATAATTTTTATAGAAAATAAAAAAGATTGTCCGTAGTCACAACCGATGGAAAAATGTAGAAGAAGATGACTGCAGTAGTAGAATGCATCAAATAAACGGAGAAATTGAAAATGCCGATTGAAATTGGTTGAATAAATTTTAAATAAGAGATATATAGCCTACTTTTAGATATATATTAAATATTAATCGGTATAAACTGGCGGTTTGATATCTTACCACCTACCTCTTATACTGCAGCATATACCAAAATGAATGTGTGTATATGTACGTAATGTAAAACATTTCCATCGTGTTCGTCACTCAGAAACTGAAGATGACGACAGTAGCAATTTTGTAGATAATACAACAGTAAAACATTTTGTGTAATTTTGTTTGAAATAAATTAAAAGAGACATGCTCGCACGTGTGTCTGTGGTGGTTAGTTGGATTAGTATATTATTGTTAATGTTGTGCATGCCATTACATAAGAAACCAAATTAATGAAAACAACGGAACATTTTTACTGGAACAAAATCAATTAATATAAATTTTATTTTATTTAAATGTATAATAATGTTAAAGAGAATTATAAGATTCATACCACCTGTCATCCTTACCAGCCTTATTGGCCTACCATTCTTACTGACTTAATATATAATTTTCATTTATTCATTTTTTTCATTTTAACGTCTAAATCATTATTATTATTTATAATTTATATTTCAATTTTAATTTTTACTAGAATTTGAAATTTATTTCTAAAATCTCTAGTTCCAATATTTTGTGTCATTACAATTTTTCTAAGCGAGGTATCAAAACTTAAATACAAGTTAAAAAACAAGTGCATTAGGAAACACAAGCAAAATACATTATTTGACATATTGTCATACGTCAAGATGACATGTCGATATGACTGTTATACATTTCACATACAGACAGCTAATTTTTAAATGATAAACTTTTATATTTCTTACATAAAGAAATATCATGTCTAAATAATAATGACATACGCGGCAGAAACAAGGCCTGACACAGAGAGAACAAAGAGGATGTTAGAAACAGCAGAGATGAAAACATTTAGAAAAATTGATGGTAAGACGAAAAAATAGATGCAAGGTGGAGAACATCAAAAACTGGATAAGAAATAGAAGAGTAGAATGGAACGATCATATAAGCCGAATGACAACAAATAGAATATTAAAGACGGCTCCCCAACAGGAAAACGATCAGTAGGAAGACCACGAAAACGATGGAATGACAACTTACTGGAGGAACATTGAAAAACAGACAGATTCATGTCAATATAAAAAGAAGAAGATGTCTAAATAATGACAAGAAAGAAGATTTAACAGATCTTCAAAATTAAAAAGTCGTCAAAAATAAGGCGAAAGTAGTCGTAGCAAAAGCTAAAGCAGACCAGTATGAAAATCAATACCATGAACTTGATAAGCAGAGATAGTAAAATGAAGATACATCAAGTAGGTATACAAACGTTGAGCAAAGAAAGTAATATATGTATCTTAGATGACACTAATAAAATACTAGTTATAAAAATGATGTCAAAAGGCGATGCAAAAAATACATTGACAGTTTATTAAGCGAAGAATTTGCATTACAAAAGATAACAAAAACTAAAGCAGCTGGACCTGATGATATCTCTCTACAAGAACGGACAGCGTTAGGAAAGGAACAAGTTGGCTAACAGGTTTGTTTGACAGAATTGTAGAATCGGGAAAAATTCCAGATGAACGGAACGAATTAATATCGGATACAATGAAAATTTGGGAGAGAACTGTAGAACGAAGGTTAAGGAGACAGACATGGATAGGAGAATACTTTGGGTTTATGCCAGGGAGGTACAACGGATGTCTTGTTTGCTTTGAGACAGTTGATACAGAAAAACGGCGAGAAGAAAAGAGAGCTAAATTTGATATTTATAGATCTTGAGAAGGCGTACGACACAGTTCCTAGAGATATGGAGATGTGTGAGAGCTATGGTGAGGTATGAGGAAAAAATTGATTCTTGAGAAAAACATACGGCACGTGAAGAATATTTATGAGGAAGCGTACACCAAAGTAAGGACCTGTGCCAGCTTGACCGAACGGTTTTCAGTGACGGTCAGTTTGCATTAAGGCCCTTCACTGAGTCCCTACCTATTTAATCTTGTTATGGATGCACTGACAGATTATCCTTATCAATGCTCTTTGCTGATGATAGAGTGTTGGTAGAGGAGATCAAAGATATGTTGAAGGAAAGCAAAGAAAAGTTGGAGTGTTGGAAAAGGGAGGGAGGACTTAAGATTAGCAGGTAAAAACGGAGTATTTATGGAAGGTAGTATCCCTATATTTAGTAGTATATGTAGTTGGGAGGAAGAGGAATGATTGGAAACATGTAATTGCTTGGGGACAAACTAGGACGAATAGAAAAATTTAAATACCTTGAAAATGGGACACTAGATCGAGAAATTGTCCATAGAATTCAAGTTGGAGAAGATGGAGGTAGCTAAAATGAGAATGTTACGGTGGATGTTGGGTAGGAGTAGAAGGGACAGGATCAGGAACGACTTATTAGGGACAGAGTAATTAATTGTAGGGGATTACAGTCTCAAAAAAGATTCAAGAACAAAGTTTGGTCATGTCAGATAGAAGAAATGAAAACTATTAGGGACGAAGGATAGGGCTGTTAGATGGAACAAGTGGTAGAGGAAAACGGGAGAAGATGGAAGGACTGTGTGGCAGAGGGTTTGAGAGAGAAAGGTTTAGGTGAAGAAGACCCGATATACAGAAACGAGTGACGACAAAGAGTAAGGAACAGCGACCCCTGAAAAAGGAAAGGTCAGGAATCAGAAGAAGACAAAAAAGAAGATAAACATTACAAACAAAAGTGAATAAAATACCTGAATATAGGGTTCGAAGAGGAAACGACTATTGCAGATTACAGAGTAAATCACATTAACACATCATGTTTATGGATCCAAATAACAAATTTTTGTTAGTAGGTACTCTACACTAGATTTTTTCACTATAATACTATATTAGAAACTTCTCTAATAAGGTTTTTTGGGCTTTCTAAAAAAAAAGGTATTTCGTTTTCGTAATCAGTTTTTCTACACCTGTTACAGTTTTGGCTGAACTAATCCTCGCACGGAGAGGACCAGACTACACAAAACTTTTCTTTTAACTTTTGTTTCGATCTAATCAAACATAGAAATCATCAAAATCATCGAAAGTTTTTCAAGTTGTTGAGTCCTACATCTTCCAAGTAGGTTTCAAAATAATTGAACAAAGATTAAAAATATGACTGACATGACACAGTGATACTCACTGTGATTGTAATTGAACATTAATTCCAAAAACTTTTCCAGTAAGTAAATCAAACGAAATATATGGATAGTTGCTGTTTTTATATTCTTAACTAATCTCTTAATATAAGTTTAATGTATCACCTGTTATCGTTATAATAGATATGGTACTATAAATCAATAATTTCAAAATCGATATAAATCCATAAATGCAATACTAGATAAGTTGGTTTTATTTTAATTTTTATTTTGCTTCAATACAATTCAAGTACAATTTATAAGTGGTGTTACAAAAAAAAACTTATTTCCGAGCAGATCTTAAATAGCTCAGTGCTTTCACTTCTTGCTATTTTCCATAATGTGTTTATGGAACTAGAAAAACGGCTATCGCAGATTTTAAAACCGAATCAGGTTAGATTTTCATCTTGTGTTATAGAAAAAATTAAATAGTAGACAGAAGAAAGTATAAGTTTAGTTATAGGAATAAAAGAATTTCTTGATATAAAGTATACGAAAGAAAGGATGAAGAAACAAAATTCTGAAGGGATAATATAGGAATCAAAAGAAAAGTTGAACAAATTAAGTAAAGGAGGAATATACAATGGCTTAAAGCTTTTAAAATTAAACTAGTTTAAATTAATTATACATAAGTTGAAAATAAGTTGAAAAAAATAATTGGATTCAGTCAATATTTTTAACCATTCTGAATTTAAATCCGAAAACTAATTTTCGAAACCAAATTCAGATTTCTGCTTTAATCTGTGCCTTCTAAGAATTGAAAGGCAACACAGACGTTGATAAAGATGTAATAAGAGACATGGGGAATCTAAAATTGCATTCTTAAGGCAAAAATCCTTAGCGAATCGGTTTCTACTACTCATAAAGAGTATATCGAAATAAAATCAAATATTAACTGTCTTTCCCTTTGATTTTGAATTTCTTTAAATTATTGTTCTTTTCTATTTATTTTATGTATAATTTTCCAGAAAAATGTTCCATTTGTTTTCTCATAAATTCAATGGTCAATTTTTAACATTAAAAAACATTTTTTTGTTTATTGACAAGAAGATTTTATTAAATTGTTATTGAATAATTATATATTGTAAATTCTAAATAAAGCACTATTCTTTAAACAAGGAAAATGTCGTATCTTTGTAAATGTTTATACTTCAAAAATAACTGAAACCGCAAATAGCGCCAACTTGACAAATGACAAAGAAGGGTCACTTAGGCCGCGTTAATCAATCAACTAAGAAATTAATGAATATTTTTGAATTTTGGTTTCATTAAAATGGTTAAATTGATACACATTAATTACTATAACAATTTCTTTACATATTATGAGTGTACTAATGTTACCGAAGATAAAATATAAGAGATAATTAGAAAAATGCGAATTTCGTATTTTTAGAGCATGAAATATTTTAACATACTAAATTATTCAACAAATAGCTCAGTCTGGTTAAAAAAAAGGTCGAAAAATTTTTCTCAGATAGGTGAAGTTTTTAAGACATAGGTGAGGGTTACTAGATAACGAATAGATGAAAAAGTACTCGTTGTTTATCTTGCGTTTTTTTTTAACAATAATTTATTATCACAATTTGATTTTTTTTTATATAAGTTTTTTCCCTTATATTTTACATAAACAATATTTATATAATTTTTCTATAATAAGGATATCTTTATTTTCCCGTTTTTTAAATTAAAATTGATAAATAATTTACGGAGATATTTGCAAAAAACAGTTTTTTGCACTAATTTATAAATTTTAATAATTTTTTTATTAACAGAATAAAATGTTATTAATACATTTGAACATCAAAGAATTACCGTCTTTTAAATTTGTGCGAAATTTTCCCCCCGATCTGTCAAATAGTTTATATCCCTGAGGCTAAATATTTAAACTATTGAACTTGCTCTATTAATGATGCTAGACACATTTAGCACATGTCATAAGATTCTTTAAGACTTAAACTATCTCAGAAGTTAAATGCATATTGCGTTTTCATCGAAACTATTTACTAAATAAAAGTTGGAAAAAGGGGTATGTTTTTTACTTATAAACAATTGTAATAACTTCTATATTTTTCAAGCTTCAGACTTGTACGTACAACCATTGGATAGCTGGTAAAAAAACTAACATTAAAAAAACCTATGACCAATAGGAACGAAGTTAGAGACTATTTTGACGAAATTTTGGAGCGTGGCAGCTGCTACTCATCCCGCCTTTTTTACGCGTACTAAGATATATTACCGGTTTTCTATTATATAGAAGAACTTTCTCCTATTCACATGAATACATATAAAATGTAGGGACACGAGGACGATATACTCTGTGATCTTTGGAGGTATTTAGATCTAAAAACATAAATAAATGTGTTTACCGTCTTCGTACTGTACATATACCTATACACATATATAAACATATAGATCGTTAAAGTAGTAAATAATTATAATTAATATAAGGAATATAATATGTCTAAGAAATTACCGGAAATTTAATTTATAAAATATATAAGTATTATTACATCATTGATATAAAATGAAATATATATAATATATATATATACATATATATATATATATATATATATATATATATGTTGATTTTCCGCGATTTACCAAGATCTCCAAGGGGGTGAAAATTATGTCATCATTATTAATACTGCGACAAACTATTCCAGCCAAATTAAAAAAAAGTTTTTACGGTGAATTTCAAATGGACTAAATTTTTCCGAGTTTTCCCATATTTCCCGGCCAGTGAAAACTATGTAGTTATTCATATTTCGACGAGCTACACTAGATTAAAAAAAGAGGCTTCTAACTGCAATGGAAGCCGAGATTTATTTATTTATTTATTTAATTAACGGATATACCATTTTTACAGAAATATGACGTCAACCTTTACAAAGCTTATATATAGTTTGCGTTAATAAAAACAAACCAAAATTAAAATCAAACAAAATTCAATGAAAGTAGTAGCTTAAGTTATTAAATAATGCTCAAAATCTCTCAAATGATTTCTTAAATGTTGCTGTAGATATTCCAAATAACTCTAAACTATTGCTGTACTCATTGGCAGTTCGTACAATTCTTGTAATGGGTTCATTTTGGCCATAATTCGTAGTGTGGAATGGAATGTTGAAAATCTCAGTGTTACGAGTTCTTCTAGTATTAACATTAAAATTTATTAAACTTAGTAACTCTGGATCTTGAACATATCCATTTATAATTTTAAAAAGGAAACATAAATCCGCTTGACATCTTCTATCATGTAGTGATGAGATATTTAGTATTGACAGTATATCATCATATGTGTATTGATGTCTATTAAAACCAATTTTGTAAGCACATACCCTCAAGAATTTATTTGAGAGTATGACCAAATGAGAGAACCATACTCCAAAACTGATCGAACTAAACTACAGTATAACATTTTTAAAGTTTGTACTGAAAACTGATTACAGTTTCTAAGAATAAATCTCAACATTTTTAAAGCTTTAGCTGAAGTTTTGTTAATGTGATATTTAAAAGTTAGTTTAGAATCAAAATGTATACCTAAATCTTAAATATTATGACGTGCCTCTAAAGGTACATTATTTATACAATAATCATAATTTACAAACTCTCTTGTTCTTCCAAAAGTAATTTTAAAACATTTTTGTATATTTAAGTATAGCATGTTTACCTCACACCAACTAGCTAAGCTTTTAATGTCATTCTGTAACAAAGAGGCATCAACTAGGTCAAATATTTTAAGGTCATCATCAAACATTAGAAATTTACTATTTTTTATCACTGAGGATATATCATTAACAAATATATTAAATAAGAGAGGTCCAATATGAGACCCGTGAGGAACTCCTGCTTCCTCCAATTTCCATATTTAACATACTGACATCTACCAGATATATAACTACCTATCCACTCAATTATTTTACCTCCAAATCCATAGCCATTTAATTTAGCAATAAGCAGATCATGGTTAACTCTATCGAAGGCTTTTGAAATAATGTAAATTTTTCCTACGTGTTTCAATTTGAAGTTCCGATCTTCAAAAAAAAAACGGAGCTGAAACAGTTATCCCCTCCACTTTTCTATGTCGATCTTTCGAAAGTACCTTCGTTTGAAAGGGCTGTAAGTTTCGAAAAATTAAATGAATTTTATAGGTATAAGTTTCAATATACCTAAAGTTTAGATTTTCATTCAAAATATGTGCAAATTTTACTTCTTAATGTTTATAAACGATGGAGATATGATTTTTTTAAAAATAGTCCCTAACTTCGTTTCTATTGATCATAGGTTTTTTGTTTATATAAATGAGTTTTTTTACCAGCTATCCAATGGTTGTACGCACAAGTCTGTAGATTGAAAAATATAGAAGTTATTACAATTATTTATAAGTAAAAAACATACACCATTTTCAAACGTTTATTTTATAAATAATTTCGATGAAAACGCAATATGCATTTAACTTCTGAGATAAGAAGTTTAATTTTTAAAGATTCCTATGAAATTAAATACTTTTCAAACTATTTGACCGATTGGGGGAAAATTTCGCACAAATATAAAAGACGGTAATTCCTCGATATTCAAATGTATTAATAACATTTTATTTTGTTAATAAAAAAATTAATAAAATTCATAACTTGGTGCAAAAAACTGCTTTTTTGCAAATATCTCGTAAATTATTTATCAATTTTAATTTAAAAAACGGGAAAATAAAGATATTCTTGATATAAAAAAATAACATAAATATTTTTTATGTAAAATATAAGGGAAAAAACTTACAGACAAAAAATCAAATTATGATCATTATTGTTTAAAAAAAAACACGCAAAATAAAAATACGAGTAATTTTTCATCTATTCGTTATTTAGTAACCCCCACCTATGTCTTAAAAGCTTCAGATATCTACGAAAAATTTTGTCGTGAAATCGATGATTTTTGCATAACCAGACTGGACTAAAAATGATCTCACGGTAATTTTGAGACAGTAAAGTAAAATATATTGGGAGAATATTAATTAATTTGTGGTGCAAAACTGACTAAGTCCTTTTTTTTATTAGACTTTTGAACCCTGCAATCAGAAACTTGAAACTTTAAGAACTTTCTTATACTCTCTACAAAGATACAGTATTTAACTTAATTGAAAGAACGTGCTATTTATTGTTTTACCCAATTTTTATTTTTTATTAAAACTTACCAAAGACGAGGCACAATTTTGACTTTAGAACAATATAGCGGTCAAATATTTATGTTGTTATAAAGTCACAAATAAAAAGAAATTGTTGAGTTTCGGAAAAATTAAAATCACTTTTGTAACAATTGAAAAAAATATTATTTTCAAAAAGAAAACAAAATTTGAATTAAATTATATAAAACAAGATAGGAAATAACACGAAAAACAACTAGAAATATTAGTATTATCTAAAATTTTTCTCAAAAACTCAACCATTATTTAATAAATCTCTAAACCTTTTTATTAAATAAAATAAAGATTATTTTTTAAATGTTTTGCATCTCTGTTTCTTAGAGTACATTAATTCCTTTTCCTCTACT
Source organism: Diabrotica balteata (assembly GCA_918026665.1). Taxonomy (NCBI): domain Eukaryota; kingdom Metazoa; phylum Arthropoda; class Insecta; order Coleoptera; family Chrysomelidae; genus Diabrotica; species Diabrotica balteata. The sequence continues at coordinate 44,644,966 of OU898277.1, forward strand.
TTAGCTGCTATATTATGACTAAATTTCTCAACTCTAACTTTGTTTGAGATGTATTTATATAAAAATAAACAAAAACAAATTTCCTTGTTACGGTAAGTCTTCTAGCGTTTTCGTTGGTTAACTTGGATTTAAATGTTTACATTTTGTGGAATTATTTGCTGCTATATTACTTTTTGAGAAGAACGGCAGTAAATTTCAAATGCTACATCAACACAAATATTACGATTCGAAGGTACATTAGAGCACAAATAAAAGAAGAAAACTCTTACTGAGTAATAACAATACAATCAGTTGCAAATACGAATAAATACAAATACTGACAATTCCACTCCAATATAAAACACCCTATTTAAAACTCATTGTTTGCCGGTAGCTCAATTGGAATATAAGTTTACATTTGGCTTTACTTTTATTTACCTTCTCATCGCCATTGTTGGCAACATCAACAAATGTCAAATCAATTCATATTATTAAGGACCCGATATGCCCTAATCAAATCTTGCCGTCCGTCTGTGTGATCACTATTGAAGGAAAATCCTAGAGTCTTGAAACTTCATATGAAGTTTGTTCAATTGAAATCGATCTTTGGCCCAGAAAAAAAATATTTGCAAATATATCTGCAAATAATAACCACTAGAATTAAGCTACATATCCCATTGTTTTCACCAACCGATGTAAACCCTACTTAAAGAATTCTTGTGGCTGTGGCTCGAGGAATTTTTTTTAACTGCTTTTGTACTTCTTCGTCAGACTGAATCGCGCAGACAATAGAATATCTATGATCAGACACATGCAGTGGCGTTGCAATATTAAATAAATTAAATTATTTGAAATCGCACTAATTACACAATTATTACTCAATTAAATAATAAATGGAGTTTGATTGTAGACAGATTGTTTTATAGATACCAAACTTTTTGTTTGTTATAATACCATCTTTAACAATTGATACTCTATAAAGTTTGGTAAAAGTTAATTTCTAATTTAGTATCAGTTACCTTAAAACCATAATTATGTTAACGACTCATTAAGGACTAAGGACATACAAAGAATTGATAAGAATTATTTCCGAAAATTTCTAGTCACTGGATTTCAGACGAGTTCGTAATTTATTCTCATTATGTTGTCGAGTCTCAACAAGAAAGGTGCTACCACGCGTATTAGAACTATTTTGTAGAATGGAGATGGTCAAGTGTAGTACGAGTAAACAGATCAGATTGACACCAGAATCCAAAGGAATAGTTTACAAAATCTATTTAAATATATGCAAACACTATTTCCTGAAGATAATCGAACCAGTATTAAACAACGTGTGAGTGAAGCTACTGGAGTATCTTAACGTATAGTAGAAAGGATCATTCAACAAGCGAGTATGTTAACAAACGCAGAGTCAAATAATACACTAAAATTCCCAGCTACAACAGCATTTAAAGGATTTAAGAAAGATAAATGACGTTTATTATTTGAACTGAATGATATTCGTGCTCTACGCATTAAATATTACAGGAGCGAAGTTAAAGTCAATTTTATATATTGATGAAACCTATGTACATTCAGGACACACTACGCCAAATAGCTGGACAGATAACAGTGGCAAAGGATCCCCAATTTGCCTTTTTAATTTTTTTACTTTATTACAATCATTTCGTATATTCTTCTATTTAACTTTGTGACGTTTAAGTAAGTAATAATATAAATAATAAAGGTTTTATAGTTAAAACAATCTTTGTAATTAATATTTATTAATACTGTAATCTGTAATATGTATCTATGGTTTCATATACAGACAGTATATATGTGATATATTATAAAAATATGTATTAAAATGTAGTACAACATTGCCAAACATTTAATCTAATATTATTGTTTAATAAATTGTGTGTACATATCTTTAACAATTTGATTTAAATCATAAGTATTTTTTGAAACGCCACTGCTTTGTTTGGCGATGCTTTACTGTTCCTAGAAATTTCCGCCACTACAGTTGAAACATACTGTACGTTTTAACGACTTTTTCAGTGGCCCAAAGGTGTGAAAATCACAAGGCGATAAGTCGAGACTATAGGGTGGATACTCTATTCTCCATTTTTTCGTTGTAGATTTTTTTTCTGTACTTTCGCAATGTGAGGTGGTGCATTGTCGTGCAGAAGAATGACATCACGTGAGAGCTATTCTGGACGTTTTTGTCATATTGCTTGGTGGAGCTTTATGACATTCATGGCTTCATTATATGAGTAATGGTCGACAAAAATGTTTTTTACTGCACACTGATTATATTGATCAGTGTGACGTTTATACACATAACTAACATTGCAGAATGTCAGTTGAGTGATTACAATTGTTTCCAAGGCTAACCCAGCCAAAGGCCTACTAGCCATGGGTTTCAATTGAACAAGCTCATACATTGGTAGCTATTAGTCCAAGAAAAAATCCTATTCAATTTGGGGTAAACAGGTTAAAGATTATCAAAATGACAGAGCTCAAGATAGTAGGGCATACAGTTTTTAAACTTAGTAAATCGTAGGTTTGGTGCAAACTCATTTATTCAAAATTAACTTCGAGAAAATAGTATGTAAAAAACAGCGATGTGTTTTATATCATATAATTCATAAACAAAGTTGTATTTTCTAACTTTTGTTATACTACTAGAGAAAAAAATACATTCTCTGGTATGTTTAGAAATATTTTTTTCTTTAGTTGTAAATTAATTTTGTAAAAATTAGAAAAACAAAAAGATGCACCTTAATGAGTTTTAATTTTTACTCTGCTATAAATAATCTTACTTAATCAGATTTTCGGTATCGAATTACAGTACAAAATAAACATTAAGTAACAATAATAAAGTAAAGAACTACCAAATTGCTTCTCCAAGGCTGCTGCATTACACCTACACTCTTTAAAAGTTATGTTTAAAGGGTTTCGAATATCTGTAGAAGAAAATGTGAACTTATGGGTATTCCAATTGGAGATCATAAACTGTACAGCTTGCATTTTGCAGATGACACAGTAATACTTGCAGAAAATCAAGATGTTGCGAAAAATAGATGAAGAATGTACCAAGTGGCGTTGGGTTAATCCATCAAAAACGGAGTATGTAGTGGTGGGAGGTGTAGGAGGGCACTTGGATAATAGCATCAAAACTACATGCAATAGAAATGAATTGGTGGTGTAGATGTTGCAAACTCATGTCGAAAGGATTGAATCCCCACCAACCGAATGAGGGGTAGACAAAGAAGATCATGGCGATTAGAAGTAAACGGTGCAATGGAAGATCGAGATCTTCAGTGCAGATAACTAAAAGGATCGCAAGCGTTGGAAGATACGATGCGAGAAACGGCGAGACAGCTGTAATAAACTCGTTATTATATACAATAAATCTTAAGTATATCAGCATATGAACTGAATATAATACAAGAACTCTTTGATGATAATAGGTCCATCCTACATATGCAATGACCACTTACCAATCACATCAGATGAAGTGGAAAAAGCAATATTACAACTAAAAGAGAGCAAACCTCCTAGACCTGACCTAAATTCATAAAACTATTTAACATCGACTGTACTCAACACCTAACAAAAGTATCTGATAACATATTCAAGCAGATTAATACCAAGGACATGGCTAAAGTCGAGGGGTATTGCTTTATCAAAGAAAACAAAATCCGTATCCTACAATGATTTTCGGACCATCAGCTTAATGAGCCATATTCAGCGAAAGATGGAATGCTGCAAATCATTTTACGGGGAAAAGTGGTATTAAAACGTACATAGAAAAATCTATGTACGTGGTTCAGAACTACTAATATGATAGGCACTACAAGAAGAAGACATAAGCAATAAATGTATTAAACAAAATACAAAATTGTTATCTTAAATTTTCATCGGATGCTTCCAGTGACTGATCAATCAGCGCTCCAATCACACCTCCCGACGAGATCTGCTCGTAATTTAAAGACTCCTATGTTTGGTTTTATATTTTCCAGACACCCACCTGGAATCCGTTATTTTATTTATGTTTTTGATATTTGATTTATTTTATATTTTATTACCTTTTTGACTTTTTTTCTTGTCTATATATTCATTTGTTGTTGTCAATTCCACTTATGAAAAAGATATCCATTTATTTAAGTCTCGTGACTTGAGTCTGGAAATACGCTCTCTACGAAGGTAAGCTGCGTCTCTACGAAGCACATTGCCTTCACATCTAGTGATAGTTTGCCCATCAAATATACACCAGCAACACAATGCATACATATACGTCTGGTCTACTCCAGCTGATGACATTCCTCTTAGAGGGACTGAATAGGTTAACAGTAGTAAAAATTCCACATCCAGGACCTCCTCAGCGACAAGATTCAGACAGATTGTAACCAGATTCGGGAATAATAACTTTTGCTCTGAAAGAGGTCGGTAGTGACAAATACCACCCTATGTATTCACTTTAAGAAGTCTACAAATACGTCTACGAAAGATGGAACAGGTGTAAGCCCACCAATGGAGCAGGAATTTTTAAGTAAATAATAGTGTCTATCTATGAGATGTGGCTATTAAATAACTGACTGCGCTGTAAAATATTTTATTTAAATCAATGCTGAAGATTTTCTTCTATCAACTCCTTTAGAACATGTACCGTTTTCACTGTCACAGCTTTAATAGACTTAAATCGTGTTCATCTTAAGGTAAATTTTACTTATAGAAGTCTCACAGAGCAAGGTCCGGAGAATAAGGTGGATTATCCAACAGTTAAATCCTGTACTTGTCTGGAGACTTCTTGAAATAAATGCAGAATGCGCCGACGCATTATATTGACGGAGAACAGAACGGAGTTCAGTGGTGGTGGTGTATACGCGCTTTCCTCATAGAAATGTGAATCTCGTTATTTAATAGCCACACTTCATATACAATGTTATTGTGGCAAAAAAATTTTGATTTAAATTACTGCGATATATTCCAAATAACTAATCATTTCCACATATGAAGAATTCAATAGCACTGATTAAAGATGAAGTAAAAAGATTACACGACAATTTTTTTTATTCAATAAAATTATTATTTTGCACAACGTAAAGGGAAATATTTATCTACTTCATTTGGCATGAAGTCCTAGTCTAGCCACTTGCAGTTTCTCACATTTATTAATTCTCTTTGTATTATTAATTAAAGAACATTAATAATGTACCAAATCAATACTATATAACCTGGAAAATGCACTCTAAGAAATGAAAGCAAAAGTAATTTTAATATTAAATATTAATAAGCCATATTTTCTACTTTAAATAGCAGAAGAATCAATACTTTAACTGATTAATTTCTTAATAAAATGTTAAAAACATTAAGACCAATTTTTTCAAAGAATCCAATTCAAATAAAATACAAAGTCATGCTTGTTTTTTGATTTTGTGTCAATCATTGTTTCTCTAAGAAAACTAGTAGCTACTATTAAAAAACATACTGTTATTGGCCATCAGGTTTTCTTGCCACTTGTCCCTCTGTTCTTCAAGTACGTCTCCAAGGTACTGAGCTACCTTTCTGGTAACCTGCTCCACGAACCCATCAAGCTTGCCCAGATCGTCAGAAAGTCCTACCAACTGATCCAGAGTACCAACCTATAATATATATTCACAAAAATAAAAGAAGTTCGTTTAAATAGTAATTTAAAAATATTCACTTAGCATGTGAAACTGTGATATGAGTGATTCGACATCAAGTAAGTAAAGTCAAGAACATGAAGCTTTTAGATTTTTCTGAAATTGTATACATTTATTCTTCACTATTTTTACTAGGAATAAAGTCAAAATTGTACTTTAAAATAATTTTACGTCTTGATTTTTAATTCCGAACAGTGTATACCAGTACAAAGCGGAGACAGACAGAGTGACTCGTTAAGCCCACTTCTCTTTAATATAATAATGGACGAAATAATACAAACAATACGTAAAGGTCATGGTTACAGAATGGGGAACAACAAAATCCAAATATTATGTTATGCAGACGACGCCGCATTAATCTCCGAGACAGAAGACGAGCTCCAAAGATTAACACACATCTTCAATACAACAGCCAAGAAATACATTATGATAATGTCAGCAGAAAAAACCAAATGTATGACAACATCTAAATACCCACTACGATGTAAAATCGTAAGAGTCAACATCTAGCCAAACAGTGTCATGCCATTGAAGAACTTGAAAAAAGATACGACACGTTTAACATGTATAAAAAAGTGAAAGAAGCGGCTGGTATCTTCAATAAGAAACAAACTGCATTGCTACAGGATGAAAATGGTAAAATACTATTTGAAGTAGAGGACAAACTTAAAGAATGGGAAAATAAAATTACGTCGCGAACCTATTCGAAGACGATAGGAGTAGTTCACCTCCCGATATTACTAACTGCGACGGACCCCTAATAACACGCTCTGAGGTTATAAAAGCCATACAATCATCAAAATATGGCAGAGCGACTGGTCCTCATGAAATTCCAACTGAAATATATAAGCTTATAAATGACAGCAATGCTTTAGAGGGTATAACTTCGTTTTTCAATACCATTTATACCAGCGGACAACTACCTAATGGTTGCTCTAATTCACTGTTTATAGCTCTACCTAAGAAGAAAACAGCAAAAACCTGTGCTGATTATAGAACCATCAGTTTGTTAAACCACTCATTGAAAATTTTTCTGAAGGTAATACATGGTCGTATCTACAATAAATGCGAGGAATACCTGGATGACACTCAGTTTGGTTTCTGTAACGGGTTTGGAACGAGAGAGGCACTGTTTGGAATGAACGTACTTGCTCAAAAATGTCGTGATATATCTGTAGACATATACTGTTGTTTTATTGACTTCCAAAAGGCATTTGATCGTGTTAAGCACTCTATATTGATCAAGACTTTAGCTTGGACGACATAAATGTTCGAATAATTGCAAATTTATATTGGAATCAAACAACATCAGTTTTAGTAGATGGTGTGGAATCACAGGCTCTCAATATTAAAAGAGGAGTACGGCAGGGATGCCTCTTGTCACATCTGCTTTTTAACATTTACTCCGAAAGAATTTTCAGATAAGCACTTTCTGAAAAACAGGAAGGAATACTTGTGAACCGCGAAGTCATCAATATTTTGCAATATGCGGATGATACAGTACTCCTAGCTTCTAGTCAAGAAGATCTGCAAACACTACTTGATAGTGTCGTTGAGAGTTGTAGGGAGGCAGGTCTGGATCGTAACATACGGAAAACCAAAATACTCGTAATAAGTAAACAACAGCATATAAAACTGTCTATATATGTAAATAATACCAAACTTGAGCAAGTTGATAAAATCGTTTACCTTGGACAGCTTAAATTGTAACACAGAAAGTCACGGCGAAATTAGATCTAGGATAGAGCAGGCTATAGCTGCTTTAAGAAGGATGTCCTAGGTGTTATGTAACAGAGACCTAAAATTGGCATTGAGGATCCACCTACGTCGCTGCTACCTGTTCTCGGTCTTACTTTATGGTGTCGAGTCCTGGACTGTGAATAAAATCAATCTAAATCGCCTTGAGGCTTTCGAATTGTGGTGCTATAGAAGAATTTTAAAAGTTTCCTCGGTGGAGAAGATTCGAAACTCCACAATACTTGAACGTCTCAGCAAGACTACGGAGATCAAAATAAATTTAATACAAATATTATGTAGGCCCTCTCAGAATGTCATTTATTTTGCTCCAAACGCTTAAAATATTTTAATACGCTTTTAAGGGTTGTCTTTCCGGATACTTATTAATAGTAATACTAATGTTTGAATTTAAATATTAACGGGGTGACTTTTGCAACGTCCTTGAAAAGTAGACCTTTATAAAAATGACCCTTACTTAGACTCCCCTTAGGATTTTCCGTTAGTATTGTAAATTTTAACATAAACATGCGCTATCAATATAGGTTTCAAATTTAATCAAAATCTGAACAAAACTAAAATAGTTCAAAATGGGTTCCAAATAAATTTGAACCACTGTGTATATAATGTGTATATGTAAAAGTGACATACATTTGTCTCATACATTTCTAGAAGTGTGTCGAAGTGTCAGACGTAAACATACATTTAAGCAGAAAATTTTATATTGATTATATTTTACATGTACCAAAGCAAAGTTGAGCTAAAATCAACATTTTAATCAGTGATTCTCCTGAAAATCCCAATACAGGTTCCCTAATTGACCTATTGAGCTGATATTGGGAAAAGTTTATTTTTATGATAAGGAATAAGTGTGACAATTTCAGACAAATCAAAGACAGTTGGTTCTTGCTTTGCTTAATTGGCATGATAGGTTGAGTTTACCGAAAGTACAAGCTGATTATAGCTGCAAATGTCAAACATGGAACAAAAAATTTTGGTTTAGCAGTGTTGGCATGTTTTTATAATGTAGATGCTGTATGCTTCAAATATAAAAAGATAAAGCTTTAGAAAAATACACTTTGTTTATATTATGTTATGAATTCTGCAATTTTTGATTTATATGAAACAAGAATGAGTAAATATTTGTTTCTATGGAGATTAATTGTAGTTAATTATTAGAATTTTTTTTAGCAATTACCCTTTGATTGATTAGGGGATAGATTTGGCAATCATAAAATCAACAGTTGCCAGATTACAGTAGATGTTTGCAATAAAAATCTTGAAAGAGACAAATATCTACTCGTTACTGCTTCATATAAATTAAAAATTGCAGAATTCATAAAATAGTATAATCAAAATGTACTTTTTAAAAGCTTTATCTCTTTACATTTGAAGCATACAACATATGCATTATATAAACATGCTAACACTGCCAAACCAAAATATTTTTGACATTTGCGGCTATATTCAGCTTGTACTTTCGGTAAACTAAACTGGCATGATATTACTCATGTGAAACTTATACTTAACTATTACCAGTTTAAGGTATCTAGGGTCAGTTAGATCACCTTAATCAATAAGAAGTGAATCCTACATTAATAGCTTTCAGTTATTACTACTTACATAAGACACATACCATCATTTAATTTATATAAATTAAATAAAAAAATTTAAGTCAAAAGTATAATGAGAATTAAGTAGGTTATGTCAAATTAATTAGAGGCATAGACATATAATACAAGATAGACTGATTGTTGCAATACCAGCCCATCCCCTAATGTGACAGATAAAATAATAAAATTAAACTATATAAATACAGATATAGCTCCCATATAATAACTAGATACAGTTACATTGCGATTTTGACCACTACATGTGTCACTCATTAAAACAAACTCTTTACTATTTACCATCGCAATTGTTTTCTAGATATTTATAAAGACAAGAGGATACTTCAATCAAACCTCTTCCAGCCACTCCCTCATGCCACATATAATTAGTGGTGTTTCTAGTCCGGACATTGTAAACAGTAAGATTATACACTACCAATCATCTTTTGTAAAATATTGCTTTAGCTTTGTTGTCTATATCTTTAACAAAGGTTTCTGATATGTTGAACATGGCAAGAAAAAATCGCTGACAAACTTTCACTCTTGGATTTTGTTACCTGCTTTCACTAAATAATACTCTTTGGTATTTGAATATTGTGAATTCTCAGCTTTTGTTCTAACTGAACTTTTTGGTTTTACTTCAACTAAAGAAGAAATCTATAGTTCTTGCTTTTTGATATTTCCAAGTTCATTCCAAAATGAAGAGTGACAGTACTGGCTATATTCTTCATTAAATTTACTATTACATTTTTTGAGGCAGTTAGAACAATCCTTTTATTTTACACTGCTTGCACTAACTTCTTTATCTTGTATACAAACACAGGAATTACCAGTCTGTGTTAACCTTTTGCATATATTCTTGTTCCAAGTACTTGGATCAGTCTTCCGTTTTCGTTTAATTTGAGAACTGGCACTAATATTTCTGGTACTCACTGCATTCACATTCGGCCCCAACAAAATACTTCCTTCATTCCTCATTCCTGTCTTAGCCGTTGGTTTTTGAACCAGAATAAGTAAAAGACTTTTGAGATGAAGATTCAGGAGTTAAAGGAACATAATGAGGGTCATCAATAGAATCGTCACCAAAAAATATATCCTCACATTATTCATATCATGATACATTAGGTTCACTAGCAGAAACAAGCGAGGCACTATCTGAATGTGTCACTTGTGATGAAAGAGGTAAATTATGAATATGTTCCATCATCTGGTACAGATTTGTTAATAACTAACTGCTTCCCTCTTGAATCCATTATTGCTTAATAATAAAATTATAATACAGTATTATAACAGATCTCTACACCAATTAACTTAAAACTGATTCATGTGTTTACACCTTCACAGTTGTAACAGAACAGGAAATGCGACAGACTACACTGCCAAATATATAAAACAAATTATTAAATCTAGTTTAATTACCTGCAACCATTCAATGTAATAAAATTGATGTCACAAAAATATAACTCAATATCAGCTTATTTATAGTATGAAAACATAGTATCACAGAAATGTAACACTACTTGCATTTCTACAACATTATTTTCTTTCACTTCCAAGATATTAAATTATTTCATATTCACCTTAGGTTAAAAAGGTACTTACTTTCAAGTCTGGGATTTGAAACTTGTAGTTAGTTGACAAATTATTCTGTTTACTTGTTAGGTTATTCATTGTGTCCCATGTCTGTTGACAGGTCTTATCCCCTGGGGCAGATATCAACCAATACTCAGTCATTTCTTCTTGGTGATCAGAAAGTATGCTGGCTCTATGTGAATGAAGTCTATGGTGGCTTCCAAGATCTTCTTTATCACTCCTAAAATAAAAAAAGAGTTATCTATTTTCCAAATTATATATCTTTGGTGGTACTTTGATTTTTTAAGCTTCATGTTGAATTTCAATTAATGTTGTCATGTGACTTTTAAATTCAAGATTGTATTAGAGCTAAATAAACATATTAAAAATATTTGAATAAGAACTATTCATAGGTAATAGTAAAGTACTGTATACTGCTTAATTTACAACAGTGAACAAGCTTTTTCCCAAAATAACAAAAAAATAATATTTCTTCTTGGGGAACCAATCTGTTTTTTATGTAAATGCATAGCAAACACAAACACTGGCCCATTGAAATATTAAAGAAAACTTAGCTATTTTGATTCTTCTAGGTCATGCTAATGTAGTCCCTACCCTTAAGAAATAGTTAAAATTATAATTATTGGGTAGAAGTATAGTTTAAATGAATTTTAGACATGGAAACAATGAGTGAAGTTATATTTATGCTCTTTTAATTTTTAATTCTTTAAGTTGATTGATGAATTGTCGATATTATTTTACCTTCAAATAATGGAATAACTCCAAAAAACACCCCTTTCAACCACTCCCCAATGAACAGAGTCAGCCCAGCTGATCGTTATTGAAGTTTCACGTGATTGTTGGTGCCGTCATTTGTCTTTAGATGGACCTACCCAATTGACATTTAGGGAGTTTTTTGCGCTAAGAATTCAAAAATCATTAAACAATATAATCTATTTTATATTCAAATTTTAAAAAAGTAATAATTATTGGCTATAATAATTAATAAATATAAAAACATTGATTATTAAAATTATTATAGTGGATCTAGGGTTTTATATTTTAATGGAAAGAAAAATGCTTACGAAGATGCCTGATCTTCATAATCATTATTTTCATCTTTAATACTTCCACTACGGCTTCTATTGACAAAGTGCATCACAAAAACAGAAGTATATAAGGATATTATATCTTTTTAATCTTCCAGTCAAATAGTAAAAGATGTTGACAATTTGAATTTTCTTTCATTTTTGACAATTTTGTTATATTGTCAAATATTTAATTTCTTCTTGTTATCTGTTATATGCGTATCTTGTTAATACAGTTTCTCCCATAAATACTGATTCTCATAATTACAATATCTTGATATATAATTGTTTCTTTTGTATTTCTAATTAAAATATATTGAATCAAAGAATGATTAGAATACCTATAATTAGATTTAAAATATTTTTTATTTTAAATATCATGTTTAACTGGGAATAAGTCAGAATTTATTGAAATGAAAATTGAATGCTTTTTGACGTTTCGATTTCCGTTTTAGAAATCGTTTAAAAATATATATATTTTAAAAATTGTGCGAAAAATATACCCAAAAAGTTGTTGATGTTATATTTTTTTATGTTGGTATTAAAACTACATAAAATATATTCAGTTACCATAGCAACAAAACAACAATTGTGAATGACAGGAGAATAGGTTATAGTTTTCATGAATGTTTATAGTTTTTTTGTTATTGTGTTTTATATGGATATTATTTAAATGGTTCAAATATGGATAAGCAAAAATCTTGTACTTCTTGCCAAGTAATATCAATTTTGTGTTTTTGTGGCATTGGAACCTATTTAATTTCTACAGGAAGAATTTATAAAAGCACTCCAAAAATTGTAATAAATTTATTGGGGATTGGTAAGATAATTGTGTATATATAATCTTTATTGAAATGCCTTCACACTAAACAGTTCAGTCTAAACATATAAAAAAAAACAAAAGTCTTGTCATTAGTATATAGATATTTAATAATTCACATGTTGGTCTTCATTAGTACAAGTCCTTAAGTTAATAGCAATTTAATATGAGTTTTTATCATCTTTAATGTGATGTCAATTTAAAGATGATTTGACTGTTGTACTTAACAGTCAAATTGACTGTTAAGTACAACCTAGATGAATATTATTTTGATTTGCTTAAGAATTCAATAGGTCACTGAGTTTCAGACTGTGATCCTAGCGGGCATTTACTTTTATTTAACCTTTTCTTTGAGAAAAGATTTCTTTCTTTCATTTGAGAGAGTGGTTCAGTTGCAGCTCATTAGAATTATTCGGAAGCATGGCCAATAAAATTAAAATGTGATGATGATTTCCAATAACAGAAGGAATCTTTTCTTAATTTAACCAGTTGTGGTTTTGTTAACCAGTATCACACTAACATTTAACCATCTTCACATACAAATAACATGCACTCAGATCTTATGTAGCTGCTACCCCTACAGAATTACCTCTACCCCCTGCCTTCCTGAGACCAGTTAATTATCATGCCTCTCTGCCCAATACTGTACTGTGTGATTACATTAAAGCAATAGGTAGTATTGTTGCTCCCAAAAATGTACACTTCATGCTCGTATCTGTATTTACTTGTCTTCTTCAAAGCAAGTTGATAATCTATGCACTCATCAAAATATAATATTACTCATCAATATAGAATCTCCCATGCCTGTATCTGTATTTACTTGTCTTCTTCAATGCAAGTTGATAATCTTCTATGCACTCATCAAAATATTACTATTGATTCAAATGTTATTCCAATATGCCTACTTAAATCTACTTATTTAACCTACCAAAAGAATATTAGTTTCTAATGTAAGCCCATCCATTCCTCATTCTGTAATTAGAAATGCACTCCAGTATCTAGGATTAACACTTACCTCTCCTATTTCTTACGTTAAGATGAATACACTTATTTTTTGAGTTTTTGCAGCATAACTTATATTTTACACAACAGTGATGATTTTTTCTGCAAACATTGACTATCATATTTTTTGAAAACTGAATTCACAGAATATTATTTATTTTAACTGATAAACTAGATCTATGGCTAGAGTGATTGGCATTTCTTAAAACATTTACAAGATTTCCTTTAAAGATTAAGGTTTTGTAGATGGTTTCAAAACAAAATTATCAGAGGACCAGAATTTCTGTACAAAATTTTGTGTGCAGATGAAGCACATTTTATGAGAAATAGTGTGTTTAACTTCCACAATTGCCAAGTGTGGAATGAAGAAAACTCATATGCTATAAGTAGGACAAATTTTCAAAAAAACTTTAATATTTTATGGGCTGGGATTATTAGTAATCATCTAATTGGACCAAGAATCATACGAACTATTTGAAGATTGAATGGAGAAACCTACTTAAATTTTTTGCAACATATTCTACTGATACTTCTTGGATGAGTACTTTTACAAATATGCTGTGAAATGTTGTTTATTCATAATGTCGCCCCAGCATTTGACAATTATTAGATATTTAATCAAAACAAATGATTTTTCTCTATCACAGTTATCAGTATAATACATAATATTATGCCTAGAAATCAATGATTCATAATAGCTTATTCACAGTAATTAACAAAGTATTATTATTAGTAATCATCTAATTGGACCAAGGATCATACAAACTCTTTGAAGATTGAATGAAGAAACCTACTTAAATTTTTTGCAACATGTTCTACTGATACTTCTTGGAAGAGTACTTTTACAAATATGCTGTGAAATGTGGTTTGTTCATAATGGTGCCCCAGCATTTGACAATTATTAGATATTTTGATATAAGGTTGAATGCTTGAATAAATGAACTTTGAAAATGAAAGGCAAATATCGAGCACAATTTTAACAATTAAATCTTACCCAAGTACTTTCGCCCAAGATGCTGTTTTAAGCGAAAGTACATGGGCAAGATTTTATTGTTAAAATTGTGCTTGATATTTGCCTTTCATTTTCAAAGTTTATTAGATATTTAATCAAAACAAATGCTTTTTCTCTATCACAGTGATCAGTATAATACATAATATTATGCCTAGAAATCAATTATTCATGATAGCTTATTCACAGTAATTAACAAAGTATTATTATTAGTAATCATCTAATTGGACCAAGGACCACACAAACTCTTTGAATATTGAATGGAGAAACCTACTTAAATTTTTTGCAACATATTCTACTGATACTTCTTGGAGGAGTACTTTTACAAATATGCTGTGAAATGTGGTTTATTCATAATGACGCCCCAGCATTTGACAATTATTAGATATTTAATCAAAACAAATGATTTTTCTCTATCACAGTTATCAGTATAATACATAATATTATACCTAGAAATCAATTATTCATGATAGCTTATTCAGAGTAATTAACAAAGTATAACAAGGAGTGCAACATTGCAGGCTGTGTTTGCTTTTCTGCAGATAATAATCAAATGGATTAAAATTATTATTTTTTAAACAGTTGACTTTACAAAAAAATATAAGACTTTCCTGTTTTAAAAGGTGCACTCAGTTCATACATTTAAGGAATGCACTATTTTTCAGGATACCCTGTACATATAATCAGCTTCTTAGATGTTGGTTATGTATAATATCATAAATTGTAATTCTGTTTTAGGTAGCTTTGGTCTAGGATTAAAAGAAACTTTCAACCTACAAGTTGTCCAAGATAGTATAAGAAAAAAAATATGACTGTATAAATATTTATTGTATTCAGTAAATAAAATAACATATTAAGATGTCTATATTATTAAATTCAGAAATTATTCACAAATTCTTATATATTAAATTAAATATTAGTCTTATATATTTATTATTATTATTTATTTAGAAACCAACTTTTCCCAGTTTGGTGTCTGTCTTAGGATTGGCTGTAACAGATTGTACAGCTACAATAAGTTCATTAGCTCTTGTCTGCAAATTTCGCATATCTTGAATGTAGATCATCCTCAATATTTTTGCTGCTTGATTCAACACTGGATCATTCAAATCAAAGCCTAGATCAGAATCTTGAATAGGAAAAGGTGTCCCCTAAAAAAATAAAGTTTTGAAATAATTTCTAATAAAAATTCTGATCACCATACTTTATATTTCAACTAAATATAAATACTCCATAAATTAAATATGTCTTTCTATTTGTTCTTGACATTTCAATTTCCAATTCAGAAATAATTTTAAATTTTTTTTATAAATTAAGAAATTATATTAACCTGTAGATGTTTAACAATTAGAGTGTTGTGATAAACAATTTGACAGTTGACTTACTTGGCCTCGATCTTGTAGGCAAATAGCCATGTTTTATGTTGAAGTTCTGATCTTTATGTGCTTATGTAGCTATTAAGTCATGCATATTGCTGACTTCTTTTTTCAGTATTAGGAACCAGATTCTGGTACATTCTGTTGATGCACATATATTACATATAAGATATAAAAATAGATACTGTAGGTCTCTACTTGAACCCTATTTTTTGAATGTCATCAAATTGTAAAAATCAAAGGACTTTATTAAGAAAATACAATAAATAATGTATTTTATTAACCTATAATTTAGTTCATTAATGTCTGGTTGCACCAGCAGATCCTAAGCTCCAGCTTAGCCTAGCTCTGCTTATATCTAGGGCCGCCTTAACTCTCACTTATGTTGCACCATAATTTTCGATTCTTATCTAAGCACTTCTTAACTAAGTCAAATTTTAAGATGCAATTCACATGGTAACCATGTAACTTGTCAATTATTGAGTGGTGAAAACAGTCTTAAGATTTTTTTATGTTCATGTGCTAATTTAAATAAGTATATTTTTTTAATGCTCTGTCATATGTTAACAACAAAAAGTCATTAAGCATACATTACAGTAAATGACCATTTACTTTTTTGTACCTTTTTTGGAAAAAGATCACTGCCTATAATAATTAACTAATTTCATAAGATACATTATATGGGTTTTTCTATATTATCTGGCTGATTATGGTAGTTGTTAACCTTTTCTTGCAAAAATGCAACAAACATTAAACACTAGCAAAGCTGTAATTTACTGAAATGTGCACTTAATGAGTTTTTCTTGTCATCAGATGATACATAGTTTTTTCTTCTGAATTTAAATATTGATTATATGTTAAGTAGTAACTCTCCTTCTTTTATTTATTTTAGAGTCTAACAGATACAGGTGAAAATAAAAAAAAAATGTGTATCTGTATTCCACAACATAACTGTCAATTTTTTTAAGGTTAGATTGCTCATCTTAAACTCAGACAGCAAATTAAGCTGAGAATAACGGGGACTTAAGATGTGTTGGTGCAACTAGGCATAAATGTTACAAGCAAATTTTGTATTGAAAGTCAAGTCACCTGTTTTTTTTGAGATCAATAATTCTTCAATAACCAATTCATTAAAATTTCGAATTTCTTGAAAAAATTTTTTTTTAATTGACAACATTGCGAGTGGGGTTAGTCAATCTTTGCCCATGGTACTTCTAAGGAAAGTTTTGATACTACTCAATGTAGAGAAACATCATTCTAATTCTGCAGTTATCATTGACATCGTAACAAGTACTTGAATAGTTAAAATTATTTCAGAAAAATCTTAATGCAAATTATTTTCAGTCAAAAATGTATGTAGCTGATTTGCTCCGGAAAGTTCTTTAAATCGGATCTTCTATAAATAATTTCCAATTCAGTGTATTTTTGTATATCCCTTTTTACACAATTTCCAATTGTGTAAAAAGGGATAATTGCAATTGCTGATCCAATGCAAATGTAAGAAAATTTGAGTTTTGTTTCAAAATTTTCCCTAATTGAAAATAATTTGGCTATTTCTAAATGTCCTGTAAGCACAAACCTTCTTTTAATTTTACATAGTATAGTGTATCACAATTTCTCTTAGCTTGAATAATAGTGGAGCCATAAGAATTTCTGTCATTTTTCTCCACTCTCTTCCTGGATTGCCTATCGTCAATATCTGCTAAATTGATCTCTCTTATGGTGTGAATATTGTCTCCTTCTTTTTGAATTTTTCTTCAAATGCAGTCAGGCATCATTTTACAGTTAGGGAATCAGTAGCAGCTTTTTGTATTTGTGAATATTAGATGATAAGGTGATAAGTATATGTGATGACATATACTCTATTAGGGTAGAATTTTAAAATTCCAACTTGTAGCAGATGCTGATGGAACCCTATTTTCCATAACTTCATCAAATATGGCAACTCTCAGAGTAAGATAATATAGTTTTTCTACCTATAGTTTTTCTTCTATAGTTTATAAGACAATAAGTTTTCTACCAAGGCCTACTTTAATTCAGTTTTTTTATGGCTTATTATAATACACCCAGACCAGGCTTTCTCTTAATATTAGATAAACCAGCTAAAAAGTTTCGGGTAATAATAAGTTTAGGGCATTCTACATAACCAAACTTTTATGACATTTAACATACGCTTAAATGGTGTCACAGTTGACAAGTCTCCAGTTTTTTCATACTCTCGCATATTATATGTCCACAAACATAGAAGTTATAGGAAAATATTTAATTTTTAAATTTAGTTAGAACCACAGAAAATAAGACGAAAAACAGGGACTTTTACATTTTTCACCTGGTCGTGGTTATAAATAAATACCCTTTTAATGGCCGCCCGCAATAAACTTCTTAGGAAATTTACAATTTATGATTCACAAGTGTCATTGTAGCGGGTTGACCATTCGCATCTAATATTAAGGTCCTAATTGATAAGATTTGGAAAGTGCTGATTTACAATATTTAACTTCATTTAAAGTAACAGAAAATATTTGTTTTATAGTTATTCAAAACTTGTAGCTTCTCATAATACAAATTATGATTTCATAAAAGTAACTTATATTTTAAACCTTCATATACATTTTACAAAAAAAATATGGCAAGTTTTATACTTATTTAAGATTTGTAGCTTCTCATAACACAAATTATTATTTCGTAAAAGTAACTTTATATTTCTATCATTCATATGCATATTTTACTAAAATAAACACTGCAACACTGTGATGTGGTGCCTTTAGGAAAATATATTTGGTTATGTATTGTGCCTTAAACTGATTATTGCCCAAAGTTTCTTAATGAGTAGGCTTTTTGATGTTTCTTTAAATTTATGATATTAGTCAACAACCAGATAGTTAACTGTGTGACATATTAACCTTATATACAAACCTTTAATACATATTTTTCAGGATGTTCAACACAATCTGGTGACATTCTTTGAATGACCACTTTTCTCACTGCTTTTAGTGTAACAAGGGGATCTGGGTGACAAACTACATTTAGAACTTTGGCAAGTTCTTTTATACCTTCACCAAACTCTGCACTGCGAACTAAAAACAATTTGATTAAATCTAACATAAAACTATCTCCATATTATACTCACAGTCTAATTTATCCAATACATTTTCTGCAACTACAGCTGGAACATTCTTGCTTTGTAAGTTTTCCACTGCATGTTTCAAATAAATGTTTTCTAAAAAGGAAAATCAAAATATATAGGTTTGGCCATATATTACTTGAAGAGTAGAAAAAATAAAAATATTTAGGTTTCAACAATAGGAATATCAATTAACAATGGTCATTTATGAACCAATTCTGAAATAGTTTTGTTGATGAAATTTAACCCTACTAGTAGGCATATATTTCAATTAAGATCATTGTAAAATTTAAATCAGTGAAAATATGAAAAAAGGTTGTGTGAATTTACATGAGAGCATAATGTTTATAAACAATATTTGATGGATAATTTAATACATACTATTCTTTTGTGTTTCCAATTGTACTGCATAACCTAAAATCCACTGCAATTCTTCAGCTCTATTTTTCAATGGGGGGCAGCCTATTCCATCTTTATATTTGGAAAAAGTATTATGCCAGTCTCTGTTGTTATTCTTTAATTGATTGATAATATCATTTGGGGCTTTTCGTATTTTATTGGCTTCCAACCAAATAATTATGGATTTGAATGTATTTTCATCTAAAAAATACCAGTGTTATGCAAAATTGCACAAGCTTTTATTAAATATAGGGTAGAATAAAGAAGTAGATTTATTTGGCTTACCATCTAAATTTACACTATCTGCATTTGGATATTCAAGGGCAGAGAGTAATCTTTTAGACATATTTTAAAGAAATATATTAATAATTACAGAGAAAACGCTACAGAACAAACAAACTAACCACACTTTTTAAGTTTTATTTTAACCGGCTCCGGCTTGATTTCTATTGATTATGAAACATGAAACTAAAGTTAGTGGCTAGTGGTCTGTGAAGTTGTTCGATGATGAAACTAAAGAAAGGAGGAAGAAGAATTTTTTATTTTGTCACTTTCGCCAACTTTCAACAACAGAACAACAAGAAATTCCATGATAGGAAGACGCCGAACCGATACAAGGTTAGTAGATATTTAAGTATAGATACTTAAATATCTACTAACCTTGGAACCGATATGTAATGTAAAAGCACAAAATATTAATAAATATTTAATGCGTTTTTGTTTTTGCTAAAAAACCTAAGTGTTAAAAACAACCCTGTCATTAAATCAATCGTTGAATTAGAAGCATTTTGTAATATGGATAATAAATACTGGAGAAATAAGGAAAAACCCATATTGACAACAACTCTTAGAAAAATCCAACCTTATTTGCAGAACCTATATTCCAGCAAACTTCTTCCTTGCCATGAGTATGAACTGGAACTACAACTTCAACCATTAGGAATTCTGAATGAAAACACTACAAAAAATGGTTCGACGGTTTGACGGCTCAACGGACACAATGGGAAAGGCGGGTATTGGAGTTTTTTCCCCAGACATAAACTATTCATTTTCATCTAAACTACCCAGTCATACTCAAATATGTACAGCAGAGGTAATCGCGATCAATCATGCAGTCCAAATTATACTAGAACAAAATATCACAGAAGCCATTATCTTTTCTGACTCCAAAAGTGCACTACAAAAAATAAAAAAAACAGGGTTTTCTAAAGACACAGAACATATATCGTATTTAACGAAAAGAGGAATTATCCTAGCAAGGAACAATAATATCAAAATCTTACTAGCATGGATCCCAGGACACACTGGTATTACTGGAAACTACAAGGCTGGCCAACTTGCCAGTATCGGTCGTTCCCTGAATATTCCCATGAATATCAAGCTAGTTTTCAAATTTTACACTACTTAAAAAGAGAGATTTGGTCTAACTGGGCAGCTGAATGGTACGAAGGATATGGCACAAGTAATTCATTCTATGTCAAGATTAATAACCGAATCCACACACTACCATGGTTCAATAAATTCGCATATATCAGTAGGAGACTTTAACTACAATCATCCGTATGAGAACAGGTCATTGCTCATCCCCTCTTCATCTATTTAGAATTGGAGTCAAAGATGATCCTTATTGCGAATGTGCCCAAATGGTGGACTTAAACCATATTTTATTAGAATGTCGCTCAAACCAAAACCCACATTTCGACTTGTATGCCGAATTAGCTAAAACTAAACTTCCCAATCCCATAAATATTTGCACAATCCTCACAAATATTAATGAAAATACAATAAACACCTTATGCAACTTACCAAACCCAATTCTTATTAACGCCACTCAAAAATACTACGAACAAAACTTGGCGAGAATTAAAATAGGACAAGAAATCACCTCTCCTTTTCAAACAACAAATGAACTAAGACAAGGCTGCTGTCTGTCAACCACCTTATTTAAAATCTATTTGGACAGATCTTTAGTGAAATAAGTAAAAAAATGTAGAAACATGGGAATGGGAACGGTGGAAGAAAACACGCTATATATATTTTTCTTTGCGGATGACCAGGTAGTAATTGCCGAAGACAGCTACGATCTTAGCTATATGGTAAGAAAACTGCAAGAAGAATATGAGGTGGCAGGTCTAAATATGAATATGACAAAATGTTCTCTCAGTGGGAACAGATTAAATATGTGACCTAGTCTTGGAAGACGACAAAATCAAAGGCGTGCAATCCTGCAAATTATTTGGGGGTCAAACCAAAAAACACATTTACAGTAGTATAGTCCAAAGTATTACACTTTACGGTTCGGAAGTATGGGACGTCACCAAAGCTAATAGAAACAAATTTATGACGATAGAAATGGATTATCTGAGACGAAGCTACGGTAGATCGAAACTGGAGAGAGTTAGAAACGAAATGAAAATGGAGCAAAATATCAATGATGACATAGAAAGAAAACAATTAATCTGGTTCGGACATGTTAAAAGAATGCCAGGGTACAGATGGCCTAATAGAGTACTGGAATGGATCCCTCCTGAAAGAAGAAAAAAAGGACGACCACGGAGAAGTTGGTGCAAAGATATTGATGAAGCAATGGCGGCAAGAGACTTAGAAGAGGCAACTGCATATGACAGAAAAAGATGGAAATTGGGGGCGGAGAAGCGGCGACAGCCGTAATCAATCCGTTATTATATATAACAGAGAGGTGACTTGTCATTTCTATTCGTACCCTGATAGATTTGTAAGCTCCCAGATATTTATATTTTTTCACTCTTGCTGTCTACCAAGGGTTAGTTTTTCATTATTTATTGGACTCCTTAATACTATTATAAATTTGGTCTTACACTCCAGTCGCTTAGCTCGGGCATATTTTGATAGATTCATTGTCGGAAACCTACAACCATCGAGCAATAAGACAAAAGAGGGAATCTAATCGTTATAAAAAGGAGACCAAAAAAGTGGCCTCTGATGGCGGACACATCCGGAAATGCAAAGGCGCCAAATTTAAATTTTTCGACACTTATCAACAGTAGCTATATAATATTTTTCAAAATGTGTCTTAGACGAGAAAGTTTTAATTAATTATTAATGATAAGAGTCTAAAATGCGACACAATTGTTAAAAAACTTCAATATAAATAAGATTTCATGTGACATTTGGGACAAACAATAACATAACGACATAACCCAACTAAATTTGATGTCAAACAAGGAGAGAGACTCTCTATCCTTGTCTAAAGTGGCCTCTCAAGATGGCACTTCCTGTCTATCAATATGTTTACCCCTTCTACCTTTACATTCCCTCTTTTGTCTTATTGCTCGATGCCTACAACACAACAATTCCTACTTCTCAGTATTAATAGCTCAAGTATACTTACTATTGCAGACTTCTTTCTTTGAAAAAAGAAGAATTATTCTAAATAGTGGAAGTGCATACTAAACCCATCAAATTTTGGGTAGTATATATTTAAAAAATATTTTTTAGCTGTTATAATTTAACATAACTATTTATTATATGGTGCAGATAAATAAATATTGATTGTCTCTAATTCGCAAAGTTCTATTTTATTTACTATTAATATATTGGCTATAAGTACATGTGCTTGGTTGTATAGTAATTTCCAGCCACTTTTAGTCTGTCAAAAATAACTAACTTCGCAAAAAAAAATTTACTAAATTCATTAGACAGTTCGGACTGGGAATAGCGAACCGAGTATATCTGTATTGATGTCAATCAATTTCCATTTAAATGCATTCACTATTTATTGCATCTAGTGCCTATATATAGATACTAATGTCAGAAATCATCATTAATACGTTATCGTCCTTAATTTAATTTATGATGTTACTATGACCTGATTTAACCGGGAGCGGGGTGTCAATAATGAAGAGATTTTTATCTTTCGGATGAATAGTAATTAAATCTTCTTAAACGTTCGGATTCGTTAAAGCAATTTTTTAAGCCATTTTCTCTATTCGGATTGCCGAATATAGGCCTCTTCTAATTCTCGCCATGCATCTCTATTATTTGTAAGACTTGTTTGTTTTGTTTCCACATTGGCCCTGCAGTTCTTTTAATATCGTCGCTCCATCGCATTTGCGATCTTTTAGCTTCATATGGCTGCCAATTCCCGATTTCTTTATTCCATCGGCAATCCGTAAGACGTTCGTTATGTCCAGCCCATTTCCATTTCAGTTTAGCTGGCTGTTCAACAGCATTTTTTACTTTTGTTCTATTACGAACATGTAAAGACCTTGCCAGTTTATAATTCAGTATCGTTTACAATAATTCTTAACCTCGACTACATTCTACATATTCAAATAATACATTAAGCAACAGGTTTTATTAATATTTTTATTGAAAATATTTAATTACACAGCCTTTTCCGCTTTGAGCGGGAATATGGGATAAGTAAAGTGTTCCACATCCATTGTCTTACGTTAAACATTTCTTTGTAATTGCTACATTCGCCCATTAGACTTGAATCACTCAAAGAGTAGAAAGTGTTTCTCATTCTACTGGGCGTCATATCATGGATGGCAATATAATTTTTAAATTGACAAGGTTCATCATCTGGTGCACTTCGGATAAATTGACTACTGTGTTCTGGATGTATTCCTGCCTTCCTTGCACATATACCTAAAATTAATGAAGCATATAAAGTAATCTATATATATATATATATATATATATATATATATATATATATATATATATATATATATTATATATATATATTATATATATGTTTAAATCTAGAGCTAAGATTAATACTATTACAGAAATTAATATTAAATTCAACAGTCTTCCGGGTTGAACCGCTCGATTATCATTGCGCCGAGCTTTCGACATCCTCTTCGATGTCTTCTTCAAGGCTTCCGAGGCCTCAGTCTCCCGAGCCCCTAGACACTACTAGACTGATCACTAATCAATGCATTGATATATATTCTCTCTAGTATTGTCTGTGGTGTCATAATTCTTCACGGTTATACTTAGGGTGGTGCTACCAGAGATCTTAAAAAGTCTTGTTATTCACAACGTTTTGCCAAGACCGCAATTTATTGAATAGGATAATTTACAACAGACACCAATACACCTATCATTATCTCAATTAAAGTTGACTGATATTTATGTTAATATTGCAATGCCACATATAACAATAGGATACATGGATCATCTTTAATCTACAAAAAAATATATGGAAGGAAACTAATAAATGATATGTGAATAAGAATTTACAACACTTAGGAGTTATAGTAAGGTTCCATTATTCCTTTGTTGCAATATAATTGTTTTGTTATAATAATTAGAAGGCTAAGTATAAAAATTAGCAGGAGAGTAAAATACCAAAAAAATCGCTGAGAGAGAGTGTGAGGGAAAAAGACGAATGGGAAGACCCAAAAAGAAAATATCAATTGAAAACTATCTCCAAGCAAGTCTTAGGTCTAGAAGGCCTGCAGATTAGCGATTCCTTCCCTATTAGTTTTATACATAGATGGACACACAGCAATAAGATACCTTTAACACACAATGTTTTGAAGCTTCGATAGAATGTGATGCTTCCGCAATGAGCATAAGGCGTGCTTGAATTTTTACGCGCGGGTAATTATTCAGATTTTAAAAATTGGAAGTAGTAATAATGTATAAAAACACGTTCAAGAATTTAAAAATACTATTAACAAATCACGTCTTTATAGAAAAATTAAAATACAATTTTTATTTGCTTTAAAATTAATACAATAAAATATAGTTGAATTCAAGTTAATTTTTCAATAGGTATCAAAATAATGCTACAATAAAAAATCTTTATGTTTTCTCCTAAATTTGCTACCAAAATAGTTCGATCGTCAATATTATTTGGAAACCTACATAGAAAAATAATGAGTTTTATTCATTTCACTAATTTATTTGCATCCATGAGAAATATTAAATTAAAAAGGTACTAAATATGATCTTTTTTAATCAGATGATGTCTACTTACAATTTAAAAATGTCTACTAATTTCATGAACTTATATCTTATTTAATACATTAATGATCATGAATAAACCCAATGGTACGCCTATTAAAATGTAAACAAACACGCTTCCTCATTTCCTTATCTTAAATAATGTAAATTGTATGTACTTACAAATGAAATGAGAGATCGGGATGTAAATATTTCGTTTATTTTATTTCACTTTTCACAAATTTCACTCAAAATACAGCCAAAATATCGAAAAACAACTTTTACTAAAAAGTAAACAAACATGGAACAGCATTTGAAGTTTGACGTAAGATCCATAAGACAGAGAAATGTAAAACAACCGTTGCCATTTATAAATAGTTTTCAGTGCTTCTACATATAAAATAATTTGATTGATATCTATTGTACGCTATTATTAAATGATAATGCACACTATGTGCACACTTTATATTTTGATTACAATTAATATATATTAATCTAACCAATAAATTATTATTTTGGTTTGATAGCACCTGTAGAGTATAAAATACAGAGTAATATTTTCAGCGACTTGCGAATAAGAAATTTTAAAACAAAACGTGACAACAGTTGAAGGTGCTGAGAATGTGACCTATTCAAATAATTTTGACTTCACAATTTTATGTAAATAACTGAGTCCATCTGTGTTTATACGTCCATGGTTTTATACTATTCTTAGATATTAGTTAATTAGTTTTTTTTAATTTGGCAAAAAAGCTCTTATCACTTGCCTGTCAAATATACATCTTCTAAATGAAAAAGTGGCGTTGTCAATGCAGCCTCATATAGTTTTCTAGTCGTGTCCATTGACATAAGATATGAGATACCAGATACAAAATTAGGGAAAACTGTTTCATTAAATAAGTAATTTGGGCTGTACCTACAACAAAATAATAGTGATTAATTGTGTGTTTTTACTTGTGTAGTGTAGTGTGTAATGTGATCACAATAAAGGTACACTAACTTGTTTGTCCAAAAAATGTACTGTTACTTATTAGTACGATCTCTAATTGCTGAGCGATTGGTCACCGTATCGCAGTCAATCTTTCACCGCTAAATATCAAAATCACGCGGAGAAATATACAGAAAAACTTGATCTTATTGCAGCTATTTATATTGTCAGTATTATTTAACAGCTGTCAAAAATTATGAACTTTTAAAATTAAAAGAAGCTCACAAGGCTCCCCACTATTCTGACGATAACGCAGATTTATACACTTGCCAGCAAAAAAATCGACTTAAAAGTAAAATAAGTTAGGTATATTTTTTGGCCACGCTGTTTGGCAAGTGCCTATCCACCTATATGTAACAGAAGTAAAATATTGTGGACAGAAGTAATTTTTACACAGGCTATATGTCATTGTGTCATATATTTGACACAGGCTATATGTCATGAATACGCACTTTAAAAAAAGCGACCAAAGAAAGTGGACTTGGCAATCACGAAATGGTTTTAAACAAGAACGAAATTGATTTTATATTTACTAACAAAAAAGACGCTGTTCAAGACGTAACTGTATTTATTCAACTGGAAGTGACCATAGAATGGTTAGGGCGAAGATAGTCTTAAAACATACAGAAGGAAAGAAGACATATGGTAACAAGGACTAATAATGTTACATTCACTGCGATTACTAACACCAGGGCATACCAGGAAGAAATAGAGAGTAATCTACAGAAAGACCTGCAAGATGAAACCAGTATTGAACAGCTTAACGAAAATTGGTAGAAGCCCTGAAGAAGTCACAGAAGAAGTGCCAAGCCAAGCACTCAACAAAAAATGAAAAACTCACAGAAGACACAAGAAACCTAATGCAAAAAAGAAGGGAAATGAAAGAAAAGCATACAACGAACATTGCAGAGCTAAGGAATTTAAACAAAACCATTTCAAAAGCCATTAGGAAAGACATAAGGAACTTTAACACTAAGGAAATAACTGATACCGTAGAACAAAACAAAAGCCTAAAAGTTCTAAAACGAAAGTTGAAAATAGGAACGAGGAATATTTATAAGTTAAAAAATAATCAAGGACATGTCATACATGAACAACAAGAGATACTAAAAATCATCGAAGAGTACTATAGAACATTATATAGTCGAGATGATCACATTCCCGAAGTAGAAATTCCAGCAATACTAAATCAAGGGTCAGAGGAACTTCCAGATATAACCGAAGAGGAAATTAAGTCAGCATTAAAAGGTATGAAGAACAACAAAACACCTGGAGAAGATGGCATTGTAAGTGAAATGATAAAACTAGGAGGCGAATGCGTCATAAAGGCTTTAAAAACCCTTTATAATGCCTGCCTCTTTGAAGGAAATACGCCAGAAAAATGGAATAATGCCATTATGATAATATTGCATAAAAAAGGAGATGTAACAGAAATTGGCAACTACAGACCTATCAACTTATTATCTCATTTATATAAACTCTTTATGAGAATAATTACTAACAGACTGGACTAAGCTAGATTTTCAACTCTAGGCAGGCCGATTTAGAGTGGCTTTGGAACAAATGACCACCTACAAGTAATAAAATCCTTGATAGAGAAAGTTATAGAATACAACAAGCCATTGATATTAATATTTGTAGACTTTGAGAAAGCATTTGACTCAGTCCAGCATAGCTTCATGTTAAGAGCTCTTCCAGAGTGCAGTATTGACCATAGGTACACAACTCTTCTTCGAAATATATATGATAGCGCAACAGCTGCTGTAAAAATGTACTATGGTGACACAGACACATTTCCCTTGGAGAAAGGTATTAGGCAAGGAGACACTATCTCTCCTAAACTATTCACCGCCCTATTACAGAGTGCTATGAGAAAAAATAATTGGGAAAATATTGGATTAAATATAAATGGGGAATTTTTGAACAACTTGAGGTTTGCAGACGACATAGTCCTTATTGCAGATCAGGTAGATCATGCATGCCAACTTCTTCAAGACCTTCAGAGCTCTTGTGCACGAGTTGGCCTTAAAATTAATTTTTCCAAAACACAATACATGACCAACCTGGTACTGGCAAAAAACATTTCCACTAATGGCACGCAAATTGAACAAGTGTATTCCTATAAGTATCTGGGCCACGAGATTAAATTGGGAAGAGACAATCAAACAACAGAGTTAAAAAGGAGAATAGGACTGGCATGGGCAGCTTACGGAAAACTGAGGGAAGTCTTTAAATCAGCTATTCCCATGTGCTTGAAGAGAAAAGTTTTTGATCAGTGTGTACTTCCAGTTCTGACATATGGAGCAGAAACATTGACACTTACCAGAAAAGTAATTAATAAGATACAAGTGGCACAGAGAGCGATGGAGAGGTCAATGTTGGGCGTATCACTCAGGGACAGAGTTTCGAGTCAGATAGTAAGGAGAAAAACTGGTGTGACGGACGCAGTTGAAAGAATTACAACCCTGAAATGGAACTGGGCAGGACATGTTGCTAGGGTCAGAGATGGAAGATGGACAAAGAAAATTTTAGAGTGGAGGACTAGACACGATGCTTATCGTAGTCGAGGACGTCCTCCAACAAGGTGGTCGGACGATTTAAAGCGCATCCAGTCTAACTGGATTCAAGTTGCTCAAGATCGGATGCAATGGAATTATTTACGGGAGGCCTATGTTCAGCAGTGGACGCAAAATGGCTAATGATGAAGTAAATTTTTATTGCAATGACATCTATATTTAAAAAACTTAGCAACTAAAGAACATGAAAAAAGTAAACCTAATATTGTATGTGAGAAAACATGTTATGAATGAAAGTCTTTATGTAATGAATACCTATAGACGTAAATTAACATAAAAAAAAAACAAAATTATTACTGAGTGTTTCCTCCTCTTTCTTATTATAACATTAAGTCTTATTCACATTGATAATATAATAGAGCATGACGGTAAAATTGAAATTAAAATCTCTGATAGAAGAAGAACAACAGCTATTAATAAAACTCAACTTTTTCTTATCTTACAATTTTTTGAAAAGGATCCAAATATTTGTGTAGCAAGAGCTCTTTAAAGTGTATTTGGAAAAGACAAAATATTTAAGAGGATCATTGCTGACCCATAAGAAACCTTTTCATAAGGCCACTCGACAAACCATTGGCAGATGGATCAAATTTATTCTAAAACAGAGTGGCCTGGATATAAGTTAGTTTAAAGTAATCACAACTACCGGTTCAATATATAACAAATCTGTGCAAATCCTAGCATATGCTGATGATATCAATATTGTTGGGAGAACGGAAAACGCAGCACGAGAGGCGTATGTAGCACTAAAGGAAGCGGCTACAAAAATCAGTTTAATAATAAACATTAATAAAACGAAATACATGAAAGTAGGTCCGCAACCACAAATACGACGGCCACTTGTTATAGAAAACGACGTCATCGAAGCAGTTAACGAATTTGTATACCTGGGAACGCTGGTCAATACTGAAAATGACATTACACACAGGGTTGTAAAGCCAAAATGATGATGATGATGTAAAGTATATGGCACACGCCACGCCGCAACATCTGCAGCAGCTAGGAAAGGGGCCAGTTTTGACACTATAAGATTGGCGGCAGGTTGGACGCCAAATTCTAAGACATTTGCAAAATTTTACAATAGGCTCTCAGTTTGTAATAAAGAATTTGCAATTACGATTTTAAATATGTAAAAAGAACCTGCTTTATGTTAAGAATTATATTTGTAAGGATTTTAAAATATACATTTAGTTTAAGGTTGGATTGAAACCTAATACCTTATGTTATTTGCATAGTTTTAGAATGTGTTAACTAATTGCCTCAGGGCATTTTAGATAGGAACTTTACATTTTAGGAACATAATAAATATGTTGTGCATTATTGTAATAAAGTTATTGCAACGACTTAAAACATCTACAATTTATTTATTTTAGATATGAGGCCGAATATAATCTTGAGATCAAAAGAACTTACCTGATCTTCGATCTTGATTATATGCGGCCTCATCGGAATAAATAAGTCCCAACCCACCATAACATTTTGGAAAAATACCCATAATATACCCAACAACAGATATCCAGATATGATAACAGCAGAAATGCTTAAAGCCACAGAAGAAACCGGCGTAAAGTTACTTCATCTACTCTGTAACCAAATATGGCATTCCAAACAATGGCCTGAAGACTGGACAAAATCTACAATAACGACCATACATGAAAAAGGCAGCTTCCATAAATGCGACAATTATAGAACTATCACTCTTATATCCCATACCAGCAAGATAATGCTGCATATAATCAATGAGGGACTGAAAACATTCCTCCAAAGAGAAATTCCACAAGAACAAACTGGATTTACCAAAGGTAGAGGCACTCGAGAACACCTGCTGAATATAAGACAGGGGTTCGACAGGGTCAAGTAGAGACACTTATGGCGAATACTAAAAGAAGTAGGCGTACCACAACATCTAATTAAGCTTATACCTGAACTATATGAACACACTACTGGATCAGTTAAAGTACTTGACACACTTTCGAACGAGTTTCATCCAGAACGGGGTGTCAGACAAGGATGTATACTATCTCCACAATTATTCAACATATATGGGGAGTATATTATGCGAAGAGCACTTGAAGGATGGGAAAAGGGCATCTCAATAAATGGTCATAAACTAAACAACCTACGTTTCGCAGATGACACAGCCCTTCTTGCAAATAGTCAAGCAGAGCTGATGGAACTTATACGACTGATCGAAAACGAAAGTCAAATATTTGGTCTGCAATTAAACATATCAAAGACAAAGATCATGATAGTGGATAGACCACACAACAATCATCCACACATAACCACAATTGACCGGTTCGAGGTTGTGAGCTCATACTTATATCTGGGATCATTAATCACAAACACAGGGTCATTACAGGTAGAGATTAAACGTAGATGTGATCTAACAAAAGTTGCCACAGCAAAAATGATCAAAATATGGAAGGACTGTCAAATTTCAAGAGCGATAAAGATGAGGTTGATCAACTGCTTAATATTCCCAATACTGACCTACGGATGTGAATCTTGGACTCTGAGACAATCGGAGACAAAAAAGATAGACGCCACTGAAATGTTCTGTTGGAGACGAATGTTACGAATTCCTTGGACCGACCGTAGAACAAATAATTCAATTTTAAGAGAGCTAAAAGTTAGCCAACGACTCTCTAGTAAAGTCCATCTCCAACAATTAAAATATTTTGGGCATGCTATGAGAGCAAACACAGAAAACATGGAAAGACTCATAATACAAGGAAAGGTAGAAGGCCGAAGATCACGAGGAAGATCCCCAACAAGATGGATAGACCAAATTACAGGAATATGCCAAAGACCTATGCATGAATTAAAAGAAATGACCAGAGACAGAGATCTCTGGAGACGGACAATACACGACATCACGTCGACCACTACACTCCCCCTGGGGGGTCAGGATTGAAGAGAGAGAGAGACCCAACAACAACTTTCAAATAGACTGAACTGAATATGGATGGCTTCGAGACGGTGTAGTGGGGCCAAAATGTTTATGCTTTGAAGTTGTGAATAATTATCCAGAGGCTGAGGTACTACAATTTATTTATTTATTTCGATGAGGCCTCATATAATCAAGATCGAACATCAGGTAAGTTCGTTTGATCTTAAGATATTCACTTACTGCGCTTCGAAGTGTACACACACGTAAACGTTTGAAAAGCGACTGAGAGAACCACCGGCAAATTCAAAGACATAGAGAAATTTTTTCAACACGTTGCCAATTTGCATAAAACAATTATCTGTTGGAAGCTCTATAATAAACAATTTTTTTTGCTTTAGTTGTTTGAATTCAAAATAACACAACATAAAATTACTAAGTATAAACTACAATTCATTGAGTGGATCGATTTTTTTGCTAGCAGGATAATAGTGACAACTTAAAGAACTGAACAGCTCATTGATTATATGACAGATATTCAGAAGAAAAAATTCCATATGAATATTTGCACTTACCATTTACTAAACGGATCTTTTATTGGGCGAGCATTACATTCAAGCAACCCTATCAAAAAATTTTCTGACTTGTTTTTTGTGACAATCATTTCGAATAAATTAGGGACGTTTAAAAACATATCATCGTCAATTTTTAACAAATACTGTGCACTTCCAAGGCATCGACTAGATACTAATCTCATTATAAGTGTTGACTTTAAAGTGAGATTATAATAGGAATCTACAAAATCTTCTTGAATTATATCATCATATTTCTCACTTTCACCCAATATTGCTTTCTGTAATTAAGAAAGATAATAAGATATTTTTAGTATTAGTTAAAAATTGTAGTTAGTAAAGAATTCAGTACACTACGAACATTCAAACGTGAACGTACACAAGTTGAAGGTACGGAAAATCAAACAAACAAGGTCCAAATCGTGAAACGTGTCGCGAAGTACGGCAAACAGCGTGAAAAACAGTCGCGAAATCCTGGAGAACTCGCGAACGGATCCACGGTGCCGGTAGTGACGCATTCTGGACGTGAGGACCACCAGAACACAAAATAGATGCGAAATTGCCATGTGGAGGCGTAAAATTGTCATGTAAGGCGACAAAACTGGTAATCTAGTGTCAAATCGAACGGGCGTGGCGCTAACCGGTCGACAAAACCTTGTATACCAATTATTGGAAAATAATGGGACAAGGAGGTGTCGACATTAGTGCCTGTCTGGAGCTCTTCGCCGTAGAGTTCTACCGAAAAAGTGAACAAACTCCCAGGTAAAGACTCACACACACACACACACACACACACACACACACACACACACACACACACACACACACACACACAACCTCACACACACATATCACTCATTTACCCATTCCATATACATATCAATTAAGATCACCAACACACTTCCCTATATTTATCATATACCCATTTCCTATATTTACCAACATCCTTCACAATCCAACACATTTCCCTATACTTATTAATTACCTATCCTTTCCTACACTTATCAATATCCTCCACAACCTAACACACTTCCATATAGTTATCAATTACCCATCCAAATTCCTACACTTGCTAATATCCTCCACAATAATAAATATATAAACACCTTGATAAAATCCATCACACAATATGCCACGAACAAGATCCAAATACCGAAAACAGCCAGATCCCCTCTACCAGCGAAATCAGAAGCTGAACGGCAAACTGATTCCGACTCCCAATCCACATCCTCACAAACCTCACGCGTGTCAGTCAGTATTGACGGACACGAACCAAGGACGCCACAGAAATGGAAGCAGGCTCTCACTGGGATCTGCCACCAAAATCCTGAGGTGGCCAGCGAACACCTCACACTACCCAAAATCCAAAAAACCAAAAAAACAATAACAGCAACCCCTGAAAACATCCAAAAAATCCTTCAAAATGCCTTTATGTCCGCCGTTCCTGGATACAATCCCTCTCCCTCCCCTCCAGCACCATCCACCCCCGTACCCCTCCTCCACCCTCACCACCACCCTCTCCCATACATCCACCATCCCCAGACCTCCACCAAAACCAACCAAACCTATCCCTAAACCTACCCATAAAAACACACCACACACTCAGATACTACATTACACTAATTCCTCAAAAATATTCCAGCCAAAGAAAACTCCTAAGAACCTTCAAAAACCATAATCTCCTCGGAGATATCCCATTTGAACTGGAAACGGAAGCTCTATACAACAGGCCCTCTTCCTAACCTAAAGGAGTGGGAGAAGGGTCTGCGATCCCTAACCGAAAGCCACATATCCATATCCAAGCAAAAACCCTCAGAATACATCGAAACAAAAAATACCACCGCTAAAATCCTAGCCACTCCTAAGAAAACACAAAAAAACACACAATCCGAACAATACCACCCCACCCCTTCCACCTCCAAACCAGATATACCTCAACATACCCTCAACCCCCCTCCAATCAAACTCCTATACACACTCCAGAAATAATAACACCACACCCTATACACTCGCAAACCAACTCACCAAACCCCCAACCATCATTCCTAGCCTCCCCTCAACAACCACCTAAATTCAAAAGTTACCGAATCGAAGACATTCCCACAGATATCTGTCAGCAGAGACCATTCTATCGTCTTCTCAAAGAGCACAACCTTATCCCACAATTAGAGTCGATAAAAGTCTTCCCCGTCCAAAAGGCAGCTTCTGTACGAACTACCAAACTCCTTGATATCGCCAACATCACGGCAAAACTCCGAAATATCACAAATAACGATTTAATCCGAATCATTGCCCGTCTACCAAAATCCCAAAATTCTCAACCCAACCCAAATAATTCGCCTATCTTTCACTTCATCATAGCCGGCGTTGCAAAAACCCTATCTCCAAAAACCATCGAGGATAATCTATCCGAAAACAACTTCCCATTTACAAAAATAGTTCGTATAATTGCCCGCTCCACTAATCAACCCACCTCCTATATCAGAGTATTCACTAACTCTGAAATTAAGTTCGCTGAAGCGCTTTCGAGCGGCATTTTGATCGAGGGTGAACGGTTGGCCTGTGAAATACCACGATCAGGCAATTCCGTTCCCATGCGGTCGAAGTATTGCTCGAAATGTTGCAAAAGCGGACATTTTAACAACGAATGCACCGAAAAATCAATTATTTGCCCGTATTGCGGGCTCGGCCACAGGTCCTCTGCATGCCCCACGATATCTGCCCCCAAATGTCCGAACTGTAACGGTCCTCATCCCGCCTTCTCACCACGATGTCCTCACCGTAGCGCTCATCCCGCTAACTACGTTCAAACCCAACCAGTATACACAGAAAAGCAAATCCCATCCTACGACCTATCCTCCGACATGAAATCATTAATCTTCTTCACATCCATGCTCCTTTTCAACGTCTTCCCTGAAAAGAGAAGCGCAACTATCCGATACCTCAATCAACTATCCAATGCAATGTACGGATGTGCTATAGCCACCTCCTGCACCAACAATCTCATAAACCAAACCTTACACCCACCTACACATCTAAATACATCATCACACACATCACCTAACACAATCCCGTACTCACTTTACCTCCACTCCGCTCACAATCCTAAATAATAAACATATACAAACACTACACACAACCAAATTAATAAACACATAAATCCAATACTACATGTAACCAAATTAATAAACACATAAACCCCACACAAACACCCAAATAAATCACCTACACTGTGAGCATCGCACAAGCTCCTTCAGAGCCGATTAAATATCACAAGGACAGGGGGAGATTGGTTTTCTGTGGCTTCCCAATCTCATTGCACAATGATACCTGATCCTAGGCGAGGATATAGCCACAGCTATCCTCCACGCGTTTTCCAACAAACAAAAGATGGCCAACGATCTGAAAGGAATCGTTTTTTATCCACGGAACTTGTACTTCGTGACAGGCTTGGTTCACCGGGCTACTTCTTCCGGAAGATCCAGGTTTTTCTCCTCTTCCCTTCTTCTTCTTTTCCGGCAACTCCTTTCCTAATCCCTCTCCCGTTACACTTCTTTAGCGGCGGCGCCCCTAGTCTCAGGATTTCGACGTCGTATGAACGAAAACCAGAATTAGATTCAAAATAAGCATAAGCAACCAAACAATTAACCCATCCTTGAAGAAGTAAGAAAGCTTAAACAAGGTTAAAACGCTTGACTTGACTTGTAAACAATTTAAAAAGTTGTGATAAGTACATTAAATGATTGACATTATGGATTGGATATGAGCTTATTTTCAACATTTCAACAACATTCAAAACAACAAACACGTTGAGATCTATTTTGTCCAAAACCAAACCTAACAATGAACAAGAAAGGACAAAGAATTGCATTTATAAAATACCTTGTGAATGCGATCAGTTTTATTTAGGTGAATCATCAAGGCCATTAAATGTTAGAATAAGTGAACATCAATCTTATATTAAAAATAGGGAATTTGATAGATCTCAAATATGTAAACACGCATGGGATAATGAACATAGGGTTTAATGGAATAATTTAAATATAGTCCTAAAAGAAACGGATGGTAAAAAAAGAAAAATCAAAGAAGCGGCTCTAATTATGCTAAATGAGGCCAATTGTGTCGCAAATTCCTCGGCAGAATGTAATAGGATCTGGTTACCAATATTGAAAGAGGAAGTTATTAATAAAAAAATACCAGTATTAGTAAGTCAGTAACATATAGAGGATACATCATTTATATTTTTTAAATAAACGTAACATATAAAATCAGAATTTTGATGTTTGTTGAAAGTAAACTAAATTCACGAACAAATACTAATTACAATGTCGGGATAGTATTATGAGGTTTTTTTCCTGGTTTTTCCCTCATAATTTACTATGGAATCACTAACAGGAGAATTTTACTGTCATCATGTCATGTGTTGGTCTTTTTAAAGACGAATTACATGCTATGATTTTTTCTGACGGATATTCTCAAGTTAAAGTTGATTTCATGTAATCGAATGAACTATCTTATAAGTAAAGTCGTCCCAGGAGCGCAACTCAACAATATTGGCAATATCATTTTAAAGTCGTCTACTTTAAAATGCATAATGTATGTCTGAATTGTCAATATAACTGAGTCAGATAAAATTAAATTATTAGAAGAATTTTTTCACTATGTAACAAAAAACAAATTTTGTTTAATTTACTGTTTGTATTTTGAGAACGATTTCCGAAGTGGAAATTGAAACGTCAATAAACGTATTTTTATCTTTAATTGTGGCTTATTCCCAGTTATAAATAGTAATTATATTACTTAAACATATGACGAATCTCATGCATACTTAAGATCTGATCGAAGTGATTATATGTTATTTTTCCCTACATCTCTGTTTTTCAATTTACACATTCCAAGGAAATCGAATATTGAAGAAACGCCAGACAATGTATGATAGCGGTCCGATGATAATTATAATTTATATTTAAAGACGGAAGTATTTTATTTAGCCTCACGGCCTGATGGCCCCACTATGGCAAGAGAAATTTCTATCACGCACATAGACGTATATTGAAACTTCTCACTCTCTTTCTACACCACCAAAAAGAGACGCTGCTATATTTATTTGATGTAAGACAGAGACACAACGAATAACGAAAAAAATATGGTGTTGTCACTTAGTTCTACAGACTGCTCAGTCTTTGTTAATATATACGTCTATGATCGTGCAGTACATTCTCGTAGATGCCTAATGTCAAAATTTCAGCCGAATCGGATCGTAGTTTTGTTTTAACCGCATGTGGAAGCGGGCGATTTGATTCTTGTGTTTCGAAGGGAAATCGCTCACCGAAATTAAAGAGCTCTTGGATGTTGTGTACAATGACTCTTCTCCTTCGATGGTGACCATCAAAAATTGGTTTAACGAGTTTCAACGTGGTCGTACGTCGGTTTTTGCGGTCAAAAGAGCGCATGCCTCATATCCTTCATGACATTTTGGGTATGATAAAACTGTCAGAACGATGGGTGCTGCTTTTACTAACTCAGGACAACAAGGCAACCGTGAGATCAGTTCAGAGAAGTGTTTGACGATGTTTAAGCGCAGTATGAAGGAGTTTCTGAGTCGTTTCGTGACCACCGATGAAACATAGATCCACTGGTACACACCAGAGACTAAGGAACAGTCGAAACGTTGGAATTTACTCGGGAAACGTATTCTAAAGAAATGAAGATGGTCCTTTCGGCCGAAAAGGTGGTGTCCCACCATTTTCAGGTATTCACAAGGTGTTATCTACATCGACTATATGGAGAAGGACAAAACGGCAATTGGAGTCTACTATGCCAGAAAAAACAGCCCTATTTGGAGAAGAAAAAGTGCTTTTCCATCATGACGATGCACAGGCTCACACCTTAGTCATCGACACGGCCACACTGAACGTATTAGCCTACGAACTGCTGCCCTATCTACCGTATTCTGCAATTTCCACTCTATGCGATTTCTTTATTTTTAAACTTAAAAAAATTCTCAACTGTCAGAAACTTGAGCCTGATGAGATCATGGCCGCCACAGAGGCCTACTTTGAGAACTTTAGGAAAACTTATCTTTTAGATGGGTTAAATAAATTAGAGCATCGCTGGGTATCATGCCGAAAGAAGACTGTTGAGAATTAAATGGCGACTTTTCCAAAATTTTTATTTTGTATGCTTTGTACATTTCAAAAGCATTCTGCATCTCTGTCCAAAACATCAACAAAACCAATAGTACTAAAGTTGCAGACAAAATATTCAAACCGTTTCCTCTGTAATTTTGCAGAATCTGCATTTTATCCATTTTAAAAAGATAAAAAAAAGTAAGCACTGTACACAGTTCAGTTCTCTGAAGTTTTAAGAGTATTTTTACGCAAGAAGAGAAAGTATTTTTACAAATATTTCAGCGTTATTTTTTGCATATAAGCTCTACACCAGTAAATTGCTATAATATAATAGTATATAATAGTAGTATAGTAGTAACATAGTATATAATAGTAAAGTTAAAACATTTACCTGTATTTCTGGATCTAATGACTTTCCAATAAAAAATGTGACCGAGCCATTATATTTCTTGATATTTTCTTTATTGCCCCAAGTTTCTCTTATAGTTTGTCTTTCATTTTTATTGGATGGTGCCGATGTGACAATCATTAATGTCAATAATGGTTCATTGCAAAAACGTGTAGGAACAATTTGTGTGGATATGTGACTTAAATAATGACTTACATTCCTATCTACATTTTTATCCCAGCCTTCAACTGCAAAAAATTGAGAACAATAATATAAAATGTCATTAAACTAACAAATGTTATTATTAAACTTTCAGTAGAAACTATCTTAAGTTACTATGCAGATGATAATTAATCATCTCTAGATTAAACCCTAAATTGAAGTGTTAAATTTTTTTTTTGTATTGTAGTATTTTTAAGTCATATCCTGTTAGCTATTGGGCTGTTACTATTGGTGATTTTCTGGATGAAAGTCGGTTTGCTGCTAAACTCGGGATGTCTTCAAGGATTAGGAGTTGTAAATTACTATTATGAACCAATATAGTATATATGAGCATATTAAGCTGCATATCCACTATCTTCATATGATGACTATTTAGCCAGACAGAGTAAACCAAACTTAGCAGAGATGTTCATAGTGTGCCCGAAGATGGACCTAGGATTAGTACCGCAGAGATTCTGAATAAGGTTATTTCTAATACTTATTTTTTTTGCAGCTGTTTGTAGATGTTCTTTAAACAGAGTCCTGTCTAAGGTAACTCCCATATATTAGTTGTTGAAAAGCACCGGAGCAAGGACTGATCCTTGTGGTAGTCCATTCATCGGATCCAAAAAATGTATTCGTAAATGGCTAGAAGACAGAAGCCCACGAACATGAGAAGAATATGTTACCCTTAGACAACAAGTGAAGCAAAGAATAACGCTCAAACGAACAAATACAGGGGTAATAAAAAAAGCCAGTCAAGACGACATGCAAATACATACATCGATAAATGATGAGTTTAATGAGCGAATTTTGATGGAGGAAAAGGAGCAAGACGGCAACGAAAGGAACTCGATTAGCTAAAAAAACTGCTCAACAAGAGGAAGAGCAGGTCTTTAATGATTAGGGCTAATTGGTATATAGTCCAGAAATAGCAGCATAATCAATTTTAATTGATCAAACTAGATATTTTTAATAAAAATAAAAAAAAAAACGATAAAAACTTTAAATCCGTTTTTCTCGAAATCACTTGCTTTCGCAAGGCCGACAGTTAATCTACGGATTGGCTGGACCGATTTGAATAAATCTTGATGTGTTTTACTTGATAACATATCTTACATGCGAATTTACCTCAATTGGGCCAAAAAATGAAAACAAAATAATATTGTGGCGTAAGAAAAATAGTGAATAAATTAGAAATAAAACTTTTCTAGGGTTATAAGAGGATTTATTGTTTATAATTTTCTTAAAAAATGCCACCATTTTGATACAACATTGAAAAGTTTATTATTAAACTAGTGTGTATAGAACGTAAACTTTCCTCCAAAATAGTTTATTTTTATTTTTCATAAGAATACATTTTGGTTTTCACCTTCATTTCACAAGTCATAGTAGTTCCTATGAAACACAAAAACTTATTTTAAATTGGTAAAGTAATTATACATAAAAATTAACTGTTAGCAACCAATAAAATGAATTGTACATCAATCAACAACTGAAAAATCCATTGATCTAAATTTCAAGTTCATAGAGCTTATAATGTACCTTTAAAATTATAATAATATAAATTAAATTAGTACACAATTTTGACCTAATGGTTTAAATAATGACATTTTAATTACTATTTAACTGGGAATAAGCCACAATTAAAGGTAAAAATATGTTTATTGACGTTTCAATTTCCACTTCGGAAATCATTCTCAAAATACAAACAGTAAATTAAAAAAAAAAAAAATAATTACTGTTTGTATTTTGAGAACGATTTCCGAAGTGGAAACTGAAACGTCAATAAACATATGTTTACCTTTAATTGTGGCTTATTCTCAGTTAAATAGTAATTAGTAGTAAAATAGTAATTAATTTAAAATGCCACAAGAAAATAGCTTCAGAACAATGACATTTTAATTTAAATATATAACTTTCGGGCGCTATTGGCGCTCAAAAACGATTAAAAAAAACTTTAACATAAGTTATATGTAAGATTTTAGGAACAAAAAACTGGATCTCTAGTTTGAAAGTCATTTTAGCTATTAGTAACATTAATTGTTATCTAATTTATTGCAGTCTATCAAATATTATAATCTATTTGGAATAACCTTAAATGCCCTTCAATGCAACGGGATTAAAACCATTTAATAAATCCAAACTAGATAGCCAGGATATGACTTTGAAAAATCAATACAAATAATAATGATAAAATATTCAAATTACCTTTATGCTCAACATTTAGATACACTAAAATCAATACTATAATTACTGTAACAATCAATCCAATATATATTTTTAAACTCATTTCAAAGCACAACTAGAACTTCTGTGTACCACATATAACCTGCAATGTTCTTTAATATTTAGTCACACCATATTACGGCCAGATATAATACCAAATAATTTATAAATACGAGCAATAAGTTGGAATTGGAACCATTATTTTCATGTGTACTGCCATGTGCTGCAAGGTAAATACAATACAAATACAATGTAAACAAAATTCTGAAGTTTCAAAATGTTTCAAATTTGACAGATACGGCCCATACAGTAAAGGCCCGTTTACATGTGTTCACTAGCTGGCGCCAGTCTCACTGGCATGCCAGTGGTTAACCCATCGACGATGGTTAACCATCGGATGAGGGCCATGCCACAGAATAATAAACAAACAGAATACCCACTCTCCACGGAAAATTAAGTACGCGCATCTCCTCCGCGCAGACGTTCCGCCATGTTTTAGGAGGATTTTAAAGAAATTAGTGTTGTTTATGTGGTGTGCATGAAAAAATTAACCAGGTTTATTTGACTTACGGCAATCAAAGACATACAATACAATTATATTAACATTGTTAAATATAATAACATAAATATAATATAATTAAACATAAATATAAACAATTACATAACCACACAAATCATATGTCTGTGTCCTCCTAAAACATGGCGCGCGTGCTGAAAAACTTCAAAGGCGGCATCTGAGAGTGGCCCTTCTGTTTGTTTATTATTCTGTGGCCATGCTATGATTAACAAGATAGGATGTTCCCAGATATGATATTGCCACGCACTAAACTCGTACACTCACGCGCATGACGTCACCTTGTGCTAAATTTTCAAAATGTATTCATGCTTGCGGATGAAACGAACTGTTGAAATTCTAATATAATTTACTAGATGTTTTATTTACTACGTGAATTTAAGCTTAAGTATTTAAATTAGTATATTGTAAAAAATAACAATTTTCCCATAAGAGTGAAGTTTGATGGAGGGAGCCATGGCCGAATGCCACAAATTGCAAACTATGGAATGTGATTTTCATACAATATATATTTTATATATAGTAGTTAGGTATTATTGACTGACACGTTAGGTAAACTATTTCTTTTGAGGTTGCAGTCATTAATAGGGCAGAATAAGTAAAACTTTTTGTTCTTTTATTTAGCTTTCACAAAAATGTATTAGCTTCTTCAGGATATGCTAAAATATGGTTAATTATGGTAAATAATATGGTAAAAATTATTTAATCTCCCCACTATATATATATATATATATATATATATATATATATAATATATATATATATATTATATATATATATATATATATATATTATATATATATATATATATATATATATATTAATAAAGTATTCAACTAGTGAATTCAGAGGTTAATCGGTCGTTCAGGTTGGCAAAATAAAAAACAGAAGTCAACTTACTTCATAAGTTTATAGAAGACATTTCGCTTTATACTTCTAAAGCTTCATCAGTTCTAACTCAATATTTAGTATTAAAGATGTTATTATATATGTACTTAAGTTTATTCATTATTTAGAACTAACTTAAAAAAAAAAACAGAAACAAAGGACACAAAAACTTTGCAAAAAATAATATCATTCGCAGAAACGAAGATTTAACAAAATTTTAAACGTACATTTGGCTTCATTTAGAGATGGTTCTCGAATGAAGACAAACAAAATACTCACCAGTGTTTTGTTTGTCTTCATTGGAGAACCATCTCTAAATGAAGGCAAATGTACGTTTAAAATTTTGTTAAATCTTCGTTTCTGCGAATATTATTTTTTGCAAAGTTTTTGTGTCCTTTGTTTCTGTTTTTTTTTAAGTTAGTTCTAAATAATGAGTAAACTTAAGTACATATATAATAACATCTTTAATACTACATATTGAGTTAGAACTGATGAAGCTTTAGAAGGATAAAGCGAAACGTCTTCTATAAACTTATAAAGTAGTTGACTTCTGTTTTATATTTTGCCAACCTGAATGATCGATTCATGACTTCAATCACTTTCTACAAAGTGCTTAGAGCAAACACGAGCAAATTTAACATTAAAATTATCCTGGCGTTTACACAAATGTTACCAAACAGCTTGCATTTCTTTGTCTTTTGGAAAGCTATAAAATGCTGTACCGGGACAAAACTCTTGCACATATTGTCAACGGCACAACCATACATTGCACACCTCATATCGGAAATAATTTAAAGCCTTGTAACACTTTTAAAATATTATTTTATTAAATATTGGCTATGAACCGTAAATGTACATAAACGTCAAAACACAATATGGCGAAATTTAGCACAAGTTGACGTCACAAAAGTCATGCATAAGCCACGCCCACATGCGCGGTATCTTATCTGTTTGTATTTGTATCATGGGATGTTCCTGTAGCACAAAATCGGTCCTGTTCGCGCATGCCGTCATTGGAGAGTAGAATTTGAATTATTGTTAAAGTTAAATGGGATTTGTATGCATTCTGTGATGAAATTACTAGATGAAAATAAGTTAAGAGGTTTAATAATTACAATAATCGTACACATAAAAGGATATCTCCAAACTATTTATTAAAGATTATTTATTGACACATACAAAAAACTGACATTTCGAACTTGCAACTCTTCAATGACGTCACGGCTTATGCGCAATATCTTCTTATCATAGTATCATGGTTATTGGTTATCACAGTGATATGTTATCACCAATGACGTATAATATATAGACTCGGTGAACGCTTTAAAAAGTGTCCAAAACATGAATACCTTTGTTATTGTTTTGATACGAAGACGCACGAAGTTCATGATTTCTTACGAAGCATCACGAAGTTGATCTTATGTTTTAAAACATCATGGACGTATGAAAACATTTTTTCCATTTTGTGTGACAAGCCAATTTTATTTTAAATTGTTGCGAGTTATTTACCTACTATTTTAGTAAAATGCCATACTATTTTATCAAAATAATTATTTCTTTTATAGACGGGAACAAAAAGAAATCATAAATATTTAATTTTAATTAAAAAAATAATTATTCTCATTAACATATAAATGAGCACGCCGCTGTTCTGATAAACATACCTTCAACCTTGAGCCGAGATCTTTCGGACACTTGATTCTATAGCAAGAATAGGGGACTGCGTAGTCTATATATTATACGTCATTGGTTATCACAACTGCACACCACAGACCACTAATAACTAGACGTTTCACGTAGGTAGCTCAAGGTCAAACCAAACTTAATGTCAGTTGTAGTACCGATACGAATCTTCAGATGTCGCTTTACTCTGTCTTTACCTTTACTCTACAGTTTAGGTTTAGTAGAACACAACCACAGAATAATAAACAATCAGAAGGGCCACTCTCAGATGCCGCCTTTGAAGTTTTTCAGCACGCGCGCCATGTTTTAGGAGGACACAGACATATGATTTGTGTGGTTATGTAATTGTTTATA
This sequence comes from Diabrotica balteata, assembly GCA_918026665.1. Lineage (NCBI taxonomy): Eukaryota > Metazoa > Arthropoda > Insecta > Coleoptera > Chrysomelidae > Diabrotica > Diabrotica balteata. Next base: position 44,689,765 of record OU898277.1, read on the forward strand.
TTTATGTTTAATTATATTATATTTATGTTATTATATTTAACAATGTTAATATAATTGTATAGTATGTCTATGATTGCCGTAAGTCAAATAAACCTGGTTAATTTTTCCATGCACACCACATAATTTCTTTAAAATCCTCCTAAAACATGGCGGAACGTCTGCGCGGAGGAGATGCGCGTACTTAATTTTCCGTGGAGAGTGGGTATTCTGCTTGTTTATTATTCTGTGACACAACTAAGAATTATAATTGTCAATCGCCAATTGTCATATTAGCGTCTATATTTTGATTTTGTTAAATTGTAAATTACAAATCCCCTACCTCAGTGATATGTGTTTTAAATGTTCCTGGTGGTGTTCAAACAGTATTTTGCAGATTAATAATAATTAGTTAAATGGTTCTTCACAATAAATGTTGTATCCTACAATGTACCAATTCGTCATTAATTAGACATGCCTTCCAAAGCCTTGATAAAGACATTACACGATTTAGGAAGTGGCTTAGTGTTACAAATAATCCTAATTTAGATATGATGAATGCTAGTACAGTTTTTAAAACAAAATGAGTCTGCAGTACACTTTGAAGATAAGTTTGTTTCTTGATGGAGTCATAAATTGTATAAAAATGCAAATCCTAGCTTACATTTGTATGGTGATCATATTATTCAGTAGAAGAGTTTCTTAACGAATAGTGCTATGTACAAGTAACTAAACTATTTGTATAAATATATATATTTCAGTATCACATGCTGAAACTTAAATGTATTAGTTCGTAAGGATTTATTAAGCAATTTATTTAAATTTTAGAATACATTGTGTATTCTATTATCTTTTATTTTGTGATATTGACGATTTATGTAATTTCAGTAAATTTTAAATTGCTATTTTTCTGACTTTTTGTAAGCTTTGTCCATAAAATTGTACAATTTTCAGTGGTAATAGCATATTTTTATTCTATTCTAAATTACAAAGTTGTTTTACAAGTGTTAAATAAATAAATAAATTACATTTTGTTTTATTTTTTCCTACATGGTATTGTGTATATTTGAATTTAAAAATGTCAAATGCATTTTTTTTTTCAAATATATTAAATTATATTTAAATATTTTAAGCTTTATTTAAATTTTCCCACCAAAATTAAAATTTGAAATTCCCGCGTAATTTCCCGGTTGAATTAGTTCCGATACGAATCTTATGGAGCGCTGAATTTCATATCCAACTAAAGCATTGTCGTGGAACATCCTGGAGGTAGGTGATCTGTGCTGCACACTGCACAGAATCGGTCACAGAACACACAGGTTGTTACACGAAATCAGAGTTGCCAATACCTCAATACATACATGGTGTCCATAATACCAAAGACTATCTACTCCATCTATCTACTTGGTGTAAATGGTCTTTGCATAATACCTTCCGAAAACATATAATTAAAATAAAACTATTAAAATAAAAACGTATACCAATATATGAACTGTTTTTATGAGAAATATATGATCTTTAATGGGTTTAAACTAGAATTTCATTTAAAATTACGTTTGGATTTCCAACTAGAACATTATTCTCAAAAAACCTCATTCTTAAAAATTCCTCAAAATTTTTTAGCTGAATATCAAACCGTCACCACAGAATAATAAACAATCAGAATGCCCACTCTGCTTGAAAAAATATGTACGCGCATCTCGTTCGCGCAGATGGAATCAGCTATGTTTTAAACGGAGCCAGTGCTGTTCAATGACATTTTATTTGGTGTGTATAGACAAATTAACTCGGTTTAATTTATTTACAACAACTACAGACATAATATGCACTATTTTGTTCGTACTTTTAGTTGAGGAATAGATTAAATTATTTCACTGTACTAAATTATTAATCTCTAAAAATTTAAATTAAAGTCCTGTCGTAGCTTGTCACAAATTTCTCAATTTGAGTCTATGTTTCCGTCTAAAATATGGCGATCGCGTGCTGACAAACTTCAAAGGCGGCATCTGAGAGTGGGCATTCTGATTGTTATTTATTCTGTGCCGTCACAAATAGAAATATAACATATTTTCAATTAAAATTGCGGTTTATTCCAATTATATATAGAGGCTATAGAAATGTCCAAGAACATAGTTTCAGAACCATATTGGGTAAAGGTAATTTTTGAAATTAATTTAGGCTACAAGTTTAAAGAGCTGTTGCATCTATTTGCAAAGTATCCATTACATTGTGAAATGCTCCGAAGTGAATGCTAAAGGAGCATTTTGGGATAAGCTTGTGTTATGGTGGTTGCATACGGCGTTAGAATTGAGTATATCATAAGTATAAATATTAACAAAAACGATAAGTAAATCGTTGACCCTTAATGCGTAAATAAACGCTGTCTTTATGTGGTCTCTACACTCAATTAAATTATGGAACTAAATTTTTATAGGAGAATCGCATCATAATTAGATGTTAACAAAGTTGGTTCGTTCTGACCAGTATTCAATTCTATACTCATTTGTAATAGTATATAAAATATTCAACAGTTAATCGTCTAAATATAATTTTTTATCTTTAATAAACTTATAACCCCATAAATGTAAGAATAATCTGTCTGTCATATCATTACGCGTAGTTGTGGTTTTTATTTATCTTTTGCTCCAATGTTTTAGGTTATAACCTCAACTTCTCTCATTTTGACATTTTCTTTTGTATGTTATTCAATTTACGATTTTTAAAGTATCACAATCTTATCAAAAGAATAAAATTTGTTACAAAAATAAAAAAATTGATAACACCTTCTTTTGTATAAGTAAGTAGCTAAACAAAATTATATCAAAATTAAATTTTATACCTTTTTGCCACCTTATTAAGTTGTACTTGTTTTTACAGCTTATTACAATTAATGTTTAAACAACCTATGGTTGGGACATCAATCGACGTTATGAGTACCTGTGATATTTTCCATAATTTATAGTACTGGATTTGGTAAGATTCTGTTTTAATATTTTAACTAAGATCTTGATATCATATTTTTTTAAACAAATATTTTTTGAAGTGATATATTCACTGTTTATTGTGGACTAACACCATTAATTACTCTAGACCTGTCCTTTTTAATTGCAAAAATTCTAAAATACTGTTTTTGGAATTATTAATTGACTTCTTTAAATTGAGGTTAACTGATTTGCTCAAGGTCGAATCAATGTTTGCACTGGACAAATTTTTATAATTCTGGAGTATTAAACTTAATAATACACTAATGTTTATCCCCTACCTAAATCAATTATTGCTTTAATGACACCAGTTATTTACACCCACAATTTTTTTCACAAATTTTTACCAAAATGTGAAAATTTTTACTATTTTTTTGTATTTAAGATGGTTCCAAACCTTATATTAATCTAGTTCACAATAAACATGTCAATGCCGAAAACTTACAACACTAACCAATATTTACAAGATATCTAGTTAACAAACATTCAAGGGTTAATAAAATAGAAAATAAATAATTGTTTAGCTCCTTGTAATGTAAATAATAATAATATACCAAATTTTTACTAAACTTATGAATGAAAACGATTCTCCAAAGAATAGTTTAAGATTTTACAATTTTACTTTATTACTTTTTTTTTACTTTATTGTACTCATTCAATTAATTAGCAGAAAAAGCAAGATACTAATATATGAAACTCTTATTAAACCTGTCCTGACATGCGTCAGAGACATGGACTGGTAAAAAGTGACAAAGAACTGTTAGGCTGCTTTGAAAGAAGAATACTTGGGCACATATATGGAGGAGTACAAGAAAGCGGGATATGGCACAGGCGTTACAATTTTGAGTTGTATCAATGCTATGAAAAATGCAACATTGTCAAGTCTATTAAAATGAATATACTAAGGAGGCTAGGACACCTTGAAAGAATGGTCACTGGAGACCCCCAAAGACAGATATTATATCAAGAGCCAGTAGGAACTAGGAAGAGAGGCAGGCCAAGATCTAGTCAAAGCTCAAGTTAAAACTCAAGTCGAAGATGAATTGAGGAATCTTGGGGTCAGAAATTGGAAAGCCAGGAAAGATAGTGGGGAATGGAGACTAATTCTTGAACAGGCCAAGACCCACCCAGGGTTGTAGAGCCAAAGATGATGATGATGATTGTATCATTCAAACAAATTATTGAAAGGTCTACTATTATTAAGCATTAATGCATTTTCTAGGTGACTAAAAAATGCAATGGATTATCTTTCAGATTATCTTTTATGTTTTCCCATTTTTCATTAAGGGCAGTTGAGGTGTTAACACTTTGTGTACTTTATTATTTTGAATTTTAAAGTTAATACCTCTTGTTTTATATTTTTACCTATTTAATAAAATCTGTTCTTTTTAGAACAAAATTAGTGCGTTTTATTTAAAAAATGTCATGTAAGAATTTAAATAGTCGTTGTAAAGAGATGGTAATACTTTTGCAATAATTATGTGACCTATTTGATTTAAAAATGGAGTCAGGATTTTTTTACACTTTAGCAACTATGTCAACTTAGATCTCTGACGTAGATAATGACATGCATCGGTATGTAAATTAGATGAAGTATATTGCAATATGATAGATGCATCTTATATACCGCACATTGAAATCAAAAGTGGCACTATATAAAAAAACTCAATTTTACAGTATAGCTGTTTAAAGTTTTTTAACATGATTTTTGTGCCCAGACTTAAAAAATAAATTGAAAACAAGCAATGTGATTAGTTTTAAATAATAATTTAATTATCTCTTTTTCAGTATAAAATAACTTTTAAATAAATTAACTAGTGTTTGTTGAAAAAAAAGGTATTTGAAAAAAAATTCAGTATAGTGTCACTTTTGTTTTTATACAATCAATTATTTTTTGTTTAATGGCATATTTAATTCATTAACTCTTCTACTATTCTACTACTCCAATTGAGTAAATGAATGTCAGAAATAAAATATAAACTAATTTTAGGTGAATAAAGTATTTATTTGTATGTACTACAAAAGAAAGTCTTACTCGAATCAGTCACGACAATATCACGCACTATTTTAATTAAAATAAAATATTTTAAGACTATATTTTATCAAAATAAACTAAGAAAATAAACGAATCATAACAAAAAATGCAAATAGGCATTTTTAAAAATGTACTTAAGAGCTATTACATTTTCAATTAAAAATACTTTCATAGTAGGATCGGTAATATCCAGGAATCAACCCCGAATCCACAAGACTCCTCACGTCATTGTTCTTCCTTTCGGATATATCCAATTTTTGGTGGTACAATGGTTTAAGTTCTTGAGGTCGGCTGTTTCTGGATATTCTTTTTGTCAAATCAAGTTCCTTGAAGTCATCAAAATAAGACGTTTTATAGAATATTTTAATCTTATTCATTACATTCTTTTCAATTTTAATGACTTTTATATCAGACAACTTTCTGTGTCTTCCTCTCTTTCACCTTCTAGAATACCAGTAAAAGAATCTTTTTTTTCCAGTTCAGTTCTGATACACCTGTCAGTTATATCTGGTGTATTTTTGTAGAATGTCTTACATACTCTGGTTTTGGTACTATTTATTTCAAAATAAAAAGCATTTTTTGCCTTCCTATTTGAATTCATTTTCTTGTATTGATATTTCGGGATAATATTTTGAATACTACAAGCTATGTATTCTCTTTGTCGGTCTAAGGAAGCCATAACCCAGTAAGCATCAGTTTTTGCCTTGACCCTCCAAATATTTTATCTGAGCATTTCAGCCGACAGCTATTTCCACAAGTTTGTTTTAGAATTTTTGCCGGAAAAACCTTTTTTGTTTTGGAAGTTGAAACATATTCTTGACCGGCATTTCTTAAACTCTTCGCAATACTGGCATACCTCTGCTTCTTTTTCTTCTCCTTATTTGGTTTATTATTGCCATCAGATGCTAAATGGGCGGCATTATTGTCATCGTGAGCTTGAGTACTTTGGTCATCTAACTGAGAATTTGAAGCTGTAGGAGCTACATTATCAACTCGATAATTATTGTCAAAATCCCGTTCCAAAAAATCGTCATTCAGCAGCGTGCCAGAGACATCATTTGCAAAATTTTCTTCGACATCATTGCCGACATAATTATGAGCAGTTTGGTCATTTGTAAGATATTCGTCATTTTTAGTAACTTCAGGTAACTGGTAATTTAGGTCGGTATTTATCCTGGAATTAATTACTTTGGCTTCATCAGTTTTTGAAAGATTAACATTGCTTGCAGAAGTTTCGGTAGCATGAGTATCTTGATTAGCTTTAGAGGTTGTAGGCAAATCAGACGACGTACTTGATGAAGAAGTCGAGAAACTAAAGGAAGAAGAAGAGCTGGAAGAAGATGAGGATGAACTGGAGAATGATGAAGTCGAAGTAGATCGGCGGCGTTTCTTTTTTGGGGGTAAGTACGTCCTATCATCATCTGAGGCGGGAGAAAAGTCGCCATCATCACTGATTTCAGCAGGTAAAAGGTTAGAGCTGTCTCCAATTTCATGTAAATTATTTATAATATTTAAAGCAGAAGATGTTATTTCTGTAAGTGAAACATCAGGCTGTTCGAAGTTCCTGGTTGAAGTAGGCACAGTATTTTGGGTATTACTGTCATTCCCAATTGCCAGTTGTAATATCTTTTTTCCTCTGCTTCTTGATGGATTCATGATAGTTCTTGTACCTTTAACAAATAGTACTTTTTTAGGTTATATTCAAAAATTAAAGTAATTGGTAGCAAATACATGGAAATCTAAAGTGATAAACTTATAAAATGATGAAATTAGCCTTTTACAAAGTTTTAGCTTTTATAAAATAATACGGAATAAACGTGATAAAAACAAAATGTCGGTGTTTAATATCCTAATTCTCTAATTAAATATACATTTTTAAATAAAACAATGACACTTAACTTAAAAATGACGTCTATTTAATATGGCAAGAAATTAAAAATATGACATTTTAACCACAAAAATGACACTAAGCACAATATGCCCCTTATTTATTCTATATAAACACAGTTATCTGGAATAGTTGAGTAAAATATCGGCACTATACAAAATATGCCAATAACGAAATCATAATTTGTTGTATTTTTACTATCAAGTAATTAAAAAAACGACATTATACAAAATATGTCACTTTTTCACTCACCTCAGCTAAGACTCTTTGCGGCGGCTGGACCTTTACTGGTTTAGTGTCGGTTTTTCGGTCACGACCCATGCTCGCGACAACAAAGTAAGAAGTGACATTAGCGACGTCTACAGAAAACCGAGCGAGCTATTACAACGGAGATCTTTGCAACAGACGTAGTTTTGCTCATAGATTTTAGATGTCGCTGTAACTAAAAACCACCGAATTTTGTATAATGCCACTTTTGATTTCAATGTGCGATACATAGATTTTTATTATAGTGTTAAAAAACCAGTTAGTAAAAGATTCACATACATATATTCTCATATTGCTTTTGTATAAACTTTTTTACAGAAATAAATTACAGCTACACAAGATATACAACTGATAATATATTACAAAAATTATTACATAATGAACCATTCCGCATCAAGCTAAATGAAAAAATTGTTATATTACTTATGCAGCAACATAAAAGCCAGAACACATGAAGATACAATTAGTAAAGAAAGACAATACACTCATGAGTCTAAGTATCTAAAAGGTTAAGAAATAGGCCCTGTCTCAAGGCCATACTCACCATAATATTAATTCATTCATAAGCCTTTCTTTCTCTCACAGTCTCTGATTTCATTTCTGAGCTACCTCAAAGTGACCATAATATACTGTCTATATAAATTCTCCATCTGGTATCACCTTCAATAATTGTCTTCAAACTTGGATTGCTTTCATTATTGCTTTTTTTCTACATATTAAAGAAAACAAGCACATCCAATGTCTGTTCAAACAAAAAAAGTTGTCTTTTGCAATTGACTCAATATGACATACTATAGTTTAAAAAAAATATGATATGCACTTACATATGAATACAATAATATTCAAATATTCTTTGTAGTTAGGCAAGGTGCTGCAAGGCCACAGACTCTTCAATGTTTGGGTCAATTGGCCCTCTTAGCATAATCCCTCATCTTTACCTGGGCACTACAAAGGACAAACAGGTTTTTATGTGTTCCAACAGCCACACAGACTCCAACTGCTGATATATTTTATTGTTTTTGGCGGTAACCCATTGAATATGAGGCCCTTATTGTCTTTGGGGCAGGTATTGTGTCATTGAGTTCATTGGTGCTAAAATATACAACTCACTCTGTTCCAGATTTTCTACCTCTAGCAGGTCATGCCATCAGTTGTAACTCATTTTGCTTATAGACTTTGTATACCAGCATCATCAAGTTGACCAGAAATCAATTTTTTAAATAAAAGTGATTTTAAAGATTTTTCAAAAATTAGCTATTTTCCAACGTTTGTCAATATTTACTAAAGATTTTCACTAAAAAAGAGTGTCACATTTGGACTCAGCATTTTTTACTTGACTTATGAAACATGTTTAAAGGAAATCCGTCACTACATGTAAACTTCATTTAAACCTAAACTTTTATTGAAAATAATTTTATTTTTGTTGAAGTTTTTGAAACAAAAAAAAAATCAGAATTGGGCCACATGGAAGGCTTCAGTTCGATATCTGGCATCATGAAAACTAAGACATTTTTACGAATATCCAAAACTCCTAGGTTGACCTAGTCTGAATAATATGAATACCTTGGGTAAAATCAGAAGTATTAATTAGCGGTTGAAACATAAAACTGGCTTTGTTACCTTTTTGTATCCCATAGGCCTAAGACAATAGACTAATAGACTAATCTACTATACTCCTAAATTAACTAGCGGGGACTACTAGTATTATTAATACTAGTATTATGTTACTTTTTTCATATACTGTACACACTCATATGAAATCAAAGCAACAATCCTCAACGCACATGGATATCATGGCTATATAATTTAAAAGGAAGACTGGGTAATAATACATGACGAATGCTTTTAAAGGAAATATGTTTTAAAATTCGGCTAATGCATTGCTAATATGCGCACTGTATACTTATAGTGGCACACCACTATAAGTGCTGTTGTGGCGGCAATCAATTATTATTACATTTACTTTTGCATACATATTTAAAAACCCCCATTGATTGACAATCACATTAACTGTGAAATATTTGCTGATAAATAAATGCTGTCTTAGTTTTCAAGGTATGAAAATATTTAAAATTCACTGTCAGAATGCTTTTGATGAGACATGGGTGACGCACAGTTATCATTGAATGTTTGGTCGTGATTAAGTTGATGAAAAAATGATTCATTATTAATGGCATTGTCTCAAATTTCAAGAAATTATCTACTCATACAAAATTATTACAAAAACTTAAACTATCGAAAATTGTGCTCAGCATGGGTAGCAAAGAGTGTGACTGGGGCATAAAACAAATGTTAAAGTGGTGACTTGTTTTTATTTGTTTTTTTTATGAGTACCTCATTAGTTAACAATAATTATTACAGAAAGAAGAAGTATACAAGTAATCTAAATACTAATAAATTTAATAGAGATACATCTTGTGATAAATTAATAACAAACTATAATAGAGACAAAGAATTACATTAACAATGTTAAAAAGTATACAAAAAATATAAAAAAATTCGCAAAACAATTGGGGCAATTTGCTCTTTAAGGTTCTTAGTATTTAAGTCAATGTTAACTTTATTCCCACTACACAGAATCCTTGAAATGTTAAAAATTTACTATAATTACATCTATATGGTAGTTAATAGCAAAAGTTATATTACTGTGCATGTTCCTTGGAGATGTATGTAAAGTAACTTAAGAAAATAATTGTGCACAGTCAAGGTTAGAATGAAGTACTTTAGATATGGCCCTAAGAATACTAATGGGCCAACCATTACTGATATTAGTTAGATCACCAGACTTAAAAATTGGTGTGACAAAACTAGTTTTCATAATAATGGACAATCGCAAAGATCTAGAAAAATTTTAAAATACTAGGTATTCAATGCAAGACAAGACAGTTAAGATTTGATTTCACATATAGTGCGTTTGTATCTTCTTCTTCTGGTTCCTATCCGTTTCGGATGTTGGAAATCATATTGGCAATCATAACCTTGCTCGCTGCGGCTCGAAACACCTCCGTTGAGGTTTTCTTAAACCGTGTTCTTAAATTCCGCAGCCATGATATTCTCCTTCTACCGGGTCCTCGCTTACCTGTGACTTTACCTTTCAATATAGAGTGTAGCAGGGAGTAACGGTGCTGATTTCTCATAACGTGTCCCAGATATTGCAATTTTATGCGTTTGATCGTAAACACAATCTCTGGTTCCTTCTTCATTTTTCCTAGAACTTCCTTGTTCGTGATCCTTGCTACCCATGATATTCTCAGCATTCTTCTATAAAGCCACATCTCAAATGCTTAAAGTTTTTTAATAGTGGTCTCTGTAAGCGTACATGACTCCGCCCCGTACAACAACACAGAGAAAACATAGCATCTCAAATGTCTCATTTTTGTATCAAGGGATATGTTGTGACTTTTGAAGATGGCGCTCATTTTGTTAAAGACTGTTGTTGCCTTTCCTATGCGGCACTTTATTTCCTGTAAATTGCTCCACTGTTCGTTAATAATAGTTCCCAGGTAACAATACTGTTTTACTCGCTCTATCTGCGTCCCATTAATGTATAGGTAGATGAGCCCCATTTATATTATCCTTGCTGATAATCATTTGTTTCGTTTTGTGGGTATTAATGTTTAGTCCGTACTGTTGACTGTACTCGTTTATTCTGTCCATTAGCCTCTGAAGTCCCTCTAAACTGTCTGCTATCACCATGGTGTCGTCGGCATATCTAACATTGTTTACTCTTTCACCATTTAGAAGGATGCCTTCGTCTATTCCGTAAAGAGCCTCGTTAAAAATTTTCTCTGAGTACATATTAAATATCAACGGCGATAGGATACATCCCTGTCTAACTCCACGTAGTATTTTTATGTGATGTTTCTTCTCCGTTATTTTTCATGTATGCGGTCTGATTCCAGTAGAGTTCTGAAATTATTCTGAGGTCTTTGTCATCCAGGTCTGCCTCTTTTAAAATGTTTATCATCTTTTGTTGTTGAACTCTGTCAAATGTCTTTTCATAGTCGATCAAGCACGCGTATACGTCGCAGTTAACGTCCCTGCATCTTTGAATCAGTATACTTCATCTAATTTACTTACCGTTGCACGTCATTATCATTGACAGAGATCGAAGTTGACATAGTTGCCAAAGTATAAAAAAATCCTGACTCCATTTTAAATCAAATAGGTCACATAATTATTGCAAAAGTATTACAATCTCTTTACAACGACTATTTAAATTCTTACGTGACATTTTTTAAATAAAACACACTAATTTTGTTCTAAAAAGAACAGATTTTATTAAATAGGTAAAAATATAGAACAAGAGGTATTCACTTTAAAATTCAAAATAATAAGACTGCAACTGTCAAATAAGTGTTACCAATTTATGCCAAAATATCACCTTCGTTCGATTACAGTTACAGTGTGTTCCGAACAAATATTCTTCATAAAAACGTTTTATAATGCATTTATATAAATTAAATGAAACATATTATTGTGTATTTCTTTAAGTTAACATTAATAGTAATCTTTAAATATTATTTCTACGCGTATATAATAAAATATGTCTAGTGGCTGTAATTCCAGTGTACTCGGCAAAGGAATTCTAAAAAAGAACACACCTACCGCCTAAATATTTCATGTTGGTATCATGTGACATCACGGGCTATGACGCCGATGACGTGCATCGGTATGTAAATTAGATGAAGTATATATCTGCTTATACGTATTTCACCCTAAAAGGGATTTTCGGAGCGGTTATTCAAAGACGCTCTGAAAGTGAAAACAAATCTTTCCTGTAGTAGTAGAAGCAACATTAAAATGGCTTCGTATGGACGCAAATAGCGACATCTGATAATAAATCCGTAAACTAATTTTTCGAAACCAAATTCAGATTTCTGCTTTAATCGGTGCCTTCTAAGAATTGCAAGGCAAAACAGACGTTGATAAAGATGTAATTAGAGACATGGGGAATCTCAAATTGCATTTCACAACATATCTCCTAAGCAAAAATCCTTAGCGAATTGGTTTCTAGTTTCTAGTATATCGAAATAATTATTTCGATATACTCTTTATGAGTACTAGCTGAGCATTTTTGCTTAGTTGAGGATATATATTATGGAATGCAATTTCAAGATTCCCCATGTCTCTAATTACATCTTTATCAACGTCTGTTTTGCCTTGCAATGCTTGCAATTCTTAGAAGGCACAGATTAAAGCAGAAATCTGAATTTGGTTTCGAAAAATTAGTTTACTATTTAATTTAAAACAAAAGGCGGAGTATGCTGAGTAAGAGGATCATTTGATGCTTGATAATGATCATCTAAATGAACTCAAGATTTCATCGCATCATTCGGTTGGTAAACAATTGATTCTCCATCCAGCTCCGATCCACCGTCCAGTAACTAGCTCGTTTTTCTGCAAATGAAGAAGTATCTTAGAGATCAACGCTGAGAGGATGACTATTGCCTCAATAAGCTCATGTTGCATGATGGTAAATCTTCAAAGACTGTACCAGGCGGTGTCCTGTTAAGAATGCCCTGGCGTGTGTTGGATTCAGGGTGGAAGGCTCCATTCGCACGTAGTCCTAGAGGAGTCGTGCTCACAGATGCAACCATAGCTCGCTGCCTACCAACTAAATTCCACACTCTCAACCAGACTACTCATGTGGTTGGTCCCCCTAGACCGGTGCATTACATGAATAGCCCGTGTTCTCTTTCTCTCTCTACAAAAAAATTTAGGCGAATTGATTTAAATGGTGGCGTCGCTTTACAATAAACTCATATTTGTTTCGTAGCTCTCTGTAAGAGAAATATTAATTTTAATATCGGTATAGACATCATTTAGATCAAATTGTACTTAGTTAAGATTGAAATGGGCGAAAAATTACGTCTTTTAATTAAAAATAATACATTATTTGGTATTCTCCAAATAATAACTTTGAAACTGTATTTTTTAGCTATTTTTAGAAGTACTGGATGTGAAAATAAAATTAGTTTTATAAAAATGAAACAAGATAAAAATTAATTCCAAAACTACTACTTAAATTAAAAATAATTCAAAAAAATTAGGAAATTCCACCGAATTAAATGTTTAAACAACCATCAACTTCTTCTGCCAAACAGAAACCAAATCTATTATCGAACGCCTTTTTCATGGCGTTAAGTTTATTTGGCGATATGTTCTGGCTAAGTTCGACTATCTTTTATCTTAGTTGTTTTAAGTTGGTGACTCGCTCGAATTGATGCATATACAAATTGGTCTTTAGTATCCCCCAAAAATAAAAATCTAGGAGAGTTAAGTCTGGTAACCGAAGGGGCCATTTTACTGTAGTAATTAAAATTCTTAAAATAAAGAGGAATAAAGATAATATTTATCTCCTAACAAAAACTTTCATCTCTTGTCCGATCAATCAAAGACAACATTTCAAATTAACAACACGGTGTGTATGAAATTTCGTGTGCAGACTGCCTCTGATCTTATATACGCCAAACAAATCGTAGAATCCAAAATAATATTTATGAATATTCAATTTCTATTCGCAATTCCGATTCAATTTCAGATCTAGGTCAACACCATCTTCAGACAGGTCACAAAATTGATTTTGAAAACTCTAGAACCATAGCCCCCATTCGCTTCTATAAACCAAGAATTATCCAAGAATTTAGAGTCATAGAAATTTAAAAAAAGGCCAAATTGTCTCAATAAAAGAAATGACGGCATCCGGGTACCTCCGGCATGAAAACCTCTTATAAAGAAAATACCGTCAGTTCCATCCGCCAATCAAAATCCTACCATCATAAATGTTCGCGATAACCCCAGCGCCAATCTCCACGCTAATTCCCACGCCAACCTCCACCCAAACTACGTCACCATCGGCGGTATAAATGAACTGTCCGCTGTTAGTGATTACTGTAGTAGTGTCTGGGGGCTCAGGAGACCGGAGACAATCTTGTTAAAAGGCCCTCTATCTCGTTTTTTTTAATGTCCCTATCTGCGTTTAACGTATACTCATTTACGAGTCAAAAACAATGATTTTTATTTACGTGTTAAAAAATTTAGAGTGAAGTGTTGGTGACAATGCCCTTTATCCATTCAATTTTTTTCAGATTCCAAAATGAAGACCAAATAAATTTTTACCGATTATAAAATGCTATGAAATAATATATTACCATGAAACCTGCAAAAAGAATGAAATTAAATATGGATGAATGCACGGAAGAAAGGGATGATAACCTTAAATTATATCCAATTTTAGCAGATGACTTGATTTGTGATCCACCCCTTATCGATGTGTATGTAGATACTATAAGTGACAGTAAGAAAATAAGTCAAGTGATAGTTGGTTTAAATACCGTATTGCCATTAGCAGAATTAACACACTTAAAAAGAATGAAAAATAAAGAAATAATTTTATATTCTGCATCCATTCCACAAGAAGAATTGAAAAATATACTTGTAGAGAAAGGTTTTGATATTTCACATCCCTGGGAAATACAATAAGAATTGCACAGGTGTCAAAATTACCTCCAAAAACTAGAAAACAATTTGATAAAATGAACCAATTTTGGCCTTGTAATTTTCATCCTAATAAGTATCTAGAAAAACTAACAACAAACACTTTATTTTCACCAAAAGAGCTGGAGTCCCATTACCAATACATGTCAATAGCAGTAGATGTTGCAAAATATAAAAATAAACAAATTGGATGTGTAGTTGTGGATCCTAAAATCAATTCTGTAGTTGCTGTCGGCTATAATGATATAGAGAAAGGTCCCTGTAGACATGCTGCTATGGTTGCTGTAGATAATGTGTCCAAAACTCAAAAAGGAGGGGTGTGGATGAGCAGCGAAAATGCAGAATCTACGGTTGGAGTACCACAGGAATTACTAAAACACCTTCAAGAAATTTACGCCACAGTTTTATTTGGAGCACAGGATTTTAAAGTAAAAGATGAACTAACAGATCCTGCCGATGGTCCATATTTGTGTACAGGATATTATGTTTATTTGACTAGAGAACCATGTGTTATGTGTGCTATGGCACTAATACATAGTCGTGCAAAGCGAGTTTTTTTCGGAGTGAAAAGTTTAAATGGAGCACTCGAAAGTTTGTGTAAGATTCATACAGTTAAAGATTTAAATCATCATTACGAAGTTTTTGGTGGACTATTAGTGGATAAATGTAGAAGTTTAAATAATTTTAATGTTTGATATTTGGTTTGATATTTAAAAAAATTGTTTTTTTTATTGACAATATATTATATTCTTATTAAATTTATTCTTGTTATTACTGTTTTTTTTTATCACAAGATGATATACTTTTAAGTTGACTTCTTTACTTTTTTCCAAGAACGGTTAACTAGAAAGATAGATTCTGTCCTATGCTCTAATGTAAGAAATGCACTTGTGTTGAGTGTGACATTGACGTGGGGATTCGTGTCTGACATTTCTTATTGTTTTATATAGAATAGTTGTGCCTGCTGCCAATTTTTTTGTTATATACTAGAGATTTAACGGACTTATAAGACTATTTAATTATTGTTTCTATATATTTCGATCTACGTAAAAAATGCGTGGTAATAGATGTGCCATATATGGTTGTGACAATAATTTTAAGAGTGTAAAAACTAAGGACATGCCTGTTATTTTTCACAATTTTCTAAAAGGAAAAGATTTAGTGTCAAAAACTATAAGAGCTGAATGGGTTAATCGATGCAGGAGAGCCGATAATTTGAATTCTGATTCTGGTAGAATATATTCTATCCATTTTACAAACAATGACTAGGAAAGAGGTCTTCAACATTATCAAATCATCAACAACATCAAATTATTAGGTAAAATGCATTAAGCAATAAAATGCCTATAATAATTGTTTAAGGTAACTTATTTTAGGTTTACCTTCTAAACGCCTTTTGAAGAAACCTGCAGTTCCAACACCTTGTTTGTATAAACATACCTTTGACACCCTCTGTCTCTACTAGTGAATGTAGATTAGATGTTAGAAACAGACAGCAACATGTAGCACAAATTACAAAGGTTGATTCAAATATTTTGAATATTGCATCTAATCAACAGACTATTACTGAATCTGAAATAATTTTTGAATAGCTGGTGACAATATAGATTCAATGCCTGATCAATACTGATACCCATAAACTGATCAAAATGGCATATTATGCCCACAGTTATTAAAACATCCGAAACTGGCTACTAGATATTGGTTTTCAACTAGAGGATGGTACTATTATTATCAAAAAGCCTTTAGAATCTTTAATTGGTCTTACTGACCAACGGATAAGTCAGTGTTGGAAGATTAATAAAAAACAAATTGAATGTGAAACATACGATGTAAATGCCATATATTTTGTTTTATCTACATTTAAGGTGAGCTTATTAAACTGAAACAATTTCTGAATTGTAACAAAGTCTGTTTCAGCTTTTTGTTTTAAATTACTATACATATTTGCATCATGGAAAGTAGCTGTGTCATCTGCAAAGCTTATTATCTTACCTGTAAGGGCGAGCGCCTACCAAAGTGGCGTGGCAAGTAGCACGTAGCAAGTAGCACGCGTCTAGCATGTTTCTTAAAATGTAACCAATGAAAACTAATGATTAGAATGAATAACGTCACTGTCATTTTGGTGTGCGCTGAATCATTCGTTTTCATTAATTACATTTTAAGAAACATGCTAGACGTGTGCTACTTGCCACTTGCTACGTGCCACGCCACTTTGGTGGGCGCTCTCACTAATATTCGGTCTGAATAGATCATTGATAAAGATACTGAAGAGAATTGGTCCTAAGACTATTTCCTGCGGTACTCACTAGGATATTAATTCTTCCCTTACTAATTTCTCCATCTATATAAACATGTTGCTGCCTCTTTAGAAGATAACTTTCTAGGATATTATATGCAAGCCCTCTAATACCATATTTTATAAGTTTAATTAGCAATATTTTCTGTGAAACAGTGTCAAATGTCTCTGATAAATCTACAAATATACAAACAGTTGACCTTTCATTATAAAGAGTTTTCTGCACAGATTGCATGTTCAATGGATTTTCCTTCTTGAAACGCATACTGACATTCAGATAGTATATTGATTTTTTTTTTAAATTGTCTTATCTTAATTATTAACTATTGCCTGTGTTTGAGATTAGGGTGATAGTATTTCTTTGCCAGATTTGAATAGCGGTTTAATGGTTCCAGTTTTTAAAGTATCTGAAAAAATGCCTAAATTAAGGCATGCATTTATTATGTATGTTAAGGGTTTTGAAATCTGTTTGGTTATTTCTTTTAAAGTTTCAAATATAATATTATCATGTTCTGGTGACTTTGTATTTTAAGTTTTTATTATTTCTTCAACCTTATTTTCAGTCGTTGGAAATAGGTACATAGTATTAATAATTTCTGCACATTTTACACATCTCCATTAGTTTTTTGACATATTTTTGTTAGCATTTATTAGCCCTTCTGCAAAAGCTTTTTTAGCTTGTTGAATACATTTTGCTACATTATTTTGTGTATTTTGTACTTTTTTATCATCGGGATGAGTCTTTAATGATGCAAATACATTGTTTGTTTCATTTATTGGTAACGGTAGTATTATCCATGGTTTTTATATTTTTCTTTTTGTTTAATTTTTGTTTTGTTAATATTTAAGTCTAAATAATTTTGTAGTTTTGTAAAGAACCATTCTATGTTTTTATTAACATCTTTTTCAGAGTAAACCAAAAATCAAATTTTTTGTTCTAAAACTGACTTTAGTTTTACCGCACCACCTAAAATGGACCATTATTTTGTAACCATATTTCTTCTGAACCTTTAATTGGATTTTGATGATTTATTTTTCACATTGTAGGTATATTTCTAACTAATTACTATGTTAATATTTTTTGAGAAATGTCAACGTTTTACCTATATACGAGGTGTAATAATGAAGTTGTGTTTTTTATCTAATTTTGCAACACCCTGTGAACTGTATTAGAAATAAACACTACATGTTAATAATATTTTGAGATTGCTTCATTCTTTCTCCACATTTTCGTAAAACATCATCTTGATATCTCTATTATCAAAAACGAAAAGTATGTTCAAAGCATTACTTGATTTTCTACACTTCAAAATTAACGCACCAGCTTAACTCTATTATAATTTTCAAGCTATTTTTCTTTTGAATGCTTAATTTGATTTCGATGGTTTTTTTTTCGCGTTGCAGATCTATTTCTAAGTTATTACTGTATTAATGTTTTCTGGGAAATGTCAACGTTTCACCTATATACGGGGTGTAAAAATAAATTTGATTTTTCATCTTATTTTGCAACACGCTGTGGAATTTATTTGCAAACGTGCGAAATCCGCGAAAAATGCGGAAAGCAAACGCTACTTCGTATTAATATTTCGAAAAAGATTAATGTTTTTCAACATTTTAGTAAAAAAAAAATCATCCATATCTTTATTATTAAAAAAAACTACGTTCAAAGCATAACGTGATTTTATCGAATTGTAATAATCATTAATGGTAGGAGTTAGTTGGCTATGAAAAATCAAACAATTTGACAGGACAGTTTTGGACTGTCAATATTGTTTACATTTCAAAAAATTTTTTTTCTATTTTGCGTATCTCATACTGCAATAACATGAGTCATTCAACGTTTTCGAGCAAACAAACAACCATACGAGACGGCGTGGACAAGGAAGAGGAAGACTCACAACACCACGACCGTTGAAAGGTTGTGGTGTTGTGAAAGGTTAAACAAAGATCAGTTTATCAGGCTTCGTGTATGAGAGAACGTTTTCTAACAATGAGACATTTACAAATACAAGTGGCAAATGTTCATAATATTCAAATTAGTGGAAACACTATACAAAGGCGTCTCGCTGAACAAGATCTGCATATAAGGATACCAGTCAGAGCATCTTGACTGGAATGTTGATAACTGGGAGCACGTGTTGTTCACTGATGAACCAAGATATTGCTTATATAGCTCAGATAGACGTGTGACAGTTATTCGACGGCCAAGAGAACGCTACACACAGTACAATATACGACCTATTACTTTATTCAAGGGAGGATCTGTAATGGTTTGGGTAGAAATGTCTCTTACAGCGCGAACGGACCTTGTTGCTTTACGAAGAGGTTCCTTAATAAGTGAAAGATATATTACAGACGTTTTGTGTAACCATGTAGTTCCATTTTCTGATTACATAAGAAATAATTTTCTTTTAATGCATGATAACGCTCGACCACATGTTGCACGTGTGGTACGTGATTATTTAGACGAGGTTGGAATACAAACAATGAACTGGTCACCCTGCAGCCCTGATCTCAATCCCATAGAGAACTTGTGGGATATTATTGATCGCCAACTCAGGAACCGACAACCACCACCTGTCTTCCTTGACGACATAGAAGTTATGGTGAGAGAAGTTTGGGATGCAATTGATTAAGACCAAATACGCCGCTTGATTTTAAAGTATGCCTAGTCACTGTGAAAAAGTAATAAAATGTAGAGGTGGAAATACTCGTTATTAAGTGTTTTTGGGAGAGGAAATTGTTAAAGATTATTTAGGTTATGTTTTCTTAGGCTTTATTTGTATTAACCCATTAGCGTCTACAGTCACCATATGGACCCAGCTGTAAAGGTATTGTTTAAACACAATAAAATTATAATAAAACAGGTAACCAACATTACATTTACCGCATGTATACTTTATTTAGACTTGTCTGAACCTGCGTTGATGAATACTCATCAGTGTTTTATAAGATTTCACAAGCTAAGGAAGTTAGAAAATCGTTATAGTATATATATAGTTATAGTAAAAAGTGTTTGATAATGGATATCCGATTTATGTAAGTAAATTTTCAGTACCTTTTTTTGGGAATACTAGGATCAAATCAATTTTACTTATTTTAAAAGATCTTAAAATATAACGTACTGTGCATATTTTTGTATCAAAATTACAAGGGGCAGTTAAAAATTCATATAAATATTGCTGTATCCATATGGACCCACTAGGCGGTTATGTAGTCAAAACATATCTTTTTATATGGTCATATTTAAATTCAGGTCCTGAAATCAGGACCTGAATCCTTACGGATGAGGATTCAGGTGACGAAGACGAAGGTGGTGACCCGGATAACTTGAATACTCGTCAACTTCGTGCAAGTGCGGAAGTTGTATTTGCAGACGCTGAACGTCTAGGAGGTGTACAATCAGACCTAGAAGCAAGCTATGATAAGGATTTGCAGAACGTAAATAGTTCTTATGAAATAAAAACTAATACAAATCCCCGAATGGTAATTGATCTGCCAGAACCTACAATTTATATTGAGGGAGACCTTCATTATACGCCGCGCAACTTTCCAAAAGTTGATTACAGTAAATATTCAGAAATGAGTTGTGTGCAACTGTTTTGAATTATTTATTACTGATGAGTTGCTAGAAATGATAGTGTCTGAAACAACAAAATATGCTCTACTGATAAATCAACCGAACCCTAACTTGACACTTCCTGAATTGAAAGTATTTATGGCCATTCTCTTAGTAAGCGGATATAATAAGCTATCATCTAAAAGAAGCTACTGGGAGAGAAGCCCTGAGATTCAAAATATTCTGGTGTCTGATGCCATGAGACGTGACAGGTTTTTAACAATATTGTCGTTTACTTCATTTTGCAGACAAATAATAATATAGATAAAAATGACAAAATGTACAAACTAAGACCACTTACAGATTTGTTAAAAAAATGGTTCATAGAGCATTTTGTCGTAGAAGAAAATATAGCTTATGATGAATCGATATGATACTTTGGGCATCATGGATGCAAACAGTTTATCAGAGGAAAGCTTGTAAGTTTTGGCTATAAGGTGTGGTGTATAAATACACCTAGCGGATATTTGATAAACTTTGAAGTATATCAGGGAAAAATAGATCTAATGAAGAATATCAAAAATATTTCGGAAGAGCTGCAGCTCCCATGGTACATATGATCGAAGAATTGGGTGACAAAGGATCTCTGAGATACAAGTTTTTCGTTGATAATTTATTTACCAGTACAAACTTGTTAAGTACTCTAAAAGCTAATGGGTACGAGGTTACAGGTACTGTGAGGGATAATAGAATTCCTAGAAATTGTCCACTTGTTTCCAAAAAGACGATGGAAAAGAGGGCACGAGGGAATAATTGTTCAACATTGAATAAGGAGACTGGTATTCAATATGTTCGCTGGAGGGACAACAAAGTTGTAACAGCTGCAAGCACATGTTTTGGTGTTCAGCCGGTCAAAAATATGGAAAGATATTCCAAAAAAGATAGCAAGACTATACAAGTACCTAGGCCATATCTTCTTGCGCAGTGTAATAACAGCATGGGAGGAACTGATCTAATGGACAGTAATATATCTTGGTAAGAAATAAAGAGCAATATTTATATAAATGAAAATATGTGGGTAATTTTTTTTCGGTTACCGAGCTGGTATACGTTCCAAAAAATGGTACTGGCCAATATTTACGTACCTCATAGACGCAGCTCTTCAAACTGCTTGGACGATATGTAGGAAATCCGGGAAGAATATTAGTCTCTTAGAGTTTAGAAGTATTTGTCAGGTAAAAGTATTTTTATACAAAACTCAGAAAATGTTTACGATTCATTCAATTTTTAGACCTACTTAACGACATATAAAGTCCCCGCTAAAAGAACTGGAAAAATAGATAGAGCAACAGGAAGTGATTTTCGAGTGTCTGACTGCGTCAGGTTGGACTGCAAGGATCATTGGATTATCTCTGTACCTGAGGGCAAAAGAAAGAGGTGCGCCATTCATGGTTTAAGAAATCACTAATTATGTAATCTTCTTTTTTTATAGAGAAGTGCTGCAGTATTGCTAAGAGCAAGACAGACTGCAACACACAAGAAATGTGCTGCGGATGCACTTGTATGCAAGCCAAAAAGACGAAGTGAAGTGAAGTGCGCCATGCCAGTTTGCAGTTCAAAAGGTTCAGTGTGTGAAAAATGCAACGTTGGGTTTTGCACTTCATGTTTTAAACCATTTCATACAAATGGGACAAATTAATGAATTGTTTCAATAGTTGATCTTGCCAAACGCCTAGTGGTCCCGTACGGGACCACCTTTTTTTTTCAAAAAAAAATTTTTATTTCGGCTTAAATTTAACAAAAATAAGTTGTTTTTACGTAGTTTTAAATAAATTTATTGCATAAAAAAAGGAATTTTCTTTCCTCGGCGCTAATGGGTTAAACGTCAATAAAAAGTATGTAAGTAAGGTTTTCTTTGTTTTAAATGTTAATAAAAACTTATTATATTTAAAGTTCTGTATATGATAATAGAAATATCGAGATAATTTTTATACCAAAATCTTGAGAACAGATAAATATATCTCAAAATATTAATAGGATGCAGCGTTTCTTTCTATTAAATTCCACGAGGTGTTGCAAAATACGATGAAAAAAACAACTATATTTTTACACACTGTATACGGGTGAAACGTTGATATTAAAAAAACATTAATACAGAAACAGAAACTATTTTTCACCAAACCTACAGGGTTTACTAGAAATAGACCTATAATGTGAAAAAAAATCATCCAAATGGAATCATTTCTTCATAAGAAAAATAGCTTCAAACTTATGGTACATTTAAGGTGGTGTATATATGTATATTTATAAATATTTCTTTCTCAACATTCGACCTAATGAAGAATCAATTTAATAAAAGAGCTAGCTTATACATCGTGGAACAGCCAATGGAATATAAATTTGATGAATGGACAATCTATATATATATATATATATGTATATATATATACTATAATATATATATATAAGGATGGAAAATATATATTTAGTATATATATATATATATATATATATATATATATATATATATAATATATATATATATATATATATTTAATTTGTTTTAATATACAACAATTTTTTAGTTGTCAGCTAAATAATATAGTGTCTCGATAATATATTTTAGATACGGCTGGAATTATTTTAATAATTTTCATTTTTTTGTTTCAGAATTTGAATGCATTCGACGTATTCCCATTCTTCGAACGCTTTGTTAGCCCTAAAACCCTCGTCTGCGGACCCTTTCAAGCTTCTCCGTATCTGCGGATATTTCATACAAAAAAGGGAAAGAAAAAAAGGCCTCATTTAAACGAACCACACATCCATCAATTCATCTTACAATTTGACTTGATCTCTGTTCGCCAATTTAAACCAATTTAAGTAATTCAAGTGTTTGGTCGCCGAGCGACAGTTGTACTTTAAACATTGTTAGTGTTTGGATGTCTTAAATCGTTAATTTTCTGTATAGTTACGTGTCTGATTCGCCAAAACGGCTTTTCACTGCAAATATTATCAAACACTACACAGTTTCCAGCGTGAAAATACCCTTTAAAAATAGGGTACATTTTTGTTCGTTTGTGATAAATGGATATTGACTCGAGTTTTTTACTGAAAAAAATGCTTGAGATTGACTCCAGCCTTTTGCAAAATCATAGACAAAGGGAAACTACCGGAATTAAAAAATTATACAATTCCTTCTTCGTTATGTTTTAAGGAGAACATCGCGAAGAGTTCTTGGTAGTGAATTTAGCTGAAGATTAGAGTAGAACCGTAGAAGATATTAGTAAGAACTTTTTAAACTGATATGGATTATCAACTTTATGAAAATTCGGACATCCTGTTGAACGACAATTCGAATAATTCCAAAAACTCCTGGAACTTACCAAGTGAATGCAGCATGGACAATAATACGGATTTGTTCGGATGGAACGCTTTGAAGATCGAGGACCAAGAGAGAATTGTGAAGAAGAGGAGACTGTCGAACGAGGGAGAAACAGAAGAGAGAAAAAGCAAACAATTGGCCAAAGCACAGCCGCAGATGAGCGAAAAGTTGACTGCAAAGAAACAAATTCATAGAGGTTAGTACCAGTTTTTATCTAGTTAATGTAATATATTTTATAACAAGTCTCTTAATTATTGTCTAAAAAAGGAGATTTTGTAGATTTTTTATTTATAATTGTGAGTTTTATCTGAAAAATTTAACAACTATCTCGAAACATAATCATCTTTTGATACACTGCTCACAAAAAAAAAATAGTGGAACAGTTTTTCTATCGTTCAAGTATTTTTTATAACTTTATAACTGTATATTTGTTCTTCAATAAATAAAAAATAAATTGTGCGGATATAATAAATATTGAAGTAAATATTTTTTGATTGAACATTCCGGTATTAATTAATGATGATATCATATGATTCTTAGAAGTTTTTATGAAGTGGCTGCATTTAAAAACAATATTTATTGTTTTGTGTACCATAAAAGTATAGTATATTTCACGAATTTGTGACTACTTTGAATTAGGGATGAATGCTTAAACTTAACCATTTAGCGCGAATTACGAATGTTCTTGAGAAAAACACTTTTTTAAAAACTGAATTCGCAATTAAAACTTTTATTTTCGAATTTCGACAAAGATTTTAGTAACAACAACAATAAATTAAATCAGACTGAAAATATTGATTTTTACATGGTGTTTTTATAATTTTATAATTGCTGATCTTGCTGTCCAATACGTCGCAATTCAGTCCAGAATGTTCGAGCGGTAGCCCCGTGTTGATTCCACGTGGTGGAATTCACTAGATGATAGCGGCCATTGTACTGTACCTACTCCATCGCCTGAAGAAGTTTTGTGAGGGACGAACAGAACTGTTGAATTGGCCTATTCTGAAGTTTTGTCGTTAGAGTTGGGTTTTTTGTTATTTGTTTTATACCTGTAACATATATAGAGGCAGATTATTGTAATAAAGATATATAAAGGAGTCATCCAAAAATGATTATGGTTATGGTTCCATAATTTCGGGTTAATTGTCTCTAGATGTTCCTCTTCTTTAGAGAGTGCATGCCTAAGGGGTTGTGATCTATCCTTAATGGTTTGAATTTAATCGCTGTTTGAATATCTATGGTCCTAATTTTTGAGGAGATATGGCTCAGGAGGAATGATTGTAGTAGAATTTGCGGTAGGTATAGGAAGTAAATGATAATAAGTAAAGGAATTAGGATGTAGGACAGGAAAATGAAGGATAAATATAATAGTGCGGTTTGAATAATAGGCATCTACTTTAATGATGTCGTAGTACTTTGTAATGTCTTCGTCTTCGATGTACACAAGCTGGTCTGCCTTATGGTGTTCTAGCATCTATTGATGATCCATTTTATTTCGTCTTTCTTGATCACACCGTTATGGAGAGTGTTTACACGAGAAAAGGTAATGGCTTCCTCTAGGTCATTAAGTAACTGAAGTACAATTTGAATGGTCAAATTTAATTTGTCCAGAACCTTCCTTGATTGCAAATAATAATTGAAGTCAAAAATGAATGTAATGAGATTCGTGCTGATTTTATTTGCTTCTTTTGCTATTATTTATTGGTTGTGTGTTAGTAATGTGACAGTTTCGTTGAAATCTTTTATAATCTTCTTGTTCAAGCTAATGTGACGATTAAAGTGATTTAAAAAATTTTCTTGATTCGTCTGTAAGGTTTCTATAGCATTGCTTTATTTGTCTGCGTCATCTTGATCTAGATTTCCAGAATTTGCTTTGATAATGCTTTCTAGTCCATTAATTAGCCCTCTTCTTGTTCTGCTATAGGGGTAAATTGTTGAGAATTTTTCTTGAACTGATTTTAATTGGTATCTAAGAGCTTGGTCGAAATTTTGTAAACTGCTAAAATACAGATGGCTAAGTCCATTTTGAATTGATGTTGTCTCTGCATCGTATTGGGTTTAAATTCTGTCCAATTCTTCCTTTATTGGTAGTAGTTTGAAAAAGTGTATAAAATCGTGTGTACTAGTATGAATCTTTGCTTATCGCAGGTTGAGGAGAATTATTCCTGGGTTTCTTTCAGGTCCTTAATCTACACTTCCTCTCCCATCGTCAGGGTGATCCTGTGGGGAATGTGTGATGTTTGATGTTTTTTTGTGAACTGTAGCTTTTGATGTGTTTACAGTCATTTCGATATTTCTTTTTATATGTTTTGCGGAATTTCGCGGAAGTAATTTATTTTTGGTAACTGTTTTTCGTGTATAGATTTTTGTGCTTGCTTTATACGTAATAGGGTCTTGTTCGATGTTTTCTATTTTCGATGACTATTTGATTTTTTTGAAGGTATCGAACATTATTTTCTTCCTGTACGTATTGTATTGCCGTGGCTAAACTTCCTGGCCTCATTGCTCTGATAATAGAGCCCCTTGGTTCTCGTAGGTCTGCTAAGAATGTAAGAGCTTGAAAAATTCTTGTTTGCTCCTCTTAATATCGACATTTATGGTATGTAATTCTAGGTAATTATTAATACAGCTTAAAAGCCCCATGATATTTTCATAAAAATGCATAATAGATTCCTTTGAGCCTTGTCTTAAATTTACTAGGTCCCTTGTAAGCGAATTTTCGTCTCTCTGGTCTCGAAAATTTTGAAATAATGCGTTTTTTATTTCATCCCAACTTTCGTATCCATATACAGATATAACTTCTTTGGCTCTACCTGTTAATTTACTGATAATACCATGAAGCAAAAATTTGTTTTGTATATTAGCTGCATTAAGTCTGTCATAATAATGGTTTAGAAGTATTGTAGAAACTTTATTAAATTCATGTAATTCATTTGGATTTCAGTCAAAATTTGGAAGAATGCATACATTTTTAACATCAAATTGTGGAACTGCCATATTTTAAAGAAAATTCAGTATATATATATATATATATATATATATATATATATATATTATATATATATATATATATATATATATATATATATATATATATATATATATCGCAATCATTTGAGCTTCTGCTCCAGTGAAAACACAATACTCATTATTTTCGTTACAATGTTATTGTACTCTCCTTGCAATTTGGTCAATGTTTCATTCATAATGCTCATTGTATCAGTGAGAAACGCTACTTTAAGCCACCAACTAAAATTATGAATATCAGGAAACTCTTTATTCTTTTGTAGCCAAAAACAGAGTAATCTCATGTCGATTGTTGAAGAAACGTTCCAAAACTTTACCCTTACTCAGCCATCTCACTTCTGTGTGGTAAAGAGTGTCCCCATATTGTGACATAAGTTCTTTAAAAAATTCTTAAAACTCTGTGGATATTTCATTTGATCTTATGACATTCATAATCTTTACAAGTGTTTTTATAACATAGCTGAACAAACCCTATATTTCGCCCCAACATTGATGGGGATCCATCGGTACACACAGAATAAACCTTTTTCAAATCAATGCTATGCTCATTAAAAAAAATACTATTTTGTTCAAATAATCAATGCCTCGAGTTTGTTCATCCATAGGAATCATGTCCAAAAAATCTTCTTTAAGAACACAATCCTTCGATACATACCTTACAAGCAATAGCAGTTGAGAAATTGCCGTTATGTCAGTGGACGAGTCCAGCGCAAGACTAAAATATTTACTTTTCTCACTTTTCTGCAGTTTCATCGGTGAGATTAAGGGCAATAGTTGCTGCTAAGTTCTGTGACCGTCTCATGCACGTTGAATCAGACAGCTGAAGCTTTGAAACTTCATCTGATATTTGTTTATTATTAGCAAATTGTTAGAACAAAGTTTTGCAAATTGTGACAAATTTCCTACCTTGCCTAATTTCCTATGAAATTAAAATGGTAAATGTTTTTAGGGTCCATTTATTTTTTCGGGCATGCGTATTTACGAGGTCCACAAGGTTTTGAAATATCTTTACTGGCCGGCCAGTGCCACTGTGGTGGGGGTAAAGATGACTAATGCGAAATGCGGTACAATGCATGGCGCCGCTCTACAATATTGTAATCTGATTAAATACATAAATAGAAACGTAATTATATTATAACTCGCAAATTTTGTTTTACTGCCTAGCAGTCTGAGGGCCGCGAAAAATCGCTCCGAGGGTCGCATGTGGCCCACGGGCCGCGTAGTAAGTATGGCTGCTTTAGTTCTTGTGCCAATTGAACTTTGTAACTAATTTATATTCCTGGTCTTTCACCAATACTCTCACGCACTGCTTCAATATTGACATTTGAGCGGCTTGTTTTGATGACCAGTGTGTTTAGCGTCATCAATTGATCCAGTTTCCCTGAATTTTTCAATTACTTCCTTCACAGTTACCGAAGTTAAATCAATATTCCGAGCATATTTTGTAGTACAAAATTTTCGAACTGTTACCGTCAAACTTTCATTATTTTTAAAATATTGTTCAACGATGAAAACTCGTTTTCTTGTGTTGCACTAACCCTAAACTGTTAACTGTCAAACAGTTGTCAAAAATCAGTAAATTCAGATGTACAATATCTACACCTACCCTTGGTGATATGTTTGGGCCAATCAGCAACTGAATTCTGTGTAGTGGTTTTATGTGGTCTCAGTGCAAGAGGAGATTGAATTTTATTTTTAGGTTGCAGAGAAGGTCTACCTCTTTTACTTTCTTTTCTTGTGCACGAGAGAGAACTTGCTAGCTATAGTCTAAATGCTTTCAAAGGTATAGGTTTTTCTTTCAGAGCAGTGCAGTCATTTTTATAGAGAATCCATGCATTTATGACATATATGTCCAACATCCAAGTCAGAATGGGAAAATACCATCTCTTGGCTCCACTTGTACTTCTATACAATCCAACTAAAGAGTTTGCATTATCAACCCTTCCCATGTACCGTTATATTGGGTAATTAGAGAGAGACAGGGTACATTTACTTTTCTTTTTCAGTTTTACAGAATCTTTGTACATAAGTTAGGGGTTCAATCCCCCGAAAAGTATTTTCTAAAAGTACACATTTATTGTTAGTCCATTTAGTAACAATAATTCCCTTTTCGGTATGAGACTTATACATTTATGATCCTCTGCCACGTTTCGACATTACCTTGTCGCTTTCCATTACATCCCTTGATTCTGTTTTGCCTGATTGTTCCCAAACTTAGTATCCCATATTGTTCCTTCAAAAATAAAAAAAAAAACCAGTTGTCGCAAAAACTTACTCAATTTGAGGGATCAGAAATGGTCTTGCTCAAACTTATAACAACGCTAGCACCTACACCAAAAGAAATATCTTCTTCAGTAATGGCGTTTAGAGTATTGTACAACTCAGAACATGTGAAAGCTCCTTAGTATGCAATAAAATCGGCAGTGCAGAAAGACACGCCAGCTCGAACAAACATTTTGTATCTCCATTTATGAGGCTTATTTTGAATATATTGCCTGAGATTTCCTGTACGAGTAGCTCTATATGCAATCATGGTTTCGTCTATGTAATACTGATTTTTAAATTAATATTTCTGGCAATTAAATCTGCCTGTATCCAAATGTGATCTTTGTTTTCGTCTGTAACTTGGCTGTTGTCATTGCAGTGTATAAATCTTTTGAGAAGTTGAAATTGTATCATAACTGACTATCTTTATATTGAACTTGCTGCTCTAAACAAATCAATCCATCTGCATAGATACAAATCACGTAGATTCTGCAACCATGAGGTCTGCCTTCAGCCAACAAATCTTCTTTCTTGAACCTTTTCCTGTATTATGAGTCTCCAAATTTCATATTTTGGTCCCCTCATCACGTGGCCTAGGTATTCCAGTTTTTTTTATCTGTATAGTGGTGATTAGTTCTGTTTCTTTGCCAACCCTCTCCAGTACTTCTTTATTTGTAATTCTATCAGTCCATGATATTTTTAGTACTCTGCGGTATAACCAGGGTTCGCAAGCCTTGATTCTTTTAAAACTGCATTCCAAGTCTCAGCTCCATCTTCTTCTTCTTAGGGTGCCTGTCCGTTCAGAACGTTGGCGATCATTCTGGCTATGATGATTTTGTTGGTTGCTATACGAAATAGCTCAGCTCAGAATCAGCTCCATATTCGCTGTTATATACTGAAAATATATAACAGCGAATGGTACGCAGTCTGATCTCCAAATTTGGATTTTTGCACGTTAGGAGTGGCTTGATTCGTATAAATGCTGATCTGACAATCTCTATTCGCCTGTTTATTTCTGCAGTATGATTATTCATTGATCAAAGTTTTCAAGTACTGATATTTTTCTACTTGTTCTACCAAGTTACCATTGATTGTCAATAGGTGATGTATATATTTGTGGTCTTTTTGTAATTACCATGTACTTCGTTTTTTTTAGGCGTTTATAGTAATTCCCATCTCAGCACTATTCATACTTAAGCTGTCGATAAGATGTTGTAGATCTTCTATACTCGTTGCTACGATCACAGTGTCGTCTGCATATCGTAAGTTTTTAATTAATTTTCCGTTAACGGTAACTCTCGCTTTGATATTATTGAGCGTGTTTTGGAAAATTTCTTCAGAATATAAGTTAAACAAAAGTGGCGATAAAACACATCCCTGTCTGACTCCTCTACAGATCTTCATTTCTTCTGAGTGTTGCCCATAAATTTGAACTATGGCACTTTGGTTCCAATATAATGTTTGCACTATATTTATGATTTCACTGGCAATGCGCTTGTTCATAAGTACAGTAGACTCGCGATTATCCGAGGTAATTGGGACCGGGACTACCTCGGATACCGAAAAAACTCGGTTAACATAGATTGGTTTATATGTACTGATAAAAAAATGTGTACCTACGCAAATAATGATTAATGTGTTTATTTTTAATAATTAAAAAACTAATATAAAAGTAGTATAAAAGATAAAACAATTTACCTTATAAATGTTATTGTTTAAAAAAGTCTTTGATTGATTTTTGTTTTAACTTCATTCCTCTTTTTGAGGCGGCGATGTTGCGCTAAACGTTGAAAATTGAGCACGTCTAATGGTGTCTATTCTTCTTGTTGCTCGATGTATGCGAGGACTGCTTCAAGGGACTTCAATCCACCGCAATGAGAAATTTTTTGAGTTATCTTATCTGCATCTTCTTCATCTTCTTCATGAGTGACGTTTAGAACTAGATTGGCAATTGCATCATCTGTCAGTTCCATTTCTTCATCTAGATTCATCCAATCGATGATGTCTTGGTTTCCGATTGGTTGTTCTACTGGTAATTGATTGGCTAGGTTGGTTATATAATTAACTTCACAGTCATCAGTTTCATTTTGAACGTCTTGTGTTTTGTTGTTTATCTTAAATAATTTTTTCCACGACTTCTGAATAGTGGACACTTTTACATCGTCCCAAGCAGATGCAATCCAATAGCAAATATCTTTAACCGTGATTTTCTTCAATGTTTCAATTACAGTCAGCCCTTCATCCAGCTTAGTTAGCAGTACCTGAAGAAGCTTCCGCCGATAATTCCTCTTCATTACTTCTATAACGCCTTGGTCTAGGGGTTGGATGAGAGACGTCACATTGGGTGGAAGGAACACAGCTCGTATGTCACACACTAATCAATTCCACTCGCATCTGGTGGGATCGTGCGTTGTCCAACAACAACAAAGCTTTCCGAGGCAGATTTTTGTTTATTAGGTAGGCATCAATGACTGGCACAAAGTCATTAAAAAACCAGTCCTTAAAAGTGTTACAGTCCATCCATGCCATTGCGTTGGTTGCTATAGATTGTAGGTAAGCAATTTATTTGGACGTTTTTGAATGCTCTTGGATTTCTGGATTTTCCGATTAAAAGAGGTTTTAATTTTAATGAACCAGAAGCATTGTTGCAAATCATGATTGTGACTCTCTGACCTCTGACCTGGTGCAGTTTCTTCATTTTTAGCAGCTAGTGTTTTCGATGGAAGCATTTTAAAGGCCTGTCTCATCACCGTTAAATATTTGGTTCGAAGTTAGTCCATCTTTAAGGATAATGTCTTGTAATTTTAAATAAATGTTCCAATTTCAGTTGAGTCAGCAGAAATTTTTCGCCACAAATATTCAAATTGTCGGATGTCATAAGTCATTTATTTTTCCATAAGTCAATCCATCCTTCACTAGCACAAAAGTTTTCTCCTCCATCCATAAACTTCTTCTGGAATTCGATAGCTTTTGCTTGAAGTATTGGACCACTTATCGGACTGCCAATCCTCTCATTTGTGAAAACCACAAGAACAATGCCTCAGAAGTTTGTTCATAGTCCCCTTTCTTCATAGTCTTCCGGGCCAATCCACTACCACGACTCACACCTCGGTTAACCCACTGTTCGATTTTATTCCGCTTACGCTTCCAATCTCCAACAGTTACTTCTCCGACACTTAAATCTGAAGTAACCTTCTTTATTGATTCACCCTTGTCCAACCTCTTAATTGCATTCACTTTTGTTTCTAAAGATACAACTACTCTCTTCCGCTTTTCACTCATATTGCACAAAAAGATGCTCTCTTACACTCACAAAAATCAACTTATAAAAAATTAATTATGAAACTTAAACTTATAAACTCGAATAAATACACAAAATAGTACATAAAAGCAAAAATTTCACCGTACAGTAATTTGACTTAATTTGACGATCTGAACGGCAGCAAATAAATAATTTGACGATCTGAACGACAACAAACAAATCGGTAGTTCAATTCACACTGATTAACATAGAAAGTAACAGGAAGTTGTAGACAAAACACGACACAGAAATTTCTGGAAATAAGGCGGTGACCAATTTCTGAGAAGACCAACTTGACATCAGCTTGACCTAAACACAATTCTCTTCTTATCAATAATCCACAATTTTCAATGGATTGCCCATATAACAGCTGCCGATATAACTTGTGACCATCGACCCTTTTTTTATTACTCGATATTGTGATTCAACAAGTACGGCTATAAAAGTAAACCCCAGGCAAAATTTTGCCTCGGTTAACCGAGGGGCTCGGATAACCAAGGCTCGGATAATCGAGAGTCTACTGTATTGATATTAGTTTTTCATGTCTTACTTTATCGAAAGCTTTTTCGTAGTCAACAAAGCACAAGTGTAGATCAACGTTTACATCCCGACATCGCTGAATCAATATGTTGATGGCAAATAGTCCTTCTCGAGTACCCATTCCACTGTACGTACGTTGAGTGCGTTGGACCTTTTCTGCTTAACTACGTTCATATAATAACGACTTTTTACGGCCTGTCAGACTCATGGAATGAAACGTTGCATTGATATATGATGATACATTGCATATCTACCACCTACATATCTATATAAATGAACAGTTTTTTTTAGATTTTTATATTAAATAGAAATACCCTGTTAACTACTTCTAAACAGTTTTCTTGATATTTTTGCTTGAAAAATAGTGTTTATTTGGTTGATTGTTAAACTTTTACAGTTTTTTTTCCACCAAATTTAATTATTTCTGCGGAATTTTGAATAGATAATATAATTATGACTTCTCATCTAATACGTGCATTCCTCCTTATCGCATCACAGATTTGGTATGTAAATAATATCGTTTACTTTATATCTGGTTTCTTATCAGTTTATATAAAACCACAAAAGCACTGAGAAAATAAAATAATTCTCCCAAAAATTTTTCGTGAAAAAATGATTATACGCAATTTTTATTATTGGCACCTGCATATGATGCATAATTATGATTGTTTTAATAAAGTATATGAATCCTAACGAACATATTTGTTTATAATGCGATTCCTAAAATTCGTCTTTTTTACGACGATTTATCGATATTATATTGGCATTATAGATCTTTTTGTGTGTTTCTTGTGCCATATATTCTGTGCATACGTTTTCAGTTGAAAGTACCGGCCTTTTCAGCGTATTACGTCACCCCATTACCCACCTGATCCTTGGTCTTCCTGTTTTGTGATATCCATCATCTTGCGCGATTTCATCATGTCCATCATATAGAAGGACATTTCAATTCGGTGATTTGGTCACGGTTATTAAACTTCAAAATCCTCCTGAAGAGGGCGACTGCATAAACTCAAACCGTAATCGTGGGCTTAAAACCAATGACGTATGACATCACTATATGACATATCATGAAATATATAGTTAGGGGAAGTGGAAAAAGAGACGAACGGAACTATTTAACTTATGCATCCACGCTTAATAAAATTTCGATGCCATTGATTTGCAAACTGTTTTTTTTTCACAATAAATTTATTTTTATTTAATTTTCACAATTTAAATTAATATATTAAATAGCTAAATTTTTAATTTTAAAACTTACAAAGGTATGGAATTTTCCATAATAAAAGTATTTACTTATTTATTTTTTATTACATGTAAATACAATTTTATAATTTTGAATTAAAAATAGGTTTGTTGCAATATAACGAAAATCCGTTACGTTACTTTTTATTATACTGTTTTCCTGCCCAAAAATCTACGAAACTTTTTTAAAAATATGTTCAACCAAAAATTTCAATTTTCATAAGACTTTTCGTTAAACTTTTTAGACTATTTTCGAAATTATTTATGTGTTTTCATTATGACGTTTATTAAAATATAATCTTCAGAAATGATTTTTTTTAATCATATATGAATGAATGAATATATGAATAAATGATTGGTTCCAAATTTGAAGTCAAATGTTAATTTAGTCTTTAATTACTACATAGTGTAATCAACTAAATAATATTCTCTCCGATCTTTCGATTTTTAACAACCAGTTTTCTGTCTTAAGATTTTGATTTTGCCTCTTTAGACTAGTCCTGATGGTTTCTTCATCAACCTTTTTCTTGGGGACGCGGGTGAGGACCATTGGGCGCTTGGGCATATTATTTAGATCCACTATATTTATTTTAGAGAGAGCGCCCACCAAACTGGCATGGCAAGTGGCAAGTAGCAACTAGCGCGCGTCTAGCATGTTACTTAAAATGTAACCAATGAAAACGAATAATTCAGCGCACACCAAAATGACAGTGACGTCATTCATTCTAATCATTCGTCTGCATTGGTTACATTTTAAGTCACATTCTAGATGCGTGCTACTTGCTACTTGCCACTTGCCATGCCAGTTTGGTGGGCGCTCTCACTTAAGTTTGCTCCCTCCCACAAGCTCTTCATAGTCTTCACCACTTCAGTCGTTTAGTTTTTTGTATACTCGTTAGTACAGATCACCCACCTGGTCCCTTCGCTAAACGATGTTTTATGGAACTGTAGAAGTTCATTCTGACCTCCGATAGGTGCCTCATCAACTGTTTGTTCCAGGATGTTAATGACCAAATCTGCTGGAGTCCGATCTAGTCGAGTATTACTAACTTAATGATTTTGTAATTTACGTTTTTACCCCAAGGTATAATTATATAGTTCTTAGTAACGCCCCCTCTACTAGGGATTTCTGTTAGACATTTGAAATGTATTTTTAGTAGTATCGAACGAGACTCAGTTCTGTGAATATGTATAGTAAGCAATAAATAGTTCTATGAAAATTGTCGTCGTATATTATTTTAATTTAATAAAATAATATTTTATAGCAAATACATCTCATGGTAAACTAATCGTGGGTCAAGACACATTCTTGACCTTAAAAAAAAATATGGTGTATGAGTACGATTTGATCTCTAATTTTATAAAATACAAAAATGTAATGCTAAGCATTCTATGCACATATCACGCGGCATCCACATAAGAAAATGTCCAGTTGCATTTGTTGCTCTATTCTTTTATATTTTAGAAACAGCAATAGCGCTCACATGAGCGCTCCCTAGTGGTACAGTAAGGAATTAAAATCTTATTCAACTTGTAAAACTTCAACAGCCGGAACTAAAAAATGACATTGAAATATCCTTCTATATGCGTCTATATTCTTTGGTATTGTCTTTTCATCGAACTTGGGACTACCAGCATCCTATACCGTCTTAATTCTGATTTTTGATATACAGTGCCTACAAAAAGTAAGGCAACTTGCTAATATACATGGTGCGCCATTACTTCAAAATAATGTAAAGGTATATTAACCAACTTCATTTGATGTTTAAAATACCTTCCGTGCTCTATTTGGCAGTATCCCTTTCTATTATAAAAAGCTGATTTGGCATGGGCAATTACTCTTTCGTTATTTCACGGCTTGTTGTCACTATTATTATTTTAAGTTCATCCAGATATTCAGGTTTTGTTTTGTATGCGTCACTTTTAAAATATCCCCACAAAAATAGACATGGAGAGATCTTACTGGCCACTTAATTGTAACCCTTCTTCCTATCCATTTATCTTGGAAAACTTCATTATGCATGTAACAGAAATGACAAAAAAAAATTTCTTCGATCTGACAAAGAGATATTAAGAAATTCTTCACTCTTATTTTGATTTTCGGTGTGATCTTTTTCAATTTTTGGAATCTCTGCCAGACTATGCGGTAAAGAAGAATCTAAGAGTAAAATAAAATTCAATTTATAATAAAATAATCATTTTTTTTTTAATCATAAGGACCCTTTTACTTAGAAGTAAAGTTAGAAGTTCAAGTTACATAAGTTACATACTGGATGCGAATTGTTACACTAGTAGATAGAAACATCGTACTTACCATTGTAATTTAAATCACTTTGTGAATCTGGTTGATGGAAAAATGAAGAAATTTTGGGCATGTTTTTCAAAACTGCTTTCTTTTTTTGTTTCATTTTTCTTTTCATACCTCCACGGGGCACTCTCTTTCTCTTTCACTTAATTTTTTTTAATATTCTTAGAATTCAAACGTTCTAAATCCACTGCACAAATTGAAATGAACTCTAATAAACTAAAGTCGAAAAATAGAGTTGAATTTTTGAGAATTAAGTAGAAAACAGGGCAGGAGAAACCTGC
This sequence comes from Diabrotica balteata, assembly GCA_918026665.1. Taxonomy (NCBI): domain Eukaryota; kingdom Metazoa; phylum Arthropoda; class Insecta; order Coleoptera; family Chrysomelidae; genus Diabrotica; species Diabrotica balteata. The sequence continues at coordinate 44,726,619 of OU898277.1, forward strand.
TAATGTTTCAGGCTAAAAAGGCTGCTTGGTAAAGTTTATTGCCAGTTTTTAGAAATTCTCTGTAATAAATTTATAAGGTGTTCTCATTTCTCGGTATAGTCGTCCAAACCAAATCGAAAAAGAATATTATGATTTAGAATGATATGATATTTAGAAGGTTGACCTACAACCTGACTGATATACGACCTAATAGTGAAATTGGGGAATGATTTTTTCAATTTTTTTAAATTAAATTTTTGTTTTGACATTCGGGGGCCTCTGTATATCAGGGGTCCCATATAATTGATACCACTGATACGGCGGTAGCTACATTTCTGAATATTAGTGCAAAGATAAGTTTATTCTTAAATATATATTGTTTATATCTTATATATTATGTAAAAATATATATGTATTATATCTTAAATAAATAATCCTTTTATTATACTTTGAAAAACAGCTAAACATTGATTGGTTATTACATTTTGTTAATATTTGAATGTAGTTTTTATTTTCAAATTATTTTAAATACATACTTTACATACTTTCAACATATCTATTTTACGGTTTTTCTTTTTGTATTTTTGAGTTCATATTTACCTTTGGAATTTAGTTAAACTTGTTTTCAGATCTATTCGTGTACACCAACAATTGAAGTTGCTCCAATAATTCGTAATATTTAACATTATTACGTTTTTAGTGCTCTCTTTTTCCTTAATGTTTTTCGTAAAAGTATTAATTTACATATTTAAATCTTATTTATTAGCTTACTTATATAACTTTATTGTAATAAAAATAACTGGTTGTAATTTTTTTATCAATACAAAAATTATACTAAATATATTACATTTATATAGATACTAGATATGTGAAGACGCTCCTGTTATTTTTTAATAAACAGCCAAGTTATATGTTATTTGAAGAATGTTTCCTTACAGCGCGCCAGACTTCGTAAGGTCTCCTCCAATTCTCCAGTTTAGCCAATCGTAATCGTCGGTTGGCACATGAGAGTCGCTAATTGAAAAGGTCGCGCAATTGTCACAATCATTGACGTCAAGACGTGCAGTTTGTTGGTGGAGAGGAAATTGATTATAATTTGTACCGCACAATGGCTTAATTCTATGGAGCTGGCAATAACAATGATAATTTTTAGATTGTTATAAAAGCACACAAATATGTGACAGTAGGGGACCGGATTTTGATTGAGTTGTAAAGAGTGTCACTTTAAAAACTTCAATTATAAATGACAAGAAATAAACAATACATAAAATAATCTATGTACTTATTCTATTGTTTTTCCAAAAATATATACGTTTATAAAAAACTCTTTTTCTAATTTTTTTACAATTCTTTTCTAAAGTTTATACAATTTTTCGTAAGGTGTAAATGCGATTTAAGTTTTAGAAAAAGCGCTTAAAAAAATTTTTTTTTTCATAAACTCCTGGACAAAATTAATTTACCACTCATATTTTTCTCAATAATCTTTATTTATTGATAATTTACTATACTACAAGTTACCTATGTACCTTGTTTGAAAGTGACAGTTGTTAAGTAAGCCCATAATAGTCTTGTTTTAACAATAATTTGTATTAAACTTCGTTTTAACCTAAAAGTGAGTTAAACTTTCCATAAAAAGTGCCGATTAAAGCAAAGTGCTTGTGAGAAACAAGCTTTTTTATTGTGATATTTTTTCATCACATGCATGTTTGGAAGTTCATTTGCATAAAAATCAAATAAAAAATGAACCACCAAAGAAATTTGTCAATGGAGGAGGCAGTGCGAGCATCGATTCTCCTAGATGAAAGATATTCAATGCGATACGTTGCAGGTTTGTTAGAAAGACATCATTCCAGCATCAGTCGCAAGGTAGACGATATAATGAAACAGGGTCATATCATCTAAGACTAGGGCAAGAGCGAAAACGTTGCACTAATCAAATTGATGATCGTTTTTTGAGACAACGTGCTCTCAAAGATAGGAGTCACCAGCGTCCAGCAATTTGCTAAAAAATAAACTAGCAGATGTTCGAAATGTCGCGATATCGTCTCGAACAGTTAGAAGACGTTTACATGAAGCAGAATTGAGTAACAGGAAACCGGCCAAAAAACCCTTGCTTACCAGAGAACACAGGGTTCAGAGATTCAATTTTGCAAGATTGTCTCAAGATTGGACCATCGATGATTGGAAACGAGTTCTTTTCTCCGATAAGACTAGAGTAAGCCTAAAGCCTCCAGATGGTCGTGAGCGTGTCTGGTAAAGGCGACGAGAAAGGTTTGCCAGCTGCAATATCTCTCCTAAAGTACCTTTGTGGTGGCTCTAAAATGTTTGGGGGGGGGGGGGGATTTGTTTTGAAGCTCGGACGCAGTTGGTCTCCATACATACGAGGTCTATGAATGCCATTATTACTTAGACAATATTATTGTCGAACATGTAATGTCTTTTGCTCTGTTTCTTGGACCTAATTTTTATTCATGCAAGACAACGCTCGTCCTCATGTGACTCGACAGGTTATTGGCTACCTAAATGATGTTGATATTCCATTATTAGAGTGGCCACCTAACAGTCTGGACATGAATCCTATAGAGCATCTATGGGACTATCTCAAAAAAAGATTCGAAGTCGTAGACCCCCTATTGCCAATCACAACCAACTCATCGAGGCCGTTATTGGAGAATGGGAGAATATTCCGCAAGGTTTTGTTGAACATTTGATGTGAAGAATGCCTCGACGCATAAATGCAGTCATAAGAAGTAGAGGAGGGCCTACACGGTATTAGTGTTGACCCAGATGCATTTTATTATGTTACTTTACTGATTTTTTTCTTTTGTAATTTGGAGTTATGCTAGCTTATTTACGCATTTCCGGCAAAAACAAATTTTTAAAGAAATAATAAGACAAATAAAGGTTGTGATAAAGTCATGTTGGACTTATTGGTAGGTGTATATTATTATTTCAATGTAACTTAGTTGTACTTTGTGTTCATATTGTAAATATTTGGATTAATTAAAGTGGTGCGTTAATTTTGTCCAGGAGTATATAATCAATCAATATCTATGAAGTAAATTTGCATATCCCTACCTTTTAGGCAATTTAGAACCCTTTGTCCACTACAATGCTAACAGCAGCCTTTCGAAGACGACGAACCATCAGTGCGAGAATTTGGAAAAAAATTTAAGACATAGTCTATAATTTTTTTTTATTATTAAAGGCGGGTATATTAATTTTTCTCGTGTCCAACGATAGTTATAGGAGAAAAAAATAATTCAATATTCAAACCGAAATCGGTTTTGAACAGCCCCGAAATCTTAGATAATTCAATTTTTTTTTCCAAGACCTTACAAAAAAAAATAGCCTCTTATGTACTCTTTGAAATACATATTAATTAGTCCTTAAGGGCCTGAATGAAGATCCTATAATACATTCATAATACATATTCCCAACTGTAAAAAATTGCACGTGAAAGCCAAACACGGTCATACTAAGGTGTATCATGATTTTAAAAAATATTTACTTCTTGAAACTAACAATGTGGGAATTTCCTTATTATGTCTCTACATTATAATTTTATCCCTGTCCATCAAAATAATGTTTCACTGAGGACGTTGAAACAGGAAATTTATTTTTTTCAATAATTTTAAAAACTTAGTTCTTTTGAAATTAGGCATAACCAGATCTTCATTCAATTGACTATTGAAGATACTGCAATTGAGAGTGTTAATAACTATAAATACTTAGCAACATGGATAACATCAGATGTAGACCAAACCAAAGAAATTAAGACACGTATTGAAATAGCACGTACATCATTTATTAAACTTAAAAAGTTTCTTTGTTGTCGGGATAGAAGGTTAGAACTACGCCTGAGAATGCTTCGATGTTACGTGTTCTCTACTCTTCTTTATGGTTTGGAAGCTTGGACACTAAAACAAGTTCATCTGAATAAGTTGGCCGCCTTTGAATTTTTGGTGTTAACAGAAGAATCCTACGAATATCATGGATTCAAAGAATGTCAAACATGGAAGTAACTACAAGGATAGGAAATGAGGCGGAAATAATATTAACTATTAAAAGACGAAAACTTGAGTACTTGGGACATGTGATGAGAGGGCAAAAATACGTATTATTACAACTTATTATGCAGGGCAAAATCCGAGGAAAGCGAAATGTGGGAAGACGAAGAATATCCTGGCTTAAGAACTTAAGGGAATGGTTTGAATGAAGTAGTGTAGAACTTTTTAGAGCGACAGCCAACAGAGTCCGCATAGCCATGATGATTTCCAACCTTCGATAGAAGATGGAACTTAAAGAAGAAAGATCTGCATTAACAACGGTCAGAACTTTATCTTTTGTGGGTATTTAATTTCGAAAAAAGAATTCGTGGATTATTTTATGGCTTGTCTGTCAAATTTATCAAGCGAGTTAATGATACTTTTATCATGCTCAATATTGGTTTTGGTGTCGACAGTGTTCCCGTATTTTCATATTCTTCAACCACATTTCGTACACTATGGTTACATACACCTACAATATATAGAAAGTGATAATACTCATCAAATAAAGTGAAAACGCGCATTCTAAAATAATGGAGAAACAATATCAGTACATGTTTTATCTGCTACTCTAATATAAATTGCAATTTTCGACTTAAACATTACACATCAACTTCCATACTTAACATTTAACAAATTATTAAAACAACACTAAAAATAACACACCAAAATATGCTCATGTGGACGTTTCAATTCAAAACAATACTCTGCTAAAATCAAAACGGTGTCTAGTGGTCGGCCTGGTGGCGAAGGTGAGACACTCATCAGTGACTTCTGAGCCCCTTACAGCAGCCAGAGACTCAAAGTTGCTCGTCTGTTATCATTAATTTAAAACAATGTTTTGCTGCAATTGAACACCGGTGGTAGACACCAGTTTCCTCGTCTGAAAGGGTACTTAATGTCGTGAAGACTTTGGGATAGAATAGACAAGCTCTTTACATGATATTGTAGAGAGTTGAGTTTACGCAACATGAAAAAAGACGAATGCCATATGGTATGGTCGAACAATATCAGATGGTGAAATCACTATAAATATAGATCATATTTCAATATGTATATTTTGTTGATTGTAGTTTAGCTTTATAAGGCTAATTAATTTATTCAGAATCAGAGTAATCTACTCCCAAATTAGAAACATTGAGAAAAATTTTCTATTGCAAAAAAAGCTGTCGAAAAGTTTTATAATAACTCCAATGAATCATGTAAAGTTAAATAATTCTATAAAGAGAAAACACTGGATAACAGATGACACATTTCAAATAATTGAAAACAGAAGAGATCTTTATCAAACTGGTGTGCACACAGAAAGTGAAAAACCTAATTTGAGAAACCTCAAAGAAATAAAATTGAGATGTAAGGCTGCCATACAACAATATTACAATATATGCAAGTAAATTGAGAGCCGCGATCAAAACAACCAGCTAAGAAACCTGTTTCGAAAAATACGATAAATAACAAGGGACTTTAAAGCCAAAACTTGGGCTCTCGAATACCACACGGGAATTCTGAAAACAAATTTAAAAGTAGAGGATATTACAGAGATGTGGAGATCATAATGCCAGGATCTATATAAAGACGACAAACACCTGGTATATATCCATATTAACTTAAAAAAATCGAAGAAGAACCGGATATACTAGAAAGCGTAGTAAGAGTGACAATCGACAAACTTAAAATAAATAAGACACCAGACCAGGCCCAGATATTATAACAGCAGAAATGCTCAAGGAAACAAAAGAAATCGGAATAATATTGCTTCATCCCGTATGCAATCAAATATGGCATTCCAGGCAATGGCCCACTGATTGGACGCATTCTATGATCACAACAATACACAAAAAACGGCAACTTTCGGAAGTGCAACAATTATAGAAGTATTTCTCCTATCTCGCATGCCAGCAAGATGATGCTACAAAACCCCAAAGAGAGATTGAAAATTTTCCTTCAAAGGGAAATACCAGAAGAGCAGGCCGGGTTTTCCAAAGATGAAGGTACACGAGAACGCCTTTTAAATATATGACAAATAATCGAGGAGTCAAGAGAATTGAATATCTCGTTATACATATGATTCATAGATTATAATAAGGCGTTCGACAAAGTTAAATGGAATCATTTATGGCTGGTGTTAAAAAAAATGTGCGTGCCAAATCACCTGATTTCCCTAACTGAGTTACCAGCATACCACGAAATCAGTAAAAGTGCTTGACATACTTGTAAATGAATTCCATCCAGAACAAGGTTTGAGGCAAGGATGTATACTACATATCTCCACAACTATTTAATATCTATGAAGAAACATATTAGGAGAATGCTTGAAGGATGGGAAAAGGCATCTCAATAAATGGTCGAAAAATAAATTATCTACGCTTTGGGCACGGCACAGCTCTCCTTGCAAACAGCCAAGAAGACCTGATTATATGGTTGGTCGAAAATGAGAATAAAAGTTTTGGTCTGAAATTAAATATAGCAAAGACAAAAATCATAATGGTGGATAGTTGGAAACTCATTTTTGTAGCTGGGATCACAAATACACGGACGCTCCAATAGGAGATAAAACGAAGTTACGATCTAACTAAGATCGCTATGGGAAAGATGACCAAAATATGGAAAGATCCCAATATTTCATATTTTATTGTAAAATGACTAGAAAAAAAGTTAAAGCCCAAAAGAAAAATTGTTTAAAAATTCGATGTCATGTCGATGCATTATTTTCCATGTAGGCTGCTCACCAAAGATAAGGTGATCCCTGTTCCATGCCACCATGAGCATAGCGGGTCATCTTCAAATGCGAAAGGGCTTATAGCTTCTCCGAATCGTTGGCTCATAACCCTATAATATGCCAGGTTCCACAGCGTGGATTCTATAGCCGATCCCTGTGGCACTTAAGTTGCCAAGTCAACCATCACTACGTTTTTGCCACTATTTTTCTCTATGGCAGATAATATGAGACGAAATTCGTCAAGTATTTCGCGACACATTCTCTCTCGTAAAGCCCCAGTAGTTGTGTCCATTTTAAGGTATTGTTCATGCTTATTTGTGTTTCAAAAGCCACACAGGCTACAGACTACCGACACGTTTTTCACTGCGTCTGCCGGTATTCCATCGTACCATTCGTGTCTTCAGAGCACCCAATTCTTCATTGAGACATCAGCTTTCAAGCTTTTTGTTTCGTGGCGTCTCACGATACACCTTGAACTTTTTTATGACGATTTTGTACTCCCGACCCATATCCCTTATACTATTATAATAGTATAAAATAGACAAATATACGTTACTAATACAAGATCAGTGAGATTACTAAGAAATAGATTCACCAAATCACTCTGGTTATGAAGGTCAAGATCTTTTATAAAAAGATACACAAACAGAAAAAAATGTGCCAATGAAACCGCAGATTCTTCAGATAATTTTAAGACGATTTAACCCAATTCATCTAGTCCGAAAATGTTACCTAAGGGACCTCGAGCTCTTTGAAGATGGCGCCTTGTAAGTAGTACATTAACTCCAGAAAGCTTCTACTTATAAAAATAAAAACTGGTACGATTATTTATCTCTCAGAGTTGAATCGATTCCATTAATTGCGAATTACCGTTCATGGGCGTCCGTTTTGGGTAGGTCAACAGATATTTTAACGCATACCTTTCTTATTTGTAACTTTTAGGTATTTGTGATACTAGATTATAAAATTTTCAGATATTCTGGTACTAAAAGGTACTTTTACTTTAAGTAGGTAAGATACACCGTTTTCGAGAAAAATCGATTTGAAAATTTTTCGTTTTTTGTCATGAAAGTTAAATTAATATTTTTTGCACTAGTAGGCTTTGAACTATCAAAAGAACTATAACCTACATTTTTCATTGTTAAACTCGTGTCGGTTCGTGAAGTTTCTCTTTTAGTTTTTACTTTGTGGCATAAACACAATAATTTTTTCAATTAAACAAAAATGGTTGTTACTAATGAGGAATACGCTGATATCCATGAAAATTTTTCCGGTTAAGAGAAGCAGGTTCAGTGTTCCCAAAAAATAATGAAACAGAGCGACATCATGATGTAACAGCACGTCAAGGTGTTAATTTATTGGAAGTTTGGGAAAATTCAGAAATTAGCGTTCGAAGACTATCTGTCATGTATCCCACAATTTTAAAATCTTCCTCAAATATCTCAAACAACGAAAATTTATATCCTTTCAATTGACAAAGGTACAAGCACTGCTACAAGGAGATTTTCCTGCCTAAAAAATTTTCAAATCGATTTTTGTAGAAAACGGTGTATCCTACAGACTTAAAATAAGAGTACCTTTTAGTTCTAGAATATCTGAAAATTTAATAATCTAGTATCACAAATACCTAAAAGTTACAAATAAGAAAGATATGCGTTAAAATATCTGTTGACCTACCCAAAACGGACGTCTATGAAAAGTACTAGAAATTCGCAATTAATGGAATCGATTCAACTCTAGAGGATAAATAATGGTACCAGTTTTCATTTTTCTAAATAAAAGCGTTCTGGAGTTATAAAAAAAAAGTACTTACAAGGCGCCATCTTGAAAGAGCTCTAGCTCCCTTAGGAAGCATTTTCGGATTAGGTGAATTGGGTTAAATCGTATTAAAAGTTTCTGAGGAAAATGCGGTTTTCGTTTGTCAGGACTGTTTCTGGAGACCCTGTCTAACCAACAACGTTTTTTTTTTAAATTAGTAATATTCCTGTTAATATTATTTTTAGTTATTTTAAAACATTGAATCGTAAGTTGTTCCATATTTTATTTGATAATTTTAATGGGACACCCAGTAGACAATAACATTAAATATTATTAATATTTGAACTTTAACCTATTTATCAGTCATTTTGCATTAACTTCTGGGTTATAATTGGATTACTACCTAAATATAATTTAAAGTAAAGCTACCTGTTACATGGGACATAATATAAAACGGATTATTCTTCTGTTCTAAAAAGATTCTAAACTGAAAACAACAGTTTGGGCTACTGGCTGTGTTCTAGTTATGTATTTTGTTTTCCTGATTGTAATTTGAGATAATCCTTTATTTTAATGTTTGTAAAACAATCTTTGACTTGATTTAGTTTGCACGATACAGTCCACAAGAAACGTAGTTTAACATATAGTAATTTTTTAGATGCAATAAAAATGCAGCATTGGCAGGTGGATGATTATGGAGATTTGAACACCGATATCGAAAACCAATTGAACATTGGAGCCAACGATCTAGTTGGAACTTCCTACAGTGTGAGGTAAGTTTGCCTTTTTTTAAAATCTTATAGATGCATACACTTATCATAATAACTATAATAATTTGTATGAACAAAAAAGGGCAGAGTGATAAATCAATCATTTGAGTAGATTTCATGGACGTACTATCTTTGTTAAGTATATAAAATAGTAAGGACGATGATGTTTCTTAAATTTTTTAGTAAAAGAGAAACCAACTGCAAAACTCTTTTTATAATAACTCTGTTATTTATATGATTCTCCCCTAGCTGCAGTTACATCCCCATAAGTACATTTCTTTCTTCAACTTATTTAGTGAAGCATTCAGATACATCAAAGACTTCCCTTTTTGGAAGTTCCTCTGATTTTTTAATCACCTTCCACAAAGACGTCATCAGATATACGTAGTTACATACGTGTAACATGCAGGTTCCATTCCCGTCTTCGCCATCGTACAACATACTGTATTATAGAGCCCTTTTATTTGTTTATTTGTTACTCTGCCTTTAGATGTTTTCCCAGCAGTTGATCTCAATTATGTCTTAGCTAGTTATGATCCGAAAATGTAGAGGGTTAAAGGAGAAAAGGAAGAATAAGCCAAAATTAAAAAAAAATGTTATTTCTGCATACAAAGAAAGACGACCAGTCTTCTTACTGGTCGTCTTTCTCTATCGTAACTTGAAACTTATCGTAACTTGATAAATTAATTTTACATTGTGAAAAATTATTTTTTTACGTTATTTACGTCATAAGCGATGGTTTCTTAGAGTTGAAAACTTGTATTAAAGTACAAATGATCATTGAGTATTTTATCTTGATACTTAATTCAGTCAGATTTTAATGGATAAAACGCTTAAATACGTGTTTTCCTATTTCTTTCAATTAGGGTAGTTTTAACCCCTTAAAAATAAAACCTCACTTGCCCACATATAAATTTTTCAAAGGAGGGTAAGACAAGCTTAAATCCAAAGTTTCAGCTAAATCCATCCAGTCCTACAGAATTGAGAGGTCAGGTCCTATTTTGCGCCCGAGTTACTGGACTATTTTTGATGTAGTGATAGCAAAACTCCACTAATAGAGTGCACCAGAAAAAGAAAAAGAAAAATCAAGCATTTTCTCTGAGAAATAGAAAAATCTTTTGATGGTTTTTTATCTGCTTCATCTTCTATCTGTCCATATAATATACAATTTAAAGTAGAGGACTTGGTATTATCAGTAGTTTTGTCGTGACAATAAAATTCTATTGCTAGTATAATAGAAAACATTTTTTATTATTCCCAACTGTACGTCTTACACTACTAAGTTTTGGCGACCATTTTTATGAAATTAAAATTTTTTAAGAAAAGTGACACTACACAATATTTAGCATTATTATAAAAAAAAAGATAAAACAGACTATTTAACAAAAAAGAGTCAAGTAAAGAAGAGTGCAAATCAGTTAAAAACACCTTCTCAACAATTGATAAGGATCATTATTATTATTTCAAATATTTCAAAATATGAAATATGATACGTTAAATGAAATTAATCTGGAGTTGTTAGGTAATTGAAAATGTAAAAATTCGACGTAAAAAATCTTTTTCCTAGTATCCCTCCTACAGAAAATTTTATTCTAGTAAAAAACCTTTTAGACCAAAATAGTACAAATTCAATAATTACATCTGAAATTTTACATCTTCTTGAAGTTTGCATAAACCAGGACTACTTTGATTTTAATAATCAAATATATACAAATAACAGTGCAGGACTTATAATGGGCAATCCTCTAAGCCCATTGCTATCAGATATTTTTATGGATCATCTAGAGACAAAGATTTAAAAACATCCCGTATTTAAACAGTTTTTATATTGTTGGAGATACGTAGACGACGTACTGGTATGTTTTACAGGAACTAACAGGCAACTCGATCAATTCTTATCGTATATTAATTCACTTCATAGTCATATTGAATTTACAATAGAAACACAACAAAATCAATCCATAAATTTTTTAGATTTAAAAATGATCAGACTTAAAAACAAACATTACTTCTCCATATTTCATAAACCTACCCATACTGATACGACTATACACAATTCATCATCCCATCCAACACAACATAAACTGGCAGCCTATCATAGTATGTTACATAGATTAACAGAAATTCCGATGTCAAAATACAACTTTGAGAGACAATTAAATATCATTAAGCAAATAGCAGTAAACAACGGATACAACGAACAAACATTTAATAAAATGTTAAATCAAAAACTACACAAGAAAGCCCCGAAATTAGTATTTCCACCACCAGAGAAAAAACCCAGTACCTTCTGCTCGATTACATGTACAGGCAAAATATTAACAAACATAGCCAAATACATAAAAAAGAAAGGAATAACACCAGCTTTCCGAACAAATAACAACCTAGGCAAATATATTAAAAACAATAAGAGCCAAAATAAAAAACACTTTCACAGTGGTATGTACAAACTTAAATGTGGCGACTGCCCAAAAAATTATATCGGTCAAACTGGTAGAAACTTTAATAAACGAATAGCAGAACATAAAAGGGCTTTCAATAATAGAAAAACAGATTCTACATACGCACTTCACCTTCTAGATCACAATCATTCTTTTAATGACGAATTTAAAATTCTTCACATTCAAAATAAAGGTCTTAAGCTATCCTTGTTAGAATCTATGGAAATCAACAAGTTAAAAAACACAGATATAATTCTGAATGACCAAGTTGAGGCAAACAGTTCTCCCCTCCTCAACCCATTTCATTAGAGATTATAAAGTGTAAACGCATGCCAAAAATAGATCACTTGAGAAAGTCAATCAGCCGAAACAGCTGTAGTGATAAGAGTTTAAAATAAATTTTGTGGAAGTTTGAAAACAAAGTTTTCAGTGTTTTATTGTTACATAAAATGAATTTCCATTAAGTAACGATCGAATCCATCAATTATTTAAAATATATATTGCTTAAACAAATTCAACAGAGATATTTGCAGTAATTTGGACACATTGCTAGAAGAACATGCACGATGGAAAAACTTATAATCGGTGGCAGATTTAAAGGGAAAACATCTTGGAGAAGATCTCCAAGCCGTTGGGTGTATCAAATAGAAACACTGATTAACCAAGGGTTACATGACGCCGAACAACTAGCCCAGGACCGGAAAGAATGGAAAGAAATCGTAAAAAAAACTATAAAATCCTGATGGTGCCACCAAATCCCAAATGGGATTGGGAAGGATAAGCATGGAAGCTCGCATATTTATTCACAACGTAAAATGTTGTCAGTTCAGAGAAGATACGTGTAGCAAACACTTTTGCCAGTTGTGCGCGCGATTTTTTAGATAAACCCAACAACGTACAGAAGTTTAAAAAAACTGTACGCATAATATGAGCAACATTAACATCAAAATAAAGCAATAAGAATAAGGACAATGTTAATAAAATATAAAATTGTAAGGTACGTTTAGTACAGTAAAAGTATGCTTTATAATAATGTATGTGCTATTACTATTAAAGCAATTTAAATAGATTAAATGGATATTTTTGACTCCAAAATTAGTTTGTTTAAAAAACAACTAAAAAATATCTTACAATAAGTTGGTTGTACATCTGTATTATTCTTATATCTTTGTATTATTCTGAGGTGTTTGTTATTTTAATAATTTATTGTTGTTAAGGTGTAACTTTTTAAAACTTGTGATTGTTATTTTAATATTGTTTTTAAGATGTAACTTTGTAAAAATTGTAAGTAAATGGATGCCGTATATAAGTAAATAAATAAATAAATAAATAAATTTACCCGGAGAAAAAGTTAAAACTTGTCCTTTTAGACTTTATAATTTAAATCAAAAGCATGAAAATAACACTATTTTATAAATAGATAAAATAGATATCTACCTAGGATCTGATAAATTTAAGATTACCCCGTAACTATACGAATTTAGTTAAATGCATACTTGCATGAAATTTTCTATCACGGTGCAAAAAAGTAAAACAATAAATATTAGCGTTTCAGTTTCTTATGACTAACTATTCATAATAATTATTATATATCAGGTCCCGACTACATTACGCCATTAAATGATTGCGATGTTGCCACCGCTAAGAGGTGAAGTGAACCGCTGAACATAGCGTATATATCGGAGGCGCCGACTACCTTTGGCTAACGACAGAGTATACATGTATAACAAGCTGCGCCTCTGATGCCAGATAGGGTGAACTAAAATGTATATCGAGAGATGATTTTGACTCGATTTTGCCTCTATATAGTTAAAAACTTGTCAAACGCCTTATACAGACGAGTTAGCAATTAAATGCACAAGAAACATGAGTGTATATATATATATATATATATATATATTATATATATATATATATATACTATATATATATATATCATATAGATATAGATAGATCATTAATATCAGTATCTAACAACATCAGACCAATAACTGACTACGTACCATCAATTACATTTTATAGATCAATTTACCATGTTCCTGATTCTTTCTCAATATTCTACTTTTGCACCTTATTATATGGATAATACTGTCACAATATTTAATTGTTTATTAAAACTTATTCGCTAAAAATTGTACAATGGGAATTCACTCTATAAAATATTGCGGTTACCTAACTCCCAAATAAATTAAAATCAAAAAAATGTCATTTATCTAATTGGATATGTTATCAAAATTTAAAATTTTTAATCTTAAGTTGTAAGTATTGAAATATTCATTTTGTTTACATATAATAATTATAATAAATTTACAGTTTTCTCCTGAAGAAGTCACAAAATCGTGACGAAATATTGAGAAATAACAAATAGAGTTTTATTTCATACAGACCAATTGCTGAGACTACAAATAATATTTAACACAGTACGGTCGAGAATAATTTGATAAATATATATATATATATTATATATATATAATATATATATATATATATTATATATTATATATATATATATATATATTGAGATACAAACTACAAAATACAAACAGTAAATTTACTGTTTGTATTTTGAGAACGATTTTCGAAGTGGAAATTGAAACGTCAATAAACGTATTTTTACCTTTAATTGTGGCTTATTCCGAGTTAAATAGTAATTAATTTAAAATGCCACAAGAAAATAGCTTCAGAAAAATATCAAATGCAAAGATACGACTTTTAACATTCAATTTATTGATGACGATAGTAAAAAAAGAAGAAAACGAATGGAAACAATATCAAAATTTATTTTATTTCGTTTAAAATTGATATCAAAGTCGGGGTATTAATATTATTTTAATGATATTAAATTTTTACAAACTACAGCTATATCTGGCGTAAAATATTACTTTGATCCTTATCAATTGTTGAGCACTGTAGTTCAACATGGCAATTAGTTGTTGACAATTTACATTACACTAATTTTTGACCATGGCCTGGAATCTTATATGAATGACTTGGTTCATTCCCCCATCACTTTGACCCCAGCGAGTTAATAAAGAGAAATGACAGCCTATCTCTCTCACGAAGACTTTAACCAATCATAAACCAAATAAAATAATCAAACGAAGCAATGTCAATTCTGTCAATCTAAATTAATGACAGATCTTTCGTTTGTTTACAAGTTTTCAATTTTATTTTATTATCTTTAACTTTCGTTTGCATTTATTGTTAGTAATTTTAATTTAAATTTGGTTACTTAATTTTTAAAGTTTATTTTGAGTTACCTATTGTAGCAAAGAATTTTTGTGTTGTGCAAGTAACAAAACTAAACATGGTGAATTATTGTATTGTTCGTTGTGTACAAATCATGGAAAAATTACAAAAATAATGATAGTAAGTTGTCAGGAAGCAAAAATAATAGTATTTAACTTCTGCAAATATGTGTAATAAATATTATGTAATTATTTTATAACTGTTTTATCTTAAACAACAAATAAATATACGTATATCTAGAAAAAATTGTGCATCTTATATCCTTATTTTCCAATAAATTTTAATTAGTAACGAAATAGCCCACAAGAGGCGCTAAAGGGTATGTATGTAAGGGGTGTTCATTCGAATTTGCCGCCAAAAGATGATTAGTATTGACCCCAGCCGCAAGGGGCCTAATGAACGAAATTTATACATTGAGTTGCCTATCTATTTCTACTATTATATTATTTATCTATGATTTTTGACAAAATATAAGAAAAAATGCCAAAAATGGTTCGGGGTTCAATAAGTATGCACTTTACCTGTTTTAATTTTTGTAATACTTGATTAGTGGTTGTGATCAGTAAGTGTATATAAATATGTCCATATCGAACCTAATTTTAAGTGTTTCTAAATAAAAAGAACCTCTTTATCGTATCGTTGAACTGTTTTGTGTTTGTTAATAGATACCTATGCTTAAAACTGGTTTTGTCTGCATTTAAACAAATATCGGCCGTAATCCCGACTATTTTGATAATTTTATTTTTAACACAGTAATATATTCCACAATATCCCATTTTTGTGAAAATCATCTTGTACAGTAGAAGATAAAAAAAATATTTAGTCATGTTATGTATATTAAGTAAGGGGAACATTTGTTGAGTTAAATTCGCAGGGTCATATTTACTTCTCCATTTCATTTTTATAACGCTAATGTAAATTTTGCTTATGATTTGCATTGACAAATGACAACAAGGGAAGTCAAGGTAATATGCTTGGTTGCCACTTTCTTAATTACTTCGACCATATCAAATTCTAATCTATCAAGTACTAATATAATATTTATTTATATTTGTCGATATGCTTCTCTCATTACTGTGCCCTTTTAGGTGACGATAATATTTATTGGTATTCAATCTACCAGGCTCTTGCCATTTTACTGTTGCGTTAATCCAAATTTTTTGTACAAAATCGTTTATCATTTTGGTTTTCTTTATGAAATGTGATCAGCATATTGATTACAGCTATGGAAATGGCTCCAGAGCTTTACTCGAGATTAAGTATTTGTTGTTAAATTTATTTATGTAAAAGGTACTTTGACATTAGTAGTTTATTATTGATTTAGATAGGTATGTACTTTATGTTATGTGAACTGGAAACAATAAGGGAAATATAAAAACAAGTTTTCATACATAATTAAAACAAACTGGGGTCTATTTTGACCCAGATCACAATTTTTGGCTGTTACTTTACAGATGCACTTAATTTTTAAGCGGCAGTCTTCCATCTTTCTGTAATTTATATATATTATATTGATACAAAATATGCCTACAAGAACATTTTACTATTAGATTAAATTTAAACTTCAATTTTATAGTCTGGGGTCTTCTAATGCTGCGGCCAGCCTTTTATGTCATATAAAATGAATTTAATAAAGTTGTAATAATGTGGGAATCTCATAGATTTTACAGATTAGTACCGACTATGAGTGTGTTCTTCTTCTGCTAGTGCCTATCCTCTATGGATGTTGGCTACCACAATGGCCCATCGTATTTTAATAGCAGCTGTTCGAAATAGGTCATACCTGTCCACTGTCCACCAAATTCTTAAGCCAGGATATTCGGCGGCGTCCTGGTCCTCTATTTCCTTATATTTTCCCTTCTAATATCAATAGTAGGATTCTGTATTTATTTTCATTTCTCACTATATGTCCGAAGTATGCTAACTTTCTCTCTTTAATGGACTTCAAGACTTCAGGTTCTTTTTCTAAACGTTGCATTACTGCGTCGTTAGTTATATGATGTACATATGATATTCTGAGCATGCAACGATAGCACAACATCTCGAAAGTATGTCACCGTCTTCAAGATGCATCAGTGAATGTCTATGCCTCTGCTCCATACATAACAACAGAAAATTCATAACAATTAAGAATTTTGAGTCGGAGATGTACGTTCAAGGTTAAATTGCAGAGAACTTTCTTCATATGTTGGAAGGCACTCCTTGCTTTTTCGATCCTACATTTATTCTCGTATGAGTGATTTTATGTCATTATGACCACATTGTTATCCTTCCATTTTATAAAAATTAGTAAACTGTTTTTGTCAAAGCGATATTCGAAATATTCACGATTCTTTTTTTCATTAAAGCGAAAGGTAACAAAGGACATTTTTTTATAGGATTTTCTTTTAATGTTGCCCTCAAGCCCTTATCTTTTAAAGTTTCCATCAAATTATAACTAGTAAAATAATTGTCAAAAAATACTTCGTAGTCAGTAGGCACATCAACGATATCAAGCATTTGCATTGCATTAGTCACGGGGGGACCTGAAGATCCTCATTTAAACACCAATAGTTGCGCTCTCGTGGCAATTTATGGTGTCCAGTAAAAAGTAAAATAGCCAGAAATATCTTTATCTCTTCCTTCGTTACATGAAATTGATGATTATTATTTTGAGCGGCATATATATTTGTCTGCTGTGTAATATATTCAATAATTTCATTGTCGGAAAATTTCTCAAATATTTCTATAGGAGATTTATCTCGGATTTGTTCTTTCATCATCACTTATGTAACGAACCTCTATTTCTCCGGGAACGTCATTCGGAATGCTTTGAGTCCGAAGATCATCCTCATCTATGTCCTCATTGTCAGTCTCAGGAGGAATAACTACTACCGATACATCTTTATGTGTGGAACTCGCTATATCATCTGAAGCTAAAGCAAGAGTTCTATAACGTTTTCCATAAAACTCAATGGGGACTAATAGGGGACAATTCCTGAAAATCCATTCCAATACCAATATTGAACCTGAAACAATAAAAAAAATAAATAATCATTTTGATCTCATACAAACCAACGTTCGGCTCGTGGAGATAAAAATACGGCCGAGGCAAGAAAGCCTTGCCTGTCATAAGAGTCGAGTAATGGGAAGGAATTAAGAGGTGGAGAGCCGTCGCTTGATGTGTCGGGTCTGTAGAAACGCACTCGGGGCGCTTCTGCGTCACGGTAACCGGTCTACACTATTAGTATCCGAGATGAGACTCTCGTGGGACCACTCTACTCTCATTCCAAAGAACCAGGTGAAGTTGAACGAGCTGAGCCCGTAAGCACCTCCATGAGGGGCGCCGGTGTCTCGGCACGTACCCAGTTTGGACATTTAAGAGTGGTAGAGGAGAGATTCTCGGCGACTACCTGTCTACGTGATATGGAATTTGGTGGGCGCTCTCCCTTAGGGAGAGCGCCTACCATACTGGCATGGCAAGTAGCACGCGTCTAGCATGTTTCTTAAAATGTAACTAATGAAAACTAATGATTCAGCGCACTCCAAATGACAGTGACGTCATTCATTCTAATTATTCGTTACTTCATGAATGCCACTAACAGTATGCTAACTTTCTCTCTTTAATGGACTTCAAGACTTCAGGTTCTTTTTCTAAACGTTGCATTACTGCGTCGTTAGTTATATGATGTACATATGATATTCTGAGCATGCAACGATAGCACAACATCTCGAAAGTATGTCACCGTCTTCAAGATGCATCAGTGAATGTCTATGCCTCTGCTCCATACATAACAACAGAAAATTCATAACAATTAAGAATTTTGAGTCGGAGATGTACGTTCAAGGTTAAATTGCAGAGAACTTTCTTCATATGTTGGAAGGCACTCCTTGCTTTTTCGATCCTACATTTATTCTCGTATGAGTGATCCCAGCTGTCTGTGATAAGCATCCTAGGTATGTTATTTTTTCTGTTCTAATGACTGTATGAGTGTACTATCGTTTTATGTAAGGGTTTTACATGTTTAAATGGGGAATTCCCCGAACTACGATAAAATTTAACGAAATAATATAAATGTATTGAGATCTAGTATCTAGTGTCAGTTGGTTTCTTGTCGTATTTGTGATTAGAGGGCATTCAGAGGTAAGGTGTTGTATCTTTTGTCGTGGATGGCCGCAGACACAAGCTGAAGACAGAGCCTTGCTCCAATTCTTTAAGATGTCAGCACATCTACCGCACTCAGACCTGATTCTATTTAGTGTCACCTATGTCTTACGATTCAAATCAAAACGTGGGACTAGCTGATCAGGAAGTAATATATGAATATTTGGTTCTAGACGATTTAGAACAACTATTATATTCGATATAATAGTTGTTCTAAATCTTTCCTAGTGTTGACTGCTGGAGGGATCCATTTGACAGATTTTTCTAACTGTACAATGTATTTATTTCAGTTCTCCTTGTTAAAATTCCATCGGGGTCTAAATATGTAATTATTGCAATTTCAACACACAGTTTCAGGAGGTGAGGTCGGTGTTATTTGTGAGGGAACTTGTTATAGACTTTTTTTGAGCACAGAAACGAATTGTCTATCTTTTTTCAATATCATTTATATGTTCTTCAAAGGACTAAATATCGACAGCAACTTTTTTTTCAAAACGAAGAGAAGACATTTCAAAAGTGATCTTATAGATTTTCAAAGATGTTAGTAGAAAGTTTGCTTTAGAAGCATCAGAAAAAGCTTTTGAAAAATCTTTACTTCCCAACGATGTGATATCTAGATTAGATAATTAAAAAGAAACTTTTCTTTTTAATTATCTAATCGACGAAATCACAGCAGCTTTACTATCCTCATACACATACGTTTGAAGTTGGATCAATTCGGCATTTTCCCAACAGAATTTAGTTCTATATCTTCCAGTTCCCGTCGTAAATTGGTCACCTTCAACTCACAGATTCTCGTCGACATTTTTCACAGAATTTATTTAAATATTGCACTCTTCTGGCACCAATGTGATTTATTTTTATTTACAGTCTTTGAACACTAAACACTAAAAACACAATTAATGTACCGAATTAATTTATTACCGTATCACGCTACAAATATATTTTTTAGACTTCTACAATTTAATTTATCTATGAATACGAACGTTCAGTCTAGAGCCTGTGGAACGATTCGAACTATGCATCTAGACAACTCTGCATAACATAATATTTAGATTTTTTGTTCCCCATTCTGTAACCATGACTTTTACGTACTGCTTGTATTATTTCGTCCATTAATATATTAAAGAGAAGTGGGCTTAACGAGTCACCCTGTCTGACTCCGCTTTGTACTGGTATATACTGTGTTAGTTTTCCATTTATCTTTGCCTGTATTTGATTGTGGAAGTACATGTTTTCGATGGTTTGTATAATATTGATTGGTATGTGTATAAATTTTGTCGTCTCTGCGGTTATACTTTCTCCTCCGTGTTTTAGAAGCTCGTTGGTTATTTCGTATGGTCCTGGTGACTTTCTATTTTTGAGTGAATTTATGGCTATCTCTACTTCCTGAAAACTGATTTCTATTTCGTGCCTTAATTCAGGTACGTTATTGTATTGATTATTATTTTCCTGAACATGATGTCAGAAAATCTAGACCTTTGTTAACTGTTGTTACTTGGAACTCGATCGTCGAACACGTGTCACGTGCAGATCATTAAAAGCTGATCATAGGCGTAGCAATGACTGACGTATCAACAGACGATGTCTTTTATAGAGTGGGTCCATACGGAGGTTGCTTACTAATGAATTTATTTTTATTTTTGCCTCCTCGTCCTAAACAAGTCGATAGATTTGCTATGAACAATGTGAAACAACATATTAACCGAAAATGGTGCCTTCTATATATTGTTAATTTTTTCTTCATTGATTTCTTGAATTCTTTCTTTCATTGATTATGAGTATTTCTTAGTATTATTTCTTATCGTGTTTATTACATGTTACAGGTATTCATTATTATCGTTTTGTAATTTTAATGTTAATATGCTAATATATTCCATTACACGCTCATGTAGCGGACAAACCAGACACAGAACAGTTTTATGAACAACTATAGTAGGTTCGGTATGAACAACTATAGTATTATTGTGAATGACACTAAAAAAACTGCTAAAGGTAATTTATCCCTACTAGTTTTTTGCTCTACTAGAATTTTTCTAGATTCTCAGTACACAAAGCTAACAAAAAAGTCTCCCTTAGCTTAATACGTACCAAGTTTTGGTCAAAACCGTCACTATTACTGTGCATCATTTTAAAATTCTCATTTATTTCTTGCAATAATAATTGTGGTCCGTTTTTTTTATTTTATTTATTATTTTTAGTGAAAATGTATTGTCCATGAATGGTTTGACAATTTTCAAACAAGAAGCTCCCTCGCCCACATCAAGCGATGTCACCACGTTACAAATAGCACGGAAGAATCACAGTCCAACAAACACACACGCCAATGTCGCCATTAATAGCACAATGGAAGACAACTCCAGTCAAAATATGTTCAACAACACCATCAGTCAGTTGCTTAGCCATGGAAATTTGGTTGGATTACAGAATGTAATGGAAAGTAAGTATGAAGTTTGTTAAATACCTATAATATTGATGGAAAAGTTCTGTATAATATTGAAAAACATTTGGTTTGTTCACGATCATTAAAAAAACAAAACAAAGGATAAGTAACAAGAAGTTCGTAGAATTGTATTTTTTATCAACTAGTTGAACCAAATGTAGACAAGTTTTGTCCGAGTCTTAACCATTTTTCCTTAAACTAATGTTGTATGGAACTATAAGTATTTATAATACATTGTAGACTGGAGGATTTATGATGAATGTCATTGAAACGTACCACAATATGCATAATTCTTCTTCTTGATGTGCCTATCCGTTACGAATGTTGGTGATCATCATGGTAATCTTTATCTTATTTGCAGCAGCGCGGAAAAGCTGCACATATGTTGTATTGAACCAGATTCTGAGATTCTTTAACTATGACGTTCTTCTTCCTGGACCTCATTTTCCAAATATTTTCCCTTGCAGGATGGCTTGAAGGAGAGCATATCTCGATTCATTTCGCATAATATGTCCGAAGAATTGTAACTTTTGAGATTTGATAGTGGTCAGTACCTCATGGTTCTTATTCATTCGTCTGAAGACCTCCTCATTTGTGACTTGGTCAGTCCACGGGATCTTAAGGTAGAGTGCCCACCAAAGTGGCGTGGCACGTAGCAAGTAGCACGCGTCTAGCATGTTACATAAAATATAACCAATGCAAACGAATTATTAGATCGAATGACGTCACTGTCATTTTGGTTTGCGCTGAATCATTCGCTTTCATTGGTTACATTTTAAGTAACATGCTAGACGCATGCTACTTGCTACGTGCCACGTGCAACGCCACTTTGGTGGGCGCTCTCACTAAGTATTCTCCGATATAGCCACATCTGAAATGCTTCCAGTTTTCTGAACATATCTTCGTTCAAGGTCCACGATCCAACACTTTTTCATTCACACAATATTCGAATTCTTTTTTTATCAAGAGAGAGGTGACTGTTGAAGAAGGCCCCCATATGATTGAAGTTGGATCCAGCTTTTTCGATGCTCTAATCTCCTGGTTGTTGGTCCATTCTTCATTTATTATGGTGCCGAGGTAGTTGTAGTGCGTCATTCTTTCTATAAGGGATTCGTTGACGTAGAGTTGACCTGTTATCCTTTTCTTGCTAATTATCATAAGCTTTGTCTTCTTAACGTTTATATTGAGTCCATATTGTTGACTGTAATACGTGATTTTGTTCATAAGAACTTATAGATTTTCTAAGTTGTCCGCAAACACTATGGTGTCATTTGCATATACCTATTATGCATATATATGCAGATATGCATAATAGGTACTGCAACTTCACAAATGATCTAAAAATCATTCAAACTGAGGATGTACATACATATTTCTTGGGGTAAGCGAATATGAATAGTAATGATTATCCAAAACAAATAATGAATTAATAATTTTTATTCAATATTGTTCGCGTTAATATTACAATAATTACTTATCCAACATTTGTTTAAACATACTTTTAATAAATTATTATTAAATGGATAACTAGTGCTAAACATAAGTCTGGTACCATATTCATGCTGGCATAGGCTTATCGCTTAGGCCTACCCAATTGTCTCGCACGAAGCGAATGTTCTTGATGGTTCTTCCTGTTCTTCGTAGTTGTTCGAAGTCTGTATCTTCCAAAGCACTCAAAAACGATCGGTCCGTCGATCATTGGCATCACGCCTCTAGATATTTATGTCAAAGAGGTAGCGCTAGTGACAATGATGCGAGTGCGCTCAGCTGGTGCAAACCTTGATGTAGGAATGGGACAATTGAGAACTCGTTTCTGGCGGGGAGAGCTGGATGCGCCACCACTGTTACAGTCAGGCTGCGATTCAATTGAACCAAAGTTTATCTTTAACAAACCTTACAAAATTGAAACAAGAGAGTATAGGGAGACAAATGTGGCAAATGCCTATTACACCGATGGCTCCAAAATGAAAGAAGGCTTAGAATGCGGGATATACTCCAGATCACTGAACCTAAGAATAAAGTGGGGTATGGGCAAAAATGCCAACGTAGTTCGTACAGAACTGACTGGTATCTCCATAGCCGCAAAGGGATAACCCAAAAAGGTATAGCAACCGCATTGCTGACCAATTGGCTAGGAAGGCGGTAGCCCTAAGACTCTTAGGACCTGGAGATCTTTTTGGTTGGTTAACTACAACAATCGCGGTAATTGTCAAATGTCACTCCCATACGAAAACCGTAAAAAAGATGGGAAGAAGGGCAAGGATGTAAACTTGCCAGGGTAACACTAAGTTACCTTGAAGAGTCAGCATCAAAGAAGTACTTTGGAATGACCAGGAAAAACCTACACTTGTCTTGTAAGTTGATTTTTTAACTGGTCGTTATCAATTAAGCAAACACTTACACACTGGGGCTAGCAGAAACACCTCTATGTAGAAAGTGTAAACGAGAAGACGAAACTGTAGAGCATGTCCTATATGAATGAACGGAGTTATCGTTAATACGAGAGTACGCGTTCGGCGAGTCCTGGCTCAAACCTGCCCACATAAGAGATATGTCTCCTGGTGACTTGTCTACCTTCCTAGAAATGACAGGATGGACAATGGGCTAAGGGCAACAGCTCCCTGGGAGGATGCACAATGGGTCAATTGTGGCCTAAGTGCTGTGAAATTAACTCCGTCTCCCTACTCTACAGATACGATCGGTCGTCATTTATTAACGATAATATAGGTGCCAGTATAATAACAGTAGGATGTACTAAATGGATAGGAATGGGGTAACTAAATTAGTAATAAGTGAAAACGAAAAGTATGGTTCTGACAGTATTCCACGGATAAGTATCTACTGACATCTTTCAGGCTATCCAACAAAATCAAGGTAACAGTTCTGATCAAGATGTGTATCAAATAATGAATTATATACGGATATTGCAAATCTTCACAACTAATCACGATACATAATAAGGCAAAATAAATTAACGGGAAAACTGTGGAAGAATCTAAATTCATTTTTTATATTTACCGTTAAAACAAGTAAGAGTTTAGATGTTTCATTATTTTAATTTATACTTCTATTACTTTTTAGATTCAAACATTCCATCTCCGAATTCACAAGATAGTTATACAGTTACATCAACCAACTTCAATCTGTTAGAAGACAAGCGATTCCAGTACGTCCTTGCTGCTGCAACCAGTATAGCAACTAAACAAAACGAAGACACCCTAACATATTTAAATCAGGGACAGAGTTATGAAATTAAATTAAAAAAACTTGGGGATTTGTCTTACTACAGAGGAAAAATTCTAAAGGTAAGTCAAGCAAGTCAAAGCAGTTTCATCACTAGCTACACTTTTAACTTGGTACCACCGATTGAATGGGTGTAGTTATTTGTGTTATTGATTACCTAGTTTGAAATAGTTTTAATTGTCGGCACTTAAAACTTATAAATATACGTTGGTTTCCCAGCGTTTACGCCGTGGTCTGTAATTATTTCCTTGAGGAATTATCAAAGACAGTACGGCAACAATACGAAAGTAAATACGACAGTTACACTATGCACAAAGTTATTTTCTCGGAGCCATCAAGAATCTTAAACATGCAATTCCTACATTGTAAAGAATATGTTTGCCTATCACGTAGGGTATGATTATGGGGATTGAAAATTGGGGACAGAAACTATTGGGCTAGAGATAGGGCAAGCAAAATAAACGAAACTTATGAGGACGGCACTCATGGCTTAATTGGAGAGCTGGGTCGTGGATAGTTGACAAGGGGTCGGAACAAGAAACAAAA
This sequence comes from Diabrotica balteata, assembly GCA_918026665.1. Taxonomy (NCBI): domain Eukaryota; kingdom Metazoa; phylum Arthropoda; class Insecta; order Coleoptera; family Chrysomelidae; genus Diabrotica; species Diabrotica balteata. The sequence goes on from OU898277.1 coordinate 44,751,960, forward strand.
GAGGGTACTTACAGAAATCTCCTGGACAAATGGGCAAATAGAAATAACAAGAAAGACTTCTAGCTATTTGAAATAAGGACGCCGCTTCGAAGGATCCTAATCTTGCTGGATGAAGAAAAAAGGGCTCTTTTCCTAAAAAAAGTAAACACAAAAAAATTAGGAGACTTTTCTAAAATAAAATACAAAATGGTTCAGAGAAATTAATTAAACATTTATTTTTGTCTCAAGCAAATGGTTACATATATAGATAATCAAAAGTAATTACAATATATATAATTACATGAGTTTATACCAAAATAAATAATAAAAAAAACTTACATATGTCCTATCTGTTGACAATTGGGAATCGCTACAAAAACTTTCAAAATTGTCATTAAGTTATAACTGTAGAGGAAATAAATTATTAAAATGAAATAATTATCTTTTTAAATGAAATTGTTATAAAGGTTAACCTTTTCTACAAACATAATAAACAAATGTCGCAAAAAAATAAGACTATCTGTCATATGTCAACATTTAATTTGGCGACATCGAACAATTAAATTGACAGTATAGCCACAGAATAATAAACAATCAGAAGGGCCACTCTCAGATGCCGCCTTTGAAGTTTTTCAGCACGAGCGCCATGTTTCAGGAGGACACCGACATATGATTTGTGTGGTTATGTAATTGTTTATATTTATGTAATTATATTTAACAATGTTAATATAATTGTATAGTATGTCTATGATTGCCGTAAGTCAAATAAACCTAGTTAATTTTTCCACGCACACCACATAAACAACACTAATTTCATTAAAATCCTCCTAAAACATGGCGGAACGTCTGCGCGGAGGAGATGCGCGTACTTAATTTTCCGTGGAGAGTGGGTATTCTGTTTGTTTATTATTCTGTGGTATAGCCACACCCTAAGATTTACAATATTTATTATTAAAATTTTAAAATTGTTATGAAAGCAAAATATTATTATTAGAAAAAAAAGTCTATCGTTACTTTAAAAGTTCAAACAAAAAAAAGTTACCTTGATTTCACAAAAAAATGCACTAAACTTCCGGGATTATAACTGGGATTTCTGCTATAGTTTCTGGGGGTAGAACTGTGGTTAAACTCCCTGGACACGAACAAAAACAAACTGCTTCATTCAGAAATCTGGTACACGACACAAATCTCTTAGATACTTGGCAAAATATGTAGTAATTACTCTTGTCTAAACTGGCATATTACAGAGAATAAATTTCATTACATTCAACAAATTTTTTGCCGGTATTTTCCTCAACTCCACTGAGACACGTGCACCTCTCACTTTCTTCTTCTTCATGTACCATGTCCTTTCAGAACGTTGGTTACCATCATAGCTCTTTTAATTTTATTCACTGCCACCCTAAATAGCATGCTTGTATCTACACCATACCAATCTCGCAAGTTCTTCAACCATGAGGTTCTTCTTCGTCCTGGACTGCGTTTGCCTGCTATTTTTCCTTGCATGATATTTTGTAGCAATCTATATTTGGGACCTCTCATTACATGTCCGAAATATTCCAGCTTTCTCTGCTTGATGCTTTTTATGATCTTAGTAGTCTTACTGAGACGTTCTAGTAATGTGGAGTTACGAATCTTCTCCACCCAGGAAACTTTTAAAATTCTTCTATAGCACCACATTTCGAAAGCCTCAAGGCGATTTAGATCGATTTTATTCACAGTCCAGGACTCGACAGCATAAAGTAAGACCGAGAACACGTAGCAGCGAAGTAGGCGGATCCTTAATGCCAATTTTAGGTCTCTGTTACATAACACCTTGGACATCCTTCTAAAAGCAGCTCTAGCCTGCTCTATTCTGGATCTAATTTCGCCGTGATTTTCTGCATTACAATTTAATTGCTGTCCAAGGTAGACGATTTTATCAACTTGCTCAAGTTTGGTATTATTTACATATATAGACGGTTTTATATTCTGCACACCTCTCACCGCTACCCGTACACGCCAAGGAACCAACTCAAATTCGTTAGACTTACGAATTGTGAAAATAACCTTGGATATTTCAACTTTTAGAACCTTATAGCTAGCGCATATTATTTCATAAACGTAAACACGCAAACAGAGAAAAACGGAAATCCTCTCATGCCAGGAGAGTACTAGAGAATTTTATACATAAATATTTCATACTTCAAAACTTTTAACATGCTACAACATAGAAAAACTATTTACATAAGACAGGAATGATAATAAATATATTGAGAAGGAGAAAAATGACTTTATCCTCAAATCAGAGATAGGAGATGCTATTGTAGCACTAAAAAATAACGGCGTAGCAGATCCAACAATGTATACTGCGAAATGTTAAACATCCTATGTAAATCAGACAAACAACAAATTCCTTTGTAATCTAGTTCCACAACATATATAATAGTGTAAAAATCTCGAAGGACTGGCTGCTGTCGACATTTGTCACAATCTCGAAGAAAGCAAATCCAACTCTGTGATAACCACCGACTTATAAACTTCAATCACATTATTAAAACGTTCACCAATATCATTTATACAAGAATATATATGATAAAAATCACAGTTTGGCTTTCGGAAAGCACTTGGAACTAGAGAAGCAGTTTTTGCTCTTCAGGTGGTTATACAGCGGTGTTAAGACGTTAATAAGGATTTGTATTTGTGCTTTGTGGATGTTAGAAAAGCATTTGACAATGTCAATCATGAATAACTAATAGATATTCTATGAAAGACAAGTTTTGACGACAAGGATATTCGGATTGTGGCAAACCTATACTGGGATCAAACAGCAAGAGTAAAAATAGGAAATAAACCTACTGAAAGTGTGGAGATTAAGTGAGACGTCCGACAGAAGTATGTCTTCTCTTCTCTCCACTTCTCTTTAATGTCTACTCCTAGGAAATATTAAAAAAAAATGACTGGAAAGTGCAACAGAGGCCATAAAAATAAACGGTGTAGTAGAAATAATCCTTGCCAGTAGCAAAGATGAATTACAACAGCCAATGGAAAGGGTTAAGCCGGTCACTGAGGACTATAGCAACCTTCTAGACAGTTACGGGTAAACAACATACTATCTGACTATGGAGAAGCTTCTGTATACATTTACCCGCACCAACGTAAATAAAAAATGGGAACAGGCCACAGAAATTAAGACTAAAATAGAAAGAGCTACAGCATCATTTTTTGCACCATAATTGCTTATCCAAAGGTTCCAGTCATAAGTCCTCATTTAACTTGGTACATTACCAACAACACCATACATCAAGATTCAGAAATAATTACTACTAAGTAAAAAATGATATTATGTTTCACACAGAAACCAAAATAACCGAATAGACCTTCCACACTACAACCTGCATGATCTTTTATACATATTTTATGCACCTATGTTTGTGACTACATTGTTTAGTACTTGTCAGGTTTTATCGCGAATTTTCGGACTACTTTTTGGTAGTGTTTCTTCATTTTTGGAAGTATAACAGGTAACAGAATCAAGTTTCATAGTTCCCTGATAAGAGATAACTTTATTCTTTTTCATGTGCGCACCTCATAAGTTTAGTGAACACGACCAAGCATGAAGTCGTCTTGACTACAAGGTCTATAGACTGAAGCGTTTGTATAAGTAGCCAACGGAGTGAGTACATCGAGTAAACTGGACTTATTTACAAGCTGCTTGTGAAAAAGCTGGCTTTGTAGCTTGTAAACTCGCCCCGTGTACTTGAGCCTTTACGGGTCTTGGGGGATATTAATAGTATACATTTTTTAACCACACTGTTAAGATATTTATAGTAGAAAAATCCCTATGTTTTTGTTCAGCACCTATTTACATATACACATACTAAAGATTTTTCTTTTCCAGACTTTCATCCGTGTATGTTTTCATGAAAGACGTCTTCAATATATGGAAAAGGAGCAGATATCATCATGGCAGAGTTCTCGCCCAGGTGATAGAATACTCGAAGTGGACGTGCCGCTTTCTTATGGGGCTTATGATCTAACCCAACCAACTAATGCTCTGAATATGATTCATTTTAATTGGGATCCTACTAAAGAAGTTGGCGTATATATTAAGGTATGTAAATTTTAAAAATGTTATCTTTTTATCTTTAATTTTTATTAAGAATGATAAATATCGTATTGATAAAGTAAGTTATAAATTAGGTATCAAAAATATCTTTTTAAGTATAAAAGCATGAACTTTTTGGTAAATTTTTCTACATGGTAAAATAAGCGCACCGAGAAATACAAATGTTAATAAAGCAAGAAAAGGAAAACTCATTGAATGAGAAATCTGTGAAATAGAAGGACTGCAGGAATTACACGACTTCTGTAACTAACATAAAAAAATTTAAAAAATCACCGAAAATTACAGAGTAAGCTCAGAATTAGAGTAATAGAAGGTATCAGGTAACTAATAGTGGATATAATGTCAAAACTTGCTCACAAAAGAAATGTATAAAAGAGCTCTACCACGATCTTTCACTTATACCAACAACAACAAAAGAAAAAGACAGCGGGTTAAAAAAACAGATAATCTATATAAACCACAATACTGTTAATTTCAACAGAATATATTCTGTGCGAATTGGAAAGTGTTGTCTTTTATGTTATAAAGATCCATTAAAAAACCGTAATTGAGACTGTGGAATCAAAGAAACATATGCCTCGGTCTAGTCACCATGCTGAAGGACGTGGCAATTATGGTTTGATTTTAAATGACCTTGTTTATAAATATTATTATATTATAATAAGTTTAATAAACGAAACTGGAGACCAAAACAGTGAAATAAAAAGACGTATCGAAATTGCCAGGGCCACCTTCATAAAGATGAGAAAATTCTTCTGCAACAGAAATATAAGCATCCCTCTACGATTAAGAATGCTGAGAGGCTATGTATTTAACACGCTATTATACGGTGTAGAGGCCTGGACTCTCAAACAGAACAACATGAAAAATATTGAAAGTTTCGAGATGTGGTGCTACCGTCGAATGCTGAAGATTAGTTGGGTTGAAAGAATAACAAACTGTGAAGTAATACGAAGAATAGGAAAAGACCCAGAGATTTTGTTAACGCTAAAGCGAAGAAAACTCGAATATTTTGGTCACCTGATGAGAGGACATAAATACGCATTACTTCAAAATATAATGCAGGGAAAAATAGAAGGAAAACGGAATCCAGGCCGTAGAAGAATGTCATGGTTGCGGAATTTGAGAGAGTGGTTTGGCTGCACCACTAATGAACTCTTTAGGTCAGCCGTAAACAAGGTCAGAATAGCCTTGATGATTTCCAATCTCCGATAGGAGTGGCACAAAAAGAAGAAGAAGTTTATAAATTTTATTATTATAGTGGCATCCACAGCTTCGCTAGGTGTCGCGCATCGAATGTCCAATTTTCCAAGACTCTGGCGCATAAAACGGATTAAATTTGACCGTTTGTAGCTTATTCATATATGCCTGTGACTTAAGAAAAGCTCACAAGACTGGATCTAACAGGGTCAAATCACACGATCTCGGTGGCCAATTCACATCATCTCTACGTGAATGACTATGCCCACAAATAACTCATGCAGAATCTACAATGTGAAAGAGTTATCCTGTTGAAACCACATGTCGATAGTGTCCATATCATCCAATTCAGGTCTACGAAGTTGATAATCATCGACCTATAGCGCTCGCCGTTGACTATAATGGCCTGGTCCTAATGTTGTTCTCAAAGAAATATTGCCCGATGCCGCCTCCAGCTGAAAATCCACATCAAACAGTGACTTTTTCGGGATGTATTTTGCTCTTGGATCTCATCTGAATTGTTATTGTGGCAAATTCGACAATTCTGTTTCTTGACGTACCCATTTGTTCAAATATGTGTGATGTAAATCTTGCGTTTCGTCGAAGTACAGTACGACCTAAGTTGATTGCTGTAAACGGACTTCAGTTACCAGCTGAAGTCTGTTTGAAGAGGTTTACTCTCCGGACGCTGGAACTCAGCTAAGACATGGGTGTATGTTACCTAAAGTTAAATTTAATTTAATATTAAACATCAAATATTAATAACATAGAACATTATGTACAATCTTTTATAACCTTATGTATTTTAAAGGGTTTTTTACCCTGATATTTTGGTGGCTCAGGCATGTTAACTTGCATTTTTAAACCTGATGATGGAATTATTATTCCGAAAACGTTCGTGTAATTTGATGTAGCCCTTTTAAGGGTTTTTTAAATATACCCATTTACAAAGATCTAACCTCTTTTTTATTAAAGTTTTCATTAAAAATGAAAAGCTATAAAAAAAGGGGATGTGGCACTCTGGGAGTGACCGAGAAGAGGAAGCATAGCTTTCCTATCGTCTACGCACGGAGCGATGGTTTTTAATTTAATATAATTTAATTTGATTCGATTCCAATCAATTCGATTCGATTCCAATCGATTGGTTTCAATCGATTGGATTTAGATCGATTCAATTTGATTCGATTCGATTCCAATCAATTCTACTGATTCGATTCGATTACGATTCCAATTGATTCGATGCTTTCTTATCGTCTGCGCTTGGATCGATGGTTTTTAATTTAATTGATTTGATTTACTTTCATTCGATTCTATGCGTTTCGATTGTAATCGATTATTTATAGTGTGTGGTCGCACGATCAGCCGTTACAGTCGGTTTTATTTTTTTCACACCTCTGTGCGATCGACCGCTCCGTTCGAGCCCGCGATAAGAAAGCTGTGATTCCAAAAACTGTGCTTTATCTTTGAGCTGTTCATACAAGGTAACGTCTAACTCTTCGGTGCGTCGCTTCAGCTGCAAGTTCTAGCAGAGAGACTTGAGACTTTCATTTTTTTTTATTCCGGATATCTTCGGCGATTGCTAACACACAATATTTTACAAGTTCACGTCTGTGAATGAACGCCTACATTTTGTTAAATTAAATTGTTCGAATTTGGGATTCTTTCTATATTTATATTGAAGTAAAGAATATCAACATCTTTGATGGAATTTATTATATTTATCTTTGAATGGTCATATTGAAAGCAAACAGTGCTTTTATCGCTCCTATTCTTTTTGGAAACCAAATTGACTACTGTCTTACATTCTGTAAATCTTTTGAATAGCTGTTCATGGACTGTTTTTAGAAAGAATGTGGATTAACAAAGATATCGTTCTGTATTGGCTGCAGTCTGCATGTACGGTATTGTGATAAAAATAGACATCAACCATTCATGGGGAGTTGTTCCTTAGGTAAATTTGCAAAAATTTAAGAATTTGTAGGATGATAGCGCCAATGCATTTAATTAACTGCTCGAAAATTTCGTTTTGACCTACTGACCTTCGGTTCTTTGCATTTTAATGACGTGTTCAAGTTCTTCCATTAATACTTTTATTTGGTCGTTTTGGGTTCCACGATTATAATAAAAATTGCTGTTATATAGTATTTCCAGTGCTTATACGCATAAAAAAATATTTTATTGCACTATTCATTTTGTTTTAGGTTAACTGCATCAGCACAGAATTCACAGCCAAGAAACACGGTGGAGAAAAAGGTGTTCCATTCCGCATTCAGGTTGAAACGTTTCAGAACAGCGATCAGAATACGCATAACTCGCAGAAGATACTCCATGCAGCAGCTTGTCAAGTGAAGGTGTTCAAACTGAAGGGAGCTGATAGAAAACACAAGCAGGATAGAGAGAAGATTATGAAACGTCCGCTTTCCGAACGGGAGAAATACCAGCCAAGCTATGAATGTACAGTTTTGAATGACGTAAGTAAATAGATTTATTAGATCAATTTTATTAATAGCATATAAATTGAATTATTTGTGATATAACTTCCAGCGTATTTAGTAATTGCTGAGCGCGATTTTAATTATTAAAGTTTTCACGCGTTGCAAAGAGGAACGAATCTAACAATCTTATTATGAACATGTATGTATACCCCCACAATAGTTAAATTAACAGTTACAATAGTTAAATTATGTCTGTTCAGACGACTAAAAAATTTTTGGGTAAATATAAATGTTTTAATGGGATATATTTTAATAATAACAGAAGGCGGTAAATTCTTGTATTGGATAAGGGTTTTCGTGAATCTCTGGGCGATCTTAGATTTTCTTCTATGATTTTCGTTGGTTTGAAAATGAACTCGCCGTCATGTTTTCCATTTCTGTTATCCATTTCTGGGCATTATTGACATTTTTATTTAATCCAAATGCAACTTTATTAAATAGGGGATCTAAAAACGTCGTTTTGGCAACAAGTTCACTAAACTCCAGGCACCCATATCGCCGATGTGTAGATTAAAGACACAACACACATACACAATACACGAATACTCTCTCACACACAAACGCTTATAGCACATATTAATAATGCGGAGAATATTCAGGATTGGAAGTTCCATAGCACAAAAATATACCCTCATCTTTTCAGCCAAAGCATGGCTGTTGCCTATAACATCGTGGCAAAGTGTTTCAATTTTCAATTTTTTTATTTTGTGAAATAATATAACCTCGTGAACAACTTTGGCAGTTATACATTCTTTTTAACATTTAGTATCCATCATTATAATTTACCTAAATGCCCAATCACACACTCTTCTTGCCTAAGGACTTATCACTCTTTTTAACATAATTCTTAAATATTCTTTTTTGAGAACGATTTACGGAGTTGCAATCACAACGTCAACTTTTTTAATAAAAAATGTAATTATCATTACAATCAACTATGGCTTAATCCCATATAAACACAATATTAAAGTTAGACATGCCACATATATTGCAAAAAATGGATCGCTCTGTTGTCATTTTTAAATGTTTCCATATTTATAAATTTAATAAACAATATTTTTTACTATTTAATCCACCTTGTAATAAAAGTACTATTTTAATGCCATAAGCTTTTCACCTGTGGCTAAGTACGATCCTGCATCTGTCAGATTCGTCAATAATTACATGAAATAATTCTCGCAACATCCCATACATTATCTTCTTCAAGTGCCATCTCCAAGGTGGAAGTCGGCAATCATCATAGCTATTCGGACTTTTGCGATGGCTGCTCTGAAAAGTTCATTTGATTTACATCCGTACCACTCTCTCAGGTTGCGCAGCTCATGACATTCTACGCCTCCCTATGTTTCTCTTTCCTTGGATCTTTCCCTGCATAATCAGTTGGAGCAAGGTGTATTTCTCTCCACGTGTAATATGTCCGAGATATTCGAATGTTCTTGTTTTAATTGTATTTAAATTTCTATTTCTTTATTCATCCTTCTCAGAACCTCTTTGTAACGTGTTCTGTCCACGATATTTTCAGAATTCTTCTATACACTTACAGCTCGAATGATTCCAGTTTTTTCATTGATGTGCACCTTAGCTCCAAGATTCCATTCCATAAAACAAAGTCGAAGAAACATAGCACCTCACCAACCTAACTCTTAGTTTCAATTTTAGTTTCCTTGTACATAGCACTCTTCTCATTTTGTTGAAATTTGCTCTAGCTTTTTCTATTCTGATTTTAATCTCCTGAATGTAATCATTTGTGTAGTTAATCATTGTTCCCAGATATGCATATTTGTCCATTTGTTCAACGTTGGTTCCGTTTTTTAGAAGATTCTCCTTATTTCTTTGAGTTTTCGATATTCTCATAAATTTCGTCTTCTTAACGTGCATTGTTAGACCGTACTCTTTTCCATACTCCGCTGTTCTGGTCACCAGTCTCTGAAGATCAATATTTTCGGCTAAGATCACAGTGTCGTTCGCATATCTAATGTTGTTAATGGGGACTCTATTTACCTTTATTCCACCTGCTTCACCCTGATGATCAATGATCCTGAGGTCATTGTAGTCAATCTTCTTTGATTTCAGGACATTCATTAATTGTTCATGTCGTACTTTATCGAATGCTTTATTATAGTCAATAAAAAATACGACTATATCTTGATTGGCGTCCAGGCATCTTTGTATCAGTATATTAAGTGAAAATAGAGCTTCACGCATTCCTAGGCCTTTGCGAACACCAAATTGTGTATCATTAACGTCTATGTCCAGTTTGTGATCTATTCAGTTATGGATGACTTTTAGTAGTAACTTTACCACATGAGACATCAAGCTAATGGTGCGGTAACCGCTGCAATCTCTTGCGTTTTTCTTTTTGGGGAGACAAATAAAATCGACGTTAACCACTCTTTGGGTAATACGCCTGAACTATAAATTTGGTTCAAGAGTGTCACTAAAACATCAATGTGCTTCTCATCTAGAATTTTTAGGATTTCTATAGTAAGCATGTCAGGTCCAGGGTTTTCCCACTCTTCATTGTTTTTAATGAGTGTAATATTTCTTCTTTTGTAATATATGGACCTATTTCTTCTGACGTAAGTTCCATGTGCTCCAGATCTCCTCTTTCATCATCAATACATTATATGACGTCATAAATAATGACATACTGAAAGAAGGCTCTGAGATGAACTATATATTTGAAATTATCAACCAATCTGAATTTTTTTTAATATTATGGAAAATTTTTTATTATTAATAGCGTTATTAATACTCCAATTCAGAGTAAGTGCAACACATCTTTAATATTATTATTAATATATGTTCCATTAACTGAAACCACAGTTAAAATTTTGTAAAAAAATTACCATTCATTCATTATAATGGCTAATACTTGACCAATATTTTCTCCTGCGTAGGATCCAAATATTTCTTTTGGCGAAATAAGATATTTTCTTCTTCCTACTCAGCTTTTCCCATTTCAGCAGTCGTGGTTATTCTCTATCAACTGTCTCAAAACAAACAAGGCATCCGTTGTCCTCCTTCCCGAACCCAAACTGTTCTTCTCCTATCGATGTCTCTCTCAAATTGTCATTGTTTGCGACATTAACTTTATCTTTCTATAGTTCTTACAGTCCTGAGAGTCTCCTTTATCTTTATACAATGATACCATTACACTTTCTCTCCATGCATCGGGCATCCTTTCTTCCTCATACATCCTACTCATCATTTGCCACAAAACACTTATATCAACCCTTTCTCTGCTAGAGCCTTCCAAACCTCCACGCTCGACAACCTCATCTCTCGCTATTCCCGGTATTATTCTTATTTGGGACCCGCCTCCTCTGTCTATCCTCTGCTGTCATTTAGCAAGTTTATAAAGTACTCATACCATCGTTGCTTTATTTCAACATCGGTTCGTAACACTCTTCCATCCGCACTCTTTCCTTAGCAGTATCTACAGTGCGCTTTACGTCCCTCTTTGCTACCTTGTATATATTCTTATCTTCTTCTGTTTTAGACCTGTCATACCTCTTTCTAGTCTCTTTCTTCTCTCTAACCTTCTGTTGCACTTCATGGTTCCACCACCAAGTTTCTTTGTCTCTAGGAGGCTCTTTACCAGATGTTTTTCCTAGGACTTCTTCAACCACTTGCACCACTACTTTACTAATAACTTCCAACCAGTCATTTCTCTTCCAGTCAAGCTCTTCCAGCACTCTACTCTTAAAGACTCTTGCCCAAATCCTTATTCTTTAAATTACACCACTTTACTTTTTGGTATCTTACGTGCTTTCTGTTCCGCCTTACCTTTATCTCCATATTCACTATCACCAGTCGGTGTTGATTAGGTACACACTCACCCTTTATTTATTTATTTATTAAAACTTACAAACACCACCTAGGTAGTAATTACATGTAAGAGTGCTCATTACTTGGTATAACAATATACACACAAAAAATACAATATACACACAAGTACAAAATAAAAACACACAAAATAAAACACATTAATAAAAAGACACAAGTTAATAAAATATTAAAAATTGAGTCCATTACTTATCATACTTATTTATAACATTTTTTAATATCCCTTACACTACAGGTAAAGAGGTCTATATCACAAATCTTTATTAACTCATTGCACTGATATTGCATATAGTTTATTATTGCACCTGAATTATAAGGACTACAAGAAAATAGGTCATTACTGTTTACCTTAGGTTGACCTTTGGCACATGAAACCTAATAAAGTTTATCAAACCACATGTCTTATATTTAACATTGTTAATGATATTATGAATAAACACAACGCAATAAATGTTTCTTCTTTGCTCTAATGACTGCAAGCCAAATATTTGAAGCAATTCTTTTGATGGCGTAAGGTGAGTATACACATTGTATTTCTTAAGGCTGATTTATAAACTTTACGTTGGCGTTGGCGCTGGCGTTCGCCGTTGACCTTGGCGCTAGATATCATACACTGCATTTATAAACTTTCGGATGGCGTTGGCGTTAAAGGTCACATCTTAATTTCTTGCATTACATTTCTGATTTGGTATTATTAATTTTTGCTTGAAAATTAATACAATGGAAAATGCTCGGCCTTTGTTAGGTACAGTGGCACTGATACTTTGTATTCGAGCAGCACTGAGCCTTCGAAATAAAAGACAACGTCGATACAAACTGAGGCCCATTAACCAGAACAGAAAGACTAGAGGTAATTTTAATTATTATAAAAATATGAAAAACTGGGATACCCAGCAGTATTTTAAATACACCAGGATACAGTTTCCAGTATTTGAAAAATTACTGCAAATGCTAAAACCAAAAATAAATGTAAACTGTCGCTCTGATGGAATTTCTGTTGAAGAGAGGCTTGTTATTATCTAAACTTTTCCACTTTATAAACACGTGGAAATATAAACAAATAATTTTGTTTGATTTGTTTGACAAACTTTGTCACTTGTTCGATATTACTATTGGCAGCGATGACAAAGATACAGTTTTATTTTATGTCCTGACATCGTGACTACAACCACAGAAGGGTTTGTGTATTCTGTGCTACAACGGCCAACGGCAAAAGTTAAAGTTGGTTCATCTTGAACGGAACCGAACGCCGACGCCAACGGCGAACGATATTTATAAATAGACATACGAGTTTTCCATTTGACCATGTTGTAACGCGAACGTCAGCGCCAGCGCCAACGCCAACGTAAAGTTTATAAATCAGCCTTTAAGGTATAGATACCTTAGAAATCTTTTTTGTACCTTTTCTATATGATTAATATGAACTTTGGCTTCAGGAGTCCATACCACTGATGCATATTCCAAGTTTGGTCTGACTAAAGCGTTATATAGTCTAATGGTTGTGTTTATACTAAAGTGTTTAGAATTTCTTATTACAAATCCCAATATTTTGTAGGCCTTATTAACAATATTTATATAGTGTTCATTAAATTTCATGTTAGCCTGTAGGTATATTCCCAGATCTTTACATTTGGTTTTCCTAGATACTACACAATTGTCAATTCTATAATTATTTTCAATGTAATCAATTTTGCGAGTGAAGGATATGACTCCACACTTCGTAATATTCAAGATCATATTGTTGTCCCTAAACCATTCCACAACTGAGGTCAGGTCCTCCTGTAGTAACTGACAATCATTTGAAGTATGTATATTCTTAAAAAGCTTAAAATCATCAGCATAGATCAGACTAGAAGAAAATTTAAGAGATTGTGGTAGTGAATTGACAAAAATTAAGAAAAACAAAGGCCCTAAGTTGCTCCCTTGGGGGACACCAGATGTAGCCTGAAATTTATCTGATAAACACCTACCAATTTTGACTCGTTGAAACCTTGATTCCAAATACGATTTTATAAATGTACAAGCATCATGCGAAAAACCAAACTCATTCAATCTCGATAAAAGAATGCCATGGTCAACCATATCAAATGCCTTTGAGCAGTCAGTCATTATTAAATCTAATTGGAGTTTATTATTTATTGCCTCACTAGCAAAATTAGAAAGAATGCATAGATTACTAGTTGTGGATAACCCAGGCAAAAAACCATGTTGTTCTGGAGCAAATTCATTTTCAAAATTTTTCAGTATATTTATATAGAGAATAGATTCAAATATTTTAGCCAGGGAATTAAGGATACTTATAGGACGATAGTCTTCTATATTGTTTCTATTACCTAATTTAAAAACTGGAGTAATGGTAGCCTCTTTGAGTTTGTCTGGAAAGGTGTTAGTTTTAAGAGATAGATTAAATAGATGTGATAATGGTTTTTGAAATATATCAGAACATCCTTTAAAGATATAGGCAGGGATATTATCACTACCAGTGGCCTTTTTTGGCTTTAATTTTTTTATACTAACCTTCACATCTTCTTCACTAATAACTGAAAAGTTAAAAGATCCCTGTGAACTACCTGATGTGTAGATGATACCTGATAAATTGAGCTAAAATGATGAGAGAAAGCCATGGCAATATCCTGAGGGCCTGTATAGGTATGATCATTTAAAGACATCTCGTGAGGAAAACCGTTGGTTTGTCTCCTACTTCTTATGAATGTCCAAAAACTATTTGGGTCATGCAAAATGTTATCTTCAATATTATTTTGATGCTGCATAAATTCATTTTTGATTTGCTTTTTAATAGTATTTCTAAGACTCCTGAATTTATTGTTATCGACAGCACTAGCTTTCCTTATTTTTATATGTTTGCTTAATTTGTTTTTTTGTCTGATTTTTTTAATAAGGTCTATACTAAAATAAGCTGGATATTTCTGTTTTTGTCTATTTTTAATAATTTTCTTTGGGATGGCTTGATCAATGCAGTCATACAATTTATCGTAAAATTGATTTATACAATCTGTAGCAGTTATACAATTATACATATCTGACCAGTCAGTGTCTCTTATTAATTGATACAGAAGATTAAAGTCCCCCCTGGCATAATCATACCTATAAGACTGTTGTATATTACTCTTAGTGTATGAATTATCTTTATATTCTAGTAACATTTCTAATGCCGGGTGATAATAATCTTCAGGTACCAAAGGAGACCCAGACCTAGTTAGATTGGTTATGGATATGTTTGACAGTATAAGATCAAGCAGTTTATTTTTACAATTTGAAATTGTATTATATTGATTTAAATTGTTTAGATTTTGAAATTCTTTAAGCATGCTGCTCTTTTCACAACTTAAGTTAATAAATCCAGGAATATTAAAATCTCCAAATATGATAATATTAATATTTTCTAACAATACTTGGTTATAAAATTCTAAAAGTTCTTCATAAATATCTAACCTTACACCAGGAGGTATATATACACAGGAGACATAAAATGAATATGTTTTAAACCTTACCTTAAGTAACAAGCACTCAACAATTACATTACAATTAACTTTAATACTTTCTACAATAAATTTCTTTTTTAATGCTACCATAACTCCACCACCCAATGTCTTGCCACTGGCCCTATCTTTGCGAAAGACTATGTAGCGATTATCAAAAAGTTCTTCATTGGAGATTCCATCTATAAGCCATGTTTCAGTTAATAGGATTATATCAAAATCTTCACTAAGAACATTGGTATATAGGTCACTTGTTTTAGTGCGTAGGCCTCGTACATTTTGATAGAAAATGTTTAGATTTTGGGTCTGCAATGTTTGCATCATTAATTCTGATTCTGAGGATCCATCTGCCTTGTTGGCATCCTCGTTTTTACTAAAAAATGAGACACGAGGGTACCAGATGGCCATACTTCCCTCTTCCAAGCTTTTTTTAGTTCATCTCTTCTGATGGTAACTTTCATGGATGTATAAAGTTCAGGGTGTTTAGATGGATGAGACTCACACCGTACATCCTTAAAATTGGGGTCTAAAAGCCGCTTCAAGTCTTCTGTGGTCGTATTTGGTGCAAGCCTAGTTACATGAAGGGATACACACTTAGGTACTGACTGCACATCCTTGGTTTCTTCATTATTCCCAACCATAAACTTGCGGTACCTCCTTCTATGCTGCTGTTGCCAATCTCCTTCATGATTTTCTGTGTGGCCTAAATTTATTATTTCTTGCATTTTATTAGCCGTATGAGCATGCAGAATACCAGCGTTTAAGTTCTGTTTATTAACGTCTGTATTTTGTTGATGCGTTTGGTTAATGTTTTGTTTTGATTTTGAATTTAATTCGTCAGCTGATATCACTTTACAGTTGGTAACCTCTTTTAGCTGACTTCTACACAGTACAAAACCTATCTGACTTTCCTTTCCCCCGCTACTATAGATAACATACTAGTCTTCAATCTTCACATAAGTTCACTTCAAGTCAATCACTCTATTTACTTCATCAGTTCTTATTCCCATCCCCAAACCTAAATGAATTCTTTCTATTCCCGTTGTTTCTCTACCAATATGTCCATTCACATCACCACCAATAAAACATTTTTCGTCAAAGGAGTTTCAAGTATCTCGCAATCAAGGGCACTTAAAAATTCTTCCTTTTTCTTTTCTTCACAATTTACCTTAACGTTGCTATTGCCTGTATTCAGTTGGACACTCATTATTCTATCACTTGTTTTGGATACCCTTACAAGATGTTCCTCCCACTCGCTGTTTAAAACTACTCCATTTCTGCCGTGACTCTTCGAACTATTATTAGTTCGAACTATTATTAGTTCGTTATTATATATTAGCTTGCATCCATTTTCAAGATCTTTCGACCTTTCCAACGAGTTTCCTGCACACAAAGTACACCAATCCTTCTCCTCTATATGAAATCGGCGAGCTGTCTTTCTTTACCTGTCATGCTTCCAACGTCGAGAGATGTAATTCTCGGACTAGCTTCCTTGGCCCCTCTCGTGTGACCCCTCTTTTCTGTGAAACTTGGTTTGAAAATGGATAAATAATTTGTAAAATTATTTAAATAAATATATTTATCTACGATTTGATTGTGTATATTACAAAGAAAATAAATAATGCTACAAGACATAATAAATTAAATATACAAGGCCGGTAAAACGTAAAAAATTTGATAGACGAAAAGCGTTTCAGACTTTTTGAATATCATTTGAATTTTAGTAGTACTACCGTAGAACTTACTAAAATTTTCAAAGAATTTAAGAACATCAAAATAGCTAACAAGAACATCAAAACCATGCGTCAGCTATATAGTAAAATAAAACAACCCCTAACTACTTTAGAGCCAAGAGATGTTCTTTATTGCATTCAATGTACTGAATGTCCATCCACGTACATTGGTGAAAACTGGAAGAAATCTGTCTAGTCGTATCATTTCTCATAAGAGTGACTGTAGACTAAATAAACCCACTTGTGCTTTGGCAGAACACACTATCGATCTAGACCATAAGATAGATTTCAACAATGTAAAAATATTAGCCAGAGAGAAAAATAAATTTAAGAGAACATTCTTAGAAATGGTACATATCAGCAGGAGTGATAACAACAATCTGAATAAAAGATCTGAGATCCAGAATCTTAGCAAAATTTACAATTTTATATTGACTTTTGACTAGGGTTTTTCTGCATCTCAGAGTGTTTCATGTTTCTTAAATTCCATTATTAATTGCTATAATTATCATGATTAACTTCAGTTATTATTCAGATGTTTCATTTTGTTTTGTTGTTTGTTTTTTTCTAAACCTACTTACTAAATACTATTTTCTTTTTATTGTTTGACATAATAAATTTTTTTAAATTTCCCTCTCAATTCTAAGTTGGTAACATGGTTGGTAGTACCTAAAATCACAAACGGCATTTTGTTTGAACATGTGTGTTGACATCAGTTTGAAAGTTTGTTTTTTGTAGTTACATCGAACTATTTAAACAACAATAGTTCCACCTACTACCTCTTTCTGTTCGTGAGATGTGACTGAATTCAAACCTGCGAAGACGACTGTTTTTTGTCAAACATGTCGTCTTATTTCTTACTTTTTAAACTTTGTAACATGTTCTTTAATTGTTAAGTTATTTTAAAGTTTTTAAAATTTTTAATGCCTTCAATAATTCAGATCACATTATGTTATTTAACGTTGTGTTTTATATGCTATGAATCTTACTTTCTAGTAAGTTTTTATAACTTTTATATTACATCAGCCTAATTTTATAACACAGTAATTTTCATTGTAGACCTTGATAAAGGTGGCAAATAACCACCGAAAGCTCGGATTTCAGAATAAATAGTACGCCTTAGCAAAGCTCTATTTTTTATTGACTACCACACCCAAAAAGAAAAAAGTATTTACATATTTTTTCCAAACTAGTCAAAAAATTTTGGACTACCTTGTCTATATATATATATATATATATATATATATATATATATATATATATATATATATATATATGTATATATAATATTATATATATATATATATATATATATGTATATATATATATATGTATATATATATATATATGTATATATATATATATATATATATATATATATATATATATATATATATGTATATATATATATATATATTATATATATATATATATATATATATATATATATATATATATTACTTATTGTAATTATCTTTAATAGCTTTATTTAGCACCCGTATTACTTTAAAATACATTTTACATCTAAAAAAAGCAATTTTACGCCTTCATTTACATTTACAAATTTTGCGAGTTCTATTAGGCTTTTTAAATAATTTTTAAATATTTTTAAATATTTTTAATGTGTTTCAATTCGAATTACGAAAAATATGTTCCAGATTTATTGTTAGCGCCCGGAATATATCCAAATATTAATTTTTTTTGTAACTTAAATGCAATGAAACCGGCTAAATTTTTCAATTTATTCCATTACAGGTCTTTTATATCCGGACTAATAAAATCTTGTTAACTCTCAAGTAAATCTTTGTGGTCAATTTTTGTATCACCACTAGGCCGATTTAGTGAGGAAAACATCTCTTCAGTAACAATTTCACAATTAATTACATTGTTAATAGTAATATTCGCAGACTCTGATACATCATGTACTTTTGCAGATGTTGAAATAATTTCATTATTTCTACCCATTATATTAGTTTCTCAATCTCTACTTTAACTCCATAGCAGTTGGGTGATCATGTAGACCACCAATTGCTCTTAAAATTGAAAATAGTCTTTCTAGGGGGTCGTGATTAAGATTATAAATTAATATATATTTTACATCAAAGTCGATTTTTAAGCCAACAAAAAGTTGTTTTTAAGATCATATCGATATAATTATACCTCGCTATAATTTAGTAGCAAATTCAGTCTTTCTTTTTGGCGTTGAGCACATTTGACAGTCACAAAGACTTATTTATTATGTGATCATGGAAGTCTAAAACTGGATTCGAATTCGTAAACACAGACTCAATGAACACAGATAGAGCATTCAACTTAGCGCCATCAAAGTTGTCTTTGGTTTACGTCACAGGTGTGCGAGAGAGATTCAAGAACATGCGCGTTGACTTATCTTTTTTTTTATAGTATCAGGGATTCCCCTACTCAACAAAGACGACATGGGTTTATTGTGAAGAGATCAGCAAAATTTCCAATTCAGTTTATCACATGTCGACATATCTGTAAACTGTAAACATATTTTAGTGTGTGTGAGTGCCATTAACGAATATAAATATTAAACAAAAAGCTATTATAGTCAAGAGTTACAAAATTTGAAACGTTATTTATTGTAAAAAGGTTCTGAAACTGTTTTCACGTGGCATATCTTATAACAAGTTAAATATTATGTTTATGGGAACATAGATCATATTATAAGCATAATATTTATTTTAAGTCAACTTTAAAATGAATATGAATATCGCCTCTCGATTCTCGATAAAGTTCTCGAGTATTTTTTGATTTTTGAAAGAATTCGATTCTGCCCATCGCTAGAATTAGCCACAATTATTATTAACCACAATCTTAAAATAAAATTGTGGTTAATTCCCAATAAATATAGTAAAGTAGTTGTGCTTTGTTTTCAATTTCTTCCATTGTACTCTAAATTCTGCTACTAAAAAATTGTGATCAGAATGTATATCTGCTCCTGGATATAAATTGCTAGGTTCTGGATATAAGTCTACATTGCTCTAACTAGTCAATTGTTCGGACGGTATTAAACGAACGCTATTATTATTCTGTTTTATTGATACTTCTATTTCAATGTACAGTGAAGTTTATATAATATGTAAACAGATATTTGTCTTTGTTTCAGTTACCAAACGACGTAATAATGTCATCACCACCTCTCTCACCTATAAGTACCGATGCCAACAGTATAGATAGGTAAGATAAATGTATTTATTATTCGAGATATCCAGATATATTGAAAATTATGTTTCTGTTATTTACTGCATAATTTAGATATGTGTATTCTGTCAATATTGTTGGAGCAGCATACAAAATCATGACAGATGGGTATATTACTATTTATTACAGTTTATTTATCGAGTATAGTTAGGTACATATCCTATTCAGAGTAAATTACCGGAATCGATTTCGGAATACTGCTTGTATCATAATAAATATATCACATATGATAATTGGTATCGTTGTTTTGGAATGAAATCTGTCAATTGAATGAATTGTAAAAAGAATTAAATTCGAATACTTATAAATGTCATTATAGCTTCTGCTGATGGAAACGACAGTTTTATTTCTGCGTTAATTTGCAGACAATTTGAATTACGCACTTTGTTCTTAGTCACAAACTTTTATTTTGTGAGTCTAAACTTTATATTTTACAGAGTTCCATGGTATTCGTTATTCGTTTTAAATATTACCTCTACTAAGGGCGTAGATTTTCGCGACAGGTGTTTTGAAAAGTGCAATTTATGCGCGGTTTACAGGACGTGGTCTAGAATTATTTTTTCCAAACTACTGTTATTCCCATCGTTTGCTTTGCGTTCTTCACTTTACTTTTAAGCCTAGTTCGCACTATGCTAGTAATTTAGTCGATTAGCGAGTAATTGAGTAACTAAAATACACACTACTGCCCAAAAATCGTTCCCACTTGGTCGAGTACAGTTCACAAGTAAGTTCTGTTTTGCAAGATGAACAGCCTACAACGCAATATAGTAAATAAACGGAAATAAAAGCTAAGCGCAAAGGTTATATTAGAAGAGATGGATGAGAAAATTTGTGTGATTATTAAAAAGAAGCTGTGGATACGAAAATGGATCCATGGAAGAGATAAACTAGGGGCTACAAATTATCTTCTAAAGGAATTAGCAACGAAAATACACTCCCAAATACAACGGAAAGATACCCTTTATTCATGTTTACCACACAAGATACCATCTAAATATTTGGAAACGAATTTAAAGTTGTTTCTTCGCACCAGCAAAACGACGTTTTTGCGGAAACTAATGGACTCGACTAATTCGACTGGTTCGGCCGGACTTGTTCAGTCGGTGGTCGGTGAACCAGTGAGCACGGACGAGTGGTGGGAGGTGCTGCTCGCCCGAAAAATATAGAATAAAATGGATCAACTCCACTAAATCAGTTACTAATCTACTGGACTAAATTTTTGTTGTTCAGACACGTTTAGTTACTAAATTACTCGCTACTCGTCTAAAATACTAGTGTACAAAAAGAGTGTACATTTGTGAAATTATGGACTGTATTACATATGGCTGGTTCACATAAATTAAAATATGTAGTAAAGGGTTATACAGACAATAGCAAATTAAGGTTATACAAAGTCTTACCAATATCTTCTCAACACACCGTGGTATTGCCCGGCTTTCACTCGCGGTTGATACTTAGAATCTGTTCGGGTACCGGTTTCTGAACACGTATTTTGCGGTACTAACACTGAGATCACGAGATAGAGCACATTTGCGTCTGTACGCGATTTAAAACAGTATTTGCGGCATTTTTCGCGTAACTAAAAGCGGGAGAGTGATAATTAGTTAGCGGCAATCAACAATAGAGAGAGTGTCTCTTCAGCGATAGATAACAGCCAAGAGGGATACCAAGCGATCGGTAACAGGCAAGAGAGAGAAAGAGAGTACGTCTGCCTACCGAGACTCAGCAGACGAAAGAGCGAACGACTGTCCCTAGCGACAGTCAACAATCAAGAGAGAGTCTTTCTTCTTTGCTATTTTAAAACTGTCTGTATTACTAAAGGAGGGGAGGTTGAACTGGAATAGGAAGGGTTATCAAGAGTTGGACTAAGATAATGATTGTAACAAAGTGACTTTCGGTTATAATAAAACTCACTATTTTTTTTAAATCATTTTTGAAATCGATTTCCGGAGTGGAAGTCGAAACGTCAAACAACTGTTAAAAATGTAATTGCCATTATTAATTGTGGCTTAATCCAATATAAACATATTGGATTTATTTAATCTATAATGCTGTTTTCTGAATTTTATTAATGTTTCTGAATGTGCACAAATGCTACAGTTTTAGTAGAAGTTGATGTATTAATAACAAACTCACGTAACACAAACATATGTTTGTCTTCGTAGTAGTTTTACGTTAAAAGAGGAAGAAGGATAAGAAGAAGGAAGAAGGTTATGATCACAACTTTATTTAATAGTTTTATATATCTCTTTCTTTCATGTTTATTTTAAAAAGATTATGTACGAAAGATTTAATTAGTTCCTGGCTTTCATTAGACAACCAACAAAACGTAAATGACAAATCCTTACGTCCTCGTCCTCACGATAATTTCTGTGATATTCGTCTTATAACGCATTTCGAAGTTTTCTGTAAAATTCGCAATGAACAAAATTCAAATAAAGTGTGTAATAGAATTGTTAATATTATTTTAATTTAAATATTATTTTCATATGGAGTTACGTATAATTGATTGTAATAAACATTACATTGTTTATAACGTTTGTTATAAGAGTTAGAAAAGTTAGGTTGTTTTTCAAAAACTGACTATTGACTTACTTGGCCTCGGTTTTGTAGACAATAGCCCTCTTTTGAATGTCAAAAACAAAAAATTGTCTTTTACCCTTGGAATATCAAATTCTGACTGTTTTGTGTGTTTTATTTGTTTGTATCATGTGTGTTTTATTTATGCATCTTTTGTTAAAGTCTCTGTTCTTGATGTATGATTCATGTTCATTTATCCTGACACTTAATGACCTTGCGATTTCTCCCGCATAGAAATTGTTGCACTCACAGGGTAATTTATAGCTGAAATTCTTTGATCTTTCTTGTGTGTTGTTCGGTTTGTACTTATTTCCTATCGTTTTCCATTGTTCTGATAAGCCCTTTATATAAATTGTATTGTTGTCATCTTTGAATCCCTTCTCGTGAGTGTGTTGACTGTGGTGTTTACTTATTTCTTTTCTTCAATTTTGTCAAATTTCTTGTTTATATATGACAAGGGGTAGTCAGTTTTTGTCAAAACCTTGGTAAGCAGGTTTGTTTCTTCCTTAAATGGATTTTCATTGGAGCAGGTAATTTGGTTGATTCTTCTTTGTTGTTGATCTCTATCAGAAATTTATAGTTGAAAATAAGTGTTGTCAGTGCAAAGTGTTCGTAGCTCCATGATGGCTGATACATTAAGTTTGGTTTTGTCAATGTATCATCCCTCTCTAATTTGCCTCTTGTTATTTTTAAAGTTTTCTCCAATGGTACATTGGAGCATTGGTACATTGGTACATTACAGTAAATGGATTGGCGATGTTTCTTACGCGTTTACATCTTGATCTCGGGAGAGAATTGGCAAATGTATATTTCATTATTTCTAAATAATGCATTGATTCTAAATTGCCATTGACATGGCAATTACTTGCGATTACAGTTTGAATTACAATTTTGATTATTAACTAACGATCTACTATTATTCACCTCGATTCCTACTTTTATATCATATCAATCTGCGACGAATCGAATTGTTACTGGTGCAACTATTGTTGACATTAAAAATACTAAGCTTGCAAGGTTGTGCTTTGCTATATCTTACGTGTTTTTAAAATCGAGACGCATGTTATACAATATGTGCTCTATAATAAATTCAGCCTCAAGCTGTAGACGGTGTAAACAAATGTACGCCGAAACACGCGTTTGTTCAGGGCCGGACTAGTAAATTAAAGGTACAATATAAAACTTTTTGTGGCTTGTAAACGATTGACAGATACAGATTATAGTACACCATTTTTTTTATTAATAAAAATGAATTTCAAAATCGGGAGATATTAACAACGAAATACAGTACACAGACAAAAAACAAGTTTACAAAATTACCGTATTTTATCTTAACTTTCAGATTCTAATGTACTGCTGCCATTATTTGTTATTATATTATGTTAATAATGAGAGGCTCAATTTGTACTTTAATCAAATTGTCCCACTCCCACAGGCTACACTTTTACATATTCGATACAGGTTTTTCATGGTTACAGCAGACATAGCTTCTTCGATTATGTACTATGTGCTTATTATATTCTCATTTATGTTATACTTTTAATAGCTTTTCTTTAGAGGGATTATCTTTTGAGCGAAGTTAATTTTAAATATCTGATTTTTTGGAGCCACAATGGGAATTTTTCCAATTTTCTGGAATGGTAGGGAGCATTGTCCATAAAAATTACGGCATTTTCTTCCAGTGTTGGTAAAATCTTGGAGCCTACTTTCAAATGACTTTCCATCCATCTCCTGATAGTAATCTCCACTTTTGCAGTGGAGTAGTAGTCCATCCAGAACAAAAGTATTTTCACTTCCGATGTTCGACAGCCCATCCAAAAATGCACGGCTTGCAGAAGTCACAAATAATCTCTTCGCCATGGTACACTCTCATTTTTGTCGAGTAGCAAACTGTTTTTTCCACATTTTTGAAATTTAAAATTTAAGATTCGTAAGAGTTTGTAAAACGTGGTTCTCTTAAAATTTGGTAAGTCATTATAATTATTTACATCTCTGACATTATAGGAATTTCATTACTGAAAAAATATTAGTTAATCTTTCTTCCTACAGCTTACTTTATCAAAGTCATCTACAGCATATAGATTTCGAAAAATATTTATGATTTCTTCGCACAGCTTACTCATCAAAGTCATCTACAGCATCTATAGATTTCCAACGATTTTGGTTGGTTTTTGGTGCAGATAAGATGTGGAGACTTTTATATTCTTTGGCATTAAAAATTTTGTTTGTTCTTTTCGAACAAACTCAAACTATATTTGCAAGCCTTGGGTGAATGTCCGTTAACACTAAATTAGGATTATCTTATAATTCACATTTGCGTGTATTAACCATTATTTCTTTGGTTCTTATATCAATGTGATTTTTCCTAGAAGGACTTAGTGCTAAAAGTTGCCCGTTTTCATCCGCAGACTCCACATCAGACATTTTTAATAAATCTAATTATTATTCTTTTTCCAACTAAAATAACAAAATGTTCATTTTCAAAATTTACTCTTATAAATTCTTTATTATACTTACAGGAATTATTTTAGGAAAAATTAAAGTAGGAAAAACTGTTGTTGTATTGTAATAAATTGTAAAGTTCTTAAAAAAATGCTTCCACTATATCAACACACGACCTAGCGATTAATAAATCAACAAATCAACGGTTTTGTGCAACTACATAACTATTGAGACTCATCATTCGTCGGAGCGGAAAAAAAGTGCGTGTCTGTTAGCCCAACCGACATAACACATAACTAAGATGGTTCGATAATTTGTGGCCAATGCCAATAGCAAGGTGTTCTTCACGTGAAGACTCGAATATCACGCGGTGACTACTGTTCATTCTGTCGGTAGCTGGAGGTTGAATATAGTTTAGTTTCTAATTGTCCTAATACAATTTGAAACAACTCTGTAATTTATTAAAGTATTCTTAAATCGTTTTATTAAAAAGCTCAAGATAGAAATAGGTGGAAAATTTTACTGGAGGCCTATATTTAGCAGTGGACAAATATAGGCTAATTGATGATGATATATTTTATATATCACAATGATGATATCAAAACTGACTAACATATTGTTAGAATTGTAATCTATTTCTACTAGTTTTTGCAAAAATTGCAAAAAATATGTTGTGTGCTAATGGCTAAGCAGTATATTATTTTAACGTTTATTTTTTATATATGAAAAAAAAATCATTAATATTGACAAGATCGACAGTTAACCTTCTTTCTTTAAAGCTCTTACTCTCATGACTCCCAAAATACTCGTATAATCCTTAAATTTGAAACAAAAACTTAAATCGTGTGGTGTGAGGTATTTATTCTCTAAAAACAGCAGTTTTTTAATGTTTTGATAGTTGAAATGGTTTCAGCCAAAAATCAATAAATAAAATGTGTATATATACTAGATAACTTCCTGAAGCCATGTCCACGATTTACTGCTTGATTGGGCGAGAAAAAGTAGTGTTTCCTTCAATATCTTATTTATTCTATTGATGCTAGACCTTTGGGTCACCATTTGATTTTTAGTGTAGGGAAGTGGAATTAATAATGTCTAATGAATCAATTAACTTCTTGACCTAAAATTTGATTGGTGTATATTTATATACAAATTTAATTGAAGGTTACGGATTTCATGGATTTATTGATTGCTGTAATTTCTATCCATTGTCAAAGTCTGCATTTTATAAAAGTAATTAACTTTTTTTTATTTTCCTCAAGAGAAATGAATGTACATCCTAAGATTTTATATCTCGTGCTGTTTTCTCTTCATGGACCGGAAGTAGTTCTGGAATTTGGCTTACCTTTAGCTCCCACGACTTTGGTTTTTTTTTGGGTCGTGAGAAATGATTGTTTTGTCCATATTCCACAGGAGTTGCGGCTTGTCCTCTAATTTTAGCTGAACTAATAAAGTTTTTTTAAGGATATCGAAATATTCTTGGATGATGAAAGAATCTGTCATTTTTTTTCTTTAGTACTCCACAGCTTCGGATTGCTTTATCCTCCTGAGACCCAGAGTATTTTTTTAAATATTTTCAAAGTATTTTGGATTTTTGCCGTTTTATTTGACTTATACTTACAGCAAAAAATGACAAAAAAAATATGCCATGGAAAATATGGCTTTTCTCAATGTCATATATATATGACATTGGGTCTATCTATTAAGAAAATAAACTCGAACATAAGAAAGAAAGACTACAATAAATAATCATATTTTTTAACAATCTTTTATTATTCATTATTTTTATACACAGTACAATGTATTAGACCGACAGTCTTTGGTATGAAACTTTAAAAAACAATTTCTTTTCCGTGTACTACATAAAAATATCTTACATTTTATACAAAATGCAGTTGTGGTATTTTTACAATTGATCTTTCTGCATCTATTTTGTTTGTCAGCATAGTCCACTAAATGTTCAGCCTTATGAAGACGTTTAACTTCGGCAGGTATGGGTTGAATTTCGACTCTTCTTTTTTTATGTTTTGGCTCCAGGTCTTCGTAGTCGCTACATGTTTCAGAATCGGAGGACTGAGTGTTGTCCAAAATCATCTGCTCTCCCAAATCTAATTTGAATGATCTCAGTTGAGGAATGTTTTTGGTTGGTACATGTTTTTCCTTTAGTACTGCTCTGTATTGACACCAAGAGTTGCAAACTGCTAAATCTAGCATGTGGCTGATGAAACGAATTGTCCACTTTCTTGTACGTGCTCGTGCCGGACAGACTGCCATCATTCTGTCAACAAGGTCAACTCCGCCCATGAACCGGTTATAGTTTTTGATCACCTCAGGTCTATTAACCATTTCGTATTCCTTTTTACGTTTTGACCATCTTCTGCATTGATCTGGGTTGTTAGCAGCATGGTATGTAGACACAATCGTAACAGGTGTGTTGTCTAACCAGCGAGTTATGGCAATACTTCCATCACCTCGAACCTTCGTTTCTGAAGTGCCTCTTGGATTTTTCGTGAACTGTTTTTCTGGTGAAAAGATACAATTCCGAGGGACTCTCCTGTTTACAATCGTGCCTGTTGCGTGGAAACCTCTTTCTAGTAATATATCAGCAAGTTTTATTGTCGTAAAATAACGATCAAAGTAAAGGTGATGACCAGGAACAAGACTTTCACACAAACTCAGAATTGCTGATTCACCCAAGCCATATTTCTGTGCTGTAAGTTCTGGAAATGTTGAATCACCCTGATATACTATCATATCGCATACTAACCCATTGGGATTGGCAAGTACAAAAACCTTAATACCAACAGGGTTTGGTTTTCCTGGGCAATATTGACGAATTCCGCAATGACCGGTGAAAGGTATTATCATTTCATCTATACTTATATTATCAGATCTTATTTGAGCATGACAACCATTTAATATACTGTTGAACAGAGGCAAGACTTTCCAAATTTTGTTTATTCTTTGTTGATCATTCATTTCATCATCATAAACAACCTTTAGAGATGTTCTGATTGTAAAAAATCGGGTTCGCGTCATAGCATTTTTGACGATTGAAACACCATACTTTCTCGACCAATACATTCTAATCGTCGGGAGCTCTATAGCACTCATAACAAATAGGATGCCAATAAATGTTTTTAACTCTTTACTTGTCAACTTCAGCTCTGTTCCTTTCCTTTCTACATATGTTCTGTTTGTTGCTACAGTCATGGTTTCCATCATGCGGTCATCAATATATTGCTTAAAAAAATCTTCGGGAGTCCATAACTGACAATCCATATCTTTATACCTTGGCTGGTAAAGGGGTTTTTCTAGGGGAGTGAAATTACCGGTCCATGCATCAGTTACAACTGGTAATGGTACTGGAGTACCATTACGGCGACCTCCACTACGTCTTACTCTTGTTCTGGCACCACGACTACAACCTGCTCTGATAGATCTACGAAACGTACGTGTTTTTTGTGTTAGTGACGATGAGAGTGATAATACTGACTCAGATGGAGCCTCTGAGGTTTCTTCTGAGGTGTCCGAGTTGTCTGAAGAATTTATGTAGTCAGAATCGTCATTATCTGATTTTGGCGACACAACTAAGGCATCTTCTTCATCATCGGAAAGGTTTAAATCCGATTCGTAAAGAAGCTGTTCAAGTTCTTGTTGAGTTAGTGCTGCAACAAATGAAACATTTGTTACATTTCCGAAAGTCATACAACATTGTCAGTATACATTAAGACCCTATGTAATACCTATATGACATAAGTTAAAGGGGGTTGAGTCCCCATGTAATACCTATATTACATAAAACTATTACGTGCCACAATCAAAATATGTTCTCATGAATTTACAAAATACAGATCGAATAGCAAAAACTGATCATCTAGGTATACAATAAATATAAAAATATGTACAAAAAGTATATGATGACATTAATATTTTATGATTACTTACGTCGTGAACGAGGACGGTAGGCCATCTTTCATGCTTCATTTGTTATATAGTGTTATAACTTCACATATTTAACAGTTACATTATACAGGTCCCAACTCTAAGAAAGTAAAGTAGTTTTCTTTGATATCAGTTGCTAAGTTTATAATAAATTACGTGAGATGGCGTCACTAGAAAAGTTTGATTTTTATGTTATAAATATATGACACTAGGCCCCAGGAGTATTATCCTTAAATGGAGTTTTTATGTCATTTTTGGTAACAAATTCGCTAACAATCTCTAGTAGTTCCAATCTGGATATTCCAAATCCCCACTGCTCCATAGTTTTTAGTCCTTGGGCCAATCTAGTCTCATCTTGGAGTTGAATCGGAGCCTTCCCTTGCGATTTGCTTTTAACTCCTCGAGCACCAGTCACATGGTAGAATAATGTTGTTTTAGGAATATTATAGATACAATTTATGTGCCTGGTATATCGGACAAACCCCTCTTTTTAACTCTGACACTGCGTGATTTAAATCATATTGGGTATATTTGGTTGCTCGATCCGACTTCCGTTTATAGTTTCTCACCATGTTCAATCTAGAATTAAAAATTAAAAGATAGTTTTGCAAGTTCACAGTTGCCGTTAAACATTACGTATTACATATTATAAATCGACAGTTGGCGATAAAACAGACAGTCACAGGAAGTATCAACTACGGAACCTGTACAAGTCGGAAGATATTTCAAATGTCTCACTGTTGCTATAGCTATATTCTCATCAATGTGATGGTCATTTATATTTAAGCGTAACCTTAATTAATGCTTTCTTTAAACTCTTATTATAATAATAATAATAGTTGGATTATAATAATAATAATAATAATAATTGACTGTAATAATTGTTTTTATGTAACGTTAGTGTTGTATGTAATACATTTATCATTTCTTTAAATTTTTGTAATGCATATTTACTTTTATTTTTTAACGTTTGGAGACACGTAATTTTGTATTTCAAAGTATCCTTTGAAAATTAATTATTTACATGTGTATTTTATCTTTTTAAATTTTCGATAAAAAAATAACCTTGATCCTATTATTTGTATTCCTAATGTTAGTAAATTTTCGCCTTTATCTTAGCGTAGATAAGTTACCAGATTTAGTCAATTTTCGATCATCTGACAACAGTGGCCGGAATTTAACTTTACCGTAGTATTCCTGGTTTAGCTTTGTTGCGCGTAGTAAATGCAAATGCGATCGCCAGTGATAGCAAGCGATCGTTCTCTTTACGTTCTGAATTAGTAAATAGAGATGTGCGATATTTAATTAACTGTGATTTTTTCACTTTTTCTGATCAGACTGGCGCACTCTTCTCAATCTTTTCTCCTTATAAAACCCACTTTTTAAAAAATCTCCTTGTAACACCCACAATAACCTTAAACCCTCCACTGAGAACATATTTGAGTATAAATAATACTATTAGAGTTAATAAGATTTACAATAGCAAACTTGCGTAAAAGTTTGCCTTTTATCAAGTTCATTTGAAATGAACAGTATTAAAAGTTTTGTGGTGTTATGTTAGTAAAATTTTGACTTCGTCGGGAAGTTACTATGAAAACAAGCACACGTGCTCATAGCCAATATTAATTATTGTAACTTTAAATTAACAGAATATTCACAAGCAGTTTATCAGTAAAATAAAATTGCATTAATTAAAACAATATGCTCTATGTGTGTATTTTTTAGTCGTTTATAGATTATATATTAAAAATATAGGCACTGTCATAGACATACACTACAAGATAGAGTGATCGTTGCAATACCAGCCCGTTCTCCCAGTGCGACAGAAAACTGACGCAAAGAAATCCATGCATCTTTCTCTAATTTGACAGATTTATCGACCATGTGATCTAAATGACCAATGAGAAGGTCACGTGGTCGATAAACCCGGTCCATTAGACCATTAGAGATGCAAGGGCTGCTTTGCGTCAGTTTTCTCTGTCGCACTGGGAGAATGCGACTGTATTGCAGCCATCGAGCATTGCAGCAGTTAGTCTATCTTGTAATATATGTCTATAGGCACTGTTTTTATGACTGTAGGCACCATAAACATTTATAACACAAATAGATTGATTGTTGCAATACAAACACCAGTGTGATAGATATAACTGACGCAAAGCATTCCCTACATCTCTTTCTAATGCGCCAGATTTATCGACCACGTCACCTCATTGGTCATTTTGGTCAACTGGTCGGTAAAGTTATTCTCTTCTTCTTACGGTGCCTTATCCTTAAGGACGTTGGCCATTACATTTGCCCATTTAATCTTATTTAATCTAAGGTAAAGTTATTAGTATTAATAAAAAGTCCATTCACAGTTTATAATACTAGTGATAGTTAATAGCACAAAGACAACATGTCATCATCATCATCATTGGCTCCATAATCCATAGTGGGTCTTGGCCTGCTCAAGGATAAGTCTCCATTCTCTCCTATTCTTCGCCTTGGCTTTCCAGTTTCGTACTCCCAACATTCTCAAGTCTTCATAACAACATGTAGTAACAGGGAAAGAAAAATTTTTGACCTTACTTAAATACAGAACACATACATAAGTCAAGACCCAGTGGAGATGATATAAAATACAACATAAATAAAATCGTCGGACCCAAAACAAACGAAAAATAATAATTTAATAGAGAATGATCAAAATAGCAAAGTTGGGACATATCTAAAGAAGACAGTTTCAATTAGTAGCAATATAATAATAGGCTCTGTTGGTTAAAGTTTCTGCTGCGTTTGTTATACCTTCGAATATGTATACTTTGTGTATTATTTTTGATTAGATACGGTGTGATTGTATTATGGTTCTGCTATGATCAGGAACGATCTCGTCGACTATTAGTTCTGTATTGATTGATTACCTTGATATTGGCTACTCATTTTGCTTTTTCCAGTGATATACTAGATCTGTATGTTACAAATAGTTATAATTTATTTTTACTGCCAATAAAACCTTGCAATATTTTCATCAAACATATTAATTTTCCAAATTTCCAACTCACAAAATCACCGAACATAACATACAGTAACTCACAGTTTAAATGATGCAGTAGTTACTTCATAAAACTATCTTGTGTCAGTGGCTCAATATTTATTAGAAAAATATTACATACTGAAATTAAATTACTACAAGTCTTTTAAAATAGTATAAGCTATTTTTTGGGTTTTAAATATACCATACTTAAATAACAATACATATTTAAATATTTAATGTATGATTTTAATGTCACAGCTAAAATTATGCAAACTTTAAAACAACAAAATTAATAAAGAAAACAAACTCGACGCATTGAAAAATGATTGCTAATATGTTGTAGGTCCTTCTTTATTATCAATTACAGCCTGTAGTCGTCTAGGTATTGATTCGAACAACTTTCTAGTGTACTCTGTGGAAATTGTCTCCCAAGCTTCAGTACTTTTTACTACTTTCAATTCATTTCTATTTGATATTGGGGCAGTTCTTCTTTAAGTTCAAACTTAAGTTCAAAGCATTCAAACCATTCTTTGAATTTCTTAAGCCACGATATTCTCCGTCTTCCCACATTTCGCTTTCCTCGAATATTACCTTGCATTATAATCTGCAAGATAGAGCTTGAGTATATTTGCCCTCTCATAACATGTCCTAAGTACTCAAGTTTTCTTCTTTTGATAGTCAATATTATTTCAGCTTCATTTCCTATTCTTCCAGTAACTTCTGTGTTTGGCTTTCTTTGAGTCCATGATATTCGTTGTAGAATTCTTCTGTAATACCAAAATTCAAAGGCGGCCAACTTATTCAGATGCACTTGTTTTAATGTCCATACTTCCAAGCCATTGGGGTACTATTTATTTTATTTTTTAATTCAAACACAAATTTTCAATTCAACATTCAAATCTGGTGACTGGGCTGGTGTTTTAATGACATTTCGGCAATTATAAAACAACTAAGTACGAACCCGATATGACGTGTGTTTTCCCTTCAATAAAATGTATGTTACCTACTCCTGCAGATGACATACACGCCCACATTCTTCATTCGGCGTTCTCCACACGGATATTTTTCCATCGGACCTAAACAAGTTTATTTTGGTTTCATCAGCAAATATTAGTGGATCGAAAAGTTCAAATCTTTGTTAAATATGCTCCCTAACCTACACCAATTAATAATAAAACGTTTATTTCTAGTAGTTCGACCATGTAGTTTGTGACGTCCTCTCGTAGGAGTCACTATCCGGGTAGCTTTTTGACAGTCAGAGACAGAGTTCAAAATAAAAATAAAACTTTATTGTCTTCCTTAAATTAAATTGACAAAAATCTTATGTACATATTTACAATTAAGTTTAGTCTTCTCAGTACCTGGCCTATTTATTCAAATTAAGTTTGACCTTGTCGTATGAAATTAGTGTTATCGGCAATCAAGTGTGTTTTCGGAATTTTACGTGAACGATGTGTCGATTTAATAACAGCGGACGATAGGTACAAAGGAAAGAAAGAAACTCAACACGTCCCTCAAGTGATTCGGGTTAATAGGACACTCCTCGACAGTCTCAACACGACTGCTTCGGAGTACGGGTAATGGAGAGCTCAACACGCTCTCCGGATGGCGGTATGGAACGGAAACAACTTGTGAACTCAACACGTCCACAAGCCGGGGTAGGGGAGAAGAGAACCTTCAGTCAACACCTGACGATTCTGCCTCTATGAGGAAATAATGCGGTTTATATAGCAAAGTTTTGCCCTTTCTACTGTCGATACACTCCTACTTCATGGGTTGGTTCGCGCGCACGCTGGTTTAAACGGTGATGGCTTGGACTCATCGTTACAAGTTTATTCTTTCGTAATATCCGTCCAATTGTTTCCGGGTTACATTGCTTTCCAAACTCGTTTCAAAATTTTGATGCACTTTTGTACGATTATTTGCTATTTCTCTGACAATCCATCTTTCCTCACGTTGGGTAAAAATCTTATTTGGAGCCTTGATTTATTTTCAATCCTATATTCATTTCGGTAACGTTCAATAATGCGCTGAACTGGCGATGAACATTTATTTACCCTTTTGGCTTTGGCTATATCCATTTCTATGGTGAGTAATAGTTAAATTTGTTTCACTAATCGTAATTCGGCGACTCATTCTTAAATAATGTTATTTACCAATTAAATACTTTGAAGTGTCAAATTATACATAAAATGAACGCAATATAAATTGAATGCAACGCCTACTTCGAAAATTTCAAATTGATAAGTTGTGTAATGCTTCTCTTATCTGCTTCATTTTAGCTGTAACATAAAAATAATACATAAATAATTAAATATTTATTGTTATTTAAGTATGGTATATTTGAAATCCAAAAAATAGCTTATGCTATTAGAAGACTTATATACCCTGGCAGCTTAAAAGATGGAATCCAAGTTCGCATGATCACTCAATGCAAGCATCGACAGGCGCTCGAAACTAGACCTTCTGAGAAACTGTTTACACCTTCATTATTTGTGTCGTGAAAATATAACTTAAATGTTTTATGTATCATGATTTGTGTTTCACTTCCGCTAGCTGGTGAATTTTGTGAAAATGTTTAAATTTAATGTAAATCAATAAGCTGTAAAAAACGGTATAAATATATTATAGCGAGAGTGTTAGTTCGTTTTTGTTGATCAGTGTAAACGTGGGAAAAGTGATAACATAGGGAGAGGAATATTTAAGAGTGCGTGCCATTCACGTGATCATTCAATCTTTTCAGCGGTTCAACTATTGTAATTTAATTTCAGTATGTAATTTTTTTCCAATAAATATTAGTCGCTGACACGCTAAGTTTTATTAAATAGCGATTGTATCATTTAAGCTGTGAACCACTGTAATAATATTAAAGATATTTATTATAAATGAATCAGTTATCTTAAAAACGATAGAGTAAATTTTTAAACTGCGACTTCTGTATTCTCTTTTTCTTGTAATATATTTTTATTTTTTATACTAATGGAATATTAAATCAGGATAGTAATCATTATCTCCAAACCAAATTTTATTAGTTATGTTACAATATAACGGGAACCAATTTTACATCTCCGGATCCCCATCTCTATACTGAACTTTTAAAAATGCTCCTTGAGAGCCCACGACTACCGTGCTGTGGTAAATTTATTCGCTTCTCGCTCGTGAGCGTTCCGCCTTGAACCGCTAAAACCCGGCGAAACCAGCTGTAACCGGTTAATTCAAAACATATCCGAACATAGCCCGTTCTTTCGTTTGTTTAGTTCATATAATAGCGTTTGAATTGGGAGGCTTTAATGAAATTAAATCAGTGTTATCCTAGTATGATCTTACGTTGACGGCAATAAAAATAGTTAATTTTAGTGTTGGTGGATACAAGTGGATACTCGGAGGTTTATATGATCGGTGCGTTCGATTATTTTGATGGTACAGGAATGGTGGCAGCGATTCCCTTGTTTTTTGATGTCACTAAAAACGAGCATTTACAAAAATATCGTCTATACCAATTTATGGTCGCACAAGATTTTTTACTCAGATGACAAGAAGTATAGCCTCCTAGGGGCTTGCAGCAATTGGAGAGATTTGTACTTTTGTCACGGAAGAACGTCCTTAGCCCTTATTTGAAAGTAATATGGGTGAAAACAATAGTTTTTTCTTGTTAATACACACCATGACAATTACTCAGACTGACTGTGTAGTACAGGCGCAATTTTTTCACACTTTTTCTGGAAACTTGGAGCAAGCAAGACTCGTGGGAAAGAGAATGAGTCTGCGAGTTCATCCTCACTTGAGAAATTCCAGGCACAAAAACTCTTTGCAAAGATTGAATTCGCCGAATTTGCGAACTTTGTTGAAGAAAAATGCCATTAATGTCAAACACCATCTACGGACAGTGCATATGTATGTATTACTGTTCTTTTTTTAATTTTCTTTCCTCTTAAAGTAATTCTTTGGCATAATTTTATTGTTACATGTTAGGTGTTGTATTTACATCTTTTACGCGATATTTAATGACCGTTTTAAAGGTTTATATTTATATAATAATTTTGCTAATTTATAAACAAGTTTGTAGTTTGTATACAATATTGTTATTGTAGCCTAGACTAGACATGTAAGACTATGAAAAGTAAAACGTGGCAACGTTGACCTCAGAGGCGTGTTAAAACATTTAAATTTTTTATCATGACCTTTGTCAATATTACAATTGCATTAATTAATACATTTAACTATTTTTTTTTATTTTTACAATATATAAGTACTATCAATATCCACAATTATTTGTTTTATGACTGTGAAGTGCCTACCTCTATTTTATTAACCCTTAACTGGAGAGACCTTATTTTAATACTACATACAGAGAGACATGCTGTCTGGACTACAATGTAGGAGAGGGGATAAGAACTAAACTTACAAACTTTTTTAATATATTTAATAGTACTCTAAAAGCTGTTTGTATGTGCAATGGAACACAGTAAAGAAACTCCAAGTATTGTCAGAGAATAAAAAAATATCTAGGACTTTCTAACAGCTAATCCTTTACAGTTCGTGATAGTCACATTTTTTACTTTTCATTACAGTGAAAAAATAAATATACATCAAGTAAGTTTTTTTATATGAAAGGTACTAACACATACTGTATTACGTAAAAATTAACTCATTGGTTTCATATACTGAAGACACATAGGTTTTCTACATCAGCCACAAAGGTATTTTGTCATACGGGTTCTTCTTGCGAGGGCACAAATAGCACGAATTAGTAGCGTACATGAAAATTACCCATTACTTCGCCTTATATGATCTTCTACTAATTGTTTGCTAATATTTTAGCAAAAGCAGATTTTCTTGAATTTTTGAATTGTTTTTGTAACTTCGGTGCAGTATGTATGCATTTACAATAGCAATATCTATTATACAAAAGAAAACAGCAAGAGTCCATCTGTCCAGGAGTTCTTTGACTATAGGAACTTCTAGCACATTTTTCATCCATGCAGTCTACACCTCCTTTGTTGGCATTATAATATGAAATTATTTCTGGTTTTTCTATTGAAGAATCATTACAAGCTCTATCATGCATTGATGATATTAAAATTGTAATTTTGTTTTTTTCTGGCCACATAAGATACCATTGTACACTCTTCTCTAAATCCATAAACACTGGAACCAGGTTCTCTGGTTTTATTGGCCAAAAATGACGGAGGTATTTCACGTTTGTTCTTTTTTAAAGTTCCTACATACGTAAGATTATTTTTCTGCAAAACATCTATTAGCTCTAATAACGAAAACCAGTTGTCCGCAGTTATGTTTCTGTTGCTGCCAATTAAAGGTTTAGTTAACTGCAAGATTGCTTGTGTTGGTTTTGAGTATTTTTTTCTTCGAGTAAAAGACTTAAGCTGTCCGAGTCTTTGCCACAGTATATATACCTGTTATAGAAATAGCTGGTTCTTGCATCTGTAAGATCCATTATTTTAATGCCATACTTCCCTTAAAACTGACAAGCATTTCATCAACAGTTGCCTATTGACCTAGACCATATGCGTTTTGACAATTTTCAATAAAAGAATTGAATATATAAGAAACTGCTGCTACTGGATCATGTTTTTTCTTTTTTCTTGATCATCTGGATGATTAAAACGAAGAGCTGATAAAATGACTGCAAAACGCTTTTGATTCATGACAGTTCTAAAAATTTCCCTGTCAGTTCCATCTGTTGCAAAAAGCATTTTTATATTCTCATGGTTCGATTTGAATACCACAGAATATACGAGGAGTCCTATGAAAGCTTTCATCTCTGTTATGTCAATATCCTTGAGATCATGTTTATTCGGATCATTATACTTTATTTTCATTAAACTCAATTTATGATTGGTCCACTGAATAACACATAATAACATATTTTCGTCAAACGATAACTGCCATACCTTAAGAGGATCATTTTCCTCTCCAAGACTTCATTCTTTTGTTTTTAGGACAGGCATTTTTGTTACTAAATTATGTTTCCTTGTACGAACTTCAGATTTACACCACTTGAATCGGGTTTCCGTAGAAATATATTTGATTATTAGTCTTTTTTTCTATATTTTCTTCCGAAATATTTTCTTCATCACTTTCCGTAGAAATGTCTGAAAGCCGTCTGGCTATCAGATCCCAAATAAACATCGTCATTGATCAAGTACAAGATCACCATCACTAGCATCACTAATTCGTCAAACCACTTCAAAGCTGTATCTTCAAAATCAGCATCGGTAAAACGGATTTTTTTGATGGCACCGGCCATGATTGTAACAAATACGCGACGTTTTCAATGAAACAAAATGTAACCTGAACCGAAACGTGCCGTCTAACAGGCTAACTAAAACTGATTTTCAGTTATAACTTTTCCAAATATGCATATTTCTTAACCTAAGTGGGGTCACTAATAGTCAAGGAATAATATAAAGAATAGATGAAGTGATGTGCCAATGGGCGGAGTTATTTGTACAGAGTGTTAAAAATTCTTTATGCTGTAGTCTGTCAGACGGCACGTCTCCAGTGAAACTTTGAGTCTTTATTTCACATGTGTAATAATATAATATTAACATCAAATAAGATATTTTTTATTTTTATATCACTTTATAGGACTTAGCTTAATAATTATTGCACAGACCATCATTATTGAAATTTTAGAGATAAGAAACAAATAACACTTGTCTAGGGAGGTGATAACTGATAAATTGTTAGAGAAAGAAGAAAAAATATTGTGGGTAATATAATTGCCCAATAACTAGTATCATATGGTGATACCAACTCAAGAGAACCACTCACTTGGTACATTGTGTTAGAGTTTCAGGATCAGTTTTCATTCCTTTTTATTCTTTTCCTTGGATTTTGATTTCCTCGGTACATAATAATATACAGTTGAACTGTAACACTGGCCATGTTACTTTCATTGTATATGGTAGACTCAAAAGAATAATGGCAGACTATCCTTTTATATTCTTGAGCTGCATTAGTGGTATAAAGGGATGATGACTAGGTGACCTGAAATGTTAAAGCATCTCTCATTAATATTTTTTATTCATCTGGATGCCATGAAAATGACTGCTTTCCACATGGTCTTGTAGTATCACTAGTAATGAAAATAATAGGTATCATATGGATATGGATACTTTCCATTCTCCATTGTTTCATTATTTATATCTCAAGATCTCTATATTTGTTCATCTTATATTTGTTCATCTTGATGATCTTGTTGAATTTAGTTTATTATTTATTATGACATCTGGTTTATTATGTACCACTGTTGGTTTGTGAGCATAGTACAGTGTCAATATAGCTTATAGTAGTAAGTTTCAAGTAAGATATTAATATATCGGATATATTTATAATAAGGAAGATGGTCAGTTTGAAAAAATCCCAATTTGTTTGGCTAGTTTTTTATGAAGTAGTTTTCCTACTGAATAATGTGGTTCTCAATATATTCAGTTCTGATAAATGTCTGGCAACCCCCGTAATATGAATAAGTATTAAGTATTTATTGTTAGTTAATTTGTTTTACAAAGTTCACTATTCTATTTGTCTATGCTTTCTCAGTGTGCAAATATTTCCTGGATTGGAAATGCCCTATAAAAATAAAATTATTAATCCATTTAAATAATTTTTTTAATAATATCTAACAAAATCATAAAGTTTTTTTATTTTTCAATATCTCAAGTGTTTTCAATATCTTCAGTATTTCAAGTGAAGGTTTTTTGATTTTCTGTTCTCTTGTTTAGTTTTGGAATGCATGTATTTCGTATTTAAAATCACTCTACTACCCCGTGAGATGTACAGCTGGTTTCTAAAATAACTGATACAACTCTTAAAGCATATTTTGTAGAAAATTTAGCAGTGTATTTTGAAGGATACTCATTATTTACATACTGTCACTGTCAAATCTTAAAATTTGTCAGTTAACTTATTCTGTTCAACCTCAAAAATGACTCCACATGCTAGCAAATAACTAAAAGGCATTGTAACGAAATTAAAAGATGGTTGGTCGGTCACTATCTGCCTTTGTGAGCCATTTTAATGTAAGCAGAACAAAAGTTTTTAATACTAATAAAAGATGGAAAGAACAAGAAACTCTTGAAAGAAGCAAGGTTCTGGAAGATCAAAAATATCTACCGCTCATTAAGATCGTACGCTTTTGGAGAGATAAGAAGAGAATCCTTTTGAAGATGCGAAAGCTGCAAGAATTATGTCACAGTTTCCGGGAAGAAAGACAACTTGGCGCAGAATTAAAGCATCACATCTTAGGTACCAAACTGCAGCAAAAAACAAGCTACAGAAGCAATCAAGACTTATATTTGCTTTAAACCATCAGGGTAATATTTACAGATGAGAAAATTTTTAAATCTTGAGGTATATAGACCAGATAATAACATATTTAATCCTCTATATGTTGTCAGTTGGTCATTTTAGTGCCAATGTATGGGGGTGGATTTCATCTAGAGGAATGGCAATGATATGGCATACTGATTGCAGGTTTGTGGGCAGACTTATCTGAATATTCTAGAAAATATCATGTTTCCCAGTGTAGAATAGTTGTATATAGAAAATAATTTGATCCTCCAACAAGATAATTGTCATGTTCACACTGCTAATATAATAAACCAGTGGCTTCAGAATAACAACATCGAAACATAACCATGGCCCAGCTACAGTCCAGATTTAAACCCAATCGAGAATGTGTATGAGGTTATTATAAAACGGTTGTAACGTCGTAATTTTATACCTCAAAATGATGAAGAGCTGTGGCACGGTATACAACAGGTTTGGGAAGAGCTCTCTGAAGAAGACAATTTCATAGTTCCTTTCACACAGATGGACAGTAGTCATCAATGCTGATGGAGATATTACAAAATATTAATTTTATTTTTATGAATTAACGTATGTGATCTGATCAATTGTTAGTTGCTTGTTTGTTCATTTTATTATTTGTCTGCCATAATAAATATAATATAATGTCATACCAATCAAATACACTGCTCAAAATGATCAAATCTTACTAAAAGTCATATCAGTTTTTTAGGAACCAGCTGTACTTCTTGACATCTTAAACTCTTAATTAAAACTCCAAGGACATTAAAAATGAAGGTGTTACCCAGTGGAGGAGTAATTTTTAAATAAAATTTCGTTAATAAGAATAAATAATAATTATAATATTAAATTAATAATAAATTAATAATTTATTTTTGACTATAAAAATTATCGTTGTACCTTGAAAATTGGATTAGATATTTTAGATTTTTTTCGGAATTACGTATTTTATTACTTGACCTTAAGAAAATATTTAAAACTAATTAAAATCTTCAAATTTTACATGAGGACTTCCAATCTAAATCAACCACAATGTGGAAATATCAGAATATTAATCACAGCTCCATCTTTCAATTTTATTACGAAGGAAGAGTTTTCTGTGGACCAGCAATTGAGGTTTCCAAAATAACAAACTTGAAAACCTTGTTTACATTTTTTGCTTAGTTTCAAGATTACCTAGACAATTAGGCATTAGGCAACATTGTATAGTCGTAAATCCTACATATGAACAGCTGATTATTGATGAAAACAGGAAAATTCTTATACAGCTTAGATTCTCAAATATGAATACTAAGGAATGTCACATTATGAAATCAAAACAATCAATTTATTTCATTTAATTCCATCTTGACACAGTGTGTTACACTTTCTAAATCTATATTTAGCTTCAATTTAAATTAATGTAATTTGAATCTAAAAATACGACGTAATAAACAGGATGGAGGTCTATCTGTTTGATTGTTAAATTGCCATGTCGTTAACGTTTTTTGTGTTGATATTTAATTGATGCAAACACTGATGGTCTCATCTTCAATGGAATGCACTCTTACAGGGCAAGCTTAATGGTTTAGCAGCTTGTGTTGAATATATTTTGGATTTTAATTTGTAATAAAAATATACTGTCGTTAATATTAAGTTAAAAACAGGCACTATTTGAAAACAAATTATATAAATAACAACATTGATAATATTATTATAACTCAATAGAATAATTATAAGTTTTATGCAGTAATATAGATAAACCAGTGTAAATCGGTATCTGTGCAATTTTATTGACATTTTATTTTATAATTTTTCATTTTTTCCCTTCAATACTTACTTTACTTTATCGTGTCCGGACATGTCATTCATAAAATTTCGGTTCAGTATCGGGCTACGTCGGTTCCATCTTTGTTGGAGAGCCACAAATCTTCAATGGTACATCGATGAGGACAGTTTCTGCATGTAAGAAGATGTTCCATATTCTGTGTTTCTTCACAGTCACAGTTCACATCATATTGGTCGATTTTTCCATGTTTGATTTTACTGGAGCGACCCCCGTTCTTTTCCTATTCATAGTTTTCCACGTTGGGACTGGCCGGTCCATTGAACCTGGGGAAGAGGAAAATACTCAGGCGGGTCATCCTGCACTGTTCCAAGGAAGATTTTCCTAGATTTTAGTCGCTTTCGTTGTGTTCGAGCTTTGTATAGGGCATGCCGCTCGTTCGCGATCTGTTTAATTTTCTCTATGTGTTTGCAACACCTCTGCGTGTTGAGGTTTCTGCAAAACCCACTGCTTTATATAGATTTGAAACATGCAGTTGAGAAACACAGTATCTGTGCCGTTATTCTTAAAACGCCAGGACGTGCGCCCCATTTACTTCCCGTTAGCTTTCTGAGTATGCTGTTCCTAGTTGTTACTTTTCCTCTCGTTTTTATGCAATGTTGTCTGTAGGTGAGCGACCGGTCCAGAGTTACTCCAAGATATATAGGTTGGTTTGTGTGTTCTAATGTGCTACCATTCCACGCAATTTGGAGTTTTCGCTTGACTTCCTGTGAGCGAAGGTGGGAAGCGCAGACTTGGGTTTTAGTGGGATTGGGTCTCAGGAAATTCTGCAGGTAGTACGCTGTCATTGTTTTTAAAACAGTTTCGAGTTTCCACATCTAAGAATTATTAGCAATCTTTACTACTACTACTACTACTACTAAGGATTTCCACAGTTTCACTGTCTTCCTTCACTCAACCGTTTTCTCCAATTTTCCCTGTCATTCCAGTCTCCATCTCGCAGGGTTCTTTTCTCCATAGCCTCGTCGATTTCGTCTCTAAATGATCTTCGGGGTCTTCCTCTCTTTTTTCTTCCGATCGGGCTACATTCTGTAATTTTGTTTATCCAGCGTCCTCTGTCCGCTCTTCTGACGTGGCCGTACCAGGATAGTCTCTTCTCCTCTATATAGTCGATTATGTCTGATTGCACTCCTATTCTCCGCTTAATCTCTGCGTTTTCAATTCTGTCTCTTTTTGTAAGTCTACAGCTTCTCCTCAGGAACTCCATTTCTACTGCTCTTATTCTACCTCTATTTCTCTTGTTTATTGTCCAGTTTTCGGACCCATATGTCAGGATACTTCTTGTCAGGGTATTATATATTCTCTTTTTTGTGTTTATCGTAATGTTCTTATCCCACAGCACTGAATTTAGTTGTCTTATACAGTTTCTTGTTTGTCTTAGTCTGTTGTTTATATCCCCTGGTTCGATATTATGGTTCCTAAATGCAGAGTTAGATGGTTAGGTCACATTTGGGGAGCAGGCGATGAGGCAGTGACATACGCAATGATAGAATGGAATCCAGGAGGAAGAAAGAGAAGGGGAAGACCGAGATCAAAGTGGCTGCAAGAAGTTGAAGAAGACCTCCAAAGGGCAGGAGTCAGTGAATGGAGAGGAAAAACTAGAGACAGGAAAAAATGGAGAG
Organism: Diabrotica balteata; assembly: GCA_918026665.1. Taxonomy (NCBI): domain Eukaryota; kingdom Metazoa; phylum Arthropoda; class Insecta; order Coleoptera; family Chrysomelidae; genus Diabrotica; species Diabrotica balteata. The sequence continues at coordinate 44,795,807 of OU898277.1, forward strand.
ATATTATCAAGAAGATAAGATAAACAAAAAAAAAAGACTGATCCACTTAAGAACTAGGATCTAGAAAGCATTTGCGGTTTAACCCCACGCTGGGGTGTATAGCCATTATATATATATATATAAATATATATATATAATATATATATATATATAATATATATAAATACTTGAATTTATCTGTTCCATTTACTTGTCCTCCCTCGTCTATCTCTAGGTTCTCATATCCTTGTTTTCTGTTGTTAGGTATTCGGTTTTCTGTAAGTTTATTTCCATTCCGTTGTTTTTATATTCTTCTAGTTTTCTGAGCATAAAGCTGAGATCTTCTTCATCTTGTGCGATGACTACATGATCGTCGGCAAAACTTAAGGTGTATAGGTATTCGTCTCTTACTGGTATGTCCATTCCTTCGCACTTTCTACTCCATAGTTTGAGTGTCTTTTCCAAGAATATTTTAAACAGAGTAGGGGACGTAGCACAGCCTTGTAGAAGTCCTTTTGTCGTCTTAAATGGATTGTAAGCTTTATTTCCACATTTAATCTGCAATCTTTACTGGAATCAAATATCGTCTATCCGTACAGAGGCAGGAGAATCCGATATCAAAATCAACCGTGGGGTCCGACAGGGATGTATACTATCACCCTTGCTGTTTAACATATACTCTGAGGAAATCTTTCAAGAAGCAGTAGAAGATGTAGAAGCCGGAATTCGAATTAACGGAGAATGTATCAATAACATCAGATACGCGGATGACACGGTGGTATTCGCTGACAGTTATGAAGCCTCCAGGAGTTAATGAATAGAATCACAGAAGTGAGTCAGAGATATGGACTTTCACTGAACATTAAGAAAACAAAATGTATGATGATCTCTAAGAAGGAACAGCAAATTGAAAGAATCAGTGTGAATGGTCAACCAGTAGAAAGAGTAAAAACATACACCTACCTTGATACGAACGTCAATGAAAATTGGGACCATTCCCTAGAAATAAAATCTAGGATAGAGAAAGTAAGATCTGCATTTCAAAAAATGGCTAAGCTATTCAAATGCCACGATTTATCAGTATCCATAAAAATTAGGTTTCTACGATGTTATATCTTTCCTATAATATTGTACGGAGTTCAGTCGTGGACTTTTACAGACGCTACCTGTAAGAAAATTGAGGCTTTCGAAATGTGGCTTTATCATAGAATCCTGAAGATATCCTATACCGACCACGTTACTAACCAGGACGTTTTATTAACAATGCAAAAAGGAAGAGTTGTTAACCACAATAAAAATGGACAAAATTGAATACCTCGCTCACATCATGAGGAACAGTGAAAGATATGGGTTGCTGCAATTAATTCTTCAAGGAAAAGTAGAAGGAAAACGGGATCCAGGAAGGCGAAGAATTTCCTTGCTGAAAATCGGCGTACGTGGTTCAACACAACAACCACAAATCTTTTCAGAACAGCAGTTTGCAAAAGACAGATTGCCATGATGGTCGCCAACATCCGAAACGGATGGAAAAAAAAACTATTTTTGGTCCCAGAATACGTAATTTAATTATATTTAAATTTAGAATTTGTCACCTTGTGGTGACAATTGACAATTCATAATTCAGACTCAGTTTTTCCTAAACATTTACATATTTTATTTCGAACTAGTTTAATTTAAAAATATTTTTATCGCAATACCCATCCAACTGCGAACCGCTTTCTGGCGGTAATTTCCTGTCATTTCTGCAATAGTTTGATTAAAAATTAAAGTATATTCGTGTTAAATCTAGTATTATCGGTGCAACAACCTGTAGAACTTGAAACAGTATAATAACTTATAACTTATATAATAAATTGCTGTTTAAGTTTAGATAATCCAAAATTTATTTTTAGAACATGTACATCATATATTATGCTTAACACTTAAAATATTGCGTGGATTTTTTTTTTAATTCTCTAGGTTTACTCAAATTGATTTACTGTTACTTAAACGGGGTTAATTAATTAACCCTTTGTATATTCAAATTTATATTTTTTTGAATGTTTTATTTATACAAATATTTGAAAATGAGTCTTGATTAATATATTATTACCGCTCGATTTCTTATGATATTTAACAGTAAGTTCAAATAGTCTAAAACACAATTCTAAATTTAAACCCGCCCAATGTCGTATATTTTGGATCCAAGAGAGTTTTTTCCTCCCGACTTGAGTTTTCATTCAATTTTATCTGATATCATGAGTTGCGGGAGAAAATATTTCTGATTCCTTAAAAAGTGTCCAATGATGTTTTGCGTCCTTTGAAGGCGTGGCTCCCTTTCTTTGCTTAAACAATCAGAACCTGTTTATTTGTTATATGAGTAGTTCAGGGAATTTTCAATATTCACCTGTAAGTCCACATGCGAAATGCCTCTATGTTGTTCGTGGATAGAATTCCGCTCCGTATAGCATAGTTCGCCAAACATAGTATTTAGGTAGTCATATTCTAAGCCCTAGGTTTCTCTCGAGATTCGGCTCCAGTTAGTTGTTTATCCAGCAACTCTGGTACTTTATTTTGTTTGCTTGTTCCATGATGTTACCATTCTATGTGATACGCATTGGAACATTCTGACATAGTGAACAGACATTTTTTACAGCCTTTGCTGAAGATTGCTTCAAAGCACAAACTGAATAATATAGGTAATAACACACAGCCCTGGCGTACTCCTCCATTAATAGGTACTTGCTTGACAGGTTGTTGTTAAACTGTTTATTCGAGCTGTTAGGCGGTTGTCTTCTGAGATTAGTTCTCGACGTTTCGCCAACACTAGGGGTTGACATCTTCAACGAAAAAGCGCTCACCTCTAATGGTTACACCAGAAGAGGAGACAGAAAGCGATTAACAACATTTCTAGAAGAAAGTACGAAGAAACAGCATGTATAGGCAAAGCGTTCTTGCCCTATATATCAAAGATAACAGACAGAATTGGGGGAATCGAATACTTTAAAAAGCCATTTTCAAGCCTACAAAGAAAATCAAGGACCGTTTAAGATCGGTGAAGGATAAACGCGACCCATTAGCAAAGGCCGGAGTATACCGAATACCATGCATTATGTAGAATGGTATATGTGGGAACCACGAAAAGACACACAAACACAAGGTTAAACGAACATAAAAACCATAAAAGCCACGCTTTGGGAAGCAGAGAACATCGGATACTGTTTAAAGAAACGCAGATTCTGGATAAAACATCACTGTACTACCCACGATTGTATCGGGAAGCGGTGGAAATATATAAGCATCCAAATAATTTTAATCGGATAGAAGGACTAAAAATTAACAAAACATGGATACCAATTTTAAAATCCACGAAACATCCTTCCCGCAAAACACGAAGAAAGAAAAACCAGTGGAGGGGAGGCGAGTAGAAAATATAAATATGGCCTCCGTAGTACAACGCCGCGTCAGTTTCACTTACAAGCGAAGCAATAACATCTCTGAAAGATGTCAACCCCTAGTGTTGGCGAAACGTCGAGAACTAATCTCAGAAGACAACGGCCTAGCAGCCCTAACAAACAGTTTAACAAGGTAGACGATGTCCGTGAAAGCCTAACGAATTTTATCAGGTTGTTATCAATTCTGATTTTTGCTGTTTGCTGCCAGTACAGGTTTTTAATTATCCTTACGTCTTGTCCCATCCCATATCCTTTAGTATTTGTAAAAGTTTGCTGTTGTTGGCAACCGTATGCCGTCATCTCTTTTATTGAGACAATTTGTCCTTTTTTCAATTTCTATGGCTTCTCGGATAGTTCTTGGTTTATAGAAGCGGATTGGGGCTATGGTTCTGGAGTCATACGAGTCAGAGGAATCAATTTTGTGACCAGTATGGTGGTTGACCTAGAGCTGAAATTGAGTTGGAATTATGAAAAGAAACGGAATGTTCATAAATCCTATGTTGGATTTTATGATTTGTTTGGCCTGTATAGTATCGCCGGCAGTCTGCACAAGGAATTTCATAAACTCCGTGTGCGTTTATGCAAACTAATCAGAACATAACAGATTTGCAAGTCTTCTTCTTGTAGTGCCATCCGTTTCGGATGTTGGCGACCATCATGGCAATCTGCACTCTGCATACTGCTGCTCTAAAAAGATTTGCGGTTGTTGTGTTGAACCACGTTCGTAGATTTTTCAGCCAGGAAATCCTTCGCCTTCCTGGTCCCCGTTTTCCTTCTACTTTTCCCTGCAAGATTAGTTGCAGCAGTCCATATCTTTCGCTGTTCCTCATGATGTGACCGAGGTATTCGATTTTGGCTGTTTTTATTGTGGTTTGCAAGTCTGGTCTTGATAATTTCGTTCTCGCTTATATTACTATTTAACCGGTGATGCGGTTACATAACACATCAATTTGAATTTGATTAGAAAAAAGTTCTTTCTTGTATATACTTATTATATGAAACACATCACTTTTAACATTTTTTCAAGTAAATAGGAGCAAAAAAATGCTTATTTATTTTACAGAAAAAATTACGCTTACTTATTTCGAATTTTACATGTTCAAAAGTTCAAATTATTCCCATTTTTATGAAAATACATAATATATATATATATATATATATATATATATATATATATATATATATATATATATATATATATATATATATAACTTTATTCGTTTTTCAATAAATGGTAAACTGTAATTTTGTGAGAACCACCTACATTATCCTCGTGAGTAGGTTCTGCCAATTAAAAAAAATTATTTAAGGTGTTGCGTAAACGCACAAAATGGGTTAACTTAGAGACAATTAAAATCTAATCATGACATAATTTATTTTTCTATAAACAATACCAATCATTAATTATTTGATTTATTTTTTCAGTAACCCTCCAGTTCAGAATAATAATTTACTGGTGTCTAAGGCAGATACTTCGGCAGATAGTGGGAAGATTATTCCTAAAATATCAAGTCCCGGGCTGGAACATAAGGAAGTTGTACATACCAACGTAAGTTAAAACCATTTTTACGTAAAGAAATTTGCAAACACGGTTATGTTATGTTAGAACTAGGTGAAGTAAACAATACCCAGGGGAAGTTATGTACCTAATCTTAGAATTATTAAGATCTTCAAAGAAAGAAAGTAATAAAAAGGACATATTTCTTTGAAACAAAGTTTGTAAACAAATAGTTTTTAGATCATTTGTTACTGTATGTGACTTTCCCATGACAATGTTACATCATTTATTTTGCTTAAAAATGTAATTCCCAAAAATATCAATAACAATGTTTGTATAATCTAATAAAAACATTTCACGTTTAATGTGGCTGTTCTAAAATTGAAACAATTCGGTTTTCTTTGGTTATTAATTCCCCACTTAAGAACCCCTTTGACATCTTGATAGGTTTATTTGTTGTTTATATGCAAAATGAGAATTGGTACTCCAATTGTGCTTCCCTAAGGAACGCCTAATTTTATAGGTTTAATCGGATTTAATATCCTTATACGTTTAGGCAAAATAATTGCCGTTTGTATCATCCTGATCGCTTAGATTTTTCAGTAATATATCGTGATTCATATAATTTTATGCTTATGTTAAATATATAGACGTTTTCAAACATCTGTCTTTCACCTCTTATAAACCGCCATATTTCTTTTTGTAAACCATAACAATCATGCTTTAATTTTTCTTACAAGTGCGTGTGTTTTAGTTCTTATTTTCTTGTAATAGTCGCACGCTTATTGTGTCTTGTTTGACGTATATTTCAGGCAAGCTTTTTTCCTTGCACTTTCCTTCACCTTTATACAGAACCACGGAGTTTTTCACTTTGGGAGAGACTTGCTTTTATTAATCTTTTTTTGCCATAGCTTCTTTAGAGGAATCTAAGATGTTCGCTTTAATTTTTGCCCAGTTTTCCTCGACCCCGTCGCTTTCTGCTATTCTTTTTTGTTATAAATTTTTGTTATAAAGTCGTTTCGGAAGTTTTTGAACTTTTATTTTTTGGTGTAGGTACTCTATAATTTTATTTTTATGATATATATGTTTTTATTCGAATTTTGCACAATACTAGCTTACACTATCGTTTCCTGTATCTGTTGATGTTTTGTGCACTTTTATCCAAAATTTGGGAAAGGAATAGCTTACTATTCAAAAGGATATAGTATATAGTCTATCATAGATCTTTGTCCGCTGGTATTTTGCTATGTATACATGTTTTTTATGAGAAAAAAAAATATTAATATTATTTTTTATCCCTGGTGCTCTGTCATCCCCACACGGGCGGTAAAGTCATGTACAACGAACACATATTAATTCTGTGGGATTTCGTTTACTGTGCCCTGAAGCTGTTCGTAGGTTTCTCTTGTATTTACATCTCCGTATATATTGCTATTAAATTTAAGTGCTTAGCATCTAGTTTAATCTATAGGCGAACTATTCTTTCTCAGACATATTTACATTCATATTTACAGACATATTTACAGTCTTCTACTTGGTTTACAAGTTTCTGTACTAATAGTGCAACCCCTTCTTTGGCTCTGGTTTCTTTTGCAACAACCACAGTACAGTTGTCTAAGGCTAGGCGCACACACATCGAATTTCGACGGTCGATAAAAGTTCGATCGAACAAATTCCTTTGGTGGTGCGAAGAAACAAATGTGAGTGTGCACACTCATCGATCGCCAAACGGCACGGTATCGATGTTGTGGGGCGATCGATGAATGTCACTGCATGTACGGCTGCCGTGGTCGTTGCTGTCGTTCCAAGGCGTATAGTACCAAATGAACGCGCACAAACCACATCGATCTTTATCGACCGTCCAGAGGACCAGTTGCGTTCTTTTGACACTGCTCAAGGTACGTCGCTCCGTGTTGCTACGTGGTTCTGTGTTGCTCATTGTGATTTTGTGTACTCCACCTAACAAACCTTTGTGGATTAACAAACGTCATCGAATAAATATCGTGTAATGTGCGCGCAAGGCATCATTGACAAAAGTTCGATCGAACTTTTATCGACCGTCCAAATTCGATGTGTATGCGCCTAGCCTAACATAATTTGACCTTTCCCCGCTTTCTTTGTCTTTTGAAGTGCACGGATATCAATATACTTCTCTTTAAGTTTTTTGGTCATTTCTTGTTCTCTTTGGTTAGTGATTTTACGTTCCACGTTTCGATTCGAAGAATATTTTTGGTTTTCCTTTTCCTCACATTAGTTGTCATCGTTGGATCCGTATTGTTCCGATGCATAACCCTGTCTCTATAAGCAACGTACTTATAGATCATCAGTAGGGGGCTAACCTTGCTGAAGACTCCCTTCTCGTTTATCTAGGCTTGGACCCGGCAGCAGTAATGTTGCAGGCGGAGTTTGAAAATAATATAAAAGACGTAATTTTTTAAAACGTAATACTGAATATGGGTTATAATATAATTCGTCAGTTTGAGTGTTTTTATTTTCCATGATCCGAACACGCTGTAATAGAATGGCAGAATGGTTGTAATAAAGAACCAGTTTGGAAAGAACCAGAACCGTTGAAAAATATGTTTATTTTATCGTGTAAAATTTTTTGCAGAATATCCAGCTTAATCAATATTCCTCCCCGGAAGAAACCACGAAGTGGTTGTCCCTGAACAGATTCGAAAAGTACTTGGACACATTCGAAAGATTTTCAGGAGATGATATGTTCAGGATGTCCAGAGAAGATCTTATTCAAATTTGTGGCAGTGCCGACGGCATTCGCTTGCACAACGCAATTCATTTGAAGTAAGTAGGAGATATATAATTTAAATTGTAATTTACGCATTTAACATAAGTAAATAAAATAAATTTAAAGGAATATTAATTTTTTGTGTAAAAAGGACAGTACAGGTTTGACTAGTTGAGACCTCTATTTGCAAAATAACCAATCTCCACCCTGGCAAAATTGCCATAAATCGTAATTTTTACCGTAAATATATTTATAAAACCTGGAGCCACAAAATTCGTTATCCATAAACATTGATCGCTCAAAATCAGTTTTTCGTTGCTAGTTTCTTGGTTGTTATTAAAATGCTCTTTATAATTAAAGAAAAATATTTGGAAATTGGCTACTTTGCAACTATCAAGTGGATATTGGCTATTTTGTAGTAAAAACACAAATGTTTAATAACAGTACTTAAAACATTAAAATAATTATTAATACCAAAATTCTATACTCTTAAGACTTCGTTGTTGTCATTATCGAGTGGTCCGCAATAAACGTCGTCTTCTTCAGGGACGCTTGGAACATTTTCGTAATGTAGGACGTTTTTGAAATAAGCCAGTTTCGCATCATTTTTCCATTCTTCGCCGTAGTGACTTTCCAGTAGCTTCCCTACGACCTTCAATTTCTCTTTGCTAATGTTGGCCAAGTTCCCGGCTCCTTTTTCATTTGGACTGATGTTAATGGTCGATCTTCCTTTTTTTTAAATACTTTTAAACAAACCGATGCTTGAGTTGTAGCTGTCGTCCCCTTTAACCAATACGACGTTATTTTCTTCTCATGATCGTGCCAAACAAATGTTTTTTATTTTGGATATCTGAAACTCTGCAGTGCTTTGAATGTAGACAATTCTTCGGTTTTCCAATCGTAAAACTTTTAATCCATATTGGGGCGTTGCAAAGTTGTACTTTCAGATATTATTTTAAAGTAGTTGTCAGGTGTCGGAATAACTTTTTTTTTAAGTTTTTTCTCGATCATCCCAAACGCCCTGTCCGACGGCAAGAATAAATGCCCTCCAACGGTATACCTATTTCAATACATTTTATGTTTTTGGAGCTTGTATCAGCCAGCGACTTGCCATGGATAAAATTATTTGGTTCTTATTCTGGATTCTACATCCGTCACACATTAATCGTACGACACTGATATCTTCTCACTTCGACCCCTACAGTAATGAGTAGACTTCGGCAAATATGCAAATAAAAATGTAGAAAATATGCGCATAAATATGCACGTGTTTATCCGAAAATATGCAAATATTTTACAAAATATGCATACAAATAAATAAAAAAATCGTAAAATAGTAACAATTTTATTTAAAAAAAGTGTACATAACTAAATATTTCCTACTATTCATTAAAATTTATATTTATTTTAAGTAACTACATCATTTTTAAGTATGAATAAACTTTTTAGAATTATGGTAACAATAAATGACCAAGTGGTGTTCAAAATTTTCTAACAAAAACTTCTGAGTACATATCTGGCTTCTGTCTGAGTACATATATTTATATATGGAAAAACTTCGTTCAACATCAACTGATGTAACGGGAGCATTTTTCAAACTAACCAAAACATTTGGTTCTATTATAAATTAATTGTTTCCGAAATATTTCCAGCTAGAATACTGACTACTTCAGAAAGAATATGGTAACCTTTATTTTTTTCCATAGTAGCTTCAAATTTTTTTTAAAATATCTTTTCCAGTATTACCTCTAACGTTCCGACAACATGACGCAAATTCTTTTATTAATGCTGTACTTTCGAACAATGACAGTTTTGGTGATTCTAACTGAGTAATTGTTTTTTGAACAAAACTAAAATTTGTTTTTATAAATGAAAGTTCTTGTTGAAGCAAGTTACTCTGAAAAGTTTGTTTAGAATCCAAAAGAGATTGGGAACTTTCATCTGTTAACGTATCAATTAGGTTCTTTATTTAACAAAATGATCTGCATAAAAATTAGCTGCTTCTAACCATGTTCCCCATCGCGTTAAAATAGGTTGTGGTGGAAGAGGAATGTTAGGTAGCATTTCTTTATAAAGTTTAATTCTTATAGGAGATTTAAGAAATACTTTTTTGACACTGGATATCATGGTATTTACAAGAGGAAACTTTTTTCGTATTTCCTCTGCAACTCTGTTTAATCCATGCGCTACACAAGTAACATGTATTAAATCTGGAAAAATATTTTTAAATTTTGTCTTGCTTTCACCATATAAGGAGCAGCATCCGATAAAATAAGCAGTAATTTATTAGAAGGAATAGTTGTCGGAAGAAAAAAGTTGCTAATGTTTCTTGTATAAAACGCGTTGTTAAAATTGTTAAAGCATAAAATGCTATCTATAAATAAAAATAAAAACCTTTATTTTAACCCAACCTTTAAAATATAAAAATATACAAGGTGTTTTTGGTTAATCAAATAACTGGTTGGAAAAAAAAAACACTCGCTAAGTGTTTTAAATGCAGTATTAATCCACAAATTAGTTTTTGTTACTAACCATTAGTACATCATATAACTTATTTTAAAATTCAACAAAAGTTTTTTTTTGTTAATTCAATTACAATAAAAATAATTGTGTTTTAGAATAGCTGACTTCATAAAAAAAAGTAAAGGTGAAAAATTTTTCTAAATACACACCATTGTATTGTACCATGGACAATTTTTTCTCACTAAAGGAAGCTATTTTTCATTTAAAAACAACCTACGAGTACTAAATTTCAAGTAAATACGTTTATTGGTTTTAAAGTTATTGTTGTTATTAACTAAAAGAATTTATTTTTTTTTAATTTTAACACCCTGTATCTCGAAAAGTAAATAAGTTTGACCCCTCATTAACTATATCGGTTTGTTCAATTGTTCGAGAAGTATCTACAGTCAAACGTTGTAAGTGTCATTTGGAAACACCCTGTATGTATGAAATATTAGATATTTAATAGAAAATATTAGATATTTACAAGTTTGCCACAGACTGAACAGTAGATTTTTCCCATATCCATAGACAGCTCTTTATAAGGTTTAATCCAAGTTGAAGCACTGGTTGTTTTAGGCATTATAAAATCACAATCTTCCTTTTTGTTACGCACAACGAGTGTTTACGCTTTGAATATCAAAACAAAAATGATTTACAAATCTGAGCATCAAATTAGAAATGTTTAGGTACCTAATTCAAAAAACTGGGAGATTTTGGAAAATCCCTAAATTAGGAACAAATCTATTAGCCGTTTACCTGCTGTTAAGATACAATAAATTGTAGATAGATTTGGGGATTAGATCATAAAATGCAAATGAGCGAACCCTTAGCGATTATCCAATAACTGAATGCCTCAGTGACCGAGACTTTCTAAGAATGTTGAGGGCTACTTAAATTGATCTTCTTTGAAATTGTAAATGTTTTGTACCTGTAGAGATTACGTACTTAGATCATTTCTTGATTAAAATGACTACAAAAATTTTATACAAGAATTGAAATAAATTGGTATGTTTAAAAATTTTCAAATACAGTATAAAAATCTGAACTTTTATGCACTTTATGCAAACTTTTATACAAATATGCCAAAATATGAAATATTTGCATAAAATATGCACAATATGCAAAATATGCAATATGCATATTTGCCGAAGTCTAGGAATGAGACTTCCACGCATTTTATACTTTTAATAAATTCGACCACGCTTCTCAGTTTCTCTTTATATAAATGCGTTCGTTTGTCTCCTCCACTTTTCTCACATGGAAGATTACTTTTCCATCTAAAATTGTTCATTTAACTTTAATGAGGCTAAGGTAATCCGTGAAGGTTAAAATTATGTTACTCCAGAAAAGTGGAACAAATACGTGTATCACGTGATTAAAGTGGAACAAAGTATGTGAGAAATCGATAACTTAATAACAGAAATAGAATCAGTTGTAATTCACATTAACAGTGATAACGGTGACGACAGTATTAACAGTGGTGAGAGTGTATGCAACGCTGATGTTTACTTCTTAGAAAAGACAGATATTAATTGCTTAAAGTTTCCCAACGGTACTTTTAAGTACCATCAAATTCTGGTACCCTTATATCCCAGGCATAAAATTTAATAATACTTACCACATAAACTTGCACTCACAACCATCGTTTTCAGTTGATGTTTAAAACTTCGAATGCTATTCAAACGATTTTGTTTTAAATACACAAAATATACACATTTTAAATACACATAGGTACTCAAAAGGATCGTCCGCAATAAACAATTTTATCTTATTGTAAAAATTTGACCAATAACATAAGGCGGACAAAGTACCGTTGGGAAGTAACTGTCAAAAAAAATCTAAACGTTGCGGGAGAATAAGGGTTAAAATATATATGTCTTGCAACACTGTTCTTCATAAGAGTATGTACAGCAAAGTGACCGCAAAAGTATAGCAATCTTTCTGATGGAGTTATTAATCGCCGAGTAACTAGACGAGTATTGTTAATTGTGATGGCTAAATTATTTTTAAGAAGTACCTCGATCCTCCATTTTATCTCTCAAATATATGAAAACTCGATTGTTAGATATACATGAACAATATAAATTATATTTTGAGTTATGAGCTAACGGTGCTGAGTATGATTTAACCGTGCTATTGACATTCTGTAGTTTCTTCAAAATCATTTAAACTAAGTCCGCCTCTGACGATGAAAAACCACAGTTGATAATGCGACAAAAAAATAGAAATCAGTTGATAGATAATCACCCACAACAGGTGAATGGAATGATGTTATTGACTTTTGTTGATGTTATTAATATTATGATGTAAATTAAATACTCACAAATCAGATGTTATGTAATATTTTGATACTTCACCACTTAATTAAATTTAGTTTAATAGTAAATATAATGATTATAAACTCGTTAATATTAAAAATCAATTATTACTAATGATCCTCAATTATTGTAAAATAATGGTAAATTAAAAGTTTTAAATTTTGAATTAAACGTTATCATTGTCTTTAGTTGCGTCAGGTTCTGGAAGACAACTCTGGCAGAACTTGATGTTGGTAAGATTGATAATATTGGTGGTATGGCCTAGGTATTAAGTTTTGTTCACATAGTGACAAGAGGTTTTTTTCTTTGCATCGGTGATTGGGAGCATTTCTTCGTATGCTTTAACGGGGTTTATACTATTTTGTTTGCCTCTTTTTTGTTTGGTTTCAAGAGATAAAAAGTGTTCGTCAATGCTAGTTTTTATGAAAAGTTTCTTCATAAAGTGCCTCACCGAAAGAACTTCTTGAAAGCAATAATTCACATAATTGTGAACCCTTTGCGTTTTGTTCTTGTCAGCAATGTGTAGTATTTTCGACAGTTTGCAGACAGTGCCCAACAATTATAGAGGTATAAATTCACTGAACACCCCACTTACGCTTACTATAACAGTGACTCCCCACTTCTTTTTAATATAATAATGGACGAAATAATACAAAGAGTATTATTTCGTCCAAATGTATGACATCTCAATACCCACTACGATGTAAAATTGAAATAGATGGGAAAATAATAAAGCAGGAAGCAAGGTTTAGATATCTGGGAATAGATATAACCAGTTACGGAGAACTGTTAAAGAAGTACGATAAAAAAGCTTAAAAGCAAGTAAAGCAGTGGGATCTCTTAATGACATAATCTGGAAGAACAGACACCTAAGACAAGACACAAAACCAAGAATCTATAAAGCAGCAATTAGACCTATATTAACATACACGGTAGAGACAAGACTGACACATCTAAAGCAAGACGACTACTAGAAACAACAGAAATGAAAATACTTCGACGAATATCAGGGAAAAGTCTGTTGGATAGGGAGAGAAGCGAAAACATAAGAAGAGAATGCAATATAGAAAACATAAATAGATGGGTGACAAAACGGAAACAGGAAGTGAACATTAGAAGAACATTAGTAGAATGCCATAGGATAGGATAGTACGAATAGCACGAGATTCACCAAATGGACGAAGAAGTATTGGCAGACCAAGAAAAAGATGGTGCGATAATTTAAACAATTTAGGAGGCAAATGTTGAAGAAGAAATGGCTTTAAAGCGTACATACAAGAATCAAGAAGAAGAAGAAGACGACTGTTTGCAGATTATAATTGAATAACTGTATCAATTACAACACTGAAACTAATGAATGTGACACATTCGTCATTTTGCGTTGTACAAATAAGACTTTAGATATATTTTATACAAAACAAAAGTATCGAATATTCCATTTTCGTCAGTTTGCGGTATATTCGATATTTTGACCAAAACAAAATGACAAAATGTTCGTATTCGATAGTTTAAACAGAATATTTCCTGCGTTCCTTATCAAGGTACAATTTCGATATTTTGCTACAAGGTGTATCACGTCTAATGCAATTACAAGGTATCGAATCTGGAAAATTCAATTTTTCACATTCGATAGTTGGAAATGGTAGGGACGATGTGTACGTTGAAAATTAATCAATCAATATATTATTTGTTTCTCATTCACTTTTACTATTGCTTTCTTATTCCAAAATATAGCCTTTATAATTTCAATGTTTTTTTTTGTAGTTCTATTTTGTACTTCTATTAGTTTAATATGCTTTACTCTATATACTATATTCTATACTTACACCTTCTGTCTTTGAATTTGAATATTTCTTTTTTGTGATCTACATATTTTGGATATACACTCATTTATTATTATTTTTTTCAGAACGATTGCACCAAAATTGAAAATCTACGTATGTCGAGAAAACTCCTCAATCTTTAACGCCATCTTCTTGACATCTCATAGCAATGAGGAACTTATACTAAAGCTTTCGGCATTCATAGGAATGTCTCAAAATCAAATACGTGACGTCTATTTGGAAGGACCTCAATCGATCCATATTCAGTTAAACAATGATGTTTTAGAGCACATCAAGGAAGAAACGATGTTTTCCGTACAAGTTATTTCACAGGAAAGTGGTTATGTATTACTGCTTAAGCGGACAAACAAATAGAAAGAACAGTTTTTGTCTTTAAAAAATATAAATACCAAAAGCAGGAGGCAGTGTATAATATTAAAAAAACAGTATTGAAACACTTCAGAATAATGTTGCTAGTTTTGTTTTAATTATATTACAACATTAGAGATTCCATAACTTCAAGCAATTGCAAGATTCAGCAATTCAAATTGCTGTTTGTATGACTATTTGTTGTAATATTAGTAAACTCACTGCTAGCATTTCTTTATACATTCAGATAAACTCTGTATTATAAGGATATTGTAGTTCAATGAAAGTCCATTTTAGAGGTTTATAATTCTTACTAATATTTTTATGGATGAATTCCAAATTGTGACAGTAGTTGTTAAGATAAGCAGAACAAAGTTTATTTCGCAAAATGTAGAATGCCTTTTAACTGAGAGTATAATTGAAATATTTTGGAATACAATTTACTTAATAACGTTTAGTATCAGTGATATTTAGCATTTTTGAATGGTAATAAATGATCCTGAAGTTTAGGAGCCTTGCGCATTGACTAGAGATACACTATGATTGACACAAACAAATGCTTTCCTACTGCTGCTACATTTTGCTGCTACTGGGAATCCGATTGCGGTTATGATTGGGACAACTAATCAATCAGTCGATTATTTGCAATATCATTATCACTTATTGTCCTGTTACTAACCACTTTAGACACTAAAAGCTATAAGCAGAATTTAAAATACTAGGTTGTGTACCGTACTTTTTACCAAAAGCACAATGAATATGGTCATGTTCATAGTAGGTCGGGACAGGGCCCATTTTTGAGAGCTTTAGACACTTTAGACCTGGGGAGGTTCCGTTGTGTCACCCCTATCATCCGAACTAGGTCTATAAGGACCTGGTCTTCGCCGTTTCTGGTTCTCAGGCCATTTCTGGATCTCAGGCCATTTCTGGCTCCTATATATGCTAGAATCAGCAGGGCCTCTAAATCCGAGCTCTTCCTGCCGTTCCGAACGTCTAATCATTTAGTAAATTTTCTGACTTCATAATTATCTTTCACTAGGGCTCGGCTCGGTTGCATAAAGACCGAACCCAGGAGCTACCAACTGTGATAGACCAATGCCGGGCACTTCCAGAGGGCATGTAAGGAGATTTCCCCCTCCTCGTATCATAGACCATGGATAGTATCTTGGCCGATCCGCCAATCCAAGCAGATGTAGATGCTGCCTGAGTCTACTGTGGCCGGTAAGCATACTGACCATCAGACAGCACCAGCGGGCTGCGATTTCGAAGAAGTAGTTGGACTGTAAGATTTTTGGATGGCCTCGCTAAGTATCATGTTTGGGAAAGTATTTAGTATCTATTCATATATTTTGATTTTAATATATTTTATTTCGTTAAAAGTATGACCATATTTATAATATATTATAATATGACTTTAATTATATATTTTAATTACTTATTCTCATTGTATATCTTCATTATCTTTTTTAAGTATCGCTCTCTAAAATTGGCGTTGTCATATATTTTCAAGTTCAACTGTTCTTAATTGCCTTTTGGAGGCACAAAACTCTTAAAATCTCAAATTACTTGAATCATTTATCTAAATTATTGACTTTAAAAAGATACCACTGCATACTCAATAGAAAGCTTTAATTTATGGTGGCACGCCCATTACTTCTTACTACCCCCGATCATAAACCATCAACTAAGGGTTTTTGGTCCCTATGACCGGGACCCTTTATATCCTCGAAATTGTAACATTTACGCGTCCACAATGACTTTTGATCGCGGGTACCATTTGCGCCCATTCCTTCCTGCCGTTGGCGTCGTGGCTGTAGATACCGAGTTGAGATGCTGCTCTAGCTACAATTAATTCACATTTCGATGAATAGTAAGTGCCTTTCATTGTACAAGATAACATTTATGACTTGCGTCAAGTGTTTTCCTATTACATTATAGTCTATTCAATTGTTTATTACTTTAAGTAATTAACCAGCGAATTTCAATATGTCCTAGATAAATATTGGTCCATCGAGCCGGATTTTAATAAAATAATAGAAGATATTAAAATCAAAATATGTAAATATTACTACTATACTAAATACTTTCCCAAAAAATATCAATGCACTATATCATTAATGCGAAATATTACAGTAAATAATTATAGTGCCTGAAGTTAAAGGGTATGAAGAGGAATGCATGAAATGTTGGGATTTTTAGAGATTATGTAAAAAATTAGTCATGTAAGGATAATTATAAGAATTTATGTGTTGATACTATCAGATTTGTTAAGAAATATATCATAGTTGTGAACAATGTATTGGATTATTGTTTTTATCGTTTTTAATTGTTGTTTATTATGTTTTGCTATGATTATTGATGTTTTCTTTTTTTATTAAAAAAAAAAACACAAACTCGAACTTGAAAAAAATGTTAAAATAATTTAAATAACATTGATTTTATATTTCTCCTTAACAGTCACTAGATATTAATAAGTCAATATCCTCTAATCTAGCTAAATGTAAAATATTTACTGTCTGTGTACATATGATAGGCAAAAGTCAATCGTGGCTACGCCAGTGAGAGAATGCTGAGCTGTACACAGATCTTCTGATCTAGATGTATAAATATAAAACATTTTTAAAATATGCTAACAAGAATTTTCGTGCCTTTACTTATATTGCCTTGTACACTTCAAACTTTATGGTCTTAAACAATTAGGGTGCAGTTTTCTTGATTTTTTAATCCTTTAAAAACGTAAAGTGGATCTATAATTGATTTATTTTTTATAAAATTCAATAGATAAGTACATAAATTGTACACAGAAAATCGCTTACCATAAACAAGTAGCATGTGATATTTAGATTTGGCACTGAAGTCCATTATAAATGGTTCACTGGATTTTTGCACAAACGTTATCATTTATATTAATGCGAATTGAATCAAAGATTTAAGTTAAAAGTAGATTCCTAATAAGCATTGTACAATGTCAAATAATAAAATGTCAATTTAGAGGTTTCAAAATATTATTTCTCGTTATTAGCTTATAAATATATTCCAAGAACAGTAAAGTAATAGAAGATATTTACTTTTTGAAAAAATCCTAAATGCAGGTCATGCAATTGGATTAAAATTTCAAATACGAAAAGCAAATACAGTGTCACTTGTCAGTTAAAAATCTCAAAATTCACGGTGTGTGACTCAATCACTACACTGCGTCATATTGCTGTCTTTATGTAATGGTTTCTTTTGTGCGTGATACAAAAGGAAAATAAAAAAATTAATTCAAGAATAACGTCGCACTTGTACAAAGATCCAACGTACAGACTATATTGATAGACTACAAACTATTGATTGATTAATAATAAAGCTTGTACTTAAATTACTCAAAACTCTTTGAAAAAACTACCAAGAATTAAAAAAAATTGATTGGACAACACGTTTAGATCATGATTTGTTGAGAAAATTCAGAAGTATATGCACAAAACGAAGAATCCAATATACATGAGTTGTGTTTTGTAGTCCATAAAACAAAATGGGATTCCAATAAGAGGTGGTTTTGTAAACAGTGAAATAAGAGGTTTGTTAAAAAAAAGTGAATTCAAATTTCAAGTTCTATGTTAAAGTTTATTGCTTTATGTAGTACGTCACGGATTATGCTGCTGTACGCAGTACGCAGATCGATTGATTTGTTTAGAGCAGAGGTTCTAAAATAAAAATAGCTATTATGATTGCCAACCTCCATAGGGAGAAAATTGAAGGCAAGAGAGGAATGGGACGCAAGAAAATGTCCTGGCTCCGAAACATAAGGCAATGGACAGGGATTAACGACATACAATCTCTGATACATATTGCAAGAAATAGAGAGTTAATGGAAAATGTGATCGCTAACATCCATTAGTGGATTTGCATCTGAAGAAGAAGATAGGGAGACGGCATTCTAAAAAGAAGAAGAAGACGCAGTGTGGACTTACAAATCGAATTCATAACACAGTTTAAGCCACATGCTCTTAAAACTAGGATACCAATGAACAAAGAATGTAATAAAAAAATATTTAATCAGTTTTTGTTTATCTTTTAGAACTTTCTATTAGATGGTACTACTACTAGATTAGTTTAGCTATACCTATGTACAATATCCTCAACATTTCAGGCAGATAAAGGTGTGTCAAGTGCCCAGTTAACCGGAGGAAGTTCAACTTTACTAATTGTGGTTTTTAAACCAGGTTTTACTGTGGTGTTATGAACTGTCTCTTTTCTACAACATAAGAAGCGAGCCAGAGGATGAAACTGGCTGAATATGAAGACTTGTATTGAAGAATCTTTTATCGAAACAATTTCTAAGTCAAATTGATAGTAAATAATATTTGCTGATTTTAAAAATAAGTTGCAATGTGACTAAAATTACTCTGTTCAGTTTGCGAGACGTAGTGTCTAGACTCTACGCTAGTATATAATGATTTTGGGCTTATGCCTAGCTTGAGACGTGAATATAGAATGCATAAATTTCTGGCCCAATCCATCAATTTATAGGAAAAATAGGAAAAAAGCAAACCGCTATTTCCAACGGCTTAAACCACTTTTAATGAATTTTCATAAAGGATCCCAAAAACGATAAAAACTATACTTACTTTCGAGTAACCGTTTATACCTGTTTTCTAGCGAAAGCAATGTGGATCAAATTCGAGGAATAACATTTTACGACTAGATGTTAGGTTGCAATAACGGCAATTTTCGATAGGTTTTAATTTGCGAAGGTATATAGGACGCAAACATGAACAAAAGATTCTTGATGGTATATTAAGACTTTACGTGTAGAATGGTACAAAAGTGTGACCCATTGAGAAATTATTATGTTATAATAGTAAATTACTATGTAGGGTGAAAATTTAAAAGAAGCAATTCTATGCCAACAAAATAACTAACCTTTTTAGCAGTGAAGTTAAAGATAATATTAGCACAATGTCCTTTAAAAAAAATTAAAATGGACTGTAGCATGAAAAAAACATTTTAACGTTTTATTACATCTTTCTTATTAAAAAAAAATCATAAAAGAGATTTTTGAGCAGTTCAGGTACAAGTGATATTTTATTTGTTTATTTTTATTTTATTTAACTAAAAATGAGAAACTACATAATTTGATTAATCAAATTAGTCAGTTTCAAATTATTCAATTTGAAACTACATGAATTTGTAGTTATACAAATATAATATAGTTTACAACAAAATAATTAATACATGTTAGATTT
Source organism: Diabrotica balteata (assembly GCA_918026665.1). Taxonomy (NCBI): domain Eukaryota; kingdom Metazoa; phylum Arthropoda; class Insecta; order Coleoptera; family Chrysomelidae; genus Diabrotica; species Diabrotica balteata. The sequence goes on from OU898277.1 coordinate 44,815,707, forward strand.
ATATGTTATCACTCAGACTATATTAGTTAAGGAAGTAGTCTTGCTTACTTTTAATGATCATATATCGCCTTTAGTAGTGCATATTACTGAAATAATGTGCTAAATCATGAGGAATTGATAGTTTTATTGGGTGCTCTATTTACCGTAAAGACCATAAACGTTTTTTTAATGATCAACTCTTGAAAGTCATTTAATACGTACCTATTCCCGATATCCCTTGATCTTGCTGTATAATTGGCGTTATTGGTACTATATTATCGAGGAAAAGGGCCCTTATTTAGTATTCTTCCTATTTAACATAAATGAGTGTGGTTTTGGTTGTATTTTGAGCGGCAAACTTTTTTAAAAGTTAATATTGTCTCCCCATATTTCGTTTCAGGCCACTACGGTAAATATGACACCACAAAATATTTACATTAAGATTAAGCGTTAACGTAGTTTGCTAAAAATTATATTTTGATATTCAAAATAATTTCTGTATGGTACTCTATTTTTTCTACTGTATCGTCTTTGAAGAAGTTAAAGCTATTGGTGCTATTATGAAGAGGCACAACTTTTGTAATTAATCAAAATATAGAATAGTTCGCTATGATATTATGAGCTACAAGAATAATTGAAATATTTACGAACTTTTTATTCGAATTAAGATATGATATCAGCTATTTTATTAGGTTAATAAAATACTTTATACAAATATATCTTTTGCATAAAACTAGAGATAGTAATAATGTATAAAATTATCTTATTTTTTGCTATAAATGTATTAAAAAGTTAGCAACTGAGTATCAACGATATTATTATTATGCGTCAACAAATGAGTTAGAAATATCAGTTTTTCAAACCAGTTCTTACTGGTTTCTACTGTATTTCCATACGTAACATTTTTAGAAACCATTGCCATTACCTACACTGTATTATTTATCATATACTTATTCATATACCGTAAATATATTTTATGTTATTAATAAAATTGTTTTATTGATATTTTTAAAGATTATTTCCTTAATTATTTAAATATCTCGACGATATGGAGCGGACTATAAATTGAAATTCAACTATAAAACACTTATGGAGAAGAGACAAACATAATTACCTATATTAAAAACATATGTGGTCAACTAGAAGAACACGCTGACCGCCAAGAATCTAGAGTACTTTTCTCAAAAGTCAAATTAATGTCTAACGAGAGAATTCAAACCACAGACACAGATAATCTATCTATATAAAAGGCTAGGACCAAAGAATATAGACGCTTATAGAAGAATCTTTCTCTGTTATTTTTGAAAGTTGGCAAAAGATGGTCGCACGTTATGAAAAAGAATGAGAGGGTGGATCGAGATTTTAGTACCAGTAGGAAGCGGTCATGTCGGCGCTATTATTGCTTTTAAAATATGAAAGAGTGGGGCAACAGATATTTTTATGTAGATGCCGCGTGGCCGTAGAATAGGATTAAATTTTTGCGTTTTATAACATTTTTTAAAGAAAATAATATTGTAACTTTTAATAAATGAATCCTATTAGCAAAAATATTATGATTCAAATTTTTAATTTAAATATGTACAAACCTACAAATAATATACTTAAAACTCTCTTCTTATTAACTATAAATAAAATTAATTCAATCAATAAAGTCATCAATCACCGGAATTAAATATTTCCAAATTTTCTAAATTTAATAATTTCTTCTTCTTTGTTTTTAATATAAAATAACATAAAATGTAAAACACAAAACTGTTTTTCTGCAGAATAATGGAAAATTGTCTAAAAAGTGGAAAATTAAATTTTTGGTTGAAAAATTTTGAAATTTTTAAAAAATATTTCGTTAATTTTTGGACAGAAAAACAGTATAATAAAAATTTATGTGGCGGTTTTTCGTTGTCTTGGAACAAACCTATTTTTAATTCAAAGTTATAAACTGTAAAAAATAAATGCTTTGAATATTGTAAATATCATACCTTTTTAAATTTCAAAATTAAAAATTTAACAATTTAATGTATTAAAAATAAAGATTTTATTGTGCAAAAACCAAAAAAAGCATGGGAATTTTTTTAATCGTAGATGCAAAATTAAATAAATAGCTCCGTTCTTTTGAACTGTTCTTCTATACCCGTCTATATTCTTTGCTTGGACTGTAACTCAAACTGTTTGTCCCAAAGGATAACTCCTAGCGCCACATAGGAAAGAAATTTTGAACTACCATCTGATATTTCAATCTTATTTTGTTCTTGAAATGATACGGTTGATTTCTTGCTAATTCATTCTACAAATTGATGATTTAATTATTTTTTGAGTGTTTTGTGGTGGGGATAGAATAGTTTGTGGGATCGTGACGTATAATACATAATTAAAAAGAGGAGGGAGAGAGGTAGCGAATATATTGACACCGAAAAATACTCATGGCGGCATTGCCAAAACTGCTTTACATCATATCTTCGCTGTTATTGGTACGATTGGAGCGTGTGATGTGTTTGATGAAAAGGGAGGTATGTATATCGAATATTTTAAGATAAAAAAGCAAGCAAGGCGGCTACTAAAAGGGCAGCATCTTCGTTATTAGTGAAGATCTAGCAACATACGAGATATCATACGGTACTATGAAAAAAAAAAAAAAAGATTAACTAAACGAAAAATTTTGATTTATTGACCTAAAGATTTTTTTAATCAGTGTAATGTGTGTGAGTAAAATAGAAGACGGCTGTGCATAATACATATTATGTTATTATATTCTGATATGAGGTTTTGTTAGTTGTATAAGAATAATAATACTCCTTTATTAGTAATATTATTCAAGTATTATTGAAATAAATATAGATCGTGTAGAATTATATAGAAAGTTTATTCAAAAACAGTGAAGTTTTTTGTATAAAATGATGTTCACGAACTTCATTTTCTAGACATTCTTGAACTGAGATCTCCGTAAAGGTTGGTGCTGGAACCTAAAACAACGTAAACATAAATCAGGAATCAAACTTCCATATTTTTTCAATTTAAGAACATTTATTGTAAATATTTTATTTAGATAAATAACAAATAAGTTCACAAACGCATTTATTTAATTTTGCTATTTTTTTCACAAAATTTGTTAAGTTACTTTAATATTATTTTTGCTCTAATTTATACGTTTCTTTTATATAATGATAAAATCTACTTTGTAAGATATATCAACAAAATGAAAGGAAATTGAGGTCATTATTCAAATAATTTGAACTTTTTTACCATATTTACTTTTGTGTAAGTAGGGGAGTGGTAGGAACACTGAGACGCAAAACTTTCAATGACAATAACTTTTTTATTAAATGCTACTTTAAACTTATATTGTACCTCTATATTTGGCATATAAACAAGAACTGAAAATCATATCGTTTTTTGATATGAACAAAAGTTAACTCCTCAAAAATATTAAAACTAAAAATTACTAAATGTCTCACTGTTCCTTTCAATGTGGAAACACTTAGACGCAACCATTGACATTATTTTACGTTAAGACTGCCAGTTTTCAATTCAAATTTTAAAAGCGAACTTTGGCGCTTAGTTAACCCTTGCATTACAGGGGACAACAAAATCATTTGAATGTCACTTTTTAATACATGTGAGACAACTGGAAAAAAGAACCAGTTTTTACATTTATCGCTTTTTCTTAAAAACGATATTTCAAAATCATTTTCTTTTATTTGAGACAAGACTTTGCCTACATAGCATGTCTTTTGCTTAGAGTTAAATTCAACAAGCACATAATTCCCATTATTGGGACAGCAATCAAGATCTTCAAAACTAATTGGTTCGGGATCTTCACCAATAAAATCTTCTCCTTTGCTAGAATCTTGTAATTTCTTCTCATTTTCAACTTACTTATCAGAATCATTATCTAATAAGCTCCTAGTTACTTTTTTCTATTTTGGTGTTTTTTCTTGAGATTTAACCAGTTCCATTTTTTCCTGTAGCTATCATCTTCTTTCCTTAGTGTTTTTTGTTCCCCTTCCAAGATTTTCTTGTCGGACCTTTAGGATAACCCTTAAAAAATTGTTGGGCTAACAAAGGTTTTCGTGGTATCAGTATTACTTGGACATGGATTTTCTACATCTATACAACCGTTAAATAAAACCGTCTTTTTTATAAGTTGAGTTTATGTAGAACAACCTATTTGAGTAAGATTATCCTAGATGTCGTGCTCGTCATACATGCGTTTAATATGAACACTTATGTTACATATGAACACAGTACAATGTATACAGGTAAATAATTATTCTTTTAAGCATTAAACTGCACTTACCGTGTTTTGTGCTAAAAGTCTTCATTTGGAACGCCTTCCGTGTGTGGTAACATTGGTTCTTTCTACGAATCCTCTTCTGTAGATCGAACTTGGCCTTGATATTTCTGCGAACGAACTCTCTGGTGCCGCTGTTGTTTCTTGTTTGGTATTCCACTCTACAAAACGTGGCCGAGATGTCTGAAATTGTTGCAGATTAATGGTAGTATCTTCTTCAGTCACAAACTGTGGCAACGATTTTTGAAACCTCCTTGATTCACTGGCGTCATCGTCTAATGTAATAGGCTCTAAATCTATTGTGTAGTTTGTTGAAGGGGTTGTGGTGTTATCGAATGTAAAATTTGTAGGTAGGGGTATTTTAACAAAAAGGACGTCATCCTTATTGTTTGACTGATTCGTTATATGATATTGTACGCTTTTAAGGTCGTTATTTTTTATTACATCTATTAGATTTTGTATTGCAGAGTATTTCGTATCTGCTGTCATTCTCATCAGTCGGGAGTCTGTCATATTTGGCGGCATTTCTTTGTGTAGATATGATACCGGCCAATGTCGCGGCTGTCCAAGACCTCCTAAAATATAAATATTCTTATTAAATATTACAATATTCATCAACCAAATTTACCGAATCAACCGAAACGAAAAACAAATTTAGAAAATCAAATACACCTAGTACAAAAAAGAAGAAGAAGGAAAGCTTAAAAAACTTGGTAATATAAAAGCTTTAGTTGGCAAAATAAAAAAAAATGTAAAAATTAGCTATAAAATATAAATACTGATACATTAAAACACGTGGTTCATGAGTAACAAAGAAAAATATAGATTATCCTAGGTTATCTGTTATCCAAGGAAAAATTCCCGACGAGAAAGGTCCGGAAAGAAGAAGAATCTCGAGCCTTAATAATTTTGTGGGTTGTTTAAAACAACTCCAACGGCGTTGCTTGAAGTCCGAATTGCATTGATTATAGTCAACGTCTGAAATCTACAGAGCATCCCAAGAAGTAAATTGTACCTATTTACATACAGCCTTTGCTTTATATTTTACCGTTGATTGAATAACCCAAATTTTACCAAGTAACTAAAAGTCACAAAGATTTTTCATCTAATTCTGCTTACAAATAAAGTTAGTGAAGGAATATGCATTTCGAAGAGTCTAAAAATAGCAAATTGTAAAGAGGGTTTACTGATAGAGAAGGAAAGTACTTTAAGTAGTAGTCGCTTACCTGGCTTCGGAGGTTCTAAGAATTCCTCATCAAATATCATTTCGTACTGATCAAGACTTGGCCTAGGAGGTGGCAGTGGGTTTTGCGATGGTAGCCTATCGGGTCTAAAGAGTGGAGGCCTCCAAGGCCGACTTTGACCAGGCGGCAGATATTTTCCAGCATCTATTCTATCTGTATTATGTATATAAGGATAATATCTATCGTTACATCTTCGCCATTGTGTCCTGTCTGGTCCAACATAACACCTTAAATATAAAAGAAATATGTATCGGACTGGGTTGTAAATAATAACAAAAGTATCAGTATACTACAGACTTTAATTATTACTTCAAAACGCAAGGAAAATAATAACAGAACAAGTATTATAGTCGATCGTCTATGTCGTCGAGAGTTTTTTCATCAGCTGATTGTGACGCGCTGGTGCACATGCACCAATACCACTACATACACCAATGTTGCCAATACATCACACTCCTACCTCCTGGATGAATTTACCCATCATAGTCGTCCAAAAACCTTTTTAGGTTTTCTTCGAGCAGGTTACTTTTTAACTTCAGCGGCCTGCTCTACAATTTCTGGTTCTGGGTCTATAAATTCGTTTGGATGCGGAAAAGGCTGTTGCAGAGGTATCAGTAATTTTGTTTCCCTTGAGGTTGACGGAGTAACTGTCTTTTGCTTCACACATATGGGTTCTGATTTGGTCAGAATGACGACGTAAAATTTTAGCATCAGGGGTGTGAACTTTGTAGCTTAACCATCGAGCAAAAAGATAAAAGAGGGAATGTAAAGGTAGTGGGGGCATAAATATTGTTCGACAGGAAGTGCTATCTTGAGAGGCCACTTTAAACAAGGAAAGATAGTCTTTCCTTGTTTGAGAAGTCAAATTTAGTTTGGTTATGTTATTGTTTGTCCCAACTGTCACATGAAATTTTATTTATATTGAAGTTTTTTACCAATTGTGTCACTTTTTTAGACTATTATAGTTAATATTTAATTAAAACTTTCTCGTCTGAAAAATATTTTATAGCTATTTGTTAATAAGTGTTGGAAAATTTAAATTTAGCGCCTTTGGATTTCCGGATATGTCCGCCATCAGAGGCCACTTTTTTGGTCTCCTTTTCATAACGATTAGATTCCCTCTTTTATCTTTTTGCTCGATGAGCTTAACGGTCCAGTGGTTTCAATTATTTTGGAAGGAAGCAACTGTTGACTTGGAACAAATAGTCTCGTTTTCTTGAGAGAATCTGGGTACTGCTTTGTCAGTATATTTGATCTCTTGCTTAAATAGTATCTCTTTTCTAAAGCTGGTCTGTAAACGATCAAATAACGAGCATAGTTTTCGCCCCAATAATATTTCTGATTAACATCTTCCTGTTGCACAATGGGGTGTAATGTGCTGAGTAAGGAGATATATGTGCAATGCTAATTGTATGTTAGTTTGTTCATTACTATCTGTCATTTTTTTAAGTGCATTTTTTACATTTTGTACCATGAGTTCCGATTGCCCATTACTGTCTGACGGTCTGACATATGTTGGAACATTGAAAAAAAAAAATAAGCGTGAAATTCCAGTTAGCTTTTCACCAAAAAAAGAAAGATCTGCAGGTTCTAGTTTGTACGGTTTTACCAGCACTTTACCAGACATTACCCTACTTTCTCACGTTCCAAGGAAGCACAAGGCCGTTTTGTTAGTCTCCTCAATGCACCATGATGAAGGAAACGTAGGAGAATCTGGCAAACCGGAAATAATCGACTTCTACAATCTAACAAAAGGAGGAGTGGATAGCTTGGATGAAAAGTGTAGTGTTTATTCAATGGGTCGAAGAACGCGGTGTTGGCAAATGGCAATTTTTTATAAAATGCTAGATATTTCAACTGTTAATTCTTTTTTGGTTCATCAGCCGTGCCGAGACAATGTGGAGCTGAAACGTTTCGAATTCAATAAACAACTTGCAATGCAGCTAATAGAACCAGAAATGAGACGTCGTTTTCAAAATATGGACATCAGTCGGGAAGTCAGAATGTGTATTGGTCGTGTTTTAAAAATAGAATTAGAATGCCCTAGTGCTAGCCAGGAAGAAAATTTTGTAGTCAGAAAATACTGTAAGCGTTGCCCAGCTAAAAGAAGACGAAAAACAGCACACTTCTGCATAATTTGTAAAATTCCAATATGTATGGATTGTACCAAAAGAGTTTGCTTGGAGTGTGCACAATGAAAATATAAGTTGGGAAAACTTACTGTACGTTTCCATAATATTATTTTTATGTTAATTTCTAATTATTCTAATTGTTATGTTCTATGTTTTTAACAAATTTTGAATAAAAACTGCTTAGCAAGTTTTTTTTTAGTTAAAAATACTGCAAAAAAAATGTATCAAAATTTTTCAAAAATTGTATGCATTACATTTATTTCTCTATAACTTGATTGCGTTTTACTAAAATATATCCATAATTATATTAAACATTAATACTTATACCCTACTTAAGCAATATAAGGTAGAGGTAAGCTTAGTTTTTTTCAGTTATTCAAATATAGGAGTTATTTTGACGCAACGTCTGTGGTAATGTTCAGTTAGTTGGACGTCTGTGGTTACGGGTTAAGTATATTGTTTTCTACTTATTAAAATAAACATTAATTTATTAACATGAAAATATGTTTCCATTGGTCGTATAACTATTTTCTAAAAAAATGCATATTTAATGCATATTTTTAGGTAAATTAGTGCATATTTATGCGCATATTTTCCACTTTTTTTGCGTATCTGCCTAAGTCTAATAATAATATTTTATACCTGGAGAGATTATGTAGTTACCCGTATTATTGATTTAATAAAATTATTGCAATATTTGGGACAAGAAAATTTAAAATAATTTGAGAATTCTTCCTCACATATTTAAGACATTAATGTGGGCTATCAAACATTTTCAAATGGAGAATGACGATTTTTTTTTGTGTAATACACGCAAGCGTGGATATTAATTTTTATCTAATGTTTTGTTAAGATTTGGTATTATTATAAATATCTTGTACACTTACCATAGGTACGGGTATCCATTGGAAGCACCACACTGATGATCCGGCCGACAACAGTAATCCCAAGCACCATGTTCACCACCTTCAATTTCGCAGAACCAAAATCCAGTCCGTACGTTTTCTTTACACGAAGCTCCTCGTTTGCATGGCCATCCGTTAACACTGTAAACACGCCACGTGTCAAGAGCGTGAGAAAAGTCTAAAAGAAGATGAAATTATAATCAGATTTTAGAATTTTATTTTTGGAGTGCCGCGTCAGGTTAGTGGACGATAGCTACGATATTTCATTACCATGGATTATCACTTTAAAAAGAGTTTCGGTTATTTGTGCAGTCCGATATCTTAAGTTTTTAAGTCACGAAATTCTCTTAGATTCTGGACCTTCCTTTCGTACTATATTTATCTGCATAAATAAATATTGCAAGTAATCAGGATATAGTAACATTATAAATAAAATTAGTGATACCGAATGGATAATTGATTTCTGATGATATTGCACCCAGATATAGACCTAAAGTACTTTTCCAAGTAGACATTTGCCCACGAGAGGGATGGCAGAGAGAAACCACTTGACCCATACTGCAGAGTTATCCCTGATACGCAGATGTGTCTAAAATTGCAGAAGGGTTCGGTGCGAGTATATTCAGTAATGCTACAAATATTATACAATTATATATATATATATATATATATATATATATATATATATATATATATATATATATATATATATATAATATATATATAATTATATTAATATTAGCTACAAAATATTTCGGTCCAGAGCCCGCCATGGGAGTGCAAAATGCATCGTCTGCGACCGGAAAAAAACCTGGATCCGAAGGCAACATAACTCTCACTGGTACTGCATAAAACAAGTTACATTTCCATGTTTATTATTATTTTAACCCGTACACGTATTGTGTAAAAAACTCAATATAGAATAACGTGGATAGTTATTGCACGAAAAATGTTAAGAGCATAGTCCTTAGGATCGACGATATTGAGAGCAATAACCAGCCATGTGATTTACATGACCGGTTTTTGCGCCCAAGACTGAGGAAGTCCTCACATTTTCCTCGTTTTTAAAATGCAGTGTGTATATCGCTACGCGAAAATGGCTAGTTTTACTGAGTTTTTTGGTGAAAGTGATTGATATCATGATTCCGATTCTAGTGATGGTGACCCAAATTATGTAGTGGAAGAAGAAAGTAGCAACAAAAGAAGCAAAAAGTATGCTTTAAACAACGATAACAAAGAATAACAATATCACTTAATAAGACACTTAATTCTAACGTTAGTAAATTATGTAGTATTATAAATTGTTATATATTTTTAAAAAATTATTATCTTACAATCTCTATCAATCGGTCCTCCTGATATGTGGTTGGTGTGGACAGGATCGTTAGCCAGTAACACGCAATCAGGATTGTAGTTGTCCCAAGCAAATAGCAATGCATTTGGGTCGTAGACGTAATCTAATTTCGCCAATAAATCTCTTTGATAAATGTCAGAGAGATAGCAGTTTGGTACATTACGTGAACCTTTGGACCTAAAATAAGACACAAGTAGATATAGGTAAATAAAAAACTATCAATCAGTTCAACTGAACTATTCCACATATTATTATACAAATAAAGTAAGGTGCATTAATTTTATACCTGAAGTTATTGTTACTAATTATTTTTAATCACTTAAAACGCTAGTGAAAACGTACATTATAATATTATGTGGCATTGAAAATGCAATATTCGTTAATAATTAAAATGTTTTCACATATTTTTGTTAAATAGAAAGGTTTACATATTACATGAAATGATCAAGTTTTAAAACAATTTTCTCATTATTTGCCTGGAAATTTTAAAATTGGACTGAGATCACTCTTGACTTATAATATGCTAAATTCTTCAAGCCATGGTCTGAATAATGCATCTTCAACATATGATTTGCTATACATCTTTCTTGGGCGAAGATGATGGACTGGCATGGAGATCTAGCTCTCGAGGAAAGAATGGTAACCTGAAGGAATTCTGATAGTGACTGCTACTAGATGAAATCTGACATGGGGAAATTAGGTTTTCTAGTTGCTGAAGGTATGGAAACATTACAATCCTTATTCAACTGAATACTCTTAACATTACCTACATTTTTGGGCTAATAGAAAAAATATGTTTTAGTTAATACGACTTTAAACCAAAAGATCTGATCCTACGGTAAACTGATGATAGGAGGAGTCGTCTTTCCTGATAGAGATAGCCATTCCTTATAACCACTGCTCATACCAAAAGGTGAAAAATAGATCTTTAATGGAATTTAACCGTAAGAGATGTTCTTCTCAGTCTATAGTGCTTCGAACAGCACCAGTACGTCTTCAACGTTGTTAACTTTACTCTGCTATAGATTTAGTGAACATTATGATTGATGAGTCGGCGGGAAAACTACTTTTATCTAACAATACCATTACTAGCAGTATTCAGGACATGGGGGAGGATCTCAATATACAATTAATTAAAAAATTAAAAGGAAGTGAATTTGGATTGCAGCTCGATGTGGCCACAGATAATAATAGGGACGCACACTTGATTTGTTACGTACGGTTTTTAGAAATAATTTAATTGATGATGACCTATTTTGTAAAAGTATTACAGGAAGTTTAATGGTTCAGGATTTAGTCGAGCTTCTGAATATATTTATGTGTTTGAACTGATGGTGGTCGTTCGATGTTCGGCTCTTATGGACGATTCTTCTCTTCTCATAGTACCGTCTTCTTTCGAAGGTTGGCGATCCAAATGGCAATTGTAGTTTTGGAAACTGCTGCGCGAAATATTTCTGCGGATGAGCGGTCGAACCATCTCCTCAGGTCTTTCAGCCACGAGTTCTGGCGTCTTTCTAATGACCTTTTGCCCTATACTTTTCCTTCCAGTATAACCTGAAGTAATTCATATCTTTCGACTCTCAACACATAACCAAAGTATTGCATTTTCCTCCCTTCGATTATTCTTAGTAATTCTTTTTAGTTACACATGCGACGAAGTACCTCAATGTTAGTAACTCTTTGTACCCATGGAATTCTCAACATTCGTCTGTATATATACATCTCAAAGGCATCTATTTTATTTTTCTATTTCAGAGTCCATTGTCTAACTTTCACAGCCATACAGTAAGACAGAAAAAACGTAACATCTGATCATTCGGATGCTAAGCTGCAAACTAAGGTCTGATCTTGTAAAAAATGTTTTCATGCTCATAAATGTTTTCCTTGCTTGTTCGATTCTTGATAGGATTTCTTTTTTGGATTACACTGACTATTGATATTTACTCCCAAATATTTTATGAAATTTACCTGTTCTATTATTTGATCCTTGGCATATACATGTACGTTTATTGGTGTCTTTGAAAATACTATAGTTTTAGTTTTGGAAACGTTTAGATGTAAACCGAACATTTCGCTGGGGTGAACTACCGCATTTATTATATTTTGTAGTTCTTGTGCGTTGCTTGCTATAAAGACGATATTATTAGCACATCTGATGTTGTCTATGCTGATTCTGTTAATCTTAATTCCCACTTGGACCTCGTCTAATGCTTCTCTGAATATAGAATACTCCGAATACAAATTAAACAGTAGCAGTGATAAGACGCAACCCTATCTCACTTTTCGTCGGATTTGTATATCTTCGGATGTTGTGTGCTCTATTTCAATTGTTGCCGTTTGGTGCCAGTATAGTTCTGAGATAATTCGCAAGTCTTGTTCGTCAACTCCAGTTGTTCTCAGAATTTCGATCATATTTTGATGGTTAAAGCAGTCAAATGCTTTTCGAGTCAATAAAACATGCATATACATCTACATTCATGTCTCTGCATCGTTGCGTTAACATATTTAAAGCAAAAAGAGTCTCTCGTGTTCCCAATCCGTTTTGAAATCCGAAATTGAGTGTCATTCATCTGGAACTCGCATTTCTTGTAAATTTGTGTATGGATAATTCTGAGGAAAGTTTTAAGGACATGAGATATTAATCTTAATATTCGATAATCATCGCATTGTGAGGAATTCTTTTGGTCTGTTGGTATTTTACCTGTGTCATATATCTTATTGAATAGTGCTGTTATTAAGTCTAGGCTTTTACTTTCGTTATCTGCAATTAGTTTTAGTATTTCGACATTGATATTGTCTGGACTGATGGCTTTTCCAACTTTCTGTTATTTTACTGCGTGAATCACCTCTTTTTTGGTTATTGCTGGGCCTTTTTCATTTATTCGATTATCTGCGGATGGTGGAGAACAAGGTCTATCGTCGTCAAAAAGAGTTTGTATGTATTTTTTCAATCTCTCTAGTTTGTCTTCTGTAGTTATAATTATTTTGTTATTATCATTTTTTAATATTGTTGCTTGTCTCTTTTTGTGTCTATCTGTCATTACTTTTACGTTTTTATGAATATTAAAGGCGTCATATTTTTCCTGAAGTTGTTCGATTTCTAGGCATTTTGTTGACATCCAGTTTTTTTCGCATCCCTGCACTTTTTTCTAATGATTTTATTAATTCGCTTGTATTCTATTGGTCTTTTTTTATGTTTTCGTCTTAAGTCAATGAGGTACATGATCTCTTGCGTTATCCATTCTTGTTTTTTGTTGTGTTTTATGAACCCGACATCGTCTTCTTGTATCTTTGTTATTTTTGTTTTTAGAGCAGTCCATGTTACTTCAATGTCTGTCTGTACCAAGTTTTCGATCGTTTTTATTTCTTCCTCAAGCTTGATACTTATTTCTTTTTCTATTCAGGGTTCTTCAGTTGTGAGATGTCTATTTTTCTTGTCACTGTTTTCTTTTTGACTTAGAGAAATCTTTTTAATTTAAAATTCATTATAACTGGATTGTGATCGCTATCTATATCAGCTCTAGGGTATGTTTTCGTAAATTTTATGTAATTCTTAAAGGTGCTATTGAGTAAAATGAAGTCAATTTGATTTCTAACAATTCTGTTTTTTCTGTCTGCAGGTGATTTCCATGTGTATAGGTGATTTCCCATTGTTTGAGGAAGGTATTGGCTATTAACAGATTGTTTTCTATGGACGATTGCAGGCGCTTACTCTAAGCAAAGCTCCAGATTCAGTTTGAACCCATTGACTTATTCACAGAAAAGCAGTTGCAAAGTATATGAGTCATACACTAAATATAATTTTAGAACGTGTGGTAAATATAGTAAACTATACATATAAAAACTCGGCAACTGAAAGCAAGATTTAAAAAAATGAGTGATAATATGGGAGATTAATACACATGTTGTAATACTGCCACTCACAATGGCGCTCTTGTAGGAGTGCCTTGTCTCGTACATTAATGTAACCATAATATTATGGGTTTAGCTGAATAGCAGGCAGCGCTATCTTGTTAAAATATAAATCCCTTATCTGTCGGTTAAATTTTATTAATATAAGCATCTTCTTCTTGTAAAATACTTCTGTACTTTGCAGCATTGACAGTGTCATTAATGAAAAGAAGATATTCAACTCCTTGAGAGAATATACAGCTCCAGACCATCATAAACGCGCCCTGGCATTCTTAAATGATATCTATATTCAAATGATATACTTCCCCTGATATTCGTATATCGAAGCACATTCATCAGAAAAACCACACCCACACGAACCACCAAAGCTTTTCAACCCACTGCCTTAGCGAGGCTGTTGTCTCTCTCGCGTCTATGTCTCCCATTCGCTCCTATTTCGGCCTGTGACAGTCTGAAGCCCACCAAGGTGCTACTCGCTTGCTTCAAAATTCTGTTGCGACTTCCCTCTCCTCTCGTTTTCTTAAAGAGAGCAGCTCCCTGATAAATTTGTGGATCCGTGTTCACCACCACTCATTCCTCATCATTTTCTCCGCCATTTCTCTTACGGAATCAAACATTCTGCAGTTACACTCTGTTACAGAATGACACTAACGATAAGGTACATGTTAATAGTGCTGAATCACTTAATTTAGAGAACACACTTACCAGAAACTAAATGACATGCATTGAAAAAGTGACTTCAATCTCGCTCTTGTACATTCTTCTTTACATTCCAATTCTGAAGATACATGTAGTGATTTTTTAATAGCTTGTGGTAGCAGTCGTGCTGGTGAACCAAATCCAATGTAACAAACTAAAAAATAAAGAATTGTCATGAATATTAAAAATGCTATATTGTCTTTCTAAATGCTCTATTTATTATAATTTATGTAGTTATTTATATATTGTTATCTGGATAGGTGGTGTTAGTATCTATTACTACCGACTAAGTTTCTCGAAAGACCATTTTATAAGTATTTTCACTTACGTTGATCGGGATTTAGTTGCTTGGGCTGATTGTCGAGATGACCTCTAATGCCAAAGTGCCCAGTTTCGCAACCATGACCAAAACTGCCCCTCTCGTAAACTTCAAATCCGGGTTCAGGTTCAAAATGAGCTCTGGGGTCTAGCTCATAATATGGCCAATCCGTTAACTGGCAGTTATCAATTGAGCCTCTAATTACGGGTGGACCATATCTATAATAAATGATACCATGATAAATTTGATTTTTATAGTGTACCGAGTATATTAAATACGTTAAATAAAATGAAAACAAAATATGGATGTTAGTTTACAGTATTAATAAACAGTACTTTTGCTTGAACCTGTAACAATTGACAGTGTTATTTGACCCAAATATTGACGTTGGTTTGGGTTACGTACACTAAAATCTTTATAAGTTATATGTACAAAAATGTTATCTACTGAAGAAAGCGTTTATAATTGAGTTATAGATAGACAAAACAGTCCAAGAATTTTAAGCTTTTTGCTTAGCAAAGCAATACAATAAACACGCACTAAGTAATGTTAGTGTAGAGAATATTACAATAAAACTGCAAGTGTGAAACTGCAAGTACACCAAGGAAAATGTTAAGATGGACGAAGAAAATCAGTGCATATCAATAAAAGTCGCGAACGAATATTTAACCAAATGTTGTACGCCGTAGTCAATGAAGATCTACTTAAGTATTAAATATGAACAGATAGAACTTTTCTGAAGTTACAAACATCTTTACAAACAACATTCCAAACAACATTCATGTGTTATTTAGACGACCCACAATCGGGAATGGGTAATTTGCTGCTAGTTGAATACTATTGTATAATATTTTCAATTTGTATCAAAGAATACAACAACAATGAAACAATGCATGCATAAAATACCTAATTAGAGAATTAACAGGAATGAGAAAAACACTTCAAACTAGTCAACTAATAGATGAAAGTGGTGCACTTATAACAGATATAAACCAAAAAATGCAGAGATGGACACAGTATATATAGCACAACTTTTTGAAGACAAAGAGAGAACAGAAGCATCAAAAGAATTTAAGGATGATACTGGGCCTGACATTATACGAGAAGAAATTGAATATGCAATAAAACAAGCTAAAGGTGGTAAATCTCCCGGGCTTGATGAAGTTCCTATCGAATTACTCAAAATTGTGAATACTAAATCTATTGATCTTCTTTTGGATCTATTCAACACCATATATAGAACAGGTATAATACCTAAAGAATGGTTCCAATCAACATTCATACTGCTTCCCAAAAAAGCCAATGCAAATGAGTGCAATGAGCATCGCACCATAGCCTTAATGAGTCATGTTTGGAAATTGTTTTTAAAAGTAATTCTTATAGAATACATAAAAAATTAGATGAAGGCACAAGTAATACACAAATGGGATTTAGGAACGGATTGGGAACACGAGATGCACTGTTTGCAGTAAGTGTTCTTTTGGAGAGATGCTTAGATATTAATCAGGAAGTATATGCCTATTTCATTGATTTTGAGAAGGCATTTGACAGAGTGCTGCATAATCGGCTTAAAGAAATTTTCTCAAATAAAAACATAGATAGTAGAGACATTAGAATCATATGTAACCTCTATTGGAACTAAACAGCAAAAGTGAAAATTGAAAATGAACTAACCGAGGATATCCAGATTCGCCGTGGGGTCCGTCAAGGGTGTATTTTATCACCCTTGTTATTCAATTTATATAGTGAAGCCATCTCAGAATTAGCTCTTGCCGAGATCAGTGAGGGCCTTATAATAACCGGTGAGCCACTTAATAACATAAGATATGCTCACGACACCGTCCTTCTGGCAGGAACACTAGAAGAACTGCAACACCTTGCTGAACAACAACTAAATATATATTGCAACGATTATGGACTAAAAATAAATTTTGAAGAAAACCAAGTTCATGGTATTTACAAAAGTACAAAACATCAAAGTTAAGCTAGTACTAGATAATACAGAAATTGAGCAAATATCTTCGTACAAATACCTTGGAGCATAGATCACAGAAGATACTAATCAGACAAAAGAAATAAGATGCCGCATTGAAATTGCACGGTCAACTTTTAATAGAATGAGAAAACTTGTAATCGCGATATCAATATATCGCTCCGGATAAGAATGCTTCGATGTAATATTTTCTCTACCCTTTTGTATGGGGTTGAAGCTTGGACACTTAAAAAATCCAACATTAAACACCTAGAAGCATTCGAAATGTGGTGTTACCGCCGTATTTTGAAAATATCATGGATGGATCGCAAAACAAACGAACAAGTTCTCGAACAACTAGGAAAACAATTCCATAAAAATCAGGAAATTGGAATACTTGGGGCACATCATGAGAGGTGAAAAATACGAACTACTAAGAACTACTACTAATATAATGCAGGGTAAAATCAAAAGCAGAAGAAGCGAAGGAAGACGTAAAATCTCGTGGCTACGCAATCTCCGTGAATGGTTAGGATGCAGTTCAATTGAACTATTCAGGCGCGTAACCAAGAAAATTATAATTGCCAGAATGATTTCCAATCTCCGATAGGAGTGGAACTTGAAGAAGTTTTTAAAACAGTCAGATTTCACATATCACCGATTTTTCATTTCTAGCTCACTTTCTGGACTTTACATCATGCAGCTATTTGTAGTAGGTATACACAAACTATATGTTTATTTAAAATATTATATTCTAGCGATTCTTTATCATCATTGCAGGAGTCTTTATCCAAATTTCTTCTTCTCATCGCCTCTTTGATATCTTCTTTTCATCTTTTTGCTGGATGGCCTCTCCTTCTTCTTCTTTGTGGGACTCAATTTTAAATTTATTTCGGTAATTTTTCGTGCGACAAGTTCCTCATGTGACCGTACCGAGACAGTTGTTTCGCTTCTATCCTGTCTACTAACATCGTTTCTATACCCATTTTATTTCCCATTTCTTCATTTCTTATACGGTCTAATAATGTAACTTAACAATATTTTCTATCAAACTTTGTTTTAACCGTAATAATTTTTCTTTTGTTCTCTTCTGATAATAATTGATATGAGGTTCTTCTGATAATGTTCCCTCTTCTCCCTATACAGTGCTCCAACGGTTTGAACAACTTTTTCTTCGTTTAATTTGATAAACTTTTATTCTGTAGTGGGAAAGTAACTTTCTTGTTATAGCTTTAATTCTTCCTATTCTCATTTAACTGAAATCCTCAATAGTCCTCAGTCATGTTAGGTGGGCAGATATATTTACAGAGATGTATCGTGAGGAAGGGAGAATTTTTTTTCTGTATTATGTATGTGTTAAATTATTGTACTTTTCAGAGCTATCTATTAGTGAAAAGCCTAACTTTATAAGTTGCGTAATATAGATGCTATGAAAAAAAAAAAAATGGAATTTATCGGTCAGCCCACTGTGGTATGTATCTCGAGTCGATTTAAGTCGTCCAACCCGTTTGAAAGGTTGAAGAATAAAGCATACTGCATATTATCGCGAAACAGAATTGCTCTCATACACGTGCTTTTGTTAACGCTAGTTGTCAGAGATGTAATTCTAATTCTAGTAATAAATGACATATATATTAGTACAATACTTCGCAGAAGTTCGTGCTAATGTGCAGAGATTTTCCATTATATTCCATTCCAATCCATTCCTTCTTTTTTTGCCTCTTCCTCTTTATAAGCAATTCTGATTGTTTATTGGCGGATTAATACCTCTATGGAAGGTTCTCACTCCATATTTTGCGCGGTTGTCCGATACTTCTTATCTCATGCTATTCTGACGACACAGGTCTCCTCCATTCTGCTTGTGGTTATTCTATTTTTTTTTCTATTTTGTGTCCACTCATTTATACACTGAACGTTACATTTTCTTCTAATGTCTTCACTTCCCTTTCGATCTCTCAGAGTATTTCCATTAATAATCTTCTCAGTACTCTCATCTCTGCCGTTTTCAGTAGCCTTTACGTTGTGGCTGCATCTTGAAAGTCTATTTGCTTTTTGTACTTGATCTCACACATCTTTGTTCAGGTCTCCATAGCTAGACAGTGTAATTCCCAGGTATTTTATTTTCATTACTTGTTCAATACTGATGCCATCAATTTTTATTTTACATCTGGTTGGTTCTTTGCTAGCTACTATTGTTCTAGTTTTTTGATGAGATTATCATATTAAATTGTTTTGCTCTTATTTTAAATCTGTGGACCAGTCTTTGCAAACTATTTTCTTCTTGGGCTATCAACGTTGAGTCGGCTGGGTAATAGAGTATTTTTATTTCTTTGTTTCCCATTCTGTATCTTCTTTCTTTGTTAACGCTTTTGATGATTTCATCCATAATTTAGTTGAAGAGCATGGGGCTTAATGAATCCCCTTGTCTTATTCTGCTACCTGTTTTTATAGGTTCTGTAAGTTGTCCATCTATTCTGACTTCCATTTTGTTGTTTTGGTAGATTTTTCGATAGTTTTTATAATATTTAGGGGAGACTTTGAGTCTTACTCTTTCAGACGCTTTCTTTAGATCAATCAGACACAAAATGCGGCTCTATTATACTCTAGTGATTTCTCAGTAATTTGCTTTACAACGCATATTGCATCTGTATACGATTTTCCACTACGAAAACTCTGTTGTTCATCTGCTAAACTTATCCTCTGATTTATTAGCACTTGTAAAATTTTAGTTGTAAGTTTTAGCGGGTATTTAGCAAGTTTATACCTCTGTAATTTTCTGGCTGTGTATTGGCTGTTTGGCCAATACATTCCACTTACCGAAAATGTGACACCTGCTTAAAAATTTTTTATTTTTTTTACAATAAGCACTTACCTATAGCTATATGCTCGGCAAGTAAATTTAGTAGATGTCAAACATTCCACTTGACAATCTACAATAGAATTTACCTTCAATGAGTCTCTAACAATTTTTTGATGTAACCGTTCACCACTCCTGACTCTCCAAAAGCAATCTAAAAAATTATTAGATTTTTAATGAAATTTATTTTTGAAATATACAGTAATCATGCAAATCTATGGAATCAATTTATTATTTCAGAATCGGACGACTTTTAAAAGAATTTATAACACGTAAATTTTAATTTTTTAATGGCCATCAATTACTATATATTATTTGTTGGGCATTAGTTATCAATGTTGGCGCAAGAAAGTAATTGATGATAGAAGTCGAAGTCACGGGACTCCTCATTTAAAAGGTCTCCTAATCGTCTTTGCAACGATGTATCATTCAAATATTTATTTCTACGGGGTTAAAAAAACTTATGTACTTAATGAAGTAAAATGGAATTATAGTAAATAGGTGCTCATTCACTAAACTAAATTATTCTAAGGACCTCCACTGCGAATAAAATAAAGTTGTGTCTTTTGCTGGTTTTAAAAAAAGAAATACATTGATTGATACCATTGCTACATTCTGAAATTAATTATGAAATTCTGCTTCTAATCTGAAATTAATTATTGGAGTATCAGTCAAATATTCAAAGTTTTCACAAAAATATGTAAATCAATATTGCCATTGACTGGTCGTTATTGTCAATGATCTATAAATGGGTCAACTAATAGACGTAACATTTTTACTGTTTAAGTTTTTGCCGAGATATTTTTTAATTGCGTAGAGAAACAGATACAGAAACAGAACTAATCGAGATTTTAATCATGATTGCTTGTGGAAATAAAGTGAGGACTCAGTCAGAAGTTCGTAATTTATTTAATGCTAAATAACCCAATCGCGAAATCTCAATTAACAATTAACAAAATTGAAGAAAAATTTAATAAAGAGTCCATGTTAGAGATCTTCCCAGAAGCCGTATAAAATCCATACCCCCAGCCAAGACACTGAACGTTATACTGGGGTGTCAAGAAAATCCCAATACCAGGTCAAGGCAGGTCACACTAGATAATAATGTCCCCCAATAAACTGTTGTTAGAGTGGTAAAAAAAGAAGAAGTGGCATTCGTACAATGTACATCTGATTCAGGAGCTGCTAGAAGATGACTTTGATAGAAGAATATAATTCTGCGAAACCGTTATTAAACGACGTAACAGGAATCAGAGTTTCATAGAAAAGTTACTTTTTTCAGATGAAGCGGCTTTTATGCTTAACAGTCACGTAAACCGCCAGACATCAATACTGTTCAAGTAAGAACAAGAACAATATTCTGGGAATGTTTGGACCGGCATTATAAACAATCATATTACAGGGTAATATTTTTTTGGCAAAAACTGAACTGCTCTTCGTTATCTGGCATTTCTTCAGGATTATCCAATGTCGTAGCTGAATTAGTTATTTCCAAATAGAAATAATTTGTGGGGAACAGGATGGGGCTCCCCTACGCTACGGCATTGAGGCATGAGATTACTTAACATAACTTTTCCCAGGTAGGTAGATAGGTAGAAGGGAATCTATCGAATGGCCACCAAGGCCTCCAGATTTGATTCCGTTAGACATTTTTATGGGGATACTTGAAAAAAAGTGTATCAAAGTCGATCGAATAATGTAGAAGAGTTGAAGAACGCATCGGAACGGAAGTTGCAAAATAACCCCTGAAGTCATCGAAAACGTTAGAGAAGAATTTACTACCCTTTTTCTTATTGTATCATTGCTGAAGGTCGTCAATTTCAAGATTTCTTATAATTTAATTGTATTTTACTAAACAATTATTATAAATTAATTGTATTAATAAACCAAAAGTTTTGGTTAACTATGTAGTTTAACTCTGAATAAATATTTAAATAATTAAATAAATTAAATTAAATTAGGAGACTTTTCAAATCAAGGTATCCCATGATCTTGGTTTGAATAAAAAAACGTCAATTACGTCATTACTTGAACATTGATGACGTAATGTCCAATCCATATATAGCATTTGATGGCCATTCTGTAAAAAAAATTGACGGTTTTAAGATTTTGTAAAAGTCGTCTGTTTCCAAAATAATAAATTTATTTCATAGATTTGCATCATACTGTATTATAATGAGGGAAGTATAAATGGAACTGGAACATAGTACAAGAAAAATTACTTATACTTATACCTGTACCGAAGACAAAATACTAGCAGATAACTTTGGATAAGACCAAAATTGGTTATTAAAACCAAAGTGATTGGAAAATTAAAAAACTTATAAAATAGATCATACTAGTACTAAAATGATAAAGCAAAACCTAAAATATAAGGTTTTCTGTGCGTATGAGTCAGTCGATTGTTCTTTGGAAACTGGCTACTACCATTGGTAACACCAAACGGAATGCGACAAATATGGTATAGTTTCACAGCGGCTTCAAAAGCTGTGTACATCTTTTCATGTGGAAGTATTGGAACCGGATGGTATGCGCTTTGGAAATCTATTGCACTAAAGACAGTGGCAGTGGATAGGCTAGCCGCTTCTTGTAAGTTTCGTTTTTGGTGATAAGCACTTACGCTCTCCAAAGGGACTGACTTTCTTCAATAATGCCATCATTTAAAAGCTTCTTCACCTTATTTTTAATAAAAATCTGATCTTCAGCACTATGCCTGCGCGATTTTACTGCGATATGTTTTCAACTTGAAGTCAGGTTACAAAATTACAAAATGAAGGAACTGCAGGTACTGAGGCATTAACTACACTACATACCTTGAATACTTCTTAAGGTCCTCCAAATTCAAACTCTAGACATGAGTGGTTAGATATATCATCATGACCAATTATAATATCAGCACAGAGATTTTTAACTATAAGTAAATTATTATTGTCGTACGAGTGGTCACCAATTTTAATATTTTGAGTAGTCACATCTTTAACTTTAGGGGTGTGTGATAATGAGACCATAGAAACAGTTTAAGTACAAGTCTTCCTAGGGAGTTCAGAGGTTAGCAAAGTCTTCATTAATAAAACTGGCAGAGCTACCAATATCTACAAGGGCATCAGCACGAAGACCTTTTATAGATGCAGGCACTATAGCTTTCTCCAGTGAAGCAGGAGTAGCAGCAATAATGCAGGCTGTGCAGTTATCATAGCTTTCAAGTACATTGGTAGATGCACTAGTGCTCTTGGAGCGGCAAACCTTTGCAAAGTGTCCCTTTTTATTACAGGATTTGCAGATGGATTCCCGAGCAGGACAGTTCTTCCTTGAATGTATTGTCTCACTACAGAAAAAAAAATTGTGTCCTGACCTAGAAGAGTTAGTAGAGTTGGTAGCAATGGTCACAGTGACACATTCAGAGTTTGTTGGAGAACTCTATCACTCAAATTGATAGTTACCATAGTTACCAGCGCACTAAGTGTTGAATATTGATTTGAATAAATCTGAGAGTGGAGTTCTGCCATTTCCATTGAAATAACAATATGTATTGTAAGTTTCTTCTAAAGTTAGTGTTAAACTCTCTAACAATTTAGCTCGTATCTTTGTGGATATCATTCCAGCGATAAAATCTCCAAAGATCGTATCATTTTTATTAGTATCAGCAGTCTTTTGCTAACTGTTTTAATGATTGTATGTAAGAAATAATAGACTCATCTGTCTGTTTTCGTCTAGTAGTTAGTATGTGACGAGCATGAATAGTATTGTTTGGATTAATGTATATTTTGTCAAGAGTTTGATTGGATTCGTTATGAGTGTTACAATCGCTTATATATGTATATACTCGTGGCAAAATATAATTTATTAACAGTTGTAGCTTAGTATAATTAATATCTAGGGTTGGTACAGCAGCAGCATCAGCAGAAACAGTGGGAGTGACAATACGGGAAACTAAAAAGTTCATAAAAGTTCTCTTCCAATGGTCCCATTCCTTTGCTGTTGATTTCCCAAATGGATCCCTGTCGAACCTCAAGGGTCTTAGATATATCTCCATTCATGTTGATTAAATTGAAAATTAAGGTAGGTAGGTATATGATAAAAGCTAGGAACCAAAACGATATGGGGAAAAGGAACAAAGACATTGACGATTATGGTAAAACAGTGACTTAAACATGAACAAATTATCAGTTGAACCGATGAGAGGTACAAGGAGAAATAAAATCATTTATTTTTTCCAATATTTATGAAAGGCAGCCAGAATAATGGTAAAAATATCCCATTTATTTCAAAGTACCAAAAATTAAAGATAATCTAAACTTACCACTGTCATCTCTCCTTTCTATAGCCGGTTGATTACATCTGTTTTTATTATTCATGGTGTAGATATCAAAATCTCTATCCGGTTCTAAATCCGTGTAATGGTCTAGCTCTTTATAGTTTAAGTTACTTAGATAACAATTATCTGTGGGTTCTGATACAGTTATAGTATAACTGAAAACAAAACAGTAATTCATGTAACACTTTTTAACATTAAATTTGGAGTCTTACCGATATGCGTATGATTCACATACAAAAGTTCTTTCCTTAAAACATAAAAGCTCACATTCGTAAATGTTGGGAACTGCAAAATATTTCTTAACAATTCTTTTGTGTAGCTTAAATCCAGTTACACTCCTGAGAGAGCAGTCTACAAATAAAATACAATGTCAATCTGAATGAACATAAATATGGTGATCTTTATCTTCTACCACTTCATACTAGCTTAAGGGAAAGAGATTCACCCTTTAACCTTTTTTCTATATCTTTTAGTATTTTTTTCTTTTTTCTATTAGTGAAAATGTGCTATTATTAAAAGGATTATTCTCTGTTCTTTGGTGCAACATGTAACAATGGTTATACGAAATTCGCTTGAAAACAAATCCTAATGACGATGACTTTTGCTTGCTTTATATTAGTAATATTAAATAGAAATTTTTAACTGTTTACCTTCTTGAACATAATTATATATCGGTCGCCTATGTTCAACAGGGAGCAAAGCACTATCAGGAACTCTGAATATACCAGTATTATCAACTGGTTTGGCTGCTGGCAAATAATTTCCAACAGCAGGTGGAATCAGCTCAGGTTCTGGAGGCAAATAACCATTATGAGGTAAACCATAAGTACCTCCATATTTATCGAGACCCCAATGGCTGAAATTATTTTGAAATTTATGATACAGACCCCAGTCCAAATCGTTAATTGAATCATCCGTTCTTGAAGGAGGAAGATAAAAGTTCTTCTTGGGCACTGGATAGTCGTAACCCTCACCGTATCGATGATGATTAAAACCCCAGGGGAACTTTTTTTCATACGTGTAGTAAGTCGGTCTGTCGTATACTTTTTGACCATACGGAGGCGGTTTTGGTGGTAAAATATGTTCGTTAAAATACCTTCTATTGTTATTTCTGTCATCCTGATTTGGACGTGGAAGGTAAGAGTGATCTAAAACGAAAAAAAATTTAGTACGTATGAGGGCTGAGAAGTTAATAGGTATAAGTGACACATTTAATTAATTCATGTTTTGATAGGGGAAAGCAAATAAATACAATGTCATGTACTGAGTTCTCTCAACCTACTAAATATAATCAAAGTCAAATATCCACAAATCCTTTAGAAATTACATACTCTAAAACCAGGAGTTCTAGTCTAAGGCGATTATAGGGTAAAATTTCGTATAACAAAATAAATAATGAAATGGGTAATAAAAAAGATGGTAGAGTAGAATTGCGCGAAGCTTCACATATGTTTTCTGTGTTTTTAAAATTTAAATAATATTTTTAAAATTGAATAAAGTAACTTTATTATTTATTTATTAATTATATTTTAAATAAATTATATTATCTTATAATAATTCAATAAATTATTATGTTTGCTCCTAACGGCACCTGCTAACGTATTAACAAAGCATACGTTGTTTACTTGTGACAGGCCTGTCAAATTCCGATCAAATAGTATTAATAGAATATAAATAAATATCATTTAATAGTAAATTTAATTATTATTATATAAAGTAAATAAGATGTTTAAAAATAATTATTGTATTTATATGAAATTATTCTAAAACGAGAAGTAAACAGATGTTTCAACATTGTTATTAATTGGATGACATTTATGACTTTTAAATTTTGACAATCGTTACGAATCGAAGTGTTTATTGACAAATACTTTTTTAGTTTTTTACTTCTCATTTACTTAGAATAAATATATGATGACTAGAAACGAATTGATCGAGAGTAGTGAATCGGTGTGAAGAAGCATACCGTAACGTAAGCATACCGTATTTCGTAACGCTACCCGTGATGCCTTGTGGCGTTAGTTCCGTGACGCTCGCCTTTAATGTTAAGGCTATTTTAAACAATTGGAGAAGTAGAAACTGAAGAATTTTGATACCACCACATAACTATTTAATTACAATTTTGTGGATGACCATGTTGTGGGTGACACAAGAACTTTCCCATCCAAAAGTGATGATTAGAAGGCTCCATGACATATTAGAAGTGTAGATTACCAGTAAAAGTAAAAAATACTTGGTGATATACAGCTTCACCAGATTTGATGTATTTATTAGTAAACATAGATTAGTTACTCAGGTAATGACAAATAGCGATACCAGATTTCATATTGCATTGCTATTAGTACCGGTCTTAAGCCCGGATAGAGGAGGTTTCATAGGTGAGGCTAGTCACTTACCTGTGGCGAAGAAAGACTTTACTCAAAGAACTACCAGAAGAGCCTCGGAGCTCTCGGAAGGGACGAATCACAGATGACAAAATGTCACAAAAACGGAAAAAAAATATACGAAGACTCAGAAGTAAAAACGTCACATCCTGGAATACAAAAGATCAAGAAATTATTCAAGAAGTAAAACAACGTAAAAAAGATATATGCACTATATCAGAAACTAATAAGAAAGGTAAAAGCAATATAAGATAATACAATCATATACTATTCTGCTGTGGAGTTGAGAAAGATGCTCGAGCTCAGGCAGAAGTATCAATACTACACAAGAAATTTGAAATCAGCATTCAAGGAGTTACATATGTAAACCAGAATTTAACACAGATTACACTATATTTTGTTCATGTAAAGATCCGTTTCATAAGTATTTATACACCTGCTATGAGCAAGGCAATGGAAGAAAGGACCGATTCTGTGACAAACTACAGAACATACTAGGCAATATTAATAATCGAAACAATGCATTCGTATTGAGTGATTTTAATTAAAAAATTGTAAATACAATCATACCAGGAATTACGCAGAGATTCAATGAACAACAAATAGAAATGGAGAAAAACTGACAAACGTGTGCGCCCATAATGAATTACGTATAAACAATACATACTTAGACCACAAGCCACAACATAAATATACATTTAACAAAAACAGAGGCAAGTCAATGATCGACTTTGTAATCACAATCAGAAAATACCATGTTAGCTACATATTTGACATAAGAACACAAATGTTAGCAAATGATATCACACAACATAGTTTGGTCTTATTCAAATCTTGCATTATCGCATATAAATTAACGGGAAGAAGGGAACCTAACGATATAACAAAATTTAGTATAGAGTGCCTACATTTTAGAGAGCACTAATTTTCTCTACCAAAGACTAATGGAAGAAAATATATCTCGGAGCTGCATAACCAGCGTTAAGGATTCCTGGTCAAAAATATAAGCTAATATTATAACTAGTACCGCAGAAGCAATAGGACAAAAAACAATCAACACAAACAGACCAACAAACAATAAACTCTGGTTTACACATGAAGTCAAGATAGCAGCTAAGGAAAACCAGATGCCTACATAATAAACATGAGCAACAAAAACTCGGAGACATACGAAATTTACAAAGAGGTTATAAACAGAGTGAACTGTGAGATAAAGAAACCGAATTAAACATACCAGGAAAGATTTTCAGTAGAAATGGAGCATGAGATATATGAAGGTCAAACCTGGACAGAACACTTCAATAATCTGTACAATGACACCGATATATACATAATCAACATTACAAGAGCTGGGATAATGAAGAAATAGAAGAAGATTTGACGTAACTATTGATAAGTATAAATGGTTTAATCAGGTAAATGAATTTAAATATTTAGGTACAATAGTTAATGTGATTAGCCACATATACAACACAAATATTAAAGAAGTCAGAAAATTGTAAGTTGACTGAAAGCTGCTGATACAGCATCTACGAAAGTTGCAATGAGGATCAAAAATATATTGAATACGAAACAATATCGTTTTTGGGAAAGCGAAAGGTCTTTTTTCAGATATATTCAATTTAATAAGCTAATAGATGGGCGAGAAATGATTTGAAGATAATCTATGAAGGTCATGAACAGTGCTATTTCGCTTAAAAAACATTATATGCAGTTGTATTCTGATGCGATCATGCATACCTTTAGAAGCTCGCATATACAGTGTGATCAGGTTAGATTGGAAACACCTTTTTTAACTTTTAAATTTTTTGTTGATATCGTGTAGTAAAAAGGTTTGTTTCGGGACATAATTTAAAATGTTTATTCAAATTTCCTGGGCCCACTACGATACTTTTCCTCAATCAAAATGGAGAATTTATATAGAAAATTTTGATTAGTTAGTTATTGATCATTGAAAAAATTCCCACACCACTGGATTTAGTGCAGCTAAAAAAAAGCTAAAGAGCTACGACAAAAATTTTATTAACAATTAAAATATATTCATTAATACTAAAGTTATGACAATTTAAAAATTTTAAAACTCAGCTACGAGTCATCAAAGAACATCATGTGTTAACAGATAACCATGAAGATTGTTATTTATTAAATAATTTTAATAATAATTCGCCAGTTGTTTTTAATTTAAATGGGTCACCCTGTATTTAGTAATTATAAAAAGTAAGAATAACAATTACCTTATCGATTATTTCAGCTAGATTTAACCATATGCTTCAGTCGCTAGAGACGAAAACTACTGAACCTCTAAAAATTATATGAACTAGCTGAATTTTGCTGAGAATGTCAATTCTTTTATCCAAAAAAGATACAAAAAAGTTTGCCACTACTACTCCTGGGCTATCCCTAAAACCCCCTAGTAGGAAGGGGGTGAGGTCGATTTACCAAGAATTTGTACGCCTTAGAAAAAAATGTTTCAAACAAGAAATTTAACTGAGATAAATTTAATAAACATTTTTTGTGTAGAATGAACTTTCTCTCTTTTGAATGTTAGTTACGAAAGCAAAATCAAATTTAAATAAAATTTGTATTATCTCGACGGTAAAAATTCGATTGTCCTATCAACAAATATCAAAATGCATTTTGTAATGAATTAATTTTGCGTACCACATTGAGTGTGAAGAGAGTAGAAGAAAGTAGAAAGAGAGGCGTTTGTTTCCTTGTATCACTGGCTATGTATTTACATTAAGAAAGTTTTTGGGATTGAATACAAATCAAACACACTAGCCCACACAAACTGCAAATGGTCTGGGGTGACCCATGGAAACACAAAATGGACAAATCTTGGGAAAGTCAAATATTGAATTCGGCTTTGGATTATCCTGGATGATAATAAAATAGCAGGCACGTTCTTCAAAACGCTGCTGCTTAATTCCTACTTAAAACCATGTGGACTTCTTAAAATGTTGGAAACCCTGTTTTCAAGTTTCACGCATGGGATACATCACAAAAAATCTTACATTAACTAACTCACTGAACAAAGACTGCCAAATAGCATTTTGAGTTTAAATTCAGCTCTTAACTCATGAAATCAAGCAAAAAATTGCCGGTTTTGAAAAACTACATGCCGAGGGATTATCTCTTCCGAATCAAAACTGCTTCTTCTAACTGCTACTACACTTTACACTCTTGTAAATTTTCCGATGACAAATGACAAAAAAAAAACCAATAACGAAAAAACAATAGCTACTTTAAAAAAAAATTAGGACTAAACAATGAAACTAAGTGCTTTGGTGGTCCATCGTATGGTGATCTCATCCTTCCAACTCGGCCTAAACAAAACATAAACTGAAAGATTTCTGTTTATTTGATGCGCAAAGTCTCTAGACAGAATCAAGATCAAACGAATAGCAATTAAAATTATTATAGACAGTCTAAAAATGTTCATATTAGCAATCTCAGCGACGCAGAAAGATTGAGAATATTTTTCGGTGTTTTAACATATACGATGTAAATCGAAATGCAACAATTTTAAAGACGAAGAGTTCAGCTTTCGTATGAAACGTTTGTATTTTGCCGCAAATAAAGTCAGATTCTATAAAACTGTTAAATAAATAAACGTTGCGCGATTTAAAGAAATTTCGATTTAGAGCTTTCGCAACAAATATGAGATATTTAAAATGTGCCTAAAAAACGCTGAATTTAAACTCTTACATTACAAACATATAAAACTTTTAAAATTCCCGTGACATGAGATCGTTTGTATTGTGAAAGTTTAAATTCAGCGATTTTTAGGTATATTTCAAATGCCTGATATTTTTTGCCAAAACTCAAAATCGAAATTTAAAGTTATAGAAATTGAAGATTAGGCTCTAACAATGTAAACTCCACAGCGACTGTCAATGGAAGTGATAAATTTTATTGATCTTTAAGAAATCGTAAAATATGGCAAAAACCGCGCAACGTTTATTTATTTAACAGCTTTGTATAAATTGACATAATTTGCGGTAAAATACAAAAATTTCATATGAAACCTACACTTCATTTTGATTATAAATACAAAATACAAAACGCATTTTGATTACAAATTTTTTAATTTTAATTTTTTAATTTAATTTAAAAAATTTAAATTTGACATTAAAAATCACCGGTGGTATCAAGCGTTGTTTCTGAGAGAACGGTTCATTTTTGGTTAAAATTATTTTAGCTTCGATTTCTTATTTGAAACATTTTTTCTATGGGGGGTGGGGCGGTTAGAGGGAAGCTGGGTGCAATTTTTTTACTTTTTGACTTTTTAGGGTTCCAAAATTTACATTCTCAGCAAAATCCAGCTTGTTCGTCTTTAGAGATAAAATTTCTGACGACTAGACTAATATGGCTATTACGTAAAATGAAGTATATTTGAAACGAAGTGGGAAAATATCTTAATGGAAAAAAATTATAAAAATAAAAATGGCCCAGAAACAAACAAGAAATTGCCACGGTTTCTTCAGGAAGAATAGGAAGATCTGGAGAAAGGTGTAATTAAATAGCCAACCTAATTCGAAGCAGATGTTACATGTCATTTAATTTAGTGTATATTTTTTTACTTTTTCAAATGTTTAGAATAAACTGATAGATTTTATTGGTACATATACCAATGATTGCCTTTTTATAATGTTTTTTAAACTTCTGTCGTTATATCATCATCATCAACCCGATCTTTAAACTTCTATTGGTATATTTAATTACTAAAACTCCCAGTTTTACATAGTTTAATGTTATTTTATTAAAAATAAATTAAGTAATTAAAGGAATTCAAAAGAACTCAATATAAATATGTCACTTATACCTGTAGACTTCTCAGCCCCCTCATTTTATACCTTTTTATATATTATAATATTACCTATACATATAAATTTAAATCAACTGTACTTTATCTTTATTACCTGATATTTGTGAAGATATGGGAATGATTTTTTTATTTGGTATATTCCTATACAAAATTTATTAGTAGATATAATATACTCAGGCTTCTGGATCCATCAAATCAAAAACATATAATTTCAAATAATCTGTACATCCCACCCAACAGTGGAATGTAAAGATCAGTGTACTGATTGTGACAGAAAATGGATAGTCTTGACGATACGAAGATCTAATTGTCCTAGGGTTACACATGAATGAAAAATGAAAACTGCTTCAAAAACTCACTTGTAACTTGTCGCTGTCTTATAAAAGTTATCAATTATCTGAAGTACACAAGGACTTTTGTCACATCATGTTTGATAGTGTCTGATATATTTGCAGCCAAAACGTTACGAAGAAATAATTATAGGTCACGGTCTGTAAACCCAAAACCTTTCCAAATAATGCATTATTATTTGGTCAGGTTCATCAGCGCCACATATTCCATACGACCCGCTATGAGACATCAGATAAATATGATGCGTTGCTAAGCAAAATATATGTAAGGGATGATTTTTATAGGAAGTAGGATAAATCGAGAAATAATTATTTGTAAATTATTTAATTCAAAAATTCGTTTTACACTTCACATTGCAACTGAGTAAGTTCGTTAAAATACTATATTTCTACTACAAAATACTTATTCAATACCACAATAATGTCTCTTATGTTGGAGCTTTGAGACATAAAACATCCCAAATTATACTATCAGAGAGATATTTACCTCCTCTTCGCCTATTGTCTGGTCCGTAGTCATATCTTCTATCGATTTCAGGACGAATTGGTTTTCGATAATATTCGTCGTTCCTCCATCGATCTGCTCCTCTGTAATCGACAGAACCGTGGTAACTAACAACGGGTCTGGGAGCTATTAAACAAAAAGAAAATAATATTAAAATTGTAAAATATATACTTAGTAGGGTAACGGGAACAGACAAGAAGGAAGAGGAACCACCAACGATTCTTGAAGTTAAAGATGCAGTTAAAAAAGTAGCTAGAAACAAATTACCCGAAATAGATGATCTCCCAGCTGAATTATATAAAGAAGATGGCCATGATACTATAATCTCATTACAGCAGCTTATAAAAGAAATATGGTCACGTAAATCCCTCCCCAATGATTGGAATATTGGAATACTTTGCACCATACACAAAAAAGGAGACATCTTTGAATGCGCTAACCACAGAGGAATTACGTTTCTAAATGCAGATAGCGATGCAGCCTACGGCTCTGTGAATAGAAGAGAAATGTTCAAAGCAATGAAAAAGTTAGGAATACCAAGTCCCAAAATAAATAAAACAGATAACGGGCTGCGGCAGGGAGACCCTCTCTCCTGTGCACTGTTCAATCTGGCTCTGGAAAAGTAATATGTATGTCACAAATCATAGCCATTGGTTCAATATATAATAAATCCGTGCCTATGCTGATTATGTCGATATTATTGGGAGAACGGAAAACGGTAACGAGAGACGTAAGTAGCATTAAAATAATCAGCTACAAAAATGGGTTTAATAATAATTTCCAACAAAACGAAATACATGAAAATAATCATGTAACCACAAATCCAACGACCACTTATTATAGCAAACGACGTCATCGAAGCAGTGAACGAATTTGTATACCTAGGGGCGCTCCTTTACACTGAAAATAATACTACCGCAGAGATAAACCGCAGAATTTGAACGGCCAACAGATGCTACTTTGGACTCAATCTCCTCCTTAAATGCACAATTATATCGAGAAATACAAAAATAAAACTCTACAAAACAATAATTTTAACAGCATTAATAACAGTATTATTGTTTTAATACCCCATATGGGTCAGAGATCTGGAATCTAACAAAAAGTAATGAAAAGGGATGTTTCGAAAGAAAAGTACTAAGGCGAATCTATGGAGCAGTGAATGACAATGGAGTATGAAGAAAACGATACAACTTCGAACTTTATAGAACATACCAGAAACCAGATATCGTAAAACATATTAAGATACGACGTCTGAAGTGGATAGGGCATGGTTTCTTGATAACATCGATGAAGACATGAGAAATATGGGAATACGTGCTTGGCGGAGGAAACCGATGGATAGGGACGACTAAAGAAAAAATCTTGAGGGGGCTAGGACCCGTGCAGAATGATGATGATGAAATATTTAGTAGATATTTAGGATCTGTTAAGTATTTAGTAAAGCCCTACTTTCAATACGTTCAGGATCCAATAAAATAGTTTTACATCCTAAACAAATTAGCTTGTTTACTTGAACGCTTTTTCTCTAATTTCGCTTCGATATTATCATCAATATATGTTAAAGGATATTCTACTTAAATGGGAATGAAACTTGTGTATATAGTGTATGCGATAGGTGACTGAATCCTATCTGTATTCGATTATTTGCATTTCGACGAACACTAGTAAATTTTTTGAAAAGTAGATCTCATCACGCCCAATCAATCTAGTAACACCTAAACAAATGACGACACACATAATGTCTACCTTAAGAGCACTACACAACCGCTTACACAAAATTGAAGTTAAAAGAGACCTCAATACTTTAAAATCCTTTTGTCTACTTGAAACAGATAATTCCGACCCTTTCACGTGTGCAAAAATCTCGAAAGCTCTTAATGAAATGGAAACGGAAAAGTCTACGGTTTTGATGGCATTCATGCTAAGTTTCTACAGCACAGTAGCAAATTTACGAAAGTTGTAAAGTTCTCAAATATTCTTCAGATGGAAAATATTCCCCTTCAACTAAAAGGAGCAAAAATCATCGCCATTTTAAAACCACGAAAAAATCCGTCTAATTGCACTTCTAAGTATGATCTACAAATTTTTAAAAGAATACCATATAATAAAATTAAGGGCGATTATGGGCGACTCAATAATTATGGGCAACTTTAATGCGAAAATGGGATT
Organism: Diabrotica balteata; assembly: GCA_918026665.1. Taxonomy (NCBI): domain Eukaryota; kingdom Metazoa; phylum Arthropoda; class Insecta; order Coleoptera; family Chrysomelidae; genus Diabrotica; species Diabrotica balteata. The sequence continues at coordinate 44,849,919 of OU898277.1, forward strand.
TAAACAAGATGAGTCAGAAGTAGCAATGGTGAAAGAAATGTACGAGAGCAAAGATTGCTGAACTTCTTACACCAGGAAAATTTAGTCATGATGAACTCTTTTTTCGATAAAAAGCCTCAGTGTAAATCGACATGAATCAGCCCAGATGGCAGTGTCAAAAATGAAATAGATTATATCATAATAAACAGAACAGAAATAATAAAAGACAACGAAGTACTCAACAAATTTTAAATAGGAAGCGACCACAGATTAATCTGAGCTAAGATACTATTAAATGTAAAATTGCAAAGAACAAAGATGATCCTAAAAACAAAACAAAAATAAATTTCCCCAGAAAACAATGACCTGTATGAAGATACACTAACCAGACATGTACAATACTTGCAAGGCGAAATAGAAGATGTAGATCAAGCAAATGATGGCATAATGAAGGCTCTAAAAGAAATGGAAAGGGATTGCTGCGTCCGACCGTTCTGACCCATAAAAAACCAAGCTAAAATATCAAAGACCTAATAGGTAAAAGAAGATAGCTGACGAAAAAATACGACTCCAACTACACAACAATGAAGAAATTAAATAAAGATATCCACCTGCCATTTCGAAAAGACGTAAGAGAAAACAATACAAGAGAAATAACTAAAATAATTCAAGAAAACAAAAATTTAAAAGTTCTGAGGGGAAATACGAAAAACATAGGCAACAAAAATGTACAAAATAAAAAACAAATACGGAAACATTACTATTGATAGAATCAAAATCCTTGAGGTTATCGAATCCTTTGATCGCGAAATGTATGAGAGCACCGATGAAAGGCAAGATCATCCCCTGCCCAAAATCACAAACCAAAAAGAATTAATGCCAGAAATAACTCCATACAAAATCAAAACGGCACTTTTAGAAATTAAAAATAACAAATTCAGAGTAGTGATCGAAGCGATAAAACTAGGTGGAAATAAAATTATCCAGGCTTTGGCCAAGCTTTTCACTGAATGCATCTACCAAGGAAAAACTCCCTCTCAATGGAATAATGCAGGCATTACTTTAATGCACAAGCAAGAATACATAACAGATTAAAAAAGCTTCCGTCCTATCAGTTTGCTGTCACTCATACATAAACTTTCCACAAAAATTATCAAAAAAAGACTGGACGCTAAATTAGACTTCTACAGCCTAGAGAACAAGCTGGATTTAGATCGGGATACAGCACTAACGGCAACTTAGTAGTAATAAAGAACCTGATAGAGAACTCTGCAGAATATAACAAACCATTGACACTGATATTTGTCGACTACGAGAAAGCATTCGATACCATAAGCCATCAGAAAATGTTAAAAGCATTAACAGAATACCGAGTAGACCGTCGCTACATTAACATAATCAAAATAATGTATTTACCAAAATGTCACATATAGCGTAAGACTATCTGAACAAGAAAAAAATAAATTCTGTATAAAGCGAGGAGTACGGGAAGGAGACACAGTCTCTCCAAAGCTATTTACGACGCTTTTAGAACATACTTGTAAGAAGGCACACCTGAACGAGCATGGTATCAACATAAATGGAGAGAAGCTCAGTCATTTGAGATTTGCAGGTCACATCGTTCTTATAGCCGATCATATGGATGATGCAATAATGTATGAAAAATTATATCACGCTTCCTTGGAGGTCGGACTGAAGGTTAATATGAATAAGACACAAATAATGACTAATCTGATGCTAAATCGAAATATTGCTGTTGATGGAAGGGATATTGTGAAGTCTACATCGTATAAATACCTAGGACATGAAATCCGGTTGGAAAGAGATAACCAGACATGTGAGCTTCCGTCGCATATAAATTCTGGGCAGCGTTTGGTAAATTAAACTATGTATTTAAATCGGATCTACCCATATGCCTCAAAAGGAAAATCTTTGACCAATGTGTGTTACCTGTACTAACTTATGGAGCGGAAACATTAACACTCACAGAAAAGGTAGTTAATAAGATTCGTGTGACTCAGATGGCTATAGAGCGCCAGATGTTGGGTGTCTCTCTGAGAGACCGAATCCCAAACGAAGAAATCCATCGTAGAACAAAAACAACAGATGATATCGAAAAAATAGCGTCGTTAAAATGGAACTGGGCAGGACACGTCGCCAGATTATCAGACAACCGATGGACAAACGTATTTAAGAGTGGAGACCAAGGCAAGAAGCAATATCTGCTCCAAGGACGCTCACCAACTAGATGGACTGACGACCTGAAGCGTGTTAGCAATAACTGGATGTAAGCCGCACAAGATAGAGACAGATGAAAAGAGCTGAGAGAGACCTATGTGCAGCAGTGGACGCATACAAATTTATGATAATAATAATAAGATTAGCCAAACAATACTTTAACATATACCTGTGGAACAAGCAGGATTCACACCAAACCGCTGCTGCACAGATTAAGTCCTAGCACTAACTAACTATGTAGAAACGGCTTTCTACAATAACCAAAAATATCTACTTTTTTAATTAATTTATCAGCATTGTACGATACTGTGTGGAGAAAGAGGGTAATATCTAAATTATGCGATCGATTCCATGCAGAAATATCACTGATGTCATTAATGCTATGCTATTCAAAATATGATGTTTCAAAATCATCAAGAAGACTAGTACCAAAATGAAACTGAACAATGGCCTTCCGCAAGGATCGGTACTGGACCCCCTACTCGTTAGCCTTTATATAGCAGACATGCCCGAAACCACATCAAAGAAGTTCGGATATAAAAACGACTAGGCGCTTATTACGAGCAAACTGATAGCAAGTCACGAGTGGATTCGGGATCCATTTAATAATATTTCTGAAAAGCTCTCAATTGTCAAGGAAGAAGCCTTCATAGACTGCACGGTAAATTGCCAAACCAAAAGACTTTTTTCGAAAAACTTTGTTCTTTAAGATAGGCCCAAGGAAATCACTAATTATTATTCAACTTGCTTTTAATTTATTATATTTTGATTAAGAATCTTTTGATTTAGTAAGTTGTTTTAATTTAATTGTTGAAGTTAATTATCAAGTATTATGACGAGATCTATAATTATGACGAGATCGTATCTGGGCCACATACTCCGAAACGATAAATACTCTCTGCTACAAGTCATCATGCAAGGTAGAGTAGAGGGAAGAAAAGGCTTGGGAAGAAAGAAAAAATCTTGGCTGAGGAATATCAGAGATTGGACTAACCTCAATGTTGAACAGATATTTCACGTTGCAAAAGATCAAGAAGCGTTTAAAGAAGTGATCGCCAACCTTCGTTAGAAGACGGCACAAGAAGAAGAAGAAGAATGACGAGATGTATTTTGTTTTGTATGAGTACGTGTGCTTTCATTTCAGTCAGCTAATCGAATATTTTTAATAATATTTTCTTCTGGATATGCTCTATACATATAACTATTACTTAACTCACCATAATCGTATCTTCTATCAGACCACCTGTTTCTAGATCCATAGTCATATCCATCTCTTACATCATGTCTGTAGCCTTCATAGTTATTGTAGTTATTAAAGGGCCGGCTTGGTTGCCTCGGTCTACAATTCACAGCAGCAGCGTTCCTGTCTCTTTCATAGTAATCGTAGTCCGGATCTGGATAACTGTCTCTATATACATCTAGTCGGGAAAGAGGTACGCTGAGAAGTTCACAGTCGCCTTTTGCTCTGCCCGAAGGGTCTAACCTAAAATATAATTATATTTTATATAGAATTTTCTTAATATACTCAAAAGCTGACCCAAGAAAGTGCTGAGATATAAAAACATGAATCTTTAAGCATATTAAACCAACAGAAGCTTTAATACCAATACTGAAGGCAAGAATATATAAATAGAAACATACATATCAACAAATAAAGTCACATTAAAAATGGGCTGTCGAATTTAAGGAAAAGAGCTTAATCGAAACGACCTTCAAGTCCTGTAGTTCTGTTATGTAGAAATGGGGAAACTAAAAATTGAATTCTTCTTGATGTGCCTATCCGTTATGAATTTTGGCAATTATCAGGGCAATCTTTATCTTATCTGCAGTAGCTCGGAAAAGCTGCATAGATGTATTGAACCAGATTCTGAGGTTCTTTAACCAATATGTTCTTCTGTCTTGACCTCCTTTTTAAAATATTTTTCCTTGCAGAATGGCTTGAAGGAGAGCATATCTGGATTCATTTCGCATAATATGTCCGAAGAATTGTAATTTTCGAGATTTGATGGTGGTCAGTACCTCTCGGTTCTTATTTATTCCTCTGAGGATATCCTCATTTGTGACTCGGTCAGTCCACAGAATCTTAAGTATTCTCCGATATAGCCACATCTCAAATACTTCCAGTTTTCTGACCATATCTTCGTTCAAGGTCCACGATTCAATACTATAAAAAAGAACAGAGAAGGCGTAGCATCGCAGCATTTTTACTTTTGTATCAAGAGAGAGGTTGTGACTCTTGAAGACGGCCCCCATCCAATTGAAGGTGGATCTAGCTTTTCCGATGCGTGCTCTAATCTCCTGGTTGTTGGTCCATTCTTCATTTATTATTGTGCCGAGGTAGTTATAGTGCGTCACTCTTTCTACAGGGGATTGGTTGACGTAGAGTTGACCTTCTGTTATCCTTTTCTTGCTAATTATCATTATCATAATTTGTCTTCTTAACGTTTATATTGAGTCCATATTGTTGACTGTAATATGTGATTTTGTTCATAAGAACTTGTAGGTCTTCTAAATTGTCCGCAAATACTGTCATCTGCATATCTGCTGTTGTTTAGCCGGTAACCATTTAGTAGAACAGTAGAAGAGAACAAAGGTTTAAAGATAATAAAAAGAAAACTCACCAAGTAAAAAAGAAATATACAAGCTGAGAGATAAAGACGGAAAGGCAACAACAAATAAACAAAACATTCTGAAAATAACCAGAGAGTTTTATAAAGACCTCTATACCAGCCAAAGACCACAAGACAATTTCCCGACACGAGTAAAGACTCTCATAAATCAGGGATCGGAAATACTTTTACCCATTACTGTGTCAGAAGTAAAAGCAGCTTTAAAGGAAATGAAGAACCATCGATTGACTGGTGATGATGGACTCGTTATCGAGGCAATAAAAGCAGGAGGAGAAATTTTATTAAAATCAGTAAGCGAACTGTTTAATAAATGCTTACATGCGCGTACGATTCCAAAAGACTGGAACAATGCAGTAATAGTCTTGTTACACAAAAAAGGCGATATTACTAAATTAGAAAATTATAGACCCATCAGACTCTTGACACATATGTACAAACTCTTTATGAAAATCTTAACAAACAGGCTAACACCTAAACTTGATTTCTATCAGCCCAAAGAACAGGCAGGCTTCAGGGCAGGATATGGCACAAATGACCATTTGAATACCATAAAGATCTTAATAGAAAAGTGCATCGAGTACAACATACCACTGGTTCTTGCATTTGTTGATTACGAGAAGGCTTTTGATTCTGTAGAGTTTGAAACAATACTGGAAGCCCTAAATCAAAGCCGAATAGATTACAGGTACACGACACTAATCAAAAACATCTACGAGAACGCTACATCAAGTATACGACTACACGAAGACACAGAAAAATTCAGCTTAGGTCGAGGAGTTGGACAAGGAGACAATATTTCACCAAAATTGTTCACGGCAGCTCTAGAGTCAATATTTAAGAGCACTCAATGGCAAGATATGGGCATCAATATAGATGGAGAAAGAATAAACCACCTAAGATTTGCAGATGATGTTGTATTAATCGCAGATAATTTTTTAATTTAATTTACAAGATACAGTTTCTATGATGCATTCGCTTAAAAGTCTGTCTGAAAGAGCAGGATTAAAAATAAACTTTGAGAAAACTAAACTTATAACAAATCTCGTAATGAGTGGAAATATAACTATTGACAATAATAACATATAACAAACAGACACTTACAAATATCTGGGACACGAAATCAAAATGAGCAGAGACAATCAAACACATGAAATACAGAGGCGAATAGGCCTAACTTGGGCAGCATTTGGCAAATTAAGTCCATATTCTAAAAAGTTCAATTCCCATGTGTCTCAAGCGAAAGGTTTATGACCAATGTGTTTTACCTGTACAAACTTATGGAGCGGAGACTTTAACACTCACGCAAAAATCTGCGAATAAACTCAGAGTTACGCAACGAGCCATGGAAGTGCAATGCTGAACGTGAGCCTCCGAGACCACATAACAAACCAACAAATCAGGCAAAGATCAGGAGTTCAAGACGTCATCGAAAGAACCACGTCGCTTAAGTGGAACTGGGCAGGGCACTTAGCCAGAGCACAAGATGGACGGTGGACAAGACGTATTATGGAATGGAGGCCCAGAAACTATAAAAGAAGCCGAGGACGACCACCGACTAGATGGACCGATGATATAAAACGTGTAGCGGGAAACTGGCTACAAGCGGCCCAGTGTAGAGAACACGAAAGAACTGAGGGAGGCCTATGTCCAGCAGTGGACGCGATTGGCTGATTGATGATGATGATTTAGTAGAATAAATACCCTTTTCAGTTTCGTGCAAAGCTTCGATAAATGTTCTTTTAAAGTACAGACTGAAAATTCGAGAAGACAAAATACAGCTTTGCCTCACTCCACGCATCATTTTCACATAGTCAGTGTGTTCACCTTCAACTCTAAGATATGCTGTCTGATTCCAGTAAAGATTTCTAATTATTTTCAGATCTTGGTTATTAATTCCTGCTTCTTTTAGTATTTGCATCATCTTGGCGTGGTGTACTCGATCAAAAGCTTTCTCGTAATCAACCAGACATGCATATACGTCGCAGTCTGCGTCTCTGCATCTCTGGAATAAGTACTGGAACAAAGCCTCTCCAGTAACAACAGCATTTGTGAACCCGAACTGGTTAGGGGAAATTTGACTTTCACACAGCTTGTAGATTCTCTTATGAATTATCTTCAGGAACAATTTTAGGAGATGACTCATTAGGCTTATAGTACGGTAAAGAATTGAACTAGTAGAACTAAAACAAGAGAATAGCGAAATTCGAAAGGAAAATGAACAGATTAAAAAGAAACTGGAAGAAGAACTTGAGCGGTCGGATAGAACAAGAAATGAAAATAATGTAATAGTACAGAGAATGACAATCTGGGAGATAGAAGGTTACTATAAGAAACAATAAATAATTTTATGAAAAGAGAAATAAATATTAATATATAGATAGAAGAAGCACTCTTCGAAAAAGGACACGATTTTTTGGTACATCAATGAAGTCTTACATGAATTAACACAACTAAAAATAGACATAGCAGTTATTCCCGAAACAAAAAAGAACGGAACGGGTCTGAAAATCTAGGAAAATATGACCATTTCTATAGGGGAGTACCAAAAGAATTTCTCAACAGGGAATTTCTTTAATAATTCACAGGAGACTAAGAAAGTTCATACCAACCTGGGAAGCCATAAGTGAAAGATTAATTAAAGTAAATATGTGTCTTCTTTTAAAAAAGTAAAAGTATATAAGTAAAGTAAAAGAGTATATATATCTAGGCCAAATCACTAAATAAATAAAGAAAATCAGACCGAAGAAATAAAGAGAAGAATAAGATTGGCCTGGGCATCATTCGGAAAACTGTCTTATATTTTAAAGAATTTAAAATACCTCCAATACCTAAAAACGAGAGTCGTCAATCAATGTATACTCCCTGTCCTCACATATGGTTCTCAGACATGGACGTTTACAAAGGAAAATATGGAAACAATAGCAAAGACAGAAAGATCCATGGAAAGACAAATGCTGAACATTAAACTATCAGACAGAAAAAGAAACGAATGGATCCGTAATAAAACAAAAGTGATAGAAGTCTCAACCCAAGTAGCAAAGCTTAAATGGAAGTTCGCCGGACACACCCTAAGGCAGAAAGATGAAAGATGGACTAAGACAATTATACATTGGAGACCATGGAATCACAAACGAAAAAGGGGAAGGCCACAAATGCGATGGTCAGATGACCTGAAGAAACACGCCGGGTCAAAATGGATGCAAATTGCCCAAGATAGAGAGGCATGGAAGAAGGAGGAGGAGGCCTATATCCAATGATGGATGTTTAGGGCTGTATAGCTAACTATAACTATAACAATTATGGGCATATACGTAATAAATAACGACGCACTAGCCAACGTAAAAGACGCATTTTTTTAGCAGCTCCACGAAGAAATATCGAAAGTAAGTAAATCGCGGGAAATAATATTAATGGGAGATATTGACAGTAGAGTAGGAAGAAAAGATGCGGATAAAATAGTAGGAAAATACGGAGAAGACACCACGAACAACAATGGTGAAAGATTCATAGATTTATGCAACCAGAATCAACTCAAAATCTTAAATGGATACTTTCCACATTAACTGATACACAGCTATACATGGATTCAGGAAATACGAAACATAAAATCAATAATCGATTATATTGTAACAAAACAAAAAAATCGACTAAAAGTACAAGGTGTAAGAGTTCAGAGAAGCGCAACATGCGGTAGCGATCGCTTACTAAATAAATAGATTGTAATTCTATCATTTATTTCTACTACCTAGTTTAAAATGGACTCACACGAGCAACCAATTCATTATCTGTAGTAATAAGTTGACATAATAACCAATTACAAGCTTGATGAAAGTTTTTACTGAATTATATTTTCGGCCAAAATATATTTAAAGACGAGGATAATAATACGGCTATTTGGCGATTCCCACTTAAACACAAATCGTAAGTCCTTAAAAGCAATGTAAACAAGTAACATCTACCTTGACTTTACCTCTATTCACCACTTATCTTTTATTCATTATTGCCAACAAAAAGCGTAATACAAATTATCAAAAATTGGTGAGAACAATCTCACAGACTGTGACTACTCTTTAAATGAAACTAAGGATCACCTTGAAGAAGTTAATTGCAATGTTGTGGTGGCATGAAACGTATCTTCAGAGAACATCACTATAATTATTCTTCGAGAAATGCTTGTTATTAACACTCAGTTTATCAAATCTCCGGGAATTTTGTTATAATTATGATGATTATACTAGGTCTGGCTCATCGATACAAAAATATGGTGTCTGTTTTTAAAAAAATATCGAATTACCACAGTTTTCAAGAAGTGACGATATTTATTTTTTTATTTACCGTATAACTACCTGCAGCATTAATATAATATGTTATATCTAATAACAAATAATAAACTAAATATCGATATCGAGGTTCGAAATCCATTCTAACGATATCGGGAAAGCCTCCAGGAAGTCAGACCAATTCTCTGTAAATGCTCCTAATTGATATTCATCATAGGTGCATATTCAGGTGATTTCGATATTCTCCATCTATGCAGATAATCTTCACACCTGCCATGGTCAGTGCGCACTCGACAATGCGGACCATTGTTTGCGATTTAATTCCATGTCGGTAATATTACAGGTGTAGACTTCAAACCAGGTTTACAGTTGGTCATTTGTCTGTTGATTTCAATCGAAACTCCCCTGTCTTATAGAGTTTTTCTTAATTATTGTTTTTGAGTTATTTAGCTGTGTTTCTGGGAGGCTTTCTTGATTTTAGTCTAGTACACCGCAGCTGTGGAAATTCTTGGATTCGTAATTCTAATTTGGCTTGAAACTTTTTAAATTGACTCAATACATGGTACATAAATAACACTGGTAGACAGTGTGTGGTTGTCGACTTAATAATACCAGACATCATCCTTATTGTAGTATTCAATTATCTATCAATAAGTTTGGTGTGACAGCTGTCCAAACTTAATCGGATATTCTGCCATAGAGAATGCTAAGGCATAAAGTATATACTGCAGTTGCAGTGGTGCCCCAGGTAGTACCGCTGAGTTTTTGGATGATATTATTGCGAAAGTAATTGCTATTTAAATGGGAATAAGCTACAATTAAAGGTTAAAATACGTTTATTGACGTTTCAATTTCCACTTCGGAAATCGTTTTCAAAATACAAACATTAGTGTTTGTAGAACAAACAAGGTACTTAATGTAGAAAACATTAAGTACCTTGGTATTGTAATAGACAAACGGATCGCAATATCACATATGTTTACTACTTAAACATTTTACACTATTCTCCAATACAATCACAATTGGCCTATGGGATTATTGGATGGGGTGGAGCCTACAATGCTCACCTTAAAAGTCTTCTTCTTCTTCTTAGAGTGCCATATCCCTACGGAACGTCGGTGACTACCATGCTTATAATATTGTTATACTGATCTCGGTGTTGCGCTACGTGTGGCAAATGGTCCGCTGTCAAACCTGTCCACTGCCGCAAATTCCTCAACTAAGAGAGTTTCTTCCGTCCTATCCATTTCTTTCCTTCGATTTTACCGTTGAGAATTAGCCGAAGGAACTCATATCTTGGTCCTCTGATTATATGTCCAAGATATTCTAGTTTACGCCTCTTAATAATATTTAATAGAGTTCGTTGATGTCCTATTCTTCGAAGAACTTCTTCGTTTCTGGTTCTGCTAGTCCATCGAATTTTTAGTATCCCTCGATACAACCACATCTCAAACACCTCTATTTTCTGTACATACAAAAGTACAGACCACACGTAACATCTTGTAAACTTTTCACGGATTTCCAAATTTAATGAGTTATTGGATAATAGAGGCTTGAATTTTTGAAATGAGTTTCTTGCCTGTTCAATTCTACATCGAATTTCGAAGGATGGATCTAGATAGAAGGGGTATAAAATCTTCAGTGGACCAATTATCTACAGACAGTTATTTCATGGATTTAAACCAGTTGTTCTTCTACAAATCGTTATTATATTTAAACAATAAGAAATTATTTCTGAATTGTACCCATCATACATATCAAACTAGAAATAGAAATTTAACGATATTAGTAACAAAAAAATAAAAAAACCATTGGCCAATATCGCATTGATTTTTTTGGACCAAAAATTTTCCATTGTCTACCATCTATCATTAAAACAATACATAATTATAAAAATGTTAAAGACGAATTAAAACAATGAATCCATGGTAATAGATATACATTGCATAAACTAATGAACAGGTATTAATGAGCTGAAATGTCAAATAAATGTCATATTTTTAAATTTTGTATTCTCCTAATTGTAATTAGTCAACAGTTTCCATGGTACTACTTTAAAGTTTTTATAATTGTAATTGTAGTCCATGTGACACACAACTTCTGTGAGAAACTGGGTTTATTTATATATTGTACAACATATAAATTGCTATTGTAACAAAATATTTTTGTTATAAATAAATATTATATTCCAGATTTAGCCATACGGCTCACACTCCCTCTAAGGGGAAAATTCACTCATCCCAGATACCTACGGTATCAAAAAGATTGAGCTCTGGTGGGGCTCTTTTAGTGTTATCTAGCCCTAGGTGACTTGGTATGCTGGAGTATCTTCCAAAAATTTTCGTATACATCTGGACATCGCAAGGAGTACAGCTTTCTGCGTGGCCTTATAGATTTGTTCATTTAGCTGTTTTAAGTTATCTAGGAGGTTTTTGGAAATAACACCAGTAGTAAATAGAACAAATGTACTGTCTGGGTACTTTACATTCTCTATTTTCTCCTGATTTCTATTTTTAGATTTCTGTAATTGGCAATCTTTTCGTTGTATTTTTAAATAAGTGTTGTTTTCCTAGTAAGTTTATTAACTAGTATGAGATCCGGTCTATTATATACCACTGGTGTGGTTGGTTTGTGAGTACAGTGCGGTCCCAGTATAGCTTGTAGTTGTCATTTTCAAGCATTCTGTGAGGGATGTATTGATAATAGGGTAGATGGTCGGTTTGGAGAAGTCCCACTTTGCCAGCTTGTTCATCGTGGGTAATCGTTCCTACTGAGTCATGGCGTTCTTTATAATCAGTATCGACAAACGCCTGGCAGCCCGCTGTAAGGTATTGGATGGTTTCTTGGGCTTGGCATCCATATCAGCATTTATCATTTTGGACTTGAGGATCTTTAACAATATATTTCAGGTAATTTTTAGTTGGAATAACCTAATCCTAAATGGCAAGAGGAAACCCTCAGTCTTGGGAAACATCTTTCCTGTTGCCAACCAATAGTTCGACGCTGTATTCTCGATATATTCTTGCCTGATCTCATTGAGACGTCGCCCATGCAGAGGTTTACTCATCCACGTGCGCATTTTCTCTTGTTTAGTCAGGTGCATTATGCGCATTTATTATTATTATTATTATTTTGGTAACTAGTTACATCCATTGTTGGTATTTCTGAGTTATATGTTTATATTTTCACTTGTCATTTTGTTATTAAGATGGAAAGTCGCCGATTCAATTTTTTTTTATTCGACTTCAGTCTCCATTTCTTAAAATAATTGTATAAGTATTTCAAAATTATTATTAAGGACTTCTTCTGCTTTGGAGACAGGCTTGTATCTAGTGGCCAGCTCTAAAGCTTGAACAGAGAGAGGAGCAAGTACTGAGCTTTGTGGAAACCCATTATTGATGAACCTTGGTTTATTATCTCTGCGTTGGTAGTTACTTGGACATTTCTGTTACTCAATATATTTTGAATTAAGCGTACCATTGCATGGCAATGAATGACTCTTAGCAGCTTGTAGAGTATATCCTATTTCCAGGCAGTGACATAGGCTGATAGTAGGTCCAGAAATAAAGCACCTTTTTTCAGTTTCTGTTAAAAACCAGCCTCTATGTAGGATCTTGTATTGTAAGTACTTGGTTAGACCAGCTACGGCCAGATCTAAAGCCTGCTTGTTTTATTGGTAATTTTTTAAGTAAAAATAGCACTAATTATGTTAAGAACAAGTCTTGAAACTACCTGGGTGGTTGGCTATCAGCATGTTCGAGAAAGGCGATTTTTCACATTTACTTTCCAAGGTATGTGGTATATCTGGACATTATGAGAATGTTCAGAGTAGTTGTAACGATACAATTAGAATAGATGTAAACAATAGATCAATACATATAAATCTAAATATCTTTTCTTGCTTTATACTAATTTGTAAAGAACAATTTTTACTGAATATTCACTAACACATTGCAACCATATGTATATCTTACCTGTAATTGAAACCTTCGCAAGCAAATATTTTTTCATCAGCACATTCCTTTTGGCATTCTTCGACACTCTCACAGGATAACGCTCGTCTAACCAGTCCACGCGATATCCTTTTTCCAGCTAGCACTCTTCTGAAACAAGCTAAAAACATACTAAGTTAAATGGTTTGCAATGTCTATTAATTAAAAGTAGAATAATATCAGATAGAGGCAGAACCATTGGGTTCAGTATAAAATCTATGATATTAGAGGTGTTTATCCGATGTATATTGGCTATTATCATCGTTAGTGGTGCTATAACCAAGTTGAGTCAAGTACTTTCTAAGAGTATTACTGTATTTGCTCCTATTCCTTGTAGGCATTCAGCTTGTCATCAGTTGAGGGTAGCTTTCACTGTCTGTATCTAGGGTATCTAGATACTAAATCTCCTGCCCAGCACAACAGGCGTCTAATTTTTATTGCAGCGATTATATCTTTGCCTCCAGGTATTTCTTGTTTAGTGCTAATTGTATTGCTCAAAGCTTTATCGATGACATCAGATTCGATTACATTTCCCAAAATTTTTCTGAGGATTTTTCTCTAGAATAATAATGGTCTGTTTTCATCTAAGTTAAAAAGCATACACGTCAACCCCGTTCTTAAGAACTGGAAGTCTATCACGACTTTTAATTTTTCTTGTTTTCTTGACACCTTTTCTAGGGTGTTAGTGATTAGTCCATAATAACTTTCCAGAACCATTTGCCAGAACTTGCAAGCGATATTCTTCGTTTTATCAAAGAAACGATTTGGCAATTATATAAAATATAAATATTTTTCTGTATTTTTATTTACTCACGTTCAGGAAATCAGTTCGTTAAAAGTTCTTGCTTAGATGAACTGCTAGAAATAATTATATTTTTATAATTATTTCTTTCGACGGAAAAAAATTAATTTCACGTTTACAGCTTCTATATAGTCGCTCTGAGGAATCCTGATAGTCCTTATAAATATTTTTGTTCTTAGACATCGGGGTTCAATATCAACAGAATAGGCCAAGTCGTAATTTAAGGAGATTTAAACCCCTACATAGGAAATCTACCAATACCTAGAATGGGAACTTTTGACGACGGAAGTCGACAAATTGAGGTGACTATTTGAACATTCCATTCCTCGATTTTGTCCGTTGAGGAAAAGATTCATTGAGAAAATCAGTAACAGTGACAGAGCTATTAGTATGACAATCATCCTATTAAAGACAAATAATTTATATACTGTGGAAAGGAGGAATTTTATGCCGTAAAATTTCCTTTAATGACACATGAACTGTCTTCGTGCTATTGGTGCCATATCACGGATATAGTTTTTGAGGAAAGTATATTCGTACAGAGATACTTAAATATTTGTTTTTCCATTTAGAAAGACATATGTTTTGTTCACAAATAAAACACAAGTTTTCGAAAAACACAAACATTAGGATAGGTCTCTTGGTAAAATATGATCAGTATGATAGTTGTGATAAGACCAATTTGCGTGATAAGCACTGTTTTTTAACATTGTGCCAACGTGCGAGTTTCGATGATGTAAGTATGAGCATGAAGCTATATGGTTATATGATATAATTATGAGTCCTTTCAAACACTTAGACCTCCTAAGAGAGGTCCATTATATGACCCCTATCATACGCAATAGGGCCATAAGGACCTTGTCTACAGCGTTTCTGGGGCCCAGGCTGTTCCGGGCTCCCATACCTGCAGTAATCAGCAGGAGCTCCAAGTCTAAGCCCTTTCTTGTCACTACAAAGAAAGCCACATGTCTCTCTAAGGATAACTACCTCATGTGACTCGGTTGCATAAAGATCGGACCCAGGATCTACCACCTCTGGTAGGCCAAGTACCGAGCACTTCCAGAGGATACCTATGTGAAGAGGATGAAGCTACATACCAATAGAATGTATGAGTCAAATCAAATAATATTAGACCACCAGTCATGAATGATTCACCATCATTTATATACTAGTGTTCAAAAGTGTTAAATAAATGTGCAATGTGCAAAAATAAATATCGCGGCTAATTCTCAACGCCTGAAGAAATGTTTGATGGGTTTAAAACGAATGTTTTGCAGTTTGATGTTCGAACATAAAAAGGGGTTCGAATATTGATCGAACAATGGTATTATTTTTAGAGATTTTAGTTCTCTACCCCAAAAAGTTTACTAGCTAATATTATACTGACACCTTGTACCTTGAACCAAATCTGGAATGGAAGGAAAATTCCACTGCCAAAATTTACTCCTAATAAATGTTTAGTTAAGCATTTATTATTCAAATTATGCCATGCAGCGATATAGTATAGAATGAAAACTTAACAAACAGTAAACTAAAAAACTATTACATAAAATTACTACTATTAAGTATAATAATTTATAATTTTGCATAGCATTTTCAATGATTTTCCTTGCCTTTCCGGATCTATGAGGGTTTTGGTCATTAAACAAATTGTTAATAGAGAAAAAAAATTGTTCACATTTCAAGGAAACAACCAATTAGATATATGCCCATCTTAATTAACCTTGAAACTCTTTTTGTTCGCTTCAGTGCTTGTGCACATTTTCCTTTCTATGGTAATTTGCTCATGTAGTTTTTGTTTATTAGATGTTAAAAAGCAATACAACAGTATTACCTTTGTAATCGTTGTGAGTAATTGCTAAATCACTACTGTTTACGGAAAATTTATGTAGTCAATGATGTAATAAACAGGGATTTATTTTGGTTAATATGTTGAATACAGTAAAAATGGTTTAACTAATTGACATTAGGAAGGAGGAAATAAATTGAGATTTCTCAATTAGTCATAATAACTGATGTAATAGTGATAGATGAAGTTACAGAGCCACCGTGACTCATAATTTTAAATTGGACATTATACCAAGTTAGTGATATCTCGTACATACCTTATCTGAACATGCCTTATCAACCATACTAATTTTGTTTGGGTTTGAGTTGATTTTGATAGATTAATCAAATAAATAATAAAATTATAGTTTCACATTTAATTAATAAGGATTCTTACGTTTGCCTCTGGTTATTTGTCAAAAAAATTGATGAACTATTGAAAAATAAGGCTATTATCGAGCACAAGTTAATTAAATCTAGCCCAAGTACTTTCGCTTAAAATAGCATCTTAAGGGGCATCTGAAATAAGCCAAGAAAACGTTGGCCAGATATATCAGACGTACTATCAGACCAGATATATCAGACCTAGAGAATTATAGACCGATAAGTCTGTTGTCACATCTCTACAAATGGTTTACCCAAGATCATCACAAAACGTTTAGAACGAAAATTAGATTTCTATCAGTCTAAGGAGCAAGCTGGGTTTAGGAAAGGTTATGGAACAAATGACCACCTACAAGCACTTAAAATACTAATTGAAAAATGTGTTGAATATAATAAACCACTCACGTTGATTTTCATAGACTTCAACAAAGCTTTTGATACCGTGGAATTACCGGCAGTATTAGGAGCATTAGAACAAAGCCGAGTAGACTATAGATATACAAATTTGATAAAACATATATACAACAACGCAACAGCATCTGTTAAACTCCATGACTTTACCGATAAATATAGAATTGAGCGAGGAATTAGACAGGGACGACACCATCTCCCCCAACTATTCACTGCAGCTCTGGAATATGCCTTTAAAAAACTAGATTGGGCTAAAAGGGGAATAAATATTGATGGTGAATACTTAAGCCACTTGCGCTTTGCAGATGATATTGTCATTATAGCCGAGAGTTTAAATGAAGCTCACAAAATGATGGAAGAACTAAAACAGGCAATAGAACAAATAGGCCTGAACATAAACTTTGAAAAAACAAAATACATGACCAATTTAGTTCCAAGTGATGTTATGAGGGTAGATGGGAACGAAGTACATCAGGTCTTTAGCTATATCTATTGAGGGCATGAAATTAGAATAGGAAAAGACAATCAAACTTGTGAGATCCAGCGTCGCATAGGCTTGGGATGGGCAGCATTTGGCAAGATGCGAGATATTCTAAAAGGAACGCTACCGATTTGCTTGAAGAAAAAGGTTTACAACCAATGCATACTGCCAGTAATAACATATGGTTCCGAAACAATAACTTTAACCAAACATTCTGCAAATAAATTGAGAGTAACCCAAAGAAAAATGGAAAGAGCAATGTTGGGAATAACTAGAAGAGATATGGTACCAAATAGGATAGTGAGAGAGAGGACTAAAGTGACAGATGTCATAGAAAAAATTGCACAAGCCAAATGGAGATGGGCTGGACATATAGCACGTTTAAATGATAATAGGTGGACCAAAAGACTCATAGAATGGAGACCTAGAGAAGACAAAAGACACCGAGGCAGACCACCAAAAAGATGGATGGACGACTTGAGAAAAACAGTCGGAAATTGGATACAGAAGGCGCAAGATAGAGAACAGCGGAAGAACATGAGGAGACCTATATCCAACAGTGATGCAAGAGGTTGAGGAATGATGATGATGATGAATAATAATTATTGTTCTTTTCTAGGCTAACTACCCCTTATTTTGTTTCTTTTATTTTCTTGCTATATTGACTTAATACATACCGGGCTAACTGATTAACGATTGCGCTTGGGGTAGGGTTGTTTCCCTTGGGTATGTGGCTGATACATTACAGTATCTTAATACTTTTTTCAAGTGATGCTTTCTGTCAACAACATTATCTAGCCTCTTTTTATTTATAGAATGATTTTATTATACATAGTAGTATGCTCTTCATTAACATTTCTTCATATATCTAATTTACCTTGAAGAATACTATCAAAATAAATTTTATATTATAAATCTATGTATTACATCAACATATTATGTTACCTTATATTTTGTAATCAAAACGTGTGAACAAGCCTTATTAAAATGTTTATTAATAAAACGGCGGAATTATTATTTTATATAGTTTACACTATAAAATGTTAATATTGTTTTAGAAAAAAATGTTCTCTTTGTTGTTTACTAACAGCTTGTTAAAAGAAAATAATATTAAAATTTCAAATTGGAAAATATTTGTCTCGTTTTTATTTTAATTTTTGGTTGCTTTCGTATATTTTTATTTTGGTAGCATAGTCGATGGGGGAACTGTTTTAAGGTGGATGTGAGAAGTGGCATTCGAATTTTTGCAGAAATAGTTAGATGATATCTTCATTAATAATAATTATTTTATCCTTCCTCTTAAATATTTTGGGAACAATAATAAAAAAATTAAACTATTTTAACGTTACTAAAAACATCAATCGACTACTTTCCTTGCTTCTAACTTTAAAACAATTCATTTTGAAGCAAAGTCGTAATGAAATAAAAATGGCGACCAATGAAATTTCTATAAGATACAGCTGGTTATAAATGTTCTAATTTATTACCTTTGCTGCAAAATAGCAATAAATACAAAAAAGAGGAGGAAACAAGCCTTTTCTTATTCAACCACTTAAATTGCACGTAGGACCTTCATAATTTGTCTATAAATCTTTATAATATAATAAAACAGTTCGCCCAATTTAACAGATTTCGCATAATAATTTTGCAATCTAATTTTTTTAAATCGATTTTTTTTTTAAATTTTGTAAGGTGGGGTAAGTGCGGCCTAAAAAATCATTAGATAAATTTTGAAGTTTTGTAAAAATTTTATTTTTTAATTATAACTTTTAGTGTTTTGTTGCTGGTTTAATTATCGGATATACAATCTATACAGAGAACCAATATAATATGAGTTATATTAGTTTCTGTTATAATGCACATTTTGTTCTGCAATGATTGTACGCTGCACTTGCCACTGATTAAAGGGCTAGCTAGTGCATATCAGGACCTTCATTTCTCGAATAATTGATACATTAAATAACCAGGCTAGTGCAATACACTTGAATATTTATACTTTTCAATGCGCTTTATAGAAATCAGCTACTTATTATAGTTTAAAAGTTACGAACTTTTATTCACTCACATATACAAAACAATAAATAAAAGAGTTCTATGGTGTTAGTAAAAATCAACTTTAATTATAAATAAATGACATACTGAATATGTAACACTAATTTATTCATTACAAAACATAAAGTTAGCTCTAGAAATTTGAAAATAACCTTATAGTAAACATTTTAGATGGCTTCTTGAACATCAACGTTACTGTCAATATAAATTAAGAATATAACGCTTATGAAGAACAGTTCAAATGGACGATTTGGTTAGGGTTTACACTTTAAAAACATCTGGCAGTCGGCTTAAACTATCTCATAAAAGATGTAGTTAGGGGAAAGTGGGAAAGGAGTACGAACGGAGCTATTTATTTAACTTTGCATCTACGATTAAAAAAAATCCCATGCTTTTTTTGTTTTTTTTTCACAATAAAATCTTTATTTTCAATATATTAAATTGTTAAATTTTGAATTTTGAAATTTAAAAAGGTATGCTATTTACAATATTCAAAGCATTTCTTTTTTACATTTTATAACTTTGAATTAAAAATAGGTTTGTTCCAACACAACGAAAAAACCGTCACATAAATTTTTATTATACTTTTTTTCTGCCCAAAAATTAACGAAATATTTTTTAAAATATTTCGTTAATTTTTGGGTTAATTCAACCAAAAATTTGATTTTCTCAGGACTTTTCATTAAGCTTTTTAGACATGTTTCCATTATTCTGCAGAAAAAACAGTGTTGTGTTTTACATTTTGTTATTTTATATTAAAAACAAAGAAGAAATTATTATATTTAGAAAATTTGGAAATATTAATTCCGGTGATTGATGACTTTATTGGTTGAATTAATTTTATAGTTAATAAGAAGAGAGTTCTTCTTATTAACTATAATATTATTTGTAGATTTGTACCTATTTAAATTAAAAATTCGAATCATAATATTTTTTTTAATAGGATTCATTTATTAAAAGTTAAAATATTATTATTTCTTTTAAAAAATATTATGAAACGCAAAAATTTAATCCTATTCTACGGCCACGCGGCATTATGTGTTCGTAGTTCTCTGGCATTATACATAAAAATATCTGTTGCATTTGTTGCCCCACTCTTTTCATATTTTAAAAGCAATAATAGCGTTGACATGACCGCTCCCTTCTCGATCCACCCTCTCATTCTTTTTCATAACGTGCGATCATCTTTTGCAAACTTTCAAACATAACAGTGAAAGATTCTTCTATAAGCGTCTATCTATATTCCTTGATAAATTTATCAGGAATACCCTGAGATTTGATAACTCTAGGATTGTTTTTTTTTCCATTGAGTTAATGCCTCGACACCTATGATCATTGGCATGGTACAGTCAGGTACCTAGTGTAGTGTGTGTGTGTGTTTGTGTGTGTAGAGTAATTGTCTTGATACTCAGCAAAGTCGACGTCATTGTCTTTGCTAAGAGACGCTAATTGTATCCGAACGTCTGCGGTCCCTCTGGTGAGTACCGATCGCACAAGGATAGAAATTATTTTCATTAATTAATTTTTAATAAACGAAAATTTCCATCCAGGTGAGATTCGAACTCACGACCTTTAGGTTTAAAGGCAGGCGGTCTTACCACTGAGCCACAGAGGGGGTTTCTAGGATTGTTTAATTTTTTGACAATATCTGTTAAACTAACTAAACAAATGTCTTCATGGTCCAGTCTAAATTCTGTGTTATTATTTTTATTTAACTTCTTATTTAGCTAACTTCATAACCGCTTCATTATAATCAACGTCTTCCAAATCATTTTCACTCATGTCATCAAATTCTGTAATTCTGTCTTCACTACTATCACTTTCCCTAGATTGATCACTTTCTTTCGAACTAATGTCCTTACGTTTATTTACTTTAATTTGCTTGGTTTGCTTGGTTCGACTGACGGTCGGTTGTTTGCGCGCTGGACTCACATATGTATTTTCAACGTTAAATGCTAGATGGCAGTAGCTAATACATTCGTAATAAAAATTTAGATAACATTGATGCACTAGTTCCGCTCACGCACTTGCCCCACCTTACCTTACAACAAAAACTAGACCATAATAGAACTTTGACAATTTTTTTACTTATAAAAACGCATATAACCTATCCAACGTATTTTATGTAATTAAAATTGGATCATTTGGACGGCCTTAAGAATGTTTTAAAATTATAAACAATTTTTTTGGCTTAAAAAAAATAGAATACCTTTTGGTATGGTTAGAGGGCCCGCTGGCAAATTTTGGGTTTGGTAAAGGGGCCGCTGGCAAATTTTTTAGAGATTTATACTCTCTTGAAACTCCTTGTACGGCTTCCTTAGACCAAGTCTGCCACAGTTTTCCTGTGTGACTTTTTTGGTTCGGGGGCGTTTCCTCCTATATTTTCCGAAACATAACCGTTTCACGACATGTACAAAAATGATACATACGCTTACTATATTTATTTGAATGGCTTGATTTCAGTGAATAATAAAAGGAAATAATATTCTCTGACGCCATAGATGGGACGGTAAGGGTGTTCCACCCCCCCCCCCCAAACATGACCGAAAAACGGTCAGTGCCAAAATGATAAATAACCAGCTAACCAGAAAAAAAGAATGGAATAATCACATAAGCAGAATGGGGAGACCCCTGTCGTCAAAATAGCAAGAAATAATTCACCAATCGGATGATTGCGCAAAAGATTGACAACCTTTGACTGAGTTATTAATCCGCCAATGAACAAGCAGAATTGCTTATAAAGAGGAAAAAGAAGAAAGAGAAGAATTGCCAACAATAGGATATGTTATAATCTTTTTTCTAAAAATACAATTGATTAGTAAATGAAGCAGTAACTTTATTTCCACAAATATGATAAAGGGCTGTATACTAGGTCTTTCCATTTTTTTATTCCATATGAAAGTATAGTACTTCAAGAGTATTCACACCAAATTTTAGGTAAATTCGAGCAATATTACCGGAATTATAGAGATTTAAATACCGCGCGGTCGGTACGTTCGATATCAGTTTAAAAATTTTAAACGCGTTATTTTTTAAACTTTGTTTTACGTGCGGTAGGGATTTTTCGACTAAAGAAGACAAAATAAGCAATGAAACTAAATAACTAATGATGGAAAGAAGACAACTACTAGCGCAAAACAAACGCTATACTCAAGAATACAGAGAACTTAATAAAACAATTAGAAAAGGACTAAAACGCGACATACAAAAATGGAATGAGCACTTACTAGAGCGAGTTATTGAAAACAACAGAGGCTTAAAATGTCTAAGACCCGCACTGGGAGTTCAAAAAATCATAAAAATTAAAAACGCCAACAATAAGGAAGAGAAGGACAAATATAAAATAACAAATAATATTGTCGAAGACTTCTACACATCCTTGTACAGCTCGCAAATCCAGCCTAATGAAACAACAAAGGAGAACGTCAAAAGAAAAATAAAAAACGTGGGATCAGAAGTACTACCAAATATAAAAGGATTCGAAATAGAAAGAGCTTTAAAAGAGCTAAAATATAATAAAGCTCCAGGACAGATGGTATAATTGCCGAGCTCTTGAAAACAAGCAAGACACTAACAATCGCTGTACTAGCAGAGCTATTTAATAGATGTCTCCATAATAGCAAGATCTCTAAAGACTGGAACGAGAGTCTAGTAATACTCTTACACAAAAAAGGGGACAAATGTGATCTGCAGAATTATAGACCTATATCGTTGATCAGTCAAGTATACAAATTATTTATGAGAATCATTAACAACCTACAAATGAATCTGTTTGACCTACAAAATGAACAATTACCAACCGGTTGAACAGGTTGGCTTCCGCAAAGGATATAGTACATCAGACCATCCGCTGACAATGAGAACATTGATAGACAAGGCAAATGAATACCAACTACCCGTATTTCTTGCCTTCGTCGACTATGAAAAGGCGTTTGATAGTATCGAAATATGGGCCATAGAACAAGCTATTAATAATTGTAGAATATATTCGAGATATATGCAACTAATACATAATATATATGAAAATGCAACTATGATAGTACAACTAGACGAAAATACAAACCCCATCCCCATTAAGAGAGGAGTGAGACAAGGAGACGTAATATCGCCAAAGCTTTTCAACCTAGCCCTAAAAGACGTCTTCAAAACTACAAATTGGTCAATTTATGGCATTAACGTTAATGGCAACAAGTTAAACCACCTCAGATTCGCTGACGACATAGTGATTATAGCGAGCACATTCGAGGAACTGCAAATTATGATGGAGGAACTAGCAGGCAGGTCCCGATACGTCGACCTAAGAATAAATATGAAAAAAACAAAAATAATGACAAATACAGATCACCCCAGACGTATAACTATAAATGGCAGTGAGATAGAACAAGTCCAGGAATATATCTACCTAGGCCAAATCCTGAAACTTGACAAAGAGAACCAAAGTGCGGAAATTACTAGAAGAGCAAGACTAGCATGGGCAGGATTTGGAAAACTTAGTTAAATACTTAAGAACCGCAAAATACCCCAATACTTGAGGAGCAAAGTGTTCAACCAATGCATCCTTCCTATCATGACATATGGATGTCAAACCTGGACCCTAACCAAGGCAAACATGAATAAACTAGCCACAACAGAAAGAACAATGAAAAGAGCACTGTTAGGTATACGACTGTCAGATAAAAAGAGAAACGACTGGGTAAGATCAAAAACAAAAGTCGAGGACATAACAACAAAAATTGCCAAACTTAAATGGCAGAACACTGCTAGACAAAAAGATCAACGTTGGAATACTACAATACAACATTGGAGACCTTACGAAAGTAAACGAACAAGAGGAAGACTACAGATGTGATGGGTTGATTACATTAAAAGAATAACCGGAACAAATTGGAAATATGTTGCTCAGGATAGAGACCGATGAAAGGAGTTGGGAGAAGCCTATGTTCAAACATGAACGAGAAAAGGCTAAGAAGAAGAAGAAAGGGTTTTTCGAGAACGAATCGACCATTTTACTGAAACTTTGCACAGTTCATCTTTATAATATTGTTTCGAGATTGAACGAAGGAATTGAAAAGAGGTTCAAAGTTTTGAAATATTATTTACCATGTTTCCAAATCTTATCGTTTTTAAAACAATTATTTTAGTACAAAACAAGAATGCGTCGACCAGTTAAGAATATCTTCGTTTAGTTATAAAGCAATACTATAAAGATGAATTGTGCAGAGTTTCAGCAAAATCGGTCGATTCATTCTTGAAAAATCGTACCTACCGCACGGAAAAACGAAGTTTCGAGAAAAACGCGTTTAGTTTTTAAACTGAGAGTGTACGCACCACCGACTGCACGGTATTCAAATCTCTATAACTTCGGTAATATTGCTTGAGTTTATTTCAAATTTGGTGTGAATACTCTCGAAGAACTTTCATATGGAATAAACAAAAAATAAATCGAGTTTTTGAAAATTTGAAAGACCTGTCTAATCCCAGAATATAAAATAAACTCAAGTAGAAATAAGAAGACTCATTACTCCAGCTTAGAGACTTGTAAAATCAAATGATTTTACTACTGTTCCAGTCACGTTAATTAAACAAGAACTACATAAGATGGGTTTAATGACCGTCTCAAAAAATGACACTCCAAAGAATAGGAATGTCTGAAAGCGAATACAGCCATGTCTTGAGTTTTGGTTTTAGAAGGACAATATTTATCACACCTATAGAAAATACGTCTATTTCTGATTCTTTAATCATCTCTCATGACAATACTACTTACCGATTATACCTTTCTATAAATGGATTTAACTGTACATAATGTAACCCTATTTTTCATCAAGAAGCAGAATGCTCTGACAATGCCAATCCAACTATTTCTAATGCTCACCCAGAAACTTCCCAAAACATATTAACTACACTAAATGCATCTAATAACCAAACAGAACAAACTATGAAAACTGACGACAACATGACAGGATCTATAAATAATACAAGTGAAATATCCTTTTAAAAACCCCAACTAAAAAGGTGCATCTAATCTTCTCCAGAAATTAACGAAAATACCCTACTGATCGCTCTCCGTAGTAAGCAAACCAAAGAAAAAGCCAAAAAGTTGACCAGAAACTCCCGCGAAAACTTCTGCTTTCTTTAGAGCCAATTAAAGAAAAATTAAAAACAGATCACCACCATTTGTCCTCAAATATACAGAAATTTGTGACTTCCTGGAAAACACACTATAGGCCAAAGATCCTGAAATAATTTCAAAAGATTATTCGAATGCAACTACCGGGCTAATTGAGATCCTTAATTTTATTTACTGTTATTATAAAAACTAATATCACTAGATTAAAAAATGAATTAAACCCCAATAATTTCTCTTTCACAGAAGAGATCAAACACTACCTCAGGCATAATTCAAACATGTCTGATTCCTTTATTTTACAGTGGAATCTGAATGGGTTTTTTATACCTTAATTAGAAGCAGTTTTTTATACCTATTTACACAGAACGTTTATTTCAATAAATGGACAAATAAAAATTTTAGCATTAACCCTAAAAGCACTTGGTGTAATGTTCCAAAAGATACTTGATGGTAAAGTGGTACTTTTTTAAAGAAAGTATTGTTTACAATATTTGGAACATGCTTATAAACATTATTTACCTATAGAGCAACTGATTTTTTAAGAGTTTATATTAAAGTGTTGTCGGTTAAATATAGTAACATTCTGTGTTAATAAATTTAAAAGTAAACAAGATATAATTTAAACTACACATATAAATAAATATTAATGAAAAACAATTTAATTATAAATATTAAGAAGAAAATAAATGGTACCTTTTGCATCTTCCACAATAATAATTGTTGCTTGTATGCCACAGATATACCCTATAAAAAATATCACAGAAGAACTGAACACTTTCATTTTCGAACTTCCCGGAAAACTATCACGTTATACTTTTAAAACGCATTATAAAACCTAACTTATCTTTTCGATTTTACTGGCACTTCACCACAGTGTTACGTTAGCACGAAAAACTATTTAATTAGTGTAATGTCTCTGTTGAGATCTTTGCAACTGAACCTTAAAACAATGGACTATTGCAACTATATTGTTTGTTGGAAATGTGCAAAGAGATTTTTGTATGTTACTGGGAACCGTGTGTATCTATTTTACTTTTTATGCATTCAAATCAAGGATACACGTGGTATTTGACAGAATTTTATTAGTTATCCCTTCTCTAGTACTTTTTTTGATGAGGAGTGTCACTATTTGTGTTTAATGACAATTTTCTGCAATTACCTTTATTGCAGTTATAGTAAAAGGAGATATTTGAAAACGAATTATTGGAATAGTACAGTGGATTACATAAAATAACTTTTTGATATTAAGTTAAATATATGTACATCAATCTTGTTCGTTAAATTTAATTGTAATAAAGGATAGGCATAAAAAACAAGAATACATATTTAGATATATCATCATCCTTGGTGCTACAGCCCTTTACAAGAGCCTCGACCTTCCCAAGTCTAGTGACTTGGATAGAACTGACGTCAGTCAGTTCTATCCATTGGCAACTGTTTCCAGTTTGCTGCGCCTATTTTTCTACCATCTTCATCTACACCATTCCTTCATCTGAGTTTTGGCCTACCCCTACTTCTACCTCCCTCAAGTTGCGACATAAGGATTCTTCTAGGAGAGTTGTTCTGCTGTGATCTTATCAGATGATATTTTTATAAGAGATAGTACGTCTTTACCACCAAATATATGTTTATATCTAGTAGTAGTCGTAGTTGTACCTTCTTCTCCAAACAGCATTTTCACAGATGGAACCTAATATTCCTTTCAGGATCCTTCGTTCAAATATAAGCAGGAGGTTTTCATCTTACTTAGAAATGGTCCATGTCTCCGATCCATATGTCAACACTGGTTGGATAAGGGTTTTGTATATGGTTATTTTTATTTTTTGGCTTAAGTTTCTGCTTTTTATATGTCTACCCAATCCAAAATACCATTTGTTTGCTAGGATTATTCTTCGCTTGATTTCTTTCGCCATGACGTTCTTCTTGGTGATCAGGGAGCCTAAGTATGTGAATTTGTCCACCACTTCAAAGGCAGAGTTATCAACCGTGAATTGGTGACCGATGTTTCTGGCTCTATTGTTAGGTGTTGATGCCGTTATCTTAGTTTTATCCTCATTTACTTGCAGGCCCATATTTTTTCAGGCATTTGACAAGGTGGTATACATTTCTTCTAGCTTGCCTGTTGTGCGGGCAACTAGGTCAATATCATCTGCATATGCCAAAATTTTTAGATGATTTATTAAAAGTGTTTCGTCTGTTTTCTATTTGAGCATCCCTGACCGCTTTTTCCAGAGCTATGTTGAAAAGGAGACATGCCAGCGCATCTCCCTGTCGCAGCCCAACATGCGTTTCAAATGCCTAAATTGTTCGTCCTGTATTTCGACTTCGCAAACAACTTTACGCTTTCTAGCCTTAACCAATCTTATCAGTTTATCGGGGATGTGAAATTCATCCATGACTGCATACAATTTATTTCTTATGACACAATTATAGGCCGATTTAAAATCTACGAAAAGATGGTATGTGTCGATATGAATTCATGGTTTTTTCCAGTATTTGCTTAGACAAAGATCTGTCTGTTATTGATATCTCCAAGAAGCTCCTGAATATGCACTCAGACGACCATATAAAATACTCGAAAATATTTTGTATACTGTTTTAAGGAGGGTTATTCCCCTATAGATTCTACATTCCAATTGATCATTCTTTTTTTGTACCAGGCAAACGATCCCAATACACCACTCTTCCGGGATTTGTTCCCCATTTCAGGCTCTCAGTATGATCCTTAGTAACATCACTTCCTGGAGATTTATTATTTTTTAGGTGTTTTATTGCATCCCGTATTTCTTGAATTGGTGGAGGCTCCAATGCTTGCTCCTGGGGGTGGTTGATTTGGATCTTCTACTTCCATAGTAAGTAGTTTTTTATAGTGTTCAACCCACATTTTTAATACTCTTTCTTTTGTATTGAGTATATGCCCCTCCTTATCCTTACATAGTCCGATCCTTGGTTTAATTTTTTTTCTTACATTATTTAGATTTTTATAGAATTTTCTTGTTTGATTGTCCTTTTTTAATACTTCAAGTTCTTCCAATATTCTATTTTCATAAGTTCGCCTTTTTCCCCGATGTATGTACTTCTCTTCTCTTCTGAGATCTTTATATTTTTGTTCTTTTTTCGAGTTTTTTCTTTGCTGCATCTGTTTATATGCATTGTTCTTTCTTCTTCCTTTTTTAGATATATATTCAAATAAAAAATAATTTTCACTGTCTTCCTTATTCAATAACTTCCATTTTTGTCATTCAATCCACGCCTCCCATATCTCTTATTACTCGTCTGTATCGTTTTTTAGGATAACCTACGTTGATCTAATTTGCCTTCTACATATAGAACTTCATTCTGTTATTGTCTATACATCAGCTAACTATGGTCTTTTTGTTTACCTGTCCATACCAGTATAACATGTTTTCTTCTAGATATTTTACTAATTTAATTAGAACATTTTATTGCCTGTTTTCCAATGTAGAAGTAATTGACCTTTTTAACACCTACAGACTGGACGATTTACAATTTGTGGTGTTTATTTTTTAATAGATCTAACTGTCTTTAGATCATATAGTCCAGGGATATAAGTTTTTTCTCGTGACATTAAACCCACCAGGCAAAGGACACTGGACATTGAAAGCTGGACATTGAAGCAAGAACACATAAATAAATTACAGTCCTTTGAAATGTGGAGTTACAGGCGGATGCTTAGAATAGCATGGACACAGAAGAAAACTAACACGGAAGTATTGCGAGATTTGGACAAAGAATGCGAAATAATTGGAAACATAATGAAGGGACAGCGATATAAACTGCTAATACTGATAATACAGGGAAATATAAGAGGAGGAAGGAGTATAGGAAGAAGAAGAGTGTCATGGTTGAAGAATTTAAGGGACTGGTTTAAATGCAGTTCTATAGAACTCTTTAGAGCAGCAGTAGATAAAGTAAAGATAGTGATGGTGATTGGGAGACCGTACTTAAAGAAGAA
Organism: Diabrotica balteata; assembly: GCA_918026665.1. Taxonomy (NCBI): domain Eukaryota; kingdom Metazoa; phylum Arthropoda; class Insecta; order Coleoptera; family Chrysomelidae; genus Diabrotica; species Diabrotica balteata. The sequence continues at coordinate 44,879,101 of OU898277.1, forward strand.
GAAGGCAAAGGACAGTTGTTTTGAGTATTGTGGACCTCTATAAAAATAACCCATATATTTTTGGGTTTAACACATTTTCAGTTATTAACAAATTAAGGTAAAAAATGGCCAATTTTTACTATTTTCGTGTGTTAGCAAAAGTGAAGCACTCGAAACAAATTTGAGAGTAATAATCGTATAAGTCATATAAAAACCTTCAAACTGGCATTTTTGAAATGTTCCTATCCTTATTTATTGTTTAGAAAATTGCAAAATAAGTAAAAAATTTCGTTTTTTTATAAATGTTAATACTTTTGTTTTAAAATGGTTCATATTTAAAATCTTCATGTTACATGGAACGTTGGGTCTTGTAGTGCTTATAATATGATCAAAATCCTCAATTATTTTTTTTGCAACAATAAATCAAAGATAATGAACTAACAGTAATTCTACGGATAGCTTATGAAAGAAAAATGTTTATTCTATAAATATTATTTAAAAGAAATAGAGAAAATTGATTTTAAATATTGCAAAATCAGTTTCAACAAAATATTGCAAAATCGATTTTTTGCTTATAACCAATTAAAATAATTTTTTAACTATTGCCTGCAGGAAAATTATATTAAGAAAGCTTTTTTCAGGATTGCAACATGTGTGCAACACTTAATTCATTTTCCAAAACCAATTCTACAGACAAATAAATGGTGCCACAATGGGCTCTCCACTATTTCCTGTAACTGCCAATATCTTTATGGAAGACTTCGAGAACCGAGTACTATCCGCATCAATGCTCAAACCCAAATGTTTTCTACGATATGTAGAATGAGTTGATACATTCGTCATTTGCCCCCACAGCATGGATGCTTTGGTGTCTTTTCAAACCCATCTGAATGGTATACATCCTAGAAAACAGCCATAGAAAACCCCGTCACCATCAACGGTATAACTAAACCGTCAGCTGTCCCCAGTAGCAGAAGTGCAGTGCTTAGTAAACAGTGTAGTAGTTTCTGCGAGCTTAGGAGACTTGCCCCTGCAAACCCTGAAGAAGACATCAGAGAGGATGTCGAAAGCTCGGCGCAGTAGCAATCGACACGTATTAATCATAGCTTTAGGTTTATATATATATATATATATATATATATATATATATATATATACGGATATCTTGGGTTTAGTAGTCAATATTGGCCTTTCAGTGAAACTCTTTTAGGTTTGTTAAGCTTTCGAGTTTATTGCACTCTTTTTCAAAACATACTATAAATTAACATAAAAAACTACATTAGAAAAATGAAGTTGTTATATATTCAATAGGCTTACCCTTGTGAGGATTGTGTTTTAAAATTGGCAAAATTATTTAACATTATGACATTATTAAATTTGATTTTCTTTTTCGTTCTGTCAAAACTTATTACTAAGGTTTACATGTCTCTTCTATTTTTTATGTTTATTTTAGGTTAGTTTGACAGAGTATCACACTTAAAGGCCAATATTGACTACTAAACCCAAGATATCCGTATATATTACTCACATAGTCACTAAAGCCCTTTCTAAAAAAAAGAAATATATATATATATATATATATATATATATATACATATATATATATATATATATATATATATATATATATATATATATATATAAATATATATATATATATATATATATATATATATATATATATATATATACCTTACATAGAAACTTTAGCAAATATATACAGACAAGCAAAAGCTAAGGTAAAAATTTATGAAAACACTCCAGAATTTCCCACTACTAGAGGCGTCCAACAAGGAGACTCTATATCACCAAAGCTCTTCACTGCAACTCTAGAAAATATATTCAGCAAAATGAACTGGCAAAACAAAGGCCTATGCATTGATGGAGAATACCTCAACCATCTAAGATTTGCAGACGACATCGTTCTAATTGCTAAAAATCCTGCAGAACTACAAGAACTTATAAGCGACCTAAATGCAGCTAGCAATGAAGTTGGCCTAAAAATGAACTTGACAAAAACAAAAACCATGTACAACGAGCTAGTGGATGTCCAAGATGTAATAATAAATAATACTGCACTGGAGACAGTAGAAGAGTATATATACCTTGGACAATTAATACATAAATCTGGCTCATTACTCCCAGAAATCAACAGAAGAATGAAACTGGCTTGGGCAGCTCTTGGTAAAAATTCAGTTATATTCAAATCTAGGATGCCACTCCACCTGAAGAAAAAGGCATTCGATCAATGTATACTACCAGTCATGACATACGGCTGCGAAACTTGGACACTAAAGAAAGATATAATAGCTAAACTCAAAGTCACTCAAAGGTCAATGGAGCGATGCATGTTAGGTATAACCAAGAGAGATCGAAAAAGAATAGAATGGATCAGACAGAAAACGAAGGTCACTGATGTAATCCACCGAATAAAATCTTTAAAATGGCAGTGGGCGGGACATTTAGCAAGAAGAACTGACAATAGATGGTCCACTAGAATTACTCTGTGGTATCCAAGAGGCGTCAAGAGACCAAGAAGACGTCCAAATTTAAGATGGGACTATGACATAAGGAAACAAGCCGGTACAACATGGCACAGAAAAGCGAATATTAGACAGTCGTGGGCAGATATGAAGAACGACTATGTAAGGGAGGCTGCACCATAATTGGTAGAATACGCTGATAATGATGATGATGATGATATATATATATATATATATATATATATATATATATATATATAAAGTACTTCCAAAGTAGATAACAATCCTCTCAAATGGGATATAATCGGCTACACTATTATTTAAAAATCAAAGTACCCCGATGTTACATAATAAAGGATAGGTTAGGATATAGAACGGATTTCCCTTTTACTATGGCATATTTTTTGTCTAGTAATTCATACTGCCGATACAATGTAAAATGTCTTTTTAGGCAGTGGTGTTCATAGATAAGGATTCATTTTAGATTAAAAGAAAATTAAAAGGAAAATATTGAGATTGTTTTATTTGAGTTAATACTTTTATATTTGGTTTATTGTATAGTATTAAATTGTATATTGTATAGTAGTTTTCACGCTACGTCTCATTGTACGTTTTGTTGGTCATATAAAACGTACGACAAAACGTACGTTTTGTCCAGTGTATACACACTATGTGTTTCCTTCCGACAAGACGTACGTTTTGTTGTTTACATGCAACGTTTTATTGTATAGGATTTGTCCTATCCAACAAAACGTACAATAAGACGTAGCGTGAAAACGGGCCTTTAGATTTTTGTAGAAATATCTCCGGAATGTTGTCTATAACTAGGATTTATATATGCTTTAGCTGAAAACGTTATGGAATGTTCTGAAAATATTTTAGAACAAAAAATCTTGTTTTTAATTAAATTTCGTATTAAATGTTGGTGGCATAATTAATAAATCATGCAAACTAATAATATTCAGAGCTCATAAATGAAAAATCGCAAACAAGTGGTAAAAATAACGAATTTGGAACTTTTTAGAAGTTTGATGCAGCATAAATTATTTGTTATATAAACCACTGTTTTTTTTATCTATACGAGTAAAAGAGAAAACAAATCTTCAAAGCCTTAAAAAAATAATGTAGGTTATCTTATTTTTTTTATTTACTGAAATCTGTTTTTTCGATAAAAAATATTAGTTTATTTAATCTTTCGTTATAAACATTGATGCAATTAATTACTATTTTAATGAGAATAAGCCACAATTGAAATTTAACGTAAATTTATTGACGTTTCAATTTAAGAAAATTCGTCCTTGGAGGAGAAACATTATTTGTTAACAACTGTTTTTTTAAAAAGTGATTTTACCTTATCGTTTATAAATAAGGAATTTTCAACAATCGACGGAATAGAACAGAACAACTTAAAACGCGATCCTACAGCATACAGAAGGAATAATACGAAGAAAATAATAATACCATACATAAAAGGATTATTAGAAAAACTTAAAAAGATAGGAAATAAATTCAACATTTCAACAACATTCAAAACAACAGACACATTGAGATCTATTTTATCTAAAACTAAACCTCACAATAAACAAGAAAGAACAAAGAATTGTATTTATAAAATACCCTGTGAATGCGATCAGTTTTATTTAGGTGAAATATCAAAGCCAATAAATCTTAGAATAAGTGAAAATCAATCTTACATTATAAATAGAGAACTTAATAGATCTCAAATATATAAACAGGTATGGAAAAATGGAACAGGGGTCAATGGAACGATTCAAGTATAATCTCAAAAGAAACAGATGGTAAAAAGAGAAACATCAAAGAAGCTGCTCTAATTATGCTAAATGAGACCAATTGTGTCGCAAATTCCCGGCAGAATGCAGTAGGATCTGGTTACTCATATTAAAGGAGGAAGTTAATAAAAAGAAAATACCACTGTTAGTAATACATTGAGGATACATCATTTATGATTTTTAAATAACAAACATATAAAATCAGAATTTTGGTGTTTGTTGAGAGTAAACTAAATGTAAGACCAAATACTTACCATGTCGGGATATTATTATGAGGTTTTTCCTGATTTTTTCCTCATGATTTATTATGGAATCACTAACAGGAGAATTTTACTGTCATCATGGCATGTGGTTGTATTTTGAAAGACGAATCACATGCTATGATATTTTCTGAAGGATATTCTCAAATTAAAGTTGATTTTATGTAATCGAATGAACTATTCTAACCTAACGCAACACAGTAATATTGGCAATATCATTTTAAATTAGTCTACTTCAAAATGTATAATATGTCTGAATTGTCAATATAAATATGTCAGATAAAATTAAATTATTAGAAGAATTTTTCACCAAGTAACAAAAAATAAAATTTGTTTATTTTGTTTTTTTTTGTTTAAATTTGTTTAAACTTATTTTAAACTTTAATTGTACCTTATTCCCAATAAAATAGTAATTACTTTAAGATGCCACAAGAAAATAGCTTCAGAAAAATATTGATATAATTTTTTCAAATTGTCAATAATTGTCTAAAAAATTATTAAAACAATTTTAATTTTTGTTTTTAAAAAGTTATTTTAAGATCTAGATTCTAAAAAATAATAAAGCTCCAGGACACGACAGTATAATTGTCGAGCCTTTAAAAATAAGCAAGATACTAACAATTATTGCTATACTAACAAAGCCATTTAATAGGTGTGTCCATAATAGCAAAATCACTAAAGACTGGAGGGATAGTCTAGTAGTAGACCTATATAAAAACCAGGACAAATGTGACCTAACGAATTATATACCTATATCGTTGATCAGTTGAGTATACAAACTGTTTATAAGAATTAATAGCAATCGGTTGGACAGACTGGCTTGCTCAAAAGAATATAATACACAAAAAATATATAGTTTTAAACAGATTTTCAAAAATTGTTCCACTTTTCATATCAACCAAATTATTCCACGAACCCTATAAATTCTTTCTTCAATACCGTTGACAATAGCGAAACCCTTGAAACCTTAGGAGTGAACTCTTAAGTAAATTAATTACTGTTAAACTGGGAATAAGCCACAATTAAAGATAAAAATACGTTTATTGACGTTTCAATTTCCACTTCGGAAATCGTTCTCAAAATACAAACAGTAAATTAAACAAATTTTGTTTTTTTGTTACATAGTGAAAAATTCTTCTAATAATTTAATTTTATCTGACTCATTTATATTGACAATTCAGACATACATTATGCATTTTAAAGTAGACGACTTTAAAATGATATTGCCAATATTGTTGAGTTGCGCTCCTGGGACGACTTTACTTATAAGATAGTTCATTCGATTACATGAAATCAACTTTAACTTGAGAATATCCGTCAGAAAAAATCATAGCATGTAATTCGTCTTTAAAAAGAGAAACACATGATATACTGACAGTAAAATTCTCCTGTTAGTGATTCCATAGTAAATTATGAGGGAAAAACCAGGAAAAAAACCTCATAATACTATCCCGACATTGTAAGTATTTGTTCGTGAATTTAGTTTACCTTTAACAAACATCAAAATTCTGATTTTATATGTTACGTTATTTAAAAAACATAAATGATGTATCCTCTATATGTTACTGACTTACTAATACTGGTATTTTCTTATTAACAACTTCCTCTTTCAATATTGGTAACCAGATCCTACTACATTCTGCCGAGGAATTTGGGACACAATTGGCCTCATTTAGCATAATTAGAGCCGCTTCTTTGATTTTTCTTTTTTTACCATCCGTTTCTTTTAGGTCTACATTTGAATGATTCCATTGAACCCTATGTTCATTAAACCATGCGTGTTTACAGATTTGAGATCTATCAAATTCTCTATTTTTAATATAAGATTGATGTTCACTTATTCTAACATTTAATGGCCTTGATGATTCACCTAAATAAAACTGATCGCATTCACAAGGTATTTTATAAATGCAATTCTTTGTCCTTTCTTGTTCATTGTTAGGTTTGGTTTTGGAAAAAATAGATCTCAACGTGTTTGTTGTTTTGAATGTTGTTGAAATGTTGAATTTATTTCCCATCCTTTTAAGTTTTTCTGATAGTCCTTTTATGTACGGTATTGTTATTTTCCTTGATTTTATTTTAGCTTCAGAACAATAACTCTTAAGTAGGAATGCAATAGACATGTGCAGAGCATGATTGTATTGGTAAGCAACACAAAATTTCCGAATATGAGTACGTGGTGTAGTTTTGTTTTATGTACCATCTCAAACTACATAGCCTAATGAAGTCGTCGGTTAAAATTAAATTACCAGACAATTAATTGAACAGTAGTGCTCTAATTCAGTTTTTTCTTGTAAGTCATTTTGTTTATAATGTCAAGTAACCTTATAGTGTTTATAACATCTAAAAAGCTACAAACTTTTTGCAAGTATGAATGCCGCCATTGTTATTTTTTACTTACAAACTTACACTATTATTTTTTGTAGAGAAATGAGGAAGCTTTTAAAAAACAAAAAAAAAAATAAAATGTATTCTATTAAATCAATGAAGTAGCTAACTTCTTTTATTTACCAACATAAATGACCAATTAAACCTTTGAGTTCACCTGCGGAACACATTTCAAGCGGAACATACTTCTTCTTAAGGTACCTTCTCCATTACTGCAGGTTGGCTATAACTACAGCAAATTGTTCTCTATCTTGAGCTATTCTTAGTATGTAATGTGTGTCCATACTTGTCCAGTCTCTTACATTCTTCAAACAGGAGCATTTTCTTCTTCCTGGACCTCTTCTTCCTTTCACTTTCCCTTCCATTATAAGTCGTAGGAGGTTGTATTTTTCTCCTCTGTAAATATGTCCTAGATAACTCGTTTTTCTGTTTTTTACAATATTTAGGAGTTCTCTCTCAGTACCCATTCTTCTTAGCACCTCGTTGTTGGTCACGTGCTCTGTCCAAGAGATCTTTAGCATCCTTCGAAAAACTCACATCTCAAAGGCTTCTATACGCCTCATACTTGTAATTCCGAGAGTCCATGTTTCAACTCCGTATAGCAATATGGAATAAATAAACGTTTTTACAAATTACAAAAACAAGGAACATACGGAAATACAAGTCTTCAAATTTCCTTACGAACACACCGCACACGACCAATCCAAATGCTTTAGTTGGAGACTGGAGCGATTCCACTCACATTTAGAAGACAGTATCTAAGTGTTTCTTATGCTGCTGAAATATCATCCAATCAAGATAATCCAGGTATACACAACGTAGTTGCTGACCGCTTTAAACGTTTGAAATTTTTTTATTGCTGCCTAACTCCTTCTTGGGCAATTCACCGCCCCTCTACTATCACCAGCCTCTTGCGCATAAATAAATCAGAGTCGCCATCAAGTCAAATTAATTAGAAATTTATTGAACTATTAAGCAAAAATGGTATCTGTGACAGAATTTACACCGATGCTTTCAAAAATAAAGACTAAAGTATGACAGCAATCTACTCAGCAGATTACACAGCACATTGCATTCATTTACAAGAACGTTCTCTGCTAACTGTTGTAGCATTTCAAATCACCTCGTATATGTTAAAACACCGAAGAATATTTTCAATGTATTTCTATTTCCTATCGTACATATTAAAACACCAAAATATATATTTTAATCCTTTTCCATCGTTGGAATTGATAATATAAACATTTGTGGTCTGTGTATAATTTTTTAATTGCATTTTTTATCATAAAGCCGCTTTAGGATATTTTACGCGTCAAATAAATAGAAATTTTTTCGTTTACGTTTGGTTTTTATCGAGTTGGTAGAATGATGCCACTCTGATGATAGGAGTTAGAACATTGTTTAGTCCGAATTTTTCGTTTTTTATATTTGTAATATTTTTTCGTTATTCGTTTTTTGTTATAAGAAATAAGTGTAAAATGATTTACTCTGCAATAGATCACCGAAGTGGTCACTTCATTTTTTCGAGTCCAGATTTTTTAAAATGCTTAATGGTTTTTCGTTTTTGTCATGGAAATATAGTGTATTGTAGCATTTAAATGTGAAGTTTAAGTGAAAGTTGGGATTGAAATATTGAAAGAAAAAGATGCGGCGTGTATAATCTAAAAAGCCCGCAAAATTTCTGTTGTGGAGAGGTGAATTTAATCAAAGACAACGTGGCAGTTTTGTTGAATTAATGACCGATTTGTTGAATGTGTTGTGTCCAATGCGGAGATTTGTAAAACAGCGTTACAACAATTTAAGAGGCCCCCAGGGTTTCTCAAGAACTTGAGAAGCCGAGTTTTAAAGATTGCAGTTTGATAATCCGAGGCCCGAATCCAGTGCCCAACTTTCAAAGAATCGTCTATTTGTTTTCCCTGGTCATTTCAGACCATTTTGAGTGAGACGCATTTGTGTTTGTTTGCAGTGCTTTAATACAATTCTAATCCTAAAAACTTTCTTAAAGGAAATACATCAGCCAGTGATACCAGGTACTCTTTTTGTTAAATTTTTTTAAAATAAAAATATACATTTTTCATTAATAATTGCTTTCATGACAAGTTGGAAAACTGTAGTTAATAAAATTATAAGTTCTATGGATTGGCTAATTGTCATTTCATTCTTCTTTTCAATGCAAATAATTTTAAAAATTTAATTAATATTTCAAAAAGTTAAAAGTTTTTATATTTAATTTCGAATTATGGCAGTTACTATCATATCTCTTTCGGACATTTGGTACATAATCATAAATTTTGAATTGTTTTGTTTTTATTTAAAGTTTAACCTCATTGTAAATTCCGTTGAAAAATCTAGATATTTTCAATTTAATAATAATTATTTAAATAGTTACAACTAGTTGTTGAAACCGCTACAAAATGTCGCCCACCAGCAAGTTCGTTTTTAAATCTTATTATTATTTGTAATAACTGTTTATGTTCAAGTAATAATAAACCAATACAACCAAAAAGTTCTAAACCAATGGCAGAATTTTTACCTTTAAAAATATTTTAACCTTTTTATATTTTTTAGGAAAGAAAAGCCTTTCCATCCAGCAGGAAGATTCTTGTAAACGGTGTCCTTTTTAAGTTTAAGAACCTTCTTGTGTTGTGTTGTCCAGGAAATCTCTGTAAGTACTTTTTGATTTCTCTTTTTGTAGTTACCCCTTTCGAATCCCTTTTATTCACTTACTCACGACCCAGCTCTCCAACGAAACCAAGAGTAGCCATTCACAAACGTTTCGGTTCATTTGCTTACCCTATATCCAGCCCGTTTATTATTTAGTCCTTATTTTTAACTCCCCATACGTGATATCCAATGTGGTAGTCAATATAACCGCTACACTGTTTGTCATAATAAAAGATTATGATTATGTTCTATAAGTTTTGGTAAAAATGAAAAAAGAAATATCATTATTTGAGATTCTCTCAGTTCAATAATTGCATTAAATTAACTCTTCTGTGATTATCTACCTCTTCTTCTTAAAAAAGAACTAAAATATGTCAAAAATAAGGATATTGAAGTTCACTTTATCTGGGTATCGTCACACAATGGAATCGAAAGTGACGAGGTTGTAGAAAAAATAGAAAAAATGCCTCGATTAACCCAAACGCAGAAGAAAATATAAAATCGCTGCAGACCGACTTAAAAGAATGTTTAAAAAAAATAAAATATTAAAATATGGCAGGTTACATGAAAGAACTTCCCTACCAAGCTGTACGGAGTTGATTATTAAACATAAAAAAATCCAATATTAAAAGACAGAGGAAAAAATAAGTAACCTTCACTCAACTTCGTATTGGTCATACTCGGTTAACACATGACTACTTAACAGAACTTGCGGATAAACATGTCTGTGGTATGTGTGAAAGTGTCTTAACGATAAAACATTGTTTATTGCAATGTCCCAAGTATGATATAATATACCACCAACACTGAAAAGTGCCCTTGGAAAAGACAGTGATACAAAAAATCTTTTCGCCTTCCTTAAAGAGCTTCTATTAAAAATCTAGTATTTTAGTTTCTAGAGCAGGGGTGCTCAAACTTGAACTGCTGGCGATCTACCTCAATATTTTTAGACCACTTACGATCGACTCTGAGAGACTGCAAGTGTGTGTGATGCAGGGTTGTCGTACATACACGATACACCCTACCTACCTAGGTAGGGCGTACCGTAGCATATATAGATATTAGCTTTCTGCACAATATAGGTACATTATTTTAGTTAAGGTTTGGGTTAGGTTTAGTTAGGTTCTTCTCTATAATATCAATGAAAAAACTCATAGTTATTCAAAATTGCGAGTTTATTTGTTGTTACAAAACAAAAGAGTTACATATGGTGTTAAACTTAACTAAGGAGTGGCTTTGGATATTGAAGCGTAGCACTGCATGTCCTCAGCATACTTTTCATAAGATGGTACGTAACCACTGAGTGCTAATCGCAAGCATGATGTCATATGATCGTCAGTTAGTCGATTGCGATATTTTGACTTAATTATCTTCATTTCAGAAAATGCAGACTCACACAAGTAAGTTGACCCAAAAAATGCCGTCAGTTGAAGGGCGATTTGCCTTACATTCGGATATTTATCTTCATAAATAAAACGCCAGAAATTTGTATCAGATACTGTAGCTTTGAGAGGTATATCTGATATAATCTGCACCAACTCATTTTCAACAGAACATGAGTTCATTAAACTGACTTGCTATTTCAGTAGCTAATTCCTCAATGTTTTTACATGAAAAAGGATAACTCATAAATGATGCTATATTTTCCAATTTACTGCAATCATAAAAACGCATTTCGAATTGTCCCAAAATATTTGATAATTCAGCCTTAGACGTATCATAATTCAACTGAGGAATCCTTGCTTTCAAAGACGGAAAATGTTTCAAATCCTTTCTTTTCAGTTGATCTATCATAAGTTGCAATTTACTTTTGAATGCGTTTACTGCGCTAATCATCTCAATAATAGTTTTTCCTTTACCTTGAAGCTCCAAGTTAACAGAGTTTAAGTGCATTGTGATGTCAGTCAAAAATGCCAAATCATTTAGCCCTTTTTCCTTTTTCAAAATCTGAGTGTCATCACCTCTTTCGTCTAGAAAAGCTGTTATTTCAGGCAATAATTCTTGAAACCTTTCTAGGAATTTTCCGCGACTCAACTACCTGACGTCCGTGTGAAGAACTAAATCAGTGTGTTCAGCTGACTCCCTATTTTCCAACTGCAACTGAAAGAGCCGCCGTTGCAAGCTACGTGCACGGATGGAATTCACAATTTTTGTTGCAATGCCCATAATTTCCTCCGTGTTTAAAACTTTTGAACACAAAACTTGTTGAGTTAATGCAATGGAATAAAAAAATTAAGGGAATTCTTCATTAGCTCTACACAATGCCACAAAACCATTTTTGTTTCCAGTCATTGCTGGTGCTCCATCGGTTGTAATGCACATTAATTTATACATTGGTAGCTCGCTCTTAGTTTTTAACAAAATTTAAGAAAACGTCATATATATCTTCGCTACGGGTCTTCCCCTTCAGAGGAATGATTGACAAAAATTCTTCCTTAGCCAACATGTCATTGAATACCATCCGAATAAAAATACGCAGCTGGGCAGTGTCTGTCATATCGATGGATTCGTCGAACTGTAAAGAAAAGTATGTACATTCCATGATATCATGTTTTAGTTTATCTGCGATGCGATGTCTTGACTCATGACTTCAATACGCCTTGTGACAGTCGGACGAGATAACTGAAGATTCTCTAATAGCAGACACGATTTCTGTTTTATTTTTTAAATCTCCAAATAAAGTCTCACCCGCTTCAATAAATGCTTCCTTCACCACCGATCCATCTTCAAATGGTTTCTTGTGTTTCGCCAAAATATGAGATATTTTAAATAAAACGATCGTAGCAGCTTTTGATTGTTTGGCTGGTCTTGTGAACATGGATTGTTCTTTTTTCAAACAAGATATCGAATCACTTACTTTTCGTTTTCTTAATTCACTCTGTGGCGGAAAATCCTTTTCATAGTTTTTATGAACCGTTTTATGATGCCTCTCTAAGTTACCACACTTAGGTATTGCAACTGACGCACGACAAATAACACAAATACACTTATGCTTCACCATAGAAAAGACAAATTCTTCCTCCCAATCCTTATTAAAATGATACGTTTTAGATTTCTTCACTGCACTCATTTTCCACTATTTAATAATAAACTTTGTATCGACGTAGGATCGCTATCAAGTTACAATTCAGAATAACTCCAATTCCTGCAGGCGCAACATTTATATCGGCGTGAACGAAAGTCTCGAATGTTCCCGTCAAACGTGCCGCCCTAAACAAGACTGTACTGTCTCTCGTCTAGAAACAACACGGCTTTTTTTTGACAAGTGCCGCGCGTTCCTTTGATAAAGCCACCTTTTGCCGCAAGTAGTGTTATTTTATTACGTAATACATTTTTGTAGTTGATAGAATATCATCCCAAATTTGATATCAATATCTGTCGAATTTTAAACGATTTGCGGAAAAATAGTATGTTTACCTCGTAGGAAAAGCCACATTCCTGGACTCTGTGTTGCTAAGTCTCGGTTTGCGCCTCGACTTAGCAGTCTTCACAGTCGTCCAGGAATGTTAAGCTTTTCCTACCCGGTAAACAATGTACTATTCTATCATTTATGTAGAACACTAACAACTGTACGGAAATATCATTTCCTTACAGTAAGGAAATGACATTTCCTTACAGTAAGGAAGTCCTGACTTTTTCTTCAAGAAATTTTGACAGGAATGTCAAAATTTCCTGGCGATTTGCGGAAAAAGTTTTTTTTCTTCTCGAGATCTACCCAAAAAGCACTCGCGATCGACCAGTCGATCGCGATCGACCGTTTGAGCACCCCTGTTCTAGAGAATTGAATCTACTTCTAACCATATATTGTTATAAGTCCTAATTTTGTAACACAATCCATACATGCTAATAATCATGCGTGATTAAAGTATGTAAATAAAAAAAATACACTTAAAAATGATACCTCTGAAACTGGACGTAAAAGATCCATGTGACGTTAATGTATTCTGTATATAACTTGTGGGAAACCTGATCCGGAAGAATATAAACATCTCTAACGAACAAAAGAACAAACGATTCAATGGTCAATTGATTTTTTGTAAAAGCATTTAAATATGTCAACAGTTCGACAATTTCCCCACGAAAATGGCAAAATGTTTGGTTTTACTTCCTATTTCACTTTAATGAATTAAGTCTTTAACAATGGATATTGTATTGGGTCAGTTTTAACAAAAAAATAAAAAAAGATAAAAAGCTATTTCTTTTTCAAATCTGACAATATTGTATTTTGAAGAATGTGCTTTTATAATCTTGCTAACTTGTAGTACAAATAAGATTGATAATTATTTAATAGAAGTATAGAAATGTAGTATGTCATTCTTTTTTTGTTCTATAATAAGCAATTGTTCTTTTTTGAGCTTGAGTACTTTTTGGCAGATTTTGGAGCAGGTATTTTCATTTCTTACTCTATCGATTATTCTAAGCATGATTTTTATGCTTTAGATATGAAACATTATTATTTGCAATAATATTTTGGTATTTTCTTTCTTCGCGAATATTCTAAATACGTTTAAATGTCTGCATCAATAACATATTTGACCGATTAAGTTCCAAGTACCATGTTTGGTATTTTTTTGTTTTCTTTGATGTATATATGTAATAAACTATTAAAATGTCATCTTTGTCTTTGGTTTTAAATACAAGCGCGGATTATTTACAAATAGAAAAAGTATTTTGCATTTAGACAGTTTTATCGGATATTATTCTTTTTTAGGTGCCATATTGGGTCTCCCTAATATTGGCAATTACATTGGTGACTTGTTCACGGTCTTCAGCAATTAGAAATAGTTGTGCGGTACTGCGTATTCCTGTCCAATCGCGAATGTTTTTGAGCCATGACATCTGTTTCCTTCCAATTTCTCTGCGACCCTCGATTTTACCCTTCTTGCTAAGCTGAAGAATTCTATAATAATGGTCTCCTCTAAGAACATACCCTAGATATGAAATGTGGCTTATCTTGATAGTTTTAAATGATTGACGAACGGTAATTACTCTTAGCCTAGTTGGTCTGCATCGCTTTCCAGAGCATTCGGAGCATTCACCTTGGCAAACACATTTCAAACGCCTCTAGACAATTGTAACATGTAACAACACTGATGAAATATAACAGTCGATCATTTTTTGACGAAATTTTAATTTGTGGTTACACGATAATGTTTTCATTTTCGGAAATTTTGTCTGAGTTGCTTCAATTTTGCATTTTACCTTTTTACATAAGTCTAGTTGTTCTGTAATGTAGAGAAACTCTCTCAATATTTTGTTGATCTGTCTATAGGGAAGCACTGTCATGCGGTTGGCGACACAATTTCATACATTTTGTTTTGAAGACATTCATCTTTAGATCTCCTCCTGTCGTTATGCAATATGACAGTTCCTAAAGGCTCTAGAGATTGTCGCATAAGATAGTGGGTCTAAGATTAGTGATAAATTTACCATTGATTCTCACTATAAAGTCTTTATCTTGCAAAGCCTGTTTGAAAATAATATCCCAGTAAATATTAAATGACAACGGTGATCTCGCCTCACGCCTCTTTGACTGCTTTCTGCTTCCAATATAAGTTTTAGAGTTACCCGACTAAAGCGTAGCTCTAAAGGAGCTATTCTATTCTATATATTCTATTCTGAATAGCTAGGCTATTCAAATGGACTGTTACATCAGATCGAGTTGCAAGCAGTACTAGGTATTGAGAAAATCGATATGTGTCTCGTTTCTGAAACACATTTCACTAAACAGTCATATATAAAATTTAGCGGATATAGAGTAATATCCTACTGTACACCCAGATAATGCAGCTAAAGGAGGAAACGCTATCATAACTAAAGATAACATCTTGCATCATGAGGAATGAAAATATGCAACTGAGCACATACAAGCTACAACAGTATGTGTGAAGATGACAGATAGTAACAAAATTCCAGACCTGATAGATTTCTTTATTTACAAAAATATCTCAGCTAATCTGTATATCGATGACGGCTGGAAGATGAACTTTGATCACTCACCGATAATTTTAACTATGAGTGATACTGATACAGTGATCAAAAATAAACCTTGAACACAAAATTAATCTTATTGTGCCATTAAGAAACACGAGGCAACTTGATGACGAATTAGAAGTTGTTATAAAAAATATCCAACAGGTAGTTTGGAAAAATACTCCCACAATAACTTCTAGACCAAAAAGGAACAACTATCCAAAAGAAATCAGCGAACTCATGGTAATTAAAAAGAAAGTTAAGAAAAAAATGGAACCAATACAGAATATAAAAAATTCAACAATTGTTTCCTTTTTAAGTAATTTAACAGTTGACCAGAACATAGATTATTCGTTATGGAAGGCAACAAAAAGAATGACGAGACCTTACATTAAGTTGGAAAACAGCAACTGGGCTAAAAGTAACGAACAGAAAGCAGAACGATTTGCAGATCATTTAGATAGCACGCTTAAACCCAACGACAGTTATAGTGAAGAACTCAGATGGGAAGAACCATTCCAAACCGAAGAAAAAAAAAGATGACATAATTTAGAGAAGTATCAACAGAGATAAAAGACAATTAAATCCTAAGAAATCTCCAGGATATGATATTATAACAGGAGAACTATAAAAAAAATCTATCAAGAAAAACCATAGCTGACACACCTAATAAATGCTGCTTTTAGAGTGATATATTCTCTGACTCTCGAAAGTAGCCGAAGTCATTATGATCGCCAAACAAGGTAAACCTCCTAATGAAGTGCCATTCTATTCTATCGAGCAATATCACTCCTGGTGATGTCAAAACTATTTGAAAAACTTCTATTGAAAAGATTAAAACCAATAATAGAAAGAAAAAATCTTATGCCAAAAAAAAGAAGTGTAGAAGAAAAGAAAGTCTGCTCTACAATCTTCTTTGAATGCCTCTAAGAACGTTTATGCCTAAACAGTATTCAGACATCTTAGAATCATACACTGCAAATGTATATTTCAGAGTAAAACAAGAAGAAGTGTACACCGATTTAATGGGGATCAAAGCTGGCGTCCTACAAGGGAGTGTATTAGATCCGGTCCTGTACCTATTGTATACGTGTGACATTTCAGAGCTAGAACAAAACACTATTGCCACCTTCGCTGATGATACAGCTATATTAGCGATAGGAGACACTAGTGAAAAAGCGACTGATAAGTTGTAACTATCAGTAAATATAATACATAGCTGGACCAGAAAATGGCGAATAAAATTAAATTAGACTAAATCTGCACACAGTAACTTTACAAATAAAAAAAATAGAAAATTTTCCAGTTAGAATAAAAATGATACCCAAGTTTCTTATGAAACATCAGCAAAATACTTGGGCTTCACCATAGATGCGTGGCTTCGCTGGAAAGTCCATGTCAAAAAGAAAAGAGGGGAGCTTAATATTATGAGTAGTGCCAACTCTGGGGCTCCACAAAGCAAGTAATCTACATATTATCCAGATATTTTAAAACAAAGTACTGAGGAACATTTTTTATGCTCTTGGTATATGGTATATCCTTAACAGCAATTTCCATTAGGACCTGTGTATGGAAACTGTGACCGAAGTAATCAAGAGAACAGCACCAAGTCACGAGCAGAGGCTGCATAGTCATGTGAATGTCGAGGCAATCCAGCTTCTGGACAGCACTGAACTTAAGAGAAGACTCATAAGAAAAAAACATTTGAGTTAGTGTAAATCTGTAACAGTTTAGTGTAAAAAGCAAAATATAACGCTGTGATGTTATTGCATGTTAATTGTAGTGGATTAGTTGATAGATAAAATAAAAGTAAGCCATAGGTTAAGCCCCTGATTTAAATATTTGCTATTTATTAAGTTAGATCTGAAAGTAACTCATAATTTGTCATTTATGATCAGATAGCAGTATACAAACACCGTAGGGGTGTTATTAAAAAAAGTTTATACAACTGGAGAAAACTGAAATAGTCTGTGAAATTGCAATCTTCTACTGATAGTTATGAAAAATAATTGATGACATCATAAACAGCCCTTTCTTTAACGAAATATACGCAAGAATCGTGGAGAACGAAGAAACGGGTACGAAATGAGGAGAATTTGAACCTAGGGCAATATTATAGGGGAAAATTCACTTATCCGAGATACCTACCGTATCAAAAGTATTGATCTCTGGTGAAACTCTTTCCGTGTTATTGAGCCCTAGGTGACTTCGTATTTTGGAGTATCTCCCAAAAATTTTCGTACACATCTGGACGTCGCGAGGAGTACAGCTTTCTGCATGGCCTTATAGTGATGTACATTTAGACCCAGCTGTTTTATGTTCTCTATGAGGTTTTTGGGAATAACATAAGTAGTAGATAGAATAATAGGTACTGTCTGGATACTTTCCATTCTCCATTGTCTCTTGACTTGTATTTCTAGATCTCTGTACTTAGAGATCTTTTCGTTGTATTTAACATGTAAATTATTGGTGTTGGGTATCGCCACATCAATGTGTTGTTTGCCTAGTAAGTTTATTAACTAGTATGAGATCCGGTCTATTATGCGCCACTGGCTGGTCTGTAAGTATGGTCCCAGTATAGCTTGTAGTTGTCATTTTCAAGCATTCTATCAGGGGCGTATGGATAATAAGGAAAATGGTCGGTTTGGAGAAGTCCCAGTTTGTCAGCTGTCTCCATTACTATTTAACCTAGCATTGGAATACGCAATGCGAAAAATATATATAAGAGTCAAACCAGACATAACTGCCAGAGGAGCAAAGATTATTCTCGCATTTGCAGATGATGTAGATGCAGTAGCACAGACAACAGTGGAAGTTAAGGATATAGTATCGAACTTTGAAGAAGCAACACTAAGCGTAGGCCTGAAAATAAACGAAGAAAAAACTAAATACATGGTCGTATCAAAAAAGGAACGACAGCGAATAAGACAAAACATTACCATAAACGATCATAATTTTGAGGTGGTCAAAGAATTCAAATACCTAGGAGCAACAATTACCAGTGAAAACACAGGAGAACGGGAGGTTGAAATACGAATACTGGCGGGGAATAAATCATGGACATTGAGAAAGAAAGAAATCAATAAGCTATTAGTATGGGAACGCAAAATCCTGCGAATTATATATGGTCCTTGCAGGGACAGCGTGACAAATGAATGGAGGAGCAGATACAACAATGAAATAGAGACTCTCTTCGGGAAAGGCAACATCGTAAGATACATAAAAGCCAATAGATTAAGATGGGCAGGCCACGTGGTACGGAGTGATGACGACAGACTGATTAGCAATGTATTTTGGGAAAGACCAGATGGTAAAAGATCGACAGGAAGGCCTAGAAAAAGGTGGAAAGACGCTGTCAGGGAAGACCTGGAGAAGATGGAAGTAAGGCCATGGGAAATAATAGCACAGGATCGGAATCAATGGAAGGCAATAGTAAACGCGGCAAAAACTCACGAAGAGTTGTAAAAGCCAATGATGACCTATGATGACCAGTTTGTCAGCTAGTTCTTGGTGGATAATCTTTCCTACTGAGTCATGGCGTTTTTTATAATCAGTACCGACAAATGTCTGACAGTCACCGGTAAGATGTTGGATGGTTTTTTGGGATTGGCATCCATATCGGCATTTGTCATTTTGGACTTGGGGATCTTTAACAATATATTTCAGGTAATGTTTAGTTGGAAAAACCTGATCCTACATGGCAAGTAGGAAACCTTAAGCCTCTGGAAATATCTTTCCTGACATCAACCAATAGTTCGACGCTATATTATCGACATATTTTTACCTGATCTCATTGAGATGTCGCCCATGCAGAGGTGTACTCATCCAGGTGCGCATTTTTCTTGCTGAGTAAAGTGGTTTATGCGCATTTCTTGTTTCCTCAGTTTAAGCGGCGTTGTATCATCTACTACGCAAATTGCTTTATGTAAAGTAGATGTCTCAGCATATACCTGAAAATAAGTTCTTAAATTGGCAATTTGTTTATCCAATTGATCACCTACATCCATTAGTCCTCTTGCCCCTTGATACCGCGGTAATGTTGTTCTCTCTACTGCACTGGGTGGATGATGTTTCATCCATAATACCAAATGATTAGCTCAGCGCGGAACAGGCGTATGTATTTAATGCCTTAAACAAATTTTTACTTTTAAGATATGACCGATTTAGTTGTCTTACTCTTCGCTCGAACTCCGAAGTTACTGCAGTTTTAATTTGTTTATGGCCAATTTTCCGCGCTTGTTTTACTCCGAGATATTTGTACATATCATTTTCTCCTATTGCCTTGATCTTGCATATCGAAACCTCCAAGCTGAATCTTTCCTCTGACTATATTTAGTATACGGCACTTGTCTAGTCCAAAATGCATACTGTTATCATTTGAGAAATTTTCTACAGTTTTTAGAATCTGATCTAAGTGGTTTTGAGTGGAAGCCATTAATTTAAAATCATCCATATACAACAAATAATTAAGCTTCGCCACAACAGTATTGTTATTTTTGATGCTAAAACCTGAGTCGGTGGAGTTCAGTTGTAGCTGAGATAGTGGATTCATCGCTAAACAAAACCAAAGAGGACTCAACGAGTCCCCCTAGAAAAGGCCCCGGTTAATTGGGATATCTTCAGTTTCGATTTTGTTTTCACCGAGTATTTGAAGGTAAATTTTAGTCTTCCACTATGTCATTATAAGCTTTAAAAAAGTCACTATATTATCATCGACTTTATATATTTTCAATATATCTATAAGCCAATGGTCGTATGGTACTGAATCAAAGGCCTTCTTGTAGTTGATGAAGGCAATGAAAAGATTCCTTTTTTGGTATACGCCTTTTTGGAAATGACTGAGTCGATTATAAGTTGTTCTTTGCAGTCCATGGAACCCTTAGCGAATCCTTTCTGTTGAGCCTCTATGATATTGTTTAGAGAACTGTGTTGGTAGTTACGCTGAGCTACACAGGCTGTGACCAATTTGTACAAAGTTGGAAGACAAGTAATTGGACGGTACCTGGCTGGATCTTGGGTGTTATTTTGATCCTTCGGTATTAGATAAGTGGTTCCCTGAGTAAGAAATGGTGGTATTTCCTACGGAGTAAAAATAACATCCTTAATTAATACTGTTAAGAGCTAACTAACTTCTTT
The DNA here is from genome assembly GCA_918026665.1 of Diabrotica balteata. Lineage (NCBI taxonomy): Eukaryota > Metazoa > Arthropoda > Insecta > Coleoptera > Chrysomelidae > Diabrotica > Diabrotica balteata. The sequence continues at coordinate 44,899,774 of OU898277.1, forward strand.
AATCAGAAGTCTCAAACTTCGTCTGGTCCAGGAGATTTCCAGTTATGAAGCTCTTTGATAATGTTCGAGACTTCTTCAGTGGTGAAAGGTTCATAGGGAATATTACTGTAGTGTTGACAGTTTTTCGTCATTTCTTCAATCTATCCAGCATTGTTGTTATGCGCAACTGGCGTCGAAAGTTGATTTCAAAACTCATGAATTTCATCTTGGCTTGGGTAGGACGTGTTTGCATTTTTTACAGTGAAATTAAGTTTCGTATAGAAAATTACTAACTTTGTATCTCCTTAGGCGACCGTTATTATTATTATTATATTACATTATTATAATAATTATTCAACTTAAGAATCGTTTTTCTTTTAAAAATAATCCTTCTGTTACAAAATTATTTCAAAGAGAAAATTATAAACATTATAGAAAGAAACTACCTTTAGAAGACATTGATATCTTCTGCAATGCATTCCAAAAGTTTAAATATATGTCCAGAAATAACACAAGAAAACGAAAATGTATTCGCTTGTCATATTGTCCATTGAAAAAACTTTAAGAAGTAGGATTTTGGTAAGTGCCTATTTATTTTTTTGTATTCTCGAATCAGCGCCCACCGAACAAAATTATCCCCTGTCGCCACTGCTTCACACTATATGCTTCACACGAAATATTTTTCCTATGTTATATATAATGACTCACTAAGTTTTTAGTATATAATTTTAGCAGTTATTTTTGACCGGATTCCTGTTTTTTTTGACCTTACATCATAGACAACATAAAAACTCACCGTTAATTATAATTAACAAGTGATGTAGCGGTTGTTCGGAAGCGTCATTTTATCTAAAATCGTATTAACCCAAGCAGCTTTAAATTAAGAAGAAAAAAGTGCTTATGCATCCAAGCGAAAAAAAAGTTTCAAGGTTGACGAGGATGATCACAGACCTAATTGTCCAATTAAGTTGATCCGTTTCCTTGGAAGTGGAGTAATTTGTGTTTCCCAATAATTTGTCTTAGATAATAAGAAAGAACCTTTGACTAATGATAATTTCTTCAATTTGAATTGGTTTTAGCGCTTCATGTCAATGTTGTTATTAAGGTGGTTCTATTGTTGTAGAATGTTATTTAACTAATTAAAGCTACTACGTGCATTCATTATTTCATCTATAACGCTTTCATGTGTATATTATATAAATAATATAAAATAAATTATGTTTCACATTGTTACAATGTTACTAAAAATAACGTATTTTTATGTCGACAATGTAATATTACCTTAACCTTAATATTGCAAAAAATTAACATTTTAACCCGTAACCGCTGAGGTGCAAACTCAGTTACATTGAGCGTGATGTGGACTCCCACGAATAAAAAAAAATATTTGGGTATTTGAAAATATTTTACTGAAATAAGTTACAACTAAATGAATCTTATTCGATCATAAGTATTAAATACAAAAATTATTAAAATACCTTTATTTTACAATAGTACTGAAATCTCTCCTTATTATAACAAGCTTTTTTATGTGAAGTTTAGCATATATAAAGATTTAAGGGAATACTAATAATAAATTTTTATGTAAAAATAAATTTATTCAGTAAAAAAAATTAAAAAAAAAACAGGTGAACTACACTTATTTTAAACAACATTCATTTTCGTTATGATTATTTTGAATCACATTTTGTGCATATTTTCTTAGTACATAATAAATATACAAAGTGGCCCAAAAGTCTGGAAACGGCCAATTATCTCGTAAGTTGCTAGTTATAATTGTACAAAATTTGAGGTGCACCTATTTTGGGATACGGAGATTCCATATTTAATATTTTCAATGTTGCCAGATTTGCCGTTTCTCTGATATTATTAGTAACTTTGGTTTTTCAAATGCATCACCCTGTATATTCAGTCATTATTAGAATCTTCTATTCAATACGAGTTCTACTATATGTAACACTTATGATTTTTTATAGTCTGGAAGGTCTTAAATACATAAAACAGAAGTCTGCCAACGCCTAATTGTTTCAATAAATTTTTTGATACTAATTATTTTCAACTAAATTAAAACGTAACAATTGATAGATTAGACCATTTTTTAACAATAGTTATGTTATTAAGTGTTCAAAATTTGCTTAATTTGTGAGTTGACAGTACCCTACTCGATGGTAGAATGCGTCTACTACATTTCTCCATGATTGTCTAGAAATTATTTGAGATTAATCGATAATTCGTTGCCTTTGCCCTGCAAGACTTGGCTGGTTAAATTTGTAAACTGAATTTTCAAGTATCCCCAATAAAAATAATCTTTAGGATTGAAATTGGGTGAACGTGGAGGCCATTCAATTCTACCTTGTCTACCAATAATCGGTACGATAAGTACGAAAATATCTCATCTAAATAACGCCGAACATTTACACCAACTATCTGACGTTAAATTTCCTTCGATAAAAAATGACCCAATTGACTAAGTACCTACTATACCTGATCATACATTTAATTTTTGTGGTCTGGTATGGTTTTCACGCATTCAGTGAGAATTTCATACGAGTTCAACTATTCAATACGAGTTCAAAAATATGTAACACTTATGATTGTATGTAGTCTTGAAGGTCTTAAATACATAAAACAGTGCAAAATATGTAGATTTTAATAAATTTAAATATTTAAATGTAGAATGCTGTAATATTGACATTTGTTCACGATTTACATTATAAACGAAAACTGACAGTAGTTGTGTTTCGAAAAGTTCTGCACTTGCTTCTCTAAAATGCCGTTCTCTAAACCGTTCTCCTATTCATAAGGCGACGGTACAAAAAACTGTAAAGCGATTTGAGAAATCGGAATAAGGTAAATAGGGTATGAAGGTAATACATGGTCGTATCTACAATAAATGTGAGGAATACCTGAATGACACTCAGTTTGGTTTCCGTAACGGATTTGGAACGAGAGAGGCACTGTTTGGAATGAACGTACTTGCTCAAAGATGTCGTGATATATCTGTAGACATATACTGTTGTTTTATTGACTTTCAAAAGGCATTTGATCGTGTTAAGCACTCTATATTGATCGAAGCTCTAAAAGACATTGGCTTGGACGGCAGAGATGTTCGAATAATTGCAAATTTATATTGGAATCAAACAACATCAGTTTTAGTAGATGGTGTGGAATCACAAGCTCTCAATATTAAAATAGGAGTACGGCAGGGATGCCTCTTGTCGCCCCTGCTTTTTAACGTTTACTCCGAAAGAATTTTCAGAAAAGCACTTTCTGAAAAAACAAGAAGGAATACTTGTGAACGGCGAAGTCATCAATAATTTGCGATATGCGGACGATACAGTACTCCTAGCTTCTAGTCAAGAAGATCTGCAAACACTACTTGTTAGTGTCGTTGAGAGTTGTAGGGAGGCAGGTCTGGATCTTAACATAAGGAAAACCAAAATACTCGTAATAAGTAAACAACAGAATATAAAACCGTCTATATATGTAAATAATATCAAACTTGAGCAAGTTGATAAAATCGTCTACCTTGGACAGCAATTAAATTGTAATGCAGAAAATCACGGCGAAATTAGATCCAGAATAGAGCAGGCTAGAGCTGCTTTTAGAAGGATGTCCAAGGTGTTATGTAACAGAGACCTAAAACTGGCATTAAGGATCCGCCTACTTCGCTGCTACGTGTTCTCGGTCTTACTTTATGCTGTCGAGTCCTGGACTGTGAATAAAATCGATCTAAATCGCCTTGAGGCTTTCGAAATGTGGTGCTATAGAAGAATTTTAAAAGTTTCCTGGGTGGAGAAGATTCGTAACTCCACAATACTAGAACGTCTCAGCAAGACTACTGAGATCATAAAAAGCATCAAGCAGAGAAAGCTGGAATATTTCGGACATGTAATGAGAGGTCCCAAATATAGATTGCTACAAAACATCATGCAAGGAAAAATAGCAGGCAAACGCAGTCCAGGACGAAGAAGAACCTCATAGTTGAAGAACTTGCGAGACTGGTATGGTGTAGATACAAGCATGCTATTTAGGGTGGCAGTGAATAAAATTAAAATAGCTATGATGGTAACCAACGTTCTGAAAGGACATGGTACATGAAGAAGAAATAAGGTAAAGATAGATGGAAAAAGAAAAGTTTTGTTGAAGATCCACATACATCTTCAGGCAGGCTTGCACAAGTACATGATGTAGGTCGTTCTTCAGTCTTACGTATATTACGTAAAAATAAGTTTAAACCATACAAAATAAACTTATTGCAAGAATTAAGTGAAGATGACTTCGATCTTAGATTAGAGTTTACTGAGGTAATGATGGATAATAAATTGAAAATTATTAAAATTTCGTTAACAGAATGTTTTCCGATGAAGCAATCTTTACACGGTGTGGAAGTGTAAATCGACACAATTTAAGGTACTGTACTATATGTATCGTCAAGTATGGTAGGTACTCAGTCAATTGGGTCATTTTTTATCGAAAGAAATTTAACGTCAGATAATTGGTGTGAATGTTCGGCGTTATTTAGAGGAGATATTTCCCGGACGATAAATTGGTAGACAAGGTAGAATTGAATGGCCTTCACGTTTACCCGATTTCAATCATAAAGATTATTTTTATTAGGATACTTGAAAAATTCAGTTTACAAAACTTAACCAGCAAGTCTTGCAGCGCTAAGGCAATGAATTATCAATGAATCTCGAATTGTTTCTAGACCATCATGGAGAAATGTGAAAGACGCATTCTACCATCGATTAGGGTATTGTCAACTCATAAATTGAGCACATTTTCAACACATAATAACGTAACTATTGTTAAAAAATGTTCTAATCTATCAATTGTTACGTTTTCATGTCGTTGAAAATAATTGGTATTAAAAAATTTATTGAAACAATTAGGCGTTGCCAGACTTGTGTTTTATGTATTTAAGACCTTTCAGACTACATAAAATCATAAGTGTTACATATGGTTGAACTCGTATTAAATAGGAGATTCCAATAATGACTAAATATACAGGGTGATGCATTTAAAAAACCAAAGTTACTAATAATATAAGAGAAACGGAAAATTTGGCAACATTTCAAATATCAAATATGGAATCTCCGTATTCCAAAATAGGTGTACCTCAAATTTTGTACAATTATAACTAGCAATTTACGAGATAATTGGCTGTTTCCAGACTTTTGGGCCACTCTGTATAGGCTTTTTACAATGATAGAATAAGTAAACTGTCTTTCTTTGAAGTTTAGATAGGCATAGCTAACAATATTGACAGACAAATGCATTTATCATAGACATAGGAGCCGATATTTCTATACTCAAATGTTCACAAGATTTTATGCAGGAATATGTGAAATCAAACACAAAGGCGAAAATAAAACGAGTAACTAAAGGAGAATTGCAAACAATGGGAGAAATCGAAACAACACTAGAAGTAAAAGAATGTTCTACGCACTAAAGTACGACATGCTAACCTATAACAACAAAAACTGAGAGTGAAAGACCAAACCCCAGTATACATCAAGAATTATAGGACACCGCATGCACAAGCAGCAGAGTTGAGTACGACAAGTACAGAAATTGAGAGACCAAGGAATTGTAGAACCATATACATCAGAATACAATAGCCCGGTAATGCTCGTGCCGAAAAAAGTCTATAGATGGAAATAAAGCATAAAGATTATGCATAGATTTTAGGCAACTGAACAAGAAAATAATCACAGACAAATTCCCATTACCAAGAATAGACTCGATACTAGATCAACTAGGGAGAGCAAAATGGTTTTCAGTTATAGACCTAATGTCAGGTTTTCACCAAATACCATTAGAAAAATCATCGAGGAAATACACATCGTTTAGCACGGAGAACGAGCATTTCAATTCACCAGATTACCTTTTGGATTAAACGTAAGCTCGAACAGCTTTTCAAGAATGATGCCAATAGCTTTTTCAGGTTTAACCCCGGACAAAGCATTTCTTTACATGGACGATATAGTAGTAATAGGAATATCAGAAAAACATCATTTAGATAACCAAAAAGACATTTGAGACATGTTGAAAGTTCAACCTAAAACTTAACCCAGGAAAATTTCAGTTTTTTTGAAGAGCAGGCACATATTTAGGACATGATCTTTCTCAGAAAGGAGTATCACCAGATAAAACAAACCATGCAACGATTGAACAATATTCGACACCTAGAACATTTACTCTAAATTTTGCCGAAATATGCATACCACTAAACAGATTATCGAGGAAAGGAGTAGATTTTTTTTGGTCAAAGGAATGTGAAGAATCATTCACTAAGCTCAAATCATCACTGATGAAACCACCAATCTTAAAATATCCGGATTTCAGTAAACAATCATTGTGACAACAGACGCATCCAACGAACTATTTCAAATGTTATTTATATGGAGCATCAACATTTTTGTTAAAAACGGATCATAAACCCTTAATACAACTATTTTCAATGAAGAAACCTACCTCAAAACTTACGAGGATCAGACTAGATCTAGAGGAATATGACTTTAAAATATATAACAGGAAAAAATATTTACGCACAAAGTCTTTCGAGAATAACATTGCATCAACTAAAGGACTTATACATAGATAACACGCATATACTAGCTATAACCCGAGCAAAACAAGACACAAGGATACAGAAAGTAAACACCGTACATTACAGCTGGAAATCCACAAGCAACCAATAAGAAGGGTACTAAATAATTTAGAGTTGCATAGACTACCAATTTTGTCTTTTGAAGTAGACGAATCTCACCAAGACTGAGCATTCGGATCAAATCAATCAACAAGGATTCAATCACTTTGATTTTAAGTCAAATGTTGGCACAGCTTGATGGGAAGGCAGTAGAGAATGCAGTCCGTAAAGTAAAGATATACGTAAATGATATTACTTTTATTTTTAAATTGTGCACAATTGACGAAATTTATAAAAGAATGAAACAAATTATTGAAAAATATAAAAATATACATATGCGAAGTACAGAAACAATAGAGGACGACAAAGAAAAACGTAGGATAATGGAGGAATATCATAACCACCCGATGTTTGGGGGTCATGTAGGAAATAATAGGCTAATAAAGAAACTGAAGGCAAGATTCAAATGGAGAAACAGGAAAAAAACGTAAGAAAATACATTAAACAATATTATAAATATCAAATTAACAAACCAAGAAGACTACATGTCGACGAATTAGTGATATCGGACACTTTTTCAAAACCATGGGACATAGTGTACATAGACACGTTAGGTCCATTCCCTAGAAGTAATGAAGGCAATAGATACTGTATCACAATGCTGAGTAGCTGACGAAATACTCAGTGAGTAACAAAGAAGCCGAGACACAGCTGACGAATACGCAGTGTGTAACAAAGAAGCCGAGACAATAGCTCACGGAATTTTCGATCATTTTATACCAACATACGGGCTCATGAAACAAATCAGAACAGACCAAGGCACAGAGTACAAAAATGAAGTAATGCACGAACTAACAAAAATGCTAAGGATAGATAAGATAGACAACTTCTCAACGGCGTACCACCCACAATCGATTGGAAGTTGTCAGAAACTACATAGAACATTTAACGAGTACGCGAAATCATTCATAGATTAAGACAGGGAAAATTGGAACGTGTGTTGCAGAATGTTCACATACTGCTACAACATAACCCCTGACGTGTATTATGGATATACACAGTTCGAATTGCTGTATGACAGGAAAGTAAACCTACCTGAAGACCTTATACGAGGCGTTTAACCATGTTAATAGATGCCTACTACAATTAGTTACGCTATAAACTACAATTCGCACACGAGAGATCTAAAACCTTCTTATTAAAGTACAAAAGGAGCGACAGAAAAGAAATAAGTTAAACACGAAGCCACAACACTTCAAAATAGGAGACCTGGTCAAAAGAAAAGAGAATTGTAAGTTTGATAGTCTTTATGCAGGTACTTTCATAATAACAGAGATAAATAACGTTAACTGTAAAATTAAGATAGATAACGATAAGATCAAGGAGATGCATAAAAATAGGCTATACGCTTACAGTCCAGAAACACAATGAATTAAGTAATCTGTGAAAACGGGAATAATTATATTGATATTGAACATTTTTTGGTACTAAATATAAGGCCAGATAGATTAGCGAACATCTGTAAAAACAAAAAATCGTATAGCAGAAGAGTTGGAAGGCCGCCAAAAAGGTGAAAAGATAATGTACAGTCAACAACGACTGAAACAGAATAAGAGGCAGGCAAACAGGAGTAATCCTAGTCGCACGAAGAAGAAGAAGAAGATATAAGGAAATATGTACCTACCAAAAATTTAATAAGTAATAAGTATTTCCACTTTTATATATAATATATGTAATAAGTATTTTGTCCACTTTTTCAATATCTTCATTTTTTATCTGGATCCTTGTAATGACTTTGCTCGTTTTACTGATGACCATGGTTTTTTTCTTTGTTTCTTAATAAACCAAACTGTTCCCCAGTATCACAAATTGTGTTTAGTAACGTCTGCACGTCTGTCCCACTTTCAGCGATAATGACTATATCGTCAGCATGACGGATGTTATTTATATTTTCACCATTTATCTTGATCCCTTCTGTACAGTTTTCAAGTGCTTGCCTAAATAACTCTTCTCGGAATATAATATTAAATAGTAATGGTGAAAGTACACAACCCTGTCTTATCTGTTGGGCGTCCGTGCTATTTTCATCTAATGTTGCCACAGCCTGTTGGTTCCAATGGAGATTTCTCACTATGTTAAGGTCATTTTTGTCGAGTCGTTTTTCCTTTAGACATTCTAGGAGAATGTTATGTTTAAATTTTGTCAAAAGCTTTCTCATAGTCTATAAACGCAACGAAAAGATCTTTTTGTTGGTCTCGATATCTTTGTGCAAGAGTTGTGAAACTATACGAGGCTTCCACTGTTCGAGCCGTTACGAAAGCCAAACTATCTATTACACATATCCGCTTCGCACTTTCTAAATATTCTTGCATGTTTAATCTTTAAAAATGTGTTTAATAGGTGTAACATTAAGCTGATTAATCTATAGTCATTACAGTGTTTGGGATTCTTGGTTTTTGGTAGCGAAACAAATAGCGATAGCAGCCATTCTGTAGGTATGTCACCTGATTTGTATATGTTGTTAAAGAGTATGGTTATTGTCCTTAAATTATCTTCGTCTATAAATTTAAACAGGTCGATATGAACTTCATCTGGCCCAGGGGCTCTGCCAGATTTTGAGTTGTTTATAGCATGTTGTTTAAAATAAAACGGGGAGTGCGACAGGGAGACACAATTTCGCCAAAATTGTTTACAACATTATTAGAGCATATGTTTAAGAACGCAAATCTGAGTGAAAAGGAATTAATGTCAATGGAGAAATGCTTAGTTATTTAAGGTTTGCTGACGATATTGTCCTTTTTGCTGACAGAATCGATGACGCAGTATCGCAACTGGAGAAACTATACCTAGCCTCCCTACAAGTTGGATTAAAAATCAACCACACAAAAACACAAATCATGACAAATCTTGTGTTAAGCGAAAAGATTTCAGTAAATAGCATGCATATTGAAGAAACCACCTCTTATAAGTACTTAGGACATGAGATACGCATAGGAAGAGATAATCAAACGTGCGAACTAAGCCGCCGGATAGGACTCACTTGGGTGGCATTCGGCAAGCTGAGCTATGTTCTAAAATCAGAACTGCCTATGTGTCTTAAAAGAAAAGTCTTTAATCAGTGCGTGTTGTCAGTACTTACATATGGTGCAGACATACCTGGTGGTGTCAACACTAACCAAGAAAGTAAGAAATAAAATTTGTGTTACCCAAAGAGCCATGGAACGATCGATGTTAGGCATTTCTCGTAGGGATCTGATCACGAACAAGGAAATAAGACGGAGAACAGAAGTGACAGATGCCATAGAAAGAATTATGACCCTTAAGTGGAACTGGGCGGATTTATATCCGTGCTGAGGATATTTATTTTTATGTTATTATTTACATAAGTTATAAACAATTAATTTGCCTTATTGAGCTGTGTTTTGGAGCAACAAATTAATATTAAAAATTTTAAAATACCTCATTTTTAAGAGTTATCTATCTTTTAACAGATAAAATGTTTTTATTTAAGAATAAATAAATACTTTAACATTAAAGAACAACACCGAAATTTCTGCAGAACACAAACAAATACCTGGCTATTAGAAAGTCCTGAGAAATGCTTCCTGGACTAATCAGTCCATGAAATTCTTAATTTTAAAGATGAATAGTGGGGAGAGAGTAACCTTATCAATTATAATACAGTCACAACAGTGATATCGCGGGTGATCTGGCAGTACCTCCTATCTGCAATTTTTGCCAAAAAATGAGATTTTTCCAGATTTAAACATTTAGCATAAAGATGCTCCTTTGTTTAAAATCTCGTATTTGTATGATTAACCCTTTACAGTGTCTACTGTCATGACTTTTGCAACGACAAAAAAGTAACTCCATTGGGAAGAAATGTTTTTCTAAGAAGTTTAAAGACAAGAACTTGTCACTATACAAGGCAAAAAAAGAACAGTGTAATACTTGTTTTTCGTTTAAATATGGAAATATTTCCGAAGACGAATATCAGTTGCATATAAAAAGAAAAGATCTTGCGAGACAAGGTTCTCTAAAGATCAGAATAATATAATTAAAGCATCAACATTCACAAGTTGCATTATGCATTACTTGAAGACCTATTGCTTGACTGATTCTAAAACACCAATCGTGACGTTCTCCGATAGATGTGGATATCAGAACAGAAACAGTGTTTTAGCTAATGCACTATTAAATTTTGCTATGAGATACAATATCTTTGTATACCAAAAATTTCTTGAGCCGGGTCACACTCAGATGGAGTGTGATTCGGTACATAGCATTATAGAAAGATGTCTTAGGCATAGAGAAATCCATTTGCCTAGCGATTATGAGTCAGTAACGAAGGAAGCGAGAAAAACTCCTGCCCCTTACAGAACTCGACTGATGGAATCTTCATTTTTCAAAGATTTCTCCTCCTCTAAGTATTTAAGATACTCTTCTATTAGGCCTGGAAGAAAAACCAATGATCCAGTAATCAATGACATCAAGAGTATTCAATATGATCCATGCGGCACTATAGGAGTAAAAGTAGATTATGAGGATGAATACAAAGAACTCCCATGTTCTTTGTATTCATCCACAAAAGCTATGTCAACAATATTGGAATATCCCAAACCGTTACAAGGACCATGCTAAATTAAGTCTGAAAAGTGGCAACATCTGCAGGAGTTAAAAATCAGTTCTTCCCAAAGATACGCATGCATTTTACGATGCACTTTTACATGAATAATTTTGAAGATCCGAATCATTATTTTAAAAAATATGTGTGCATATTTAACAAAATACCCTAAAACAAACTTGTTTCTATTATTTTTTTTTGTTTTAAGAAATAATTTATAACCCTGAACTACTATCGTGGGGTCAAATTTGACCCAGGACTTGAAATTTCGTGCGCCACTGGTAGACAGTTTGGCGAACGACCTTGTTATTCTATGTATTCTCCCAATTAAGTACGTAGTTTAGCATGCCGCTTAGTAGCAAACGATCAGTGGGATAGTGCACACGTGCTGCTGAGTTCCGGTCGGATTTGACCCCACCATAGTAGTTACGTTATTATTATTTAAGATAATACATTAAAATGGCTTTAAGAATTAGCGGAAGTACGGTGACAAGTGAAAATGTTTTTGACTTTCTCGAATCTCTGGAGGAACCAACCGAAAATATTGACACTTATAGTGACTCTAATAACAGTGATACTGACACTGAAAGTGAACATTCGGTTCACGACACAGATTCAGAAATTGACGTAAGTGACTTATCAAGCGACGAATGTGAAACAGCATCTAATAATGAAACAAATTTTTACTATGGACGGAACAGATATAAGTGGGCTAAAAATGCTCCGGCCCCATCAAAAATTCGCGCACAGAACATTATTACACACCTTCCTGGTCTTCGTGGACCTGCCTTAGAAACAAAACCATCCAGTCCACTTGAATCCTGGTCACTTCTTATAACTCCTGACATGTTGGCCTCTATTCTAGAGTACACAAATGAAAAAATTACCGAGCTCAGTGTAAATTATGGGGATACATGTACATTTGTCGATCATCTAAACGAAGGTGAACTTAAGGCTTTTTTGGGTCTTTTATACCTTTCAGGTGTACTAAAGTCTAATCATGAGAATGTCGATTCATTATTTTCGACAAGTGTTTTAGGTAGGCCAATTTTTCGTGCTACAATGTCAAAAGAACGCTTCTTATTTCTTCTCACAGCAATAAGATTTGACAATCATGAAATAAGAGAGCAAAAGAAGGCCAATGGAGATCGACTTGCAGCAGTGTCCTATTTATTTAAATGTTTCGTATCTAACAGTACAGCAAACTACACCTGTTCCGAATATGTTACAGTGGACGAGATGTTGGTTGGGTTTAGAGGTAGATGCCCTTTCAGAATGTACATGAAAGCCAAACCAGTCAAGTACGGCATCAAGATCATGTGTTTATGTGACGCAAAAACACATTATTTGGTAAATGCTTTTGTGTATACGGGTAAAACAAATGATCCTAATGCCCAAAAGCTATCCATACCTACAAGATCAGTACTTGCTTTAGTGGAACCAATTGCCAATAGTAACCGAAATGTCACTGGTGATAATTGGTTCACCTCAATAGAGCTAGTTGATGAACTAAAAAAACTTCGACTTACCTATGTAGGTACAATGCGTAAAAATAAGAGAGAAATTCCTCCACAATTTCAACCAAATAAAAATTACGAAGTTGATAAGTGTTTATTTGGTTTTACACGAGACAATACAATCGTATCATATGTCCCTAAAAAAAATAAAAGTGTAATTATGTTGTCGTCTATGCATCACGACAAATCTGTTGACCAGGAAAGCAAAAAACCTGATATAATAGCTTTCTACAATTCGTCGAAAGGGGGCGTTGATGCACTTGATCAAAAATGTGCACTTTATCGTTCAGGTCGAAGATGCCAGCGATGGCCTTTAGTAATTTGGTATTCCATAATGGATATTGCTATAGTAAACAGTCACATTATTTTTCACGCAGCTAATCCTGGGGTTAGAAAAAATCGATCGGATTTTATTCAAGAGCTGGGAATCAGTCTTATAAATGAACATTTAGAAGTAAGATTTGCAATGCCAAATTTGTCAAGAGAATTACGCTCGATAATTTCCAAAGCATTAGAAAATAAAATTACTCATCAAGATCAGACCAAACCAGAAAGGCCAGTTGTAAGACGTAGATGCTACTTGTGTCCCAGAGGTAAGGATAACAAACATTCCACATTTTGCGCAGAATGTCATAGGACCATCTGCAAAACACATTCACTTCAGAGAGTTACCTGTACTATGTGCAAAGAATAGATAAACACTTACAATTTGTTCAAATATTTTTGTCGCAAGATTCTAACATTACGAAAAAAAAACATGACTGTTATTTTTTTATATGGTTACTCTATTATGATTTTCTTTTGTATTAGGTTAAGACGTTACTATTATAAACTACTTTTCAGAAAATGAACCGTTAATTTCAATTTAAGATATATTTTTTTTTGTTATAATAATGAGTTATGTTTTTGATCAAAATTTATTTTAAAAGTTCTATAATTTTTATTATAGCATCTTAATTTTCTTGAAATAAAATTTAAGTTTACAAAAAATCTCTTTTTTATATACACATTCATTTGTCAAAAATACAAAAACAATAAAAAATATATTTTTATATCTTGTTTAGAGGTTTTTAAAATTCGGGTCATCTATGACCCCACGATAGTAGTTATGTGGGTGTAAATACACGATAGTAGCTCAGGGTTAAGTTTGAAAAAAAATAATAAATACATAATTTAACAATTCTACTATTTTATTTAAAAACAACGTTATAGCTTATATTATTTAAACCACTGAATTAAAAAATAATAAAAAAGTCCTTATAGTAACGATTTAATCAGTTTTTTGTTTCTCCTGAAAAAAGTGTTTGACATCACTTAGGAGGTATTGCCAGGTCACCAGCGATATATTATTTAGGTACGAATATAAAGAAATATTTATGAAAAGATATTTTCAAATATCAAAATGTATTTAAAAGGAATTTAGTTTCCTTCTGGATTTCAAATTTTAATAATTTTTAAAGCAAAAAATCTACGATATTTATGTGTAAAATTACTAAGTACCACCCTGTATATACTGCAATATACACAATCCTAAAATTTGATGAAATTATCGTTTTTATTTCCTTTTTTTTTGATAATGAAATATCGGCAAAAACCTATATCGCAAATACACACTATTTCTATTGAATGGGATGGAATTGTGCGTTGGTTTATTTATGGTGTTTTCTATTGTTTTTGAGATGTTGAAATGTTCGCATTGTTTCGCCGTTCTTCTACCAGTTTCAATGGCTGCATTTAATCATTCCAATGACAGTGAATGATGTATTTATTACGTCATGCGATGGAGATCTTGAAAGAAACAAAAGCCGAAGGCTCTTTTTCAGATTACAACAATGGTCACTTATTGTTGTTAATGTGCATAACTAATTTAAATGCTAATAATTCACATTATTAGTTCGTATGGTACATCGTTTAGTGAATTTATATAATTGTATCGGTATAATTTTAATGTTTTACAGAGATAATTAGGCAAAAAAGGAATATAACGCCAGTATACAAGCTTCGCTTCAAAAGTTATTCTAGGTCGATTAGTTTACCACTCCTACCCCTAGTTTCTCCCTAAAACCCCCACGTAGCGGGGAAAACGGAAAAAATTGATTTACCAAGAATCTGTACGCCGTAAAAAAAATGGTTGACATGACAATGGAGACAATTTTAAACAAAAATATATTTTAACATTTTTTATGTAGAATGAACAGTTCTCTCAGAAACAACGCTTGAAGCAACCAGGGATGTTGAATGTCAGGCGCGCGCGAAATTAATTTTAAAGAATATTTGTATCAAATCGACGGTAAAAATTCGATATCTTTTGATCAGAGTGTCCTACGACAAAAATTAAAATGCATTTGAAAAGTGAAGAGCGCATCTTTCGTATGCGTTTTATGTATTTTGTCGCAAATAAAGTCAGTTTTTATAGGTGTTAAATAAACAAACGTACAATTTTTGCCATTTTTTTTATTCTCATGAGATCAATAAAATGTATCATTTTCATTGACCGTTCGTAATTCAGTTTCCATTGTTAGAGTCTAATCTACGAATCTCATAGCATGAAACTTTGATTTTGAGTTTGGGCAACAAATATGAGGCATTTGAAATATACGTAAAAAGGCAGATTTTAAACTTTTTATTACAAACGATCGCACATTACGGGAAATGCCTCCACGAAGACGTTATTGAATGAAATGTGTAGCTGAAATTGTGTAGTTTCGAAAAATTGTACTTATTTCATCGAAAAGAAGCAGTTTTAAAAGTTTTAGATCGTTTGTCATTACAACAAGCTAAAATTTTATTAAGCACTATAAGAGCACTCCCCTTTTGAGATCAATCAGAAAAGTGCTAGTTAATGTTTTCAAAAGTCATAAAAAATTAAGATGTTTGCCTTATTGTGATCTTTTTGGAGCCTTAAATTATTTAAAAAAAAGCCATTTTAAAGATTTGTTCCCAATCTCCTAACAGGTAAAATGTTTATTTTCTCTTTTAAAGGTAACAGGTAAAGATGCCGTAAAGATCTTCATTATCAGTTACCCGTGTTTGAAATTCAACATTTGTTTAATATAATTCATTCTAGTTCAAGCTAGGTAATTTTCCGTCAATATAAATACACCTAAATTTTCAAATCTTGTCTCAACGTACCCCGTTCCTCTGATCAAAACAGAATACAACCGCCTGTCTGCGCTAATCAAACTACAGGTTAATAATCTGCAAGCCAATCAATAGCAAACAGCTACCTCTAGTGTTGATTATCGTAAGGGCGTCGTGTTCTGGTCCAAACTCAAAATCCTAACTAAACAGAAAACCAACAACCCTTCTCACCTTGTGCTGAACAACCAAATTATTAAATCAGATCAACAGAAGGCCAACGCCTTCAAAATACATTTACAAAACGCCCTAATCATCTTCTATAACCCTAGATTTAACCACTCTCCACTCCCTTCAATCCACAGGGGCCACATGATCATCCTATCATGGCTCCTGTGGATCAACAAATCTTCGAACATTTTTGCCAAATTGGCAAATCAACTGCGTGAAACAACACCCACCGAGAATCACGCTTTACCTGACGAACATTGTCAATGCCACTCTTAGACTCTCCTACTTTCCATCTTTATGAAAAGAAGCAAATAGAATCATGCTCCTTAAAAAGGGCAAACCAAGGACCGATCTGCACTCTTATAGAATTTCTCTACTAATCGTCTTGGCTAAGGTCTTCGAGAGGATCCTTAAGGAGAGACTCGTTAACTTTACCATAGAACACATTATCTCAACATTTCAATTCAGCTTTAGAGAAGGTCACTTCACCACAAACTCTTCCTAGGCAATTTTTTCGATGTTCAAAAAGCCTTCGACCAAGTCTGGCATGCTGGACTGGCCAGGAAACTGTTGAACATCGGCCTGCTCTTCCCATTCGTTAGACTTATCCATTTATATGTCACTCAACGTCGAATCCCGGTAAAAATGCTCTGACTCTTTTACTCCTACAGTAGGAGTTCCACAAGGTTCAGTGTTGGCACCCATACTATACACTATATTTTATACAATAGCGACTTTCCAAACTTACGTTACACTCATACCCTTACTGTGCTTTACGCAGACGATACAGCTCTTGTAACAACAGTACGAGACATAAATACATTACTTAGGTTTGCTCAAAATCACCTTGACCTGGTCGACAGGTGGTGCGGGAGATTGAGAGTAACATCTAACCCGATCAAAACTCAGATGATTCTTTTTAGACACACCAGCCTCAGCAGATTCACCTTATACAATATAGCCGAAAGAAACAACATTAGACTCTGGGGCGACCGACTCCAACTCTGTGACCAGATTGAGTACCTCGGTGTGATGTTTACTCAAACACTAAACTGGAGTACCGATCTGGAAGTGGTCTATAACAAGGTTAGGAGCAGAGTCGGTCTACTTAATGCTCTCTATGGTAAGTTCGGACGGACACACGCGTACACTCATACTTACAAAACATTTATCCGGTGATTGAGTATAGAATATAGATTTATTTAGGCCAGTGATTGAGTATAGATTTAACCTCTATATTTTGATCAACCGTCAACATACACAAAGACTGCTGGGATTGGAACGAGGAATCCTACGAAGAGTAAACAACAAACTACGCGATTACCCTTCCGCCCTCATTTATCAACATCCAGCCATCAATGAAAGACTCTCTGAGCAGGAATTACTTGTTTTTTCTCAACACATAATGCTGTTTTAAAATAATAAGGTGTTATTATATTTATTTTTCAACATTCTGAATAAAATCTTTTATTTTTTCATAAAGTTTTATAATTTCCATATATTTCGTAAAAACCGTCTCACGTCCGATCAGAAAATTTTATTTTGCTCCTTGGATCACCCTGTCCAACTTACAATATAATTTATATAGCTGTGGGGACACAGTTGATGCCACGGTGTCCCGAATACAATACACACACTGTTGTGTGGCATTAGATTGATGCCTCACTGTCCCAAGAGTACTATTTAGTGAGGCATCATATTAATGCCACCCGAGGCTGAACGTGTTAAGATTTCGGGCTTACTAACTAGGATGTGTTCGTTTTGAGATCCAGCCCATATTCTCGACTTATACCTGATATTCGCGACATTATTGCTTGTAAATTATCTAGGCTATCTGCAAAACCTACTGCGTCGTCAGCACTCCGTTAACTAAGACGCCTTCTTGTAGTTGTCCCAGTGCTTGCTCGAAGATACGCTCCGAGTACAAGTTAAATAGTACTGTGTAGTATCCATGACCCTAGTTCTTTACATTTTTTAAATATTTTGTTATGTATCACTTTTAAAAATGTTTGAAGTAAGTGATTCATTAGGCTAATTATTCTGTAGTCTTCGCATGTTTTTGCATTTAATTTTTTTGGTATAGTTACGAAGGTCGACTTTAACCAGTTTTAAGGAACACTTCCAAATAAAAACAAAAAAAAACACGTTTTTAATATTTTTCAAAAATCTATCGAATGGCACTAAACACGACTCCACACCTCCAATCCCTGGAGCGGAAAAGTACATTTTTTATTGAAAATTGGGGTTGTACGTGCAAAAGTAAATAAGTTATATCTGAGTTTTTTGTTGATTCAAGATATGTGAAATAGATTGAACTGTAATCACAGAAAAACATATACAGATCAGAAGTAAACAAACTAATTTTTATGGTACTAAATACGAGTTTTTAAGAATGTTTTGTAGAATCAGAATCTGCAATAAAAAATAGGGGTTCCTATGTAAGATTTCAAAGTTGAAACTTTAAAATCTGAGACGGTCTTTAAGCCGTTTTTCGCACTATTAATCCACGCTCAATAGATAGCCGGTATTAGCTGCTCACGCATCTGCGTGACTTTGGTATCACGCTGACTCCAAAGTTAGTTATGTATTGAAATAGAGGTCCTTACTATTAGTGCTGTGAAAAACGTTAATCTACACTGGATGCAGAAACACTCTAATGTAAATGTCAGTATTTTCTTCATTTTAAAGCGACAAACTTTTGAGGGTATACCAGTGGGGATAGTTTTTAAATCTGAGAAGATATATTGTATATTTTCCCAGAATCATAGTTTTACATTGTCTTGATGTTATGTTATTTTGCTCCTATATGTCATGTCCACTTTTTTAATTTCAATATTTTTCTTTTTAGTTTGACTTGTTGTTAGAAGAGAACTGCTTCGCCTTTCTACTCCGCGACTTTCAATGATACTTGGGGTAATTTTGGATAGCTTTTATCAAAAAGGTTCCTAACTTCTGGGTTAGTATGAATATTAAACGGACCAGGCTCCACGTGTCGAGATCCTTCGAGTATTAAAGTCCAACTCCTACTAAAACGTAGATATTTTTTAATGCCTGTTATCCTCATAAGCCATTCCAAGCGATATATAAATATACTTGAAATCAGTGGATAATCTAGAGGAAGCTACGTGTTTTCAGATGCGCCAAAAAATTTGATGACATGTGCTTTGTCAGTTAAAAGCACCATTAAGTAATGTTAAGCTGTTATAATTGTTGTATATTATACTTGTTGTATATATAATTGTTGTATGTGTTGTATATATACTTAAAAGAGTACCTTAGTCCTTAATTGCTAATTTAATGCACTATATCTTGTACGAAAAAACAAATTTTGAGTGAAAATTAATCAAGTATTATTTGCCTTATCCTAAATTAGATAACTTTTTTTTGTTGACGAACACTATGTCTTGCAATAGCAAACAAAACTTATAATCAAAATAAAATGTTTAAGAGTAATAAACATAATGAGTATGAATAAAACTACTAACCTTCTTTGATTTCTGTTATTATTGATGTTATCTCTCCTCCGTTATAGCCGGTACTATGCGTGGTAATGGGTTTTTCACTATATTCTTGAACTCCATAAAGCGGATGTTTGTTTTCATTTTCGTTGGGTTCACTGTAAACGGGCTTAGTTTGGGGCTTCTGAACTAAAGTTGGACGACTTTCTATTTCGTAAATCAGCGATATAGTTACTGGTTTGGAGGTGGGTTGCTTCAAAGGAATATTTTCTTCAACTGGTTTGTTATCGTATGGTCTAGATGGCCGATCGTAGATATATTCGGGACGTTCTATACTATTAGGTCTGTAAATTGGAAACGGAAATTGGTCAGCTGTTGGCCTTTGGTAATAGTGGTTTGGATGTGGTATCACAGAACCATATCTATCTGGGGTCGGGTATCTTGGATAATCAATCTTTGTAGGACGTTTCTGGGCCGTCTCTCCATATCTGTAAAAAATAAATACATAATAAAGATAACAAAGTTTCAGGTCTTTTTAACAAGGATTTGAAAGTACGACATTACGGTCTACCTACCTTACTAGTCTTTCTAGTACCGAAATTTTGTAATTATTTCATTATTCCATTGCAATATGTTGATTAAATATGGATTATTACATTGTTTTTATGCGGACACTCTAGTAGATACAGAAAGTTAATAGAACGGGTTAAAGTGTACATTTTTTCAAAAAAAAAATATATAATTATCAGTGGAGGAAGCGCGGTAAATTCGGACCCCTGCTGATAATTCGGACCACTAGTGTAGTTTCATACCGAGGGGCTGCTGCCACTGAGAAAGGAGTGTAAATCTGTCCTTGGCATTGCCGGATGTCGAGGTTTTGCGGTTGTTCAGTTAGTGACTGAGTTTAGACGGTGATGAGTGTTTTTTATTTTTGTGGCTCCCAGAATATTTGCAGTGTTCCAGCTTATCATTTCCTACGATAGTTCTCTTGAAGGTAAGAACTTAATAATAATGTAGTATCTAGTAAATAAATAGAGTGTTTAAAGTGATGCAAAAACAATTCTACCGGTAAGTTTTTGAGTGAGGTTAGTTTTAATTTGCACGTGTTATTTCCTAATTCGGAACCCTTGGAGTTTTTAATTCGGACCCCTTCTACTGCTAATTCGGACCCCCAGTAAAAACGTTTCATTATTAAAAACTAATTCCGAATATTATATTTGCAGATTAAAAAACCATGCCAAAGACTATCAAAGAAAAAAAGAAGTGGTTTTGGTCGGAGAAAATTATGAAAAAGGCTATAGAAGCAATTACGGCGAAAAGAATGGGATGGAAAAAGGTAGCCAAGACTTTTGAAGTACCCAAAACCACGTTGATGCGTTTGTCAATGGAAAAATATGGAATTGCCTCCCGAATTGGAGCAACAATTGTTTAAGTATTGTTTGGTCATGGCCTATCAACTGGCTGAAAGGGCGTATGGCATAACGCACCCTTTTTTGTCAAACACAACATGGCAGGTAAAGCGTGTTAGACCTATTCATGAAAAGGCATAAGGGACGACTTTCAATTTGTAAGCCAACAGGAACCTCATTTGCAAGAGCGGTAGGTTTCAACAAAGAAAATGTGTCGTTTTTTTTAAAACATTAAATATGCGTTTGAAAAATACAGTTATCCAGCAAACAGAATTTTCAAGGTTGATGAAAGTGGCCTTACAGTAGTCCAGAGTAAAGTAGAATGTCTGTATGAGTGCTGGTGGTGATTATGTTCCACCGATGGTGGCATTTCCTCGGAAATACATGAATGCTCAGTTGCAAAAGGAGCTCCCCAGGTTCTGTCTTTCACGTGCAGCCATCAGGATGGATTACAACAGAACTGTTTACAAAATGGTTCGACCATTTTTTGACCACTAAAAAACCTTCAATTGAGTCACCTGTTCTGCTAGTCTTTGACGGGCATTCAAGCCACACCAGAAATATTGATATTATCGAGAAGGCTAGGCAGAACCATGTTACAATCATTTTCTTACCGCCTAATTCAACGCATAAATTGCAGCCCTTAGATAAGTCTTTTTTGTTCCTTTTAAAGACTTAGTCAGGAGAGAGAGAGAGATTATAGTCAGGAGATTAGGCAATGGCTGTTAATAAACCAACGCCCTCTAACAGCATTTGACGTGATGGATCTGTTTGACAAGGCCTACATAAAGTGTCAAACGACATAAATAGCCATCAATGGGTTGAGGACAACTGGAATTTTTCGTCTGGACAAAAACAAGTTTTCTGATGCCGAATTCATTGCAGAAGCCCAAAAAGAGCAGCCCATTGATTTCAATCAAATCCTTCTCCAGTTTACACAAGCCCTTTTCAAATCTTGCCTGTACACAAACTAATACAAAAATCATTCGAAAGAGGCCGCAAGCCCTGCAAGTCGGCCATAATCACTTCGTCTCCTTATAAAGCAAAATTAGAGGCAGAAGTTGCTAAAAAGTCAGGAAAAAAAGATCAGACACATAAAGACGATAAAAAGGAAAATGGAAGAAGATTGGAACAAAAAAGAAGATTTTAGAAGCTGAAAATAAACAGAAATGTGTAATAAGCCTAAACCTAGCTCTCAGGTCAAGAGACAATTAGAATTTGACGTACTCAAGGAATTTTGGTCTGAGGAAGAAGATAATTTATCTCTGAAATCAGTCTTTTCAACCGGATTGGCTAAATATCGACTTCTACAGTTGATTCTACAAGACAATATTGAAGGTAAGACAGGGCCTGGACTTAGACGTAGGATATCCTGGCTGGCCAATCTTAGGAAATGGACTGGTCTAACGTCAACCAATCTATTTTGACCTGCTATGAATAGAATAAGATAGGGCAATGTCCAAATTGAAATTAAACAATTAATGAATGTCCTGAAATTAAAAATGATTGACTACAACGACCTCATACGACGAGGATTATATCAAATTTATAATATAAACAGCAAGCAAAAGTACGTGTTAACGAACAGCTGTCAGAAGAAATTGAAATTAGACGTGGAGTGAAACAGGGATGTGTATTGTCTCCAATTCTTTTTAATGTCTAATCCGAAGAGATCCTGAGGTGCAAGATTCACCCTCTTGAGGATGAAATAGCTGGAATAAAGGTAAATCGAGTTACCATTAACAACATTAGATATGAGGACGACACTGTGATCTTAGCGGAAAATATAGAAGATCTTCAGAGACTAATGACCAGAATAGCGGAGAATCTTCTAATAAATGATTACATTCAGGAGATCAAAATCAGAATAGAAAAGGCTAGAGCAAATTTGATCAAAATGAAAAGACTGTTATGTACAAGGGATTTAAAATTGGAACTAAGAATTAGGTTGGCGAGGTACTATGTTTTTTTGACTTTGTTTTATGGAATGAAATCTTGGACCTTGAATGCGACATCAATGAAAAAACTGGAATCATTCGAGCTGTGGGTCGGTGTAAAGAAAAATTCTGAAAATATCTTGGACAGAACACGTCACAAACAAAGAGGTTCTGAGAAGGATGAATAAATAAATAGAAATTTTAATTACAATTAAAATAAAAAAACTGGAATATCTCGGACATATTACATGTGGAGAGAAGAACACCTTGCTCCAACTGATTATGCAGGGAAAGATCCAAGAAAAGAGAAGCATAGGGAGGCGTAGAATGTCATGGCTGCGCAACCTGAGAGAGTGGTACAAATATACATCAAATAAACTTTTCAGAGCAGCCGTCTCAAAAGTCCGAATAGCTATGATGATTGCCGACCTCCGCCGAGGAGATGGCACTTGAAAAAGAAGTTGTAGTATAAAAGTAGCCTTAAATGTTAAATGAAGCTTTAAAAAAAGCCGCTTGGCAATTATTTGAAGATTTAAAACACAAACATTTACACCAACAGAAGAAGCATTTGTCTATTTTAAATGCTAAATTGAAAACACATGTAGTTAAAACCCAACACATGTAAGTAGTATAATAATTATTAAATAATTGTTAAAAAAACAATTAATAATTACTTGATTGATGGCACTTAAAGTTCACACCGGTAAAATTTGATGATTTAGACATGTTTGTGATATTAATTGCCAGTCACCATTAGAGCTTCCAACCGGTTGAAGTAGTCGGAGAATACCGGCGTAGAAGAGAAACAAGCAAAATCAACAGGTGGAGAGAGATAACATGCTGCGGAAATTTAAATATGGTAGTGTACACCGTCCCGAACATTGAATGTATACGTTTATAATAACTTAATAACTTGAGTAATTATAAAATGAACCAATTAATAATAATTTGAAAAATAGATGCTATAGGGCAATCTCGAGAAAAAGTACAATGGAATTGGCAGCACCCACTCCGTCTATGCTCAATGTAATCAAAATAGTGATTATGTGAAATCACTACAGTGTTTAAAAGTTGAAGAATGTGTCACTCCTGCATGAAATGTGCAACAGTTCATCAATTTAGATAATATATTCATGCAAACAACAAGAAGGTATTGCATGCTGTCTGGCTTGAGGAGATGAGACTATTCTCAGTTGTAAAAACTTTCTAATAAAAGAAAATTGATAATGCGACTTAACCTAGGTAATCTTAAGGTATAACCTGGCATATGACTTGGTTATGCACTGTGAATACGGAGAGGGTATAATCTCCTTCGATGACCTCGCTGTACTTGTAGTGGCCCGGGATGAGCCAGATGTCAACTACCTGATTTGGAACGCAGGCCGCGTCGTAAAGAAATGGATAATTCAGCATGGACTAAAAGGAACAGCCAAAGTGTTGAGATACAATGTGCGGGAGCAGGTCTAACACCCAAGAATCAAGTAAAGTATCTAGGAGTGACATTGCACCAGAATGGAAAATGGGGAGAGCATGTGCGGGAGGTGGTCTGGAAGGCTGATATTGCGGCTGTGTTGGGGAGGGTGATGCCCAACATTGGGGGACCCAAATCCTAAAGAAGGAGGATCTTACATGGTGCTGTACGGTCGATCGTCCTCTATGCGGCACCAGTCTGGATCGAGGCGGTAGAGATAACGGCCTTTACGAGACTCATGACACAAGTGGACGAAACAAGTGGCATGTGCCTACAGGACTGTGTCTGCGGCAGCCTTGTGGACCATCACTGTATGTATTCCGTTGCATGTTTTGGCGGTGGAAAGAAAATAGCTCTATGAGAGAAGAGGCCCAAACCTTACTGTGGCCGAGAGAAGACAGGAAAGGGAAGGTCAATTGAAAGATGGCAAGAAGAATGGAACAATACGGAGGCTGTGGCACAATGGACGAAAAGGCTGATCCCGAACATAAGAGATTAGGTGGACTGTGGCCACAGGCGACTGGATTATTTCCTGACGCAGGTGCTCACAGGACACGACTGTTTTAGGGCCTACATCTCTAGGATCGGAAAGGCTGACACAGATGAATGCCTATACTATGGATACTCGGACACTGTGACATATACGATGTTAGATTGCAACAGATGGATAGTAGAAAGGAACATAATGGCGAGTGAATCAGGTGTGAATTTTGTTACAGTGAAAGAAATGATTGAAAATAAATCAGGTTGGACTAACATACACAACTATATCTGTGCAGTGATTAAAAAAAGAGAAGAGGAAGAAAGGCAGCTGGATCAATGGCAAAGGTAAGAGTAATGGATGCTGAAAGTTGAAGCTAGTAAAGTGGGTCAGACTGTATGAGTTAGAATGTGTGAGTTAGACTGACCGTCTTCTACGGTTCCTTGCTGATGAATGGAGTTGGGATGTGGATGAATGGAGAATGAATGAATGAAGGTAGTGTTTCGAAAGTGATGCCGGCCTTACAGCGGCATTCCGCTTCTGGATCGCTGGATGACAGAGAAGGGTCTGGTTTAGCAGTTAGGCGTTCGGCGTAGACTCGGTGACGAGAGGGCATTTTAAAGTACCTCGGGAACTATCGACAGGAGTGCGAAGAACGAATACTGCACTAAGGTCAGTCAGGCGGTGTCCTGGACTGAAATGTCTTTTGAAGATTCCAGACCCCCCCTCTATAAAGACAAAAAAAAGATAATCTTGATGTGACTATCACAAAAACAATTGACAGTTGAGATAAAAGAAAAACCAATCTAGCCGTTAACGACAGGGTGATCTCAGATGTTATTTAAACCTTAACAATAATGAAGCAAAGGGAAATGAAATGCAAAAAGGGAAACTTCAAATACTTGTTAGGATTGTCAATTGTCCTGCATTGAACAAACTGGTCGGGCCTTAAAATGACGCCTTATTTAACCACTAGGCTGATTTTGGAGACTTTAGCCACTGAAAATAATTATTTCAAAGTAGAAATTGGATTTTCCCCCTCTGTCTTTGTTTTTTTTTGGAATTTTGCAGTATGAGTTGGTGGCCCCCAAGGAAAAACAAAAATAACCAATTTTATATTCGACTAGCTCACGAAACTAGTAAACAGAAATATAAACCAATAGAAAATAAGCAAATAAAGATAGAACATTACAAAGATGTTGCAGTTCTGATAGCGAAGGATGAAGTCGATCTAAAAACAATGGTCTAAAAACAGCTTAATATCAAAGATAAAAAATTCAATATAAAAATATCATCATAAAAAACATTAAATTTAGTAATATTAAAAGAACAAATAAGAATCAGATCGAGATTGAAGACTAAATGTTAGAATTTTTCTTCTTCGCGTGCTATATCAGAATTATCCGACCTTGGCGATCACCATTACGAAAGCTTCTCGATCTTCTGCAGTACGGAATAATTGTCCCGCATTTGATATCCGAGTCCATTCACGAATGTTCTTCAACCAAGAAATGCGTTTCCTTCCTACACCTCTACGGCCCTCTATTTTGCCTTTAAGTCCCAGATAAGATATTTTTCGATGTTTAACAGTCTTTACTAGTTCTCTATCTTTGTTAACGCTCCTTAGTACCTCTTCATTAGTTTTCCTTGCTGTCCAAGGTATCTTCAGCATTCGTCTATGAACCTACATTTCCAATGCTTCAATTTTGTTTATGATCGATACTTTTAGGGTCCACACTTCTGCACTATACAAAAGTACGGACCAAACATAGCACTTAACCATTCTGTGTCTTATGACTTCATTTTCATAAAAGTAGTTTTAGTCATTGCTATTCTACGTTTTATTTCTATGTTTGGAAGAAGTTGGTCCGTTATCACTTTTCTCAAATATGTCATTTTGTGAACTTTCTCAACTTGGACTCCGTTTAATTAAAGCTTTCCATCAGGATGTGGGTTACGACTAAACACTAAAAATTTGGTTTTGTTTGAGTCTATTTTAATGCCCATTTCCTCTCCTATCTCTCGTGAATACGATCAAGCAGAATTTGGAGATCTTCAATATTATTTGACAGAATTACTGTATCTCTGCATATTTAATCACATTAAGTAGTTCCCCGTTGATTTTTATTCCAAATGGTTGTCTCTAGGGTTGTCTTTCCTTTTTAAATAACTGGTCTTAGTAAATATTGAACAATGTTGGCGACAAAATGCAACTTTATTTTTTCAGTATTTGCATTAATTTTACATGCTGTACTATATCGAATGCCTTTTCGAACTTAACGAAACATGCAAATACATCTTTTCTTTGGCCACAGCATTTTTTAATAGGATTTTAAGCGCAAAAAGTGCCTCCCTGGTTCCCATAGCATTTCTAAAACCAAATTGGGTATCTTCGAGATCTTCTTCACATTTGCGTCTAATTCTGTTCCAAATGTCCAAATGTTAAAAGTGTCCAAATGTTAGAATAAGTAATAAAATTTAAATAAGTACCTTTATATACAGTAAATAAAATTTGTCAAGTGACAACAATCTTGTGAAAGAAGTGAAGAAACACGTCAGCATCTTAACCAAATAATATCGATAAAGAAACACTTGAAAAGATAAAAAAAGCGTGCGTACACAAATGTATCTATCTATATATTTATCTAATAGATAAATTTTAGAAAAAAGACCTAAAACTATCACAATACGACGATACTAGAGATGAAAACTCTATACATAATAACAAAAGAATGTTAATAAGTAAAACAAGCTGCAATGGGATCCTAAAGATGTGCAGGTGTGTGAGCAAAATACGCAACATAAATAAGTGAGACCAAGTAACAGAGGAAAATTCTCATTCCTGAGACAATACAAATTATTTTAAAGGAGTCAGCTATATCTTACCTGACATAATAGCCATTATCGTGCCTGTCTATATCTTGATATAAAGGTGCAAAATTTGGACGGTCAAAATGCATAAACTCCGTAAAAGTTCCTTCAGTTCCAAAACCTAAAGAACCGAAACCATGTTCAAATGTTCCATAATGCTCGCTATGATTTTCACTTAAAAATGGAAATGCTTCATTTTCGAACCCATGGTTTTCGTGTTCTTGAGGAGCCACCAGAATTCCATGTACTGGATTTAATACGGACTTAGGACCACTTGCTATGCTTACCAAAGTGTGTACGTTTTGAATGCCGTCTTGTGGATGTGGATGATACCCACTTTCTTCTAATGGAACCTTTCCCAATGTAGTGGGTTTTACAAAATTATCATCAGGAGGTTTGTGGTGTGGGTACTTTTCGGTCACTAACGTACAACCAGGTTTTTTGACATATAAATCAAAGTCAACGTTTGATTCCGTCCCCGCTGGTTTAGAATCAGGTGTTTCTTTAATTGCCGTTGAACTTAGCTCACAAGTGGCATTCCCTTTGACAGAAATTCTACAAAAGGTAAGAATAAAAAAATAGATTAAGATTTAAATAGTTAATTTATAATAATAGTTAGATATAATAGTAAATAAAGAATAGTTTTAATTATAATAAAAAAACAAGGAAACTTAGAGACATAGTGCTCTGTTTGTATCGAAACAATTACTGGAAAAAAGAGTACCTTTTAAAGGATGGCTTGTATCATCCTAAAAGAGGCGTACGAATCCTCAGCGTATAATTTTATTTACTTATTATTTTATCTTACTAACAATTAACAGTTTATTCTAACGTAGTAATTCAAATTTTGAATGCAATTAATTACATGCAAATTTTATGTTCCTTTTGTTTCAAATATGTTAAATTTTTTAATATACTAGGTTCGATTCAGAAATAGATTTCCCAAAAAGCCTTGCAGTCCCCTACTTTCGATTTCTCCGGCCCGCGCTTCACTGCGCCGATCCGATCAGTCGTGGCTCATCAATCGTTCGATATGGATGTTCGTAATGTTGATCCTGCCAATTGTGAGATTCGTTCCGTAATTCGCTTTTTGCACATCACAGGTACTCTAGCCATGGATATGTATCGTCAGCTGACAGAGTTATATGGCGACAAGTGTATGTCCATTCAACACATCCGAAAGTGGCTCAGTGAGTTTAGCGTCGGTCGAAAGGAAGTCTACGATGAAAAACGGAATTGAAGACCGTCAATTTCGGAGGAGGTTATCAAGATGGTCCAACCTGAAGTACTTCAAAACAGAAGGACCTATGTCCGTGAACTTATCGCTCTGATTTCTTCAAGTCCATACGATGGAAAGAGCTTTCACTGAAAAATTGGGGTATTATAAGTATAGTGCTCGATGGTGGATATTATCATCAGAACACAAGGAAAGTTTCTTCAAATATGTCAAGAAGATAAGGAAGGATTGTCGTATTCCATTGTTAAGGGAGACGAAACGTGGGGGTTTCATTTCACTACCGAAACGAAAAAAAAAATCCAATTACTATTTAACTGGGAATAAGCCACAATTAAAGGTAAAAATACGTTTATTGACGTTTTAATTTCCACTTCGGAAATCGTTCTCAAAATACAAACAGTAAATTAAACAAATTTTGTTTTTTGTTACTTACTGAAAAATTCTTCTAATAATTTAATTTTATCTGACTCATTTATATTGACAATTTAGACATACATTATGCATTTTAAAGTAGACGTCTTTAAAATGATATTACCAATATTGTTGAGTTGCGCTCCTGGGACGACTTTACTTATAAGATAGTTAATTCGATTACATGAAATCAACTTTAACTTGAGAATATCCGTCAGAAAAAAATCATAGCATGTAGTTCGTTTTTAAAAAGACAAACACATGACATGATGACAGTAAAATTCTCCTGTTAGTGATTCCAAAGTAAATTATGAGGGAAAAAACCAGGAAAAAAACCTCATAATACTATCCCAACATGGTAAGTATTTGGTCGTGCATTTAGTTTACCTTCAATAAACACCAAACTCTGATTTTATATGTTTCGTTATTTAAAAAACTTAAATGATGTATCCTCTATATGTTACTGACTTACAAATACTGGTGTTTTCTTCCACCATTAATAACTTCCTCTTTCAATATTGGTAACCAGATCCTACTACATTCTGCTGAGGAATTTGCGACACAATTGGTCTCATTTAACATAATTAGAGCCGCTTCTTTGATTTTTTTTACCATCCGTTTCTTTTAGGACTACATTTGAAATATTCCATTGAACCCTATGTACATTATCCCATGCATGTTTACATATTTGAGATCTATCAAATTGTCTATTTTTAATATAAGATTGATGTTCACTTATTCTAACATTTAATGGCCTTGATGTTTCACCTAAATAAAACTGATCGCATTCACAAGGTATTTTATAAATGCAATTCTTTGTTCTTTCTTGTTCATTGTTAGGTTTGGTTTTGGACAAAATAGATCTCAACGTGTTGTTGTTTTGAATGTTGTTGAAATGTTGAATTTATTTCCTATCCTTTTAAGGTTTTTTGATAATCCTTTTATGTACGGTATTGTTCTCGAATATTGAATCTCGTTCTAAGTTCTGTTCTGTTCTATTCGATCGATTGTTGAAAATTCCATATTTATAAACGATAAAGGATAATCATTTTTTTTTATAAAACAGATGTTAACAAATGTTTCTCTTCCAAGAACGAATTTTCGTTAGAACAAGTAATTTTGGCTCTATCGTATAAGGATTTAATTATTCCCTTTTTTATATTAATATTGTGATTTGATTTGAAATTTAAATATCAATTGGTGTGTGTTGGTTTTCTATACACCTGAGTCTCATATCAAGTATCGTTCTTAAAGATTAAAACATCCAGGAAAGGTAGCGTGTTATTATATTCCATTTCCATGGTAAATGTTATTGTCTCTTCTTTATCGTTTATATCATTTAGGAATGTGTTCAACAACTCGGATCCATTAGGCCATATTGAGAATACATCATCTACATACCTCCACCATACTGTGAGTTTTAAATTTTGTTTAGAAATGATATTTGTTTCAATATCTTCCATAAATATATTGGCTAATAATGGAGATAAACTAGAATTGGAAGTGGAAATTGAAACGCCAATAAACGTATTTTTACCTTTAATTGTGGCTTATTCCCAGTTAAATAGTAATTAATTTAAAGTGCCACAAGAAAATAGCTTCAGAACAATATTAAAAAAATCCAAATTCGAAAACATTCCAAATGCGTTACCCAAGTTCGCAAAGAAAGTTTAATTAAACAAACTTCTTCAGTGGGTATTTTTGGGATCGTTAGGATATACTGTTAATCAATTTCATTGAATCTGGAAGAACAATCAACTCAGAAAGTAATTGTATAAAAAACTCAGGAGCGATATCCAGAACCATCGGCGAGGACGACTGTCAGCCGGTGTAAAGCTGTTTCACGACAACGCCCTATTTCAGGTCAAACTCAGGAACTTTTGACACACTTTATATGGAGTTTAATGCCCCACATATCTTAAAGTCCAGATATACGAATATAACTATTACTTGTTCTCCAAATCAACCAAAACATGCAACACTTCCTCAACGAGTTGGCGACGGAGTTCTACAACATCGAAATACAGAAATTGAAGTCTACAAAAATGCATAAAACAAGATGGCGATTATATACAAAAACAATGTAAAGGTTCTCTTTTTCAAATATAAATTCTTTACTACTTTTTCTTTATAAGCAATTCTGCAAATTAATTCACGTGATTTTTCACCTTTTGAGATTCAGACATGGTATGCCCTGCTCGCTCTCCGCTATTGTTCTATAAAGATTCTGCGTGAAATGGTTTTATTTCGAAATATTAGACAGATTTCAGCTTTGGATACCCATCCAACCAATGTTTAGATACTGTTTCTTATCTCTAATTTATACGACATCTTAAAGCGAAAACTTTAAAATAAATAAATCTCAACTGACAGTAAAAAAAAACTTTTCATTAATATTTACTAATGTTTATATCTTGAGAACGATTTCCGAAGTAGATATTGAAACGTCAATAAACGTACTTTAACCTTTAATTGTGGCTTATTCCCATTTAAATAGTAATTAATACTAACTTAGGACTCATGTCAAGTTCCCAAATTCAATTGACTTCCCTCATTGAAGTCCTCATGGTAATTATTATTCCTGCGCTATGCGTAAATCTAAAAAATATTAACATTTCCACCAATAATGTAGATGCCTCCACACGATTTTCCTGCTTTTTAAGACTAGTCTTTGTATTAGGAGTAACCTGCAACCTGTTTTTTGTGTTTCGTTTGCCCTATCCCTCTCATGGGCAGATTTCTATCTGGATAGGTGCATTAGGCGTTTATCTAATTACTATGTTGTCAAAAGTTCTATATTTTATCATCCTTCGTTTTATTTACGATGCTAGTGAGTCCTGATTACCATTATATTGCCCAAGATTATATTCTATTCTCGTTTTCCCCTTAGAATGTGCAAAGAAGGAAGGTCCAGCAGGGTCTCCATAAGTATCGTAGAGGTGCCCCTGAGAGCACCTGTGATTCCGAAGCAAGTAAGTCTTTGCACCGTTACTAATTTTAAAATGACGTTTTTTTGCTGCATCTTTGGCCACGATACCACTGATACGTATTATTGTTGGTTTAACCACAACGTTATAAATTTTATATAACATGTCCGGTTTTAAATACTACATTATCTACGTACTTTACTTCATTCACCAGATTTAGATTTATGTCATGCAGGTTTACTTAAAATTTCATGATTTTGGATTTATAGGAGCTCTTGTTAATCCCGACAATTGAAGTCCATTCTGCACCATTAAATTTGGGGTTGGCTAAGATGACCAGGCCATTCTCATAGCCCAAGACATAATGTCTGCAATTGCTGAGTATAGCTATAAATCCATCCATGACCAGATTCCACAAGAGAGGAGTTAAGACTACTCCTGCGGACAGACCCTGGCTACCTGTGCTCACACTGTAGGCCCCAGTATCGTTGCGTATAGTGTACGGCTCTTCAAAATGCAGGATATCATATCTATTTGCAGTGGATTTATATCTTAACAGATCATATATATTTGGTACAGAACTTTGCAGTACTAAATACTAATAATTTAAATAATAACTGTAATCATAAATTAATGATTCACCTAGTTTTTCAAAAACACAAACATCATGATATGAAACTATGAAATATGAAAAATTTGTTATATTAAATGTATGTAATTATGATATGATCATAAAAAAACAATACTTGTTAAACTTACCCAAAGCTAAAACTTTTGCAAGCTGATTTTTCTTCAGAACACGCCTTTTTACAATCACCTACAGTATTGTAATTAAAGGATTTATATACCATACTAGAACTAAGTCTTTGGCCTATTTGTATTCTCTCATAACAATCTAAAAATTAAAATTTTTATTGTTTGAAGGTTTTTATATTTTTTATATTCAAAATCTTTTTTTTAATTATTGAATAAATAATGAAGTATTTATAATTTAAAATTTGGTAATTTACAAAATATACAAATTTTTTAGTATAAAAATAAAATACTCTCAAAAAGAAATCAACAAAACCAAACGCCATCGATTAGAATACATAGTATAATGGGATACACGCCGAATCGCAGAAATAAGGAAGATTGCCATGCTGTTTGATTTTTTAGATATTCTTATTTTCATAAAGATTTACAACCTGTTATTATTTCCCTTTATATATTTTTAATAGTCCAATGAAAGATTGACTTGGGAATTATTAACAAGAATAGGATTTTAAAATCCTGACATCTTTTCCTGAAAGGGGAAAATAACAAATTATCCAAAACAAAGTGCTAGCCAAAAGTCCCCCCCCTTCTCGACAGAATGTCTCCGGCTTCTATACAACATGTAGCTTCTCCTTTTCAAAAATTTTAAAGTGTTTTTTTGTCTTTGTGTATTGTATTTTGTATTGTTATGTCCAAATTTACATTTATGACATTCTACTCATGTCGGATAGGCCACAACTGACGAAATGCCCCTGAAGATGATCTATTGATCGAAAGTACTTGGGCAAGATTAAATTAATCACCGTGTTCGATAGTTGCCTTGTATACCGTCAAAGTTTTATCTTTTCCCCTACTTCTTTTAACATTTCAATTAAAATTTCATCGTCTCTCGGAGCCTTATTTCTTTTTATATCTCTCATTGCTTTTTCTATTTCTTCTCCGTTATGGGGGGTAATATTTCAGAGTTTACATTCATTATTTTCTTTTTCAGGTTTTGTTGAGTTGTATCAGGTGGACTGTTTTTAGAGCTGTAGAGGTCACTATAATATTTCCTTGTTATCATAGATATTTGGGTTCTGCTTTTTTATATGACACCTTGTTTATTTTCCATCTCTATGATTTTATTTCTTCCTAGGTGGGACTTGATAGATCTTAAGTTTCTGTTTTCTTCTATAATCTTCTTGATTCGTTCTTCTTGATGCCGTTTGAGATCTTGTTTTATATGTCTTCTTATTTCTGTATTAAGGGTTTTGTATTCAGTTGGATTTCCTTTATTTTCTTGTAGTAGGCTTCTCTATGTTGTAGCATGTCTAAAGATATGGCACTTAGTTTTGATTTTTTGTCTGATTTTGCTGGTGCTATTTCTAAGCTAGTCTTTAGAAGTTCTTCAGTGATGGCTTTGTTTAGTCGATTTAGATGTAGGTCTGTTACCTTTAGTTATTCAGCTGTTCTTAATTTGTTTTGGTATTGTTCTTTATTCTCCTTTAATTTTTCTGGGTGGACTTTTTTCTTAGGGTGCACATATTGTCTTCGATCTTTTTTGTGTTTAATACTTATTTTAGCCTGTATCATTCTGTGATTACTTCACATGATTATAGAGATTGAGTTTATTACTGTGACGTCCTCAAAAATGTTCTTTTTGTTTGTTAGTATGTAGTCAATTTCATTTTTAGTGTTCCCATCTGGCGACATCCATGTCCATTTCCTATGTGGCTTTTTCTTGAAGAAAGAGTTCATGGCAAATAATTTGTTGTTTTCTAGGTAGTTAACCAATAGATCTCTTCTTTCATTTCTTACTCCATGTCCAAATTCTCCAATACAGTTTTCGTTTTCTTCTAGTTTTTGCCCATTTTCGCATTAAAATCGCCCACTATAATCGTGTAGGTACTGTTTCTATACGTCATGGACTTATTTTTAAAGTGATCTTTTCGCTGATATTTATGATTAATAAAGCAATTCTTTCTGTTATTCCTAGGTATTCCTCAATTTTATGAGCGTATTTTTTTCGAAATCAAAAAACCAACTCCATATAAACTTTCGTTTTCTCTACCTTTAAAATATAATATGTTTCCAGACTTTAGCCTACAAC
Organism: Diabrotica balteata; assembly: GCA_918026665.1. Taxonomy (NCBI): domain Eukaryota; kingdom Metazoa; phylum Arthropoda; class Insecta; order Coleoptera; family Chrysomelidae; genus Diabrotica; species Diabrotica balteata. Next base: position 44,934,905 of record OU898277.1, read on the forward strand.
TTTTCTTTATACCTCAGATACTCCGATTATGTCCCATTGCATTTAACTTCTTCCTTTAATTCATAGAGCTTCTAGTCTTTAGACAAAGATCTTACATTGAAAGTTGAGATATACATTTTCGTTTTCTGTATTGACGAACTATTGTCTCCCCCAGATCCGATGAGACTGACCTTATTAGATAAGGTGTAGGATTTGTCACAATGTGAACCACCTACCAGGGGACCAGTTCCGTTCGGGTTTGTATTCGTCATTTTAAAAGGGAGGTGTTTACCATAAAAGACCACGCTGGTCAGACGGATTGGTGAGTGTATATTCAGCCGCCCATTCTGGGTCAGACGCTGTTCGTTCATACAAAAGAATCTTAATGATACCATGGACAGACAAAGTCACCAATGAAGAAGTACTGCAGAGGATGAACACAACTGTGGATTTGGTCAATATCGTGAAGGGCCGTAACCTATAATATTGGAACATATAATGAGAAATCAAGGCAGATACTAGCTACTTCAATGCATTTTACAAGGAAAATTGAAGATAAAAGGGCCCCAGAACGAAGAAGAATATCTTGGGTTGCTAATCTGAGAGCATGGTATAGAAAGACCTCAACACAGCTATTCCGTACAGCAACCAACAAAGTCATCATAGCCAGAATGATCGCCAACGTTCGGAACGGACAGGCACCCTAAGAAGAAGCACAGGAAGGAAAAATAACTGGCCACCAGGGTGATCATCAAAGATATGGAGAGAGATTTAGTATTCTGTTTATTATTTTTCTTATGTAATCATGCCGTTTTAAATCTTTACAATATATTAATTTGATCAATTTGAGTTAAATTTTAAAATTCGTTTTTGTAACTCATTGTATTTGTACTTTTAATTAAAATTGTCAGCCGTTAACACAAAGCAAATATGTAATACAATCTAGTCCCTGGCAATTTTTTCGCCAGTATATTTTGGTTTAGTTTTTTTAGGTATTTAAATGTCTTTAAAAAGTAGGTTATAGTTTCGCTATATATGCAAATATATATATTTAAATCGGTTAAAAAATTACAGCCCGCGGCAAAATAGAAAAAAAAACGGGTCATTAACATGTTTCATGAATTTGATTCACATTAGCATTATACAGTTATACTCACAGTTTTTTACGATTGGACTTTGCAAATGAATTAACAATAATAAAAAAAATGTTTTAATCTTCTTACTTCCGCTCTAATAAGAATACTATATATGAGTCATTCGACACCTTTGTATATATATATATATATATATATATATATATATATATATATATATATATATACAGGGTGATTAACTATTGTTATATCCGTTATAAGTCCGTTATATATGTTATTATAGGAGACAAAAAATTTTACGTTTTACAATTAGCTACAAATATACATACAGTGATATATTTTTTAAATGACACACCCTGTATTTTATTTTAAATTTTGAACTCACTTCCCTTCCTCGTTAGAAAAAGACAAAGTTGTTTTGTTATTTAGATAGGGATATTTTAAACTGTATGAAGAAAAAAGGGTATTACATGAATAAAATTTATCATTTTTATTTATTGACTATATACCAATACATATCTTAAAGCAACACAAAAAATAAAGCAATTAAATAAAGAAATTGCTGAAATTAAGACTAAATTGTCGAATAAAAAATCGAGATTATTTCTTGAAATAATTATATTAGATTTATTAAATATATGTCAACGTTTTTGCTTTTGTTTTTAACTAAAAAATATATACGGAGTGAAAAGTTATACTTATAAGATAATTTAAGCGACTAACTATTATAGTATTATGATATAAACTGAAACTTTTCCCACGTATGTACTTATATCACAATATGGATATAGGTATGAGCATTAGAAAAGTTACTTAATTTCAAAAAACTCAGAGCTACAGCAAGATATCTCATAAAAAAAGCAAAAGAGATACCTGGAGAGAGTACGTATCATCTATCAATTCTTCAACACCCTCCGAGGTTATCTCTGCTAAAATTCGTAAATATAAAGAGTCCAATTCTTATAGGCATATAAGCACCTTAAAACACAAAAATAAATAAATCACTTGCAAAAATACAATCGCAGAAGCTTTAGCTGATGTCTATTAACAAAATTCTAGCGACAAAAATATTTCTTACGAATCCTTAATATATAAGAAAAACATAGAAGCTTCTACAATCCCCATTAACAACTCTGACAGCCCCTTAAATGCTCCTATAACTCTTCAAGAGTTAGAGTTTTCTCTCTCAAATATAAAAAATACAGCTGTAGAACCAGATGATATTCTACCAGTCTTCATAAAAAACTTACCATTCGGAGCCAAATTAATTCTGTTAGATTTATTTAATACCTGCTTCCTAAAGCATGAATTCCCAGACCTCTGGTTTCAAGCAATAAGCATTCCCATTATTAAACCTAACAAACCAAAAGACAACTCTACCTCAAACCTCCGCCTTATATGGTACTTAGAAAATAATAATTTTCTTACTTCCTTCCAAAATTCTTTTCGAAGAGGTAGGTCCACATTAAATAATCACGTCGCATTACAGACTTCAATTATTAAAGCTTTTGCAAATAACCAAAAACTAATAGCAAGATTTTTCGATATAACCCAAGCCTACGATAGAGCATGGAGGCACTGCATTCTACAAAAATTGAAAGATACTTGCATTTATAATTTTTTTTAAATCGCTCAATTCAAGTTGGAATAAATGGTGTTACAAGCTCACCTAAGATACTAGACAATGAGATGACATTGTTATTTATACTAAATCGAATAATGTAGTGATAGCAACTAAAATTATACAGAGTTTCCTAAATTGGCTTTATAATTGGACAATAAAAACGGGATTTGTTTTTTCTATTGAAAAAACACGATACATTATATTTAATAAAAATAAAACCCATCTCACAACTAGTCTAATATTAAATAATTTAGCTTTAGAACAGTCAAAAAATATAAACTTTTTAGGTCTAACTTTTAAGAGAACTTTAAATTGGAATTAGCATATTAATAAACTATAGCTTTCCTGCCATAAGAGATTAAATATACTCAAAATATTCTTCTTCTCCTAATGGCGCTACAACCCTTTGTGAGTCTTGGCCTGCTTGGCTCAATGAACAATGAGCAATGAACAATGTTCTTTGATTCTGCCCTGTCGGATACTTTCCTTCGTCACTGCCTGATGTTCATAGTTTTAAGATCCTTCTCTACGTCGTCTATCCATCTTTAGGGGGCCTTCCTCTTGTTCTGTTTCTCGCCATTCCTGCTGCAAGAAAACGTCTACAGGAGATTCGAAATGTGAATGTAAGTGAATGAACGGTTATAAGCCGCCTCAATGAAAGAGGACTAATGACAAGAACGCCGGCTATTATTCCCGAATTACAACTCAGACACTGTAGGAAGTGATCAATTTTTGCTCGACAACATCAACACTGGGATATACAGAATTGGAGCCGAATTCTCTTTACTGATGAATCGCGAAACTGTTTAAAGTCTAGCGATGACCGGAAAAGGGTTTGAAGACGAAGAAATGAAAGATATGCCCAAGCTTGTATATCCCAGGGAAGATAGTTTGGAAGTGGTGGTGCCATGGTTTGAGCTGGAATCTCATTTAAAGCTTGAACGAAACTTATTTTCATTAATGACCCCCTGAATCCTCACCGGTGTATAGAGGATGTTTTGGCAGAAACAGTAGTTGTATTTGGTCCATTTATTGGGGACGATTTCGTCTTTATGCTTGATAATGTACGGCCGCATACTACAAGAATCGTGACAAATTACTTGAAGGAAGTAATTACAGCTTGCGGTCCTAATCTTAATATCATCGAACATCTTCGTCGAAGATGAATCGAGAATGAATTTCGTCGTAGGGTTAGAAGTCAACCAGGCCAGCCAGAAAGTCTTGCAGAACTTCAAAACATGCTTCGTGAAGAATATTCACGTTTTTATTCAAAATTTGTTACTATTCCTTTCAAATCGTATGCAAACTGTTGGGCATAATACCCGATATTAGACAATTTTGTTCAAGTTCACTCGTAATTTTTATTGTTTGTAATTTGTTTCGATACTACACTATTTTCTTTTTTAGCCTTCTAACAAAATAAATTAGACTACGAAATCAAGCTGTAATGGCCATTTTTTGTTTTAAAAATTAAAGATGTTAAGTATACAATATGAAACCGTGCATAAAACTTTCAATGAATTTTTGTTTTCGGAAATTTATAGGGTGGCCAATTTTTGCCGGTCAGTGTATAATGTTAATAAAAGAACTAGAACCTAAAGTAATAACAGGCAAACATTAAACCTTTAATAATGAAAAAATGGAGCAGATTAAATAAAAAATGGCAAAACTGAAAAGTGTATTGAAAATAATAAGGCAACTGAAGAAGCATGATATCCAGAAAGAAATAATTTATCTGATTTTATAACATTCAAAAGTAGCAACAGGCCAAGGGGGAAACTACAACTTGTTTATACTACAAATATTATTTCAAATTGTTTCCAACAAATAAGTTGTAAATATGTTTACTTGTTAATAAATTATGCCAAAGTATGCCTTATACAACCAAAATCATCACTGATTTACACAAAAACTACTTATGGTTGAATTGTCTTGTTGTATTGATTTATTTTTGCGATATAAATATTATAATTTGACTGCAAATCTGATTAATAATAGATGATAACATAAGTAACATAGTAAACATAAGTAACAAGTTAAAGATAATGGCGCAATTTTTAAAATTGATCTCCAAATAGAACTTACCCACTTTGATAATCCTGAGCTCATTATCAATATTTATAGCACTAATAATGCCCAGAACTGCCAAACTAAGCATACCACTAATAAACATCATTACATAAAGAAAATATATGTCTATCACAATATCACATTCATTACTGGTCAATTAAATCGGAACAATTGGAGAGCTACCTTCGATTGTTCGACATATTCGAGCCCATTTCTTGCAACACAGGACACTTGCGTCTTACGAGGAATGTTGGCAAAGAATGAAGACGAATCTTGTTATGAATAAAGTCAAAAGCCGGTTGAGGCGAGTGGCTTGTCTTTGGTCATCGTGATATAATTATATGGTTAGAGATTAAGGAAGTAAGTACGAGGGTACAACTGGAATATTTTATAAGAACTATAAGATTATACACAGTTCAGTGATTTTATGTACAATAAATATTATTTTGATGTATTTTTTCTATGGTCAATGAATCTAGGATATTTGAAGTTGATTTTTAAATTTGTTTGGTACGTACTGATAATTTAGAGTTTTAGTTTTATCAATTTTATTCAGTTTTATAGATAAAAACAATCGATTCTGTCAAAAAGTCCGTAGTCTAGTGTCATCATAATTGCATGTCATGTGGAAGTCCTGAGAAATAGGATCTTCACATGACGTCTTCTCCCAGTAAAAAGACGATATAGCGTCAGGTGCTATAGCGTCATTATCATCGGTTTACTGTGTTGTCTTTGTGATGCATGCTTGTTGAGTCCTTGTTCTGGACTCTGTCCGATGTACTCGGAACTCGGTGATAGTTGTCCCCTCTTACTCATTTTCATATTTTTTGTTAGTATACAGATATCCACATTGTTTTATTGACGATACACAATGGTAATCGCTGTGACATATTACACGTTTCCACCTCTATATTCATTTCACAGTAGGTACGAATTGTCGTAATTGTCAGATTGACATTAAAAATTCCAAACGAAGTTCTGAAAGAATAAAGAAATAATTAATAAAATGCCTATTACGTTGTATACCGTCCAAGAAAAAGTGCAACTTATAACGTGATACTTTCAGGTTCATTCGATACGCAAAGTAATTGATTTATTTATTATTGCCTTCGAAAATAGACCCCCACCAAGTGTTATAACAGTTAAAAATACCATTAAACATTTTTAGACTTCGAGATGTGTATATAGTTGTAAAAAGTGTCATGAAGGTAATGAACCACGTGAACCATGCTAGTGAACTCTGCAATAGTGTACAAATTGCTAGGGAAGTTAACGTGAATGCTCGAACTGTCCACCGACTTCTCAAAAAGAACGGGTATTACTGTTTTAAGATACAACCAACACAAGAATTGTTTCCGGAAAATTACTTTAGGCGGATGGAGTTTTGTGAATTTATGTTAGATAAACAGAATGAAAATGTACACTTTTAAAAAATATTTACATTTTATAAAATGTAAATATTTATACACTTTATAACACTTTATAAAAAATTATTTTCTGACGAATCTTCATTTTCATTACATAAAAAACACAATCCATCCGTTGCAAGGTATTATTCTCGGAAAAATAAGCATCTCAGTGTTGCAGTGCGAACGCAGCATCCGCAAAAGTTAAATGTTTTGACTGGGGATTAGGCGACCATATTGTCGGTTCATTTTTTATCAATGGAAACCTAAACGGGCCCAAATATTTACAACTTTTACAGAATGAGATAATTTCGGCAGTTCGACGCCTTGCCGTTAATTTTCAGGAGGTTTCTTTCCACCAGGATGGGTGTTCAGCTCATAACTCTAGAGCAACTATTGACTTCCTCAATCAAATGTTTTCTGATCGACTGATAATTACACCTGGTACAATTAAATGGCTCGCTAGATCCTGTGACTTAGAGCCTAACGATTTTTTTTTGTGATTTTCTCAAAGAAAACATTTAGGCATCAGGTTGAAAGGGCCGCAAACCTAGTCGAATTAACGGCAAAAATACTTCATTTCTCTGCAAACATTACACCAGCTTTACTCCAAAATATGAGAAAAAATCTGTATGACAGATTTGGTTATTATTTAGCAAAAGGAGGTAGAATATTTGGGCCCTTAATTCATTAATCTGCTTTCCTAATTTTTATTTTTTGTTAGGTACATTTTACGAAGTTTGTAGGTTCTTAATTAGGTAGTATTTTTTATGTTTAAGTTTGGAAGAATTTTATTATTTTTTTTTATTTAAAAGTACAAACGATTCTTATTCTGATTTTTTCTTCTTTCTTGTCTTATTGTTTACAAGCTTTGTCCATAAAATTTGTACAATTTTCAGAGTGACAATAAAGCATATTACTTATTTACTTACTTATTTATTTGTATTGCTATTAAGGCTAAAAAATAACCAAAAATTAGTTTTACAGCATTATAATAAATATACTCTAGAGATGGGATGGCAATAAATCTTAATTCCTATGATCAACAAAACAATGTCGTTATCCGTATAAAAAATCGTGCTAAGTTTTTAATATTTTTTTTGACGAGAAGACTAGATCCTATCGCCTAACATAAATTTGGAAAAGGTGCTGGGTGTTCTGAAGTTTTATGGAACTACAGCGCTATCTAGTTTTTATACATCACCAAGCTGTTGCTACTTTAGTCTTCTGTGGTTAAAATTATAGACATCACACTCTACTATCTCTCGTAGGATGTGGATTGTGTGGTTCTGAAATTCAACGAATTTTACACTTGCTTTCTCTTCTATTTAGGAAGCCTTCAAGTACGTAAACGGAGCCTTTTGCAGCGTATTTTAAACGTCTGAGATTTAGTATTTGTGGACATGAGAAAGGCGTATCACTCTGTACCAAGGTCAGAACAATGGGAGGCAATGTACAAATTAGAAATATAGACGGAACTCTAAAGCTCTGTAAAAAGAAATTAAAGTGTCCATTAAACGGGAACAAGAATCGTAGGAAACTTCACCACAACAAAAGGGCTCCTGCAGGGTTGTTCCACATCTCCAACCCCATTGAAAATATATTTAGAGAAAGCCTTGACTACATGGAAAAGCAAATGCAAAGGCATGGGAGTACCGGTACGAAACGAATACCTATTGGGACCGTGCAAGTTCTGAACTGCGACACCTGGTGTCGTAAATCAGCCAAATTTACTGCGCTTTCATGTTAGATCGAGGTTACCGGATAACTGTCAAGGACGTGGCCTCAAAAAAGAATAAGAAGAAAAAGTAAGATTGAATTGAGGTTATGTCGGTATGTTATTAAAAGGTAAACGTTGATGTATTGTAGCGTAAATACAAATAAATATATTATTGAATTACAGCATTGCTGGTAATACGGATGCAATAATAAAAACTAGATTTGAGAAAGTAAATCACCAAATAACTTTTCAACCAAGCACGAGTCAAAGGGAAAAGCTTCAGTAGTGGCAAATGTCAAAAAAGAATGGAAGAATTATGTGGAGTGGAAGAATTAAGCAAAATAAATTACCATAAATAATGCTAATGCATAAATTAGCAGGTTAAGCCCATGATATCATCATATTGGTTTGAACAATTAATTCTTTCCCTGTAAACTTTTGCACAGCAAATATATCTTAATGCATCTTTAGAAAAACTGAACTCGATGCATTTTTGTAAACTTCAAAAAAATAAAATTCAAACATTAAACTTGATTTTTGGGTTAAAAGGAACTCTAAGTGAGTGTTGTGAAACTAAAATTTACACTTAAAAGTGAACTTTTATTTATTATTTATTTCAAACTGACTTTAAAATCGGGCGCAAGAATAATGCATAATTTAGGTTATGTTACTTATGCTTTTTTATGATATAAATCCACTTTTCTCTTTGAACTAGCTTTGTGCTTGGTACACGGCACTAGAAGAAGAAGAGATGAAATCGAGAATTTATAAAGCCAGTGTAAGACCAATAATGACATATGCCTCATAAACAAGACCCGACACAGAAACTACTCAAAGGCTACTGGAAACGGCAGAAATGAGAGTACTGAGTAGAATTACAGGAAATACGCCAAGAGATCGAAAGATAAATAAAGACATTAGAAGAAAATGTAACGTGCAGTGTATAAATGAATGGACACAAAATAGGAAAAAAGAATTAAATAACCACATAAGCAGAATGGGGAGACCCGTGTCGTCAAAATAGCAAGAGATAAGTTACCAATTGGCAGAAGAAGTATCGAACGACCGCGCAAAAGATGGAGTGATAACTTTCTAGATAAAAAGATATCTAGATATCTTTTTATCTAGAAAGATTTTATCTATAAAAGATATCTAGATGCTTGTGTGCGATCTGTGGATAAACATTGGAGTAATATAAATAGACACTTTAAGATGAACATCAGTAGTTTCATTGACTTGATTTCTTTCCTTTTCAGAATTGGATGTACCCCCGTACTATTTTGATCAATGTCAAAAATACGTACAACGAACCAACCCACGCTATTTCCACTCCGTGAAACAATTTTGATCGCAATATAATTTAATTATCATCTACCGATACCATAGGTACAGACAAGACAATAAACTCTTATATTTATAAGGAGTGTTCAATTGAAACCCATCCTCAGTAACAATTTAACAAAAAAATATTTTACATATCCCGTTGTTTTATAAGTGAAATATACTTCACTAATAGATACTTGAAAAGGCATAAGAGATAGTGTATACAAATTGTCTGCTTATAATAAAGTTATTGTTTTGTTAAATATTTTTTTATCCAGGTTAAAAATTTTTACGCCTAACTGCACTAAAAATATTAAGATAATTGGATAATATTATAGTTCATCTACTCTTGAGTAGTAGGCCATAAAAACGACATAATTAATCGGTAGGAAGTTTTTGGACATCATCTTTTGCATCTATCAAAAAAAAAACCTTTTTTGACGCCCTAACTCTATCCAGATGGATGGGTGCTTGCACCCGTACCATAACCAAAACTTTTAATGCGGTTTTGTTTGTAGAGTCTCTTAATGTGCTGCCTTTTTGATGTTTTTTTAAGTTTCAAAACTTTTTAAAGTTCGATTTAAAGTTAAAGAAAAAATTTTATTCCACTTTTTGAACAATGAGATCAATTTTGGCTTTATAAGCCGAAAGTGCTCAGCTAGGAATTAAATGATTTACACACCTTTAGATTATTGATGGATTCGACCGTAACTTGATGGAAATTCATTTTATGTAACAATAAAACACTGAAAACATCGTTTTCAAACTTCCACATAATTTATTTTAATTTATCACTCCAGCTGTTTCGGCTGATTGCCTTTCTCAAGTGATCTATTTTTGGCATGCGTTTACATTTTATAGTCTCTAATGGAATAGGTTGAGAAGGGGAGAACTGTTTGTCTCAAGTTGGTCATTCAGAATTAAATCTGTATTTTTTAATTTGTTGATTTTCATAGATTCTAACAAGGATAGCTTAAGGCCTTTATTTTGAATGTGAAGAATTTTAAATTCGTCATTAAAAGAACGATTGTGATCTAGAAGGTGAAGTGCGTATGTAGAATCTGTTTTTCTATTATTGAAAGCCCTTTTATGTTCTGCTATTCGTTTATTGAAGTTTCTACCAGTTTGACCGATGTATTTTTTTGGGCAGTCGCCTCATTTAAGTTTGTACACACCACTGTGTAAGTGTTTTTTATTTTGGATCTTGTTGTTTTTGATATATTTGCCTAGGTTAATATTTGTTCGAAAAGATGGTGTTATTACTTTCTTTTTTATGTGTTTGGTTATTTTAGTTGATATTTTGCCTGTATATGTAATCGAGCAAAAGATACTGGGTTTCTTCTCTGGTGGTGGAAATACTAATTTAAGGGCTTTCTTGTGTAGTTTTTGATTTAACATTTTATTAATTGTTTGTTCGTTGTATCCGTTGTTTACTGCTATTAGCTTGATGATATTTAATTCTGTCTCGAAGTTGTATTTTGACATCTGAATTTCTGTTAATCTTTATAACATACATTAAAATCTTAATTGAGAAAACCAATGAATATATCCTTCCGCTGTACTTAGCATTCGTAGATTATGAAAAGGCTTTCGACAGCATTGAACACTGGGCGGTTGCAGAAGCTCTGGTCAATAGTAGAATAGATTCCAAATACCGACAATTGATACATGATATTTACCAAAACGCAACCATGGCCGTAATTCTGGACGACAAATTAATAACAGATAATATAAAAGTTAAACGAGGAGTCCGACGAGGCGATATAATTTTACCTAAACTGTTTACCTTCACCCTCGAAGACATAATAAAATCAACAGATTGGGAAAACAGAGGAATATGTATTAACGGAAAATACCTAAATCACCTTAGATATGCGGATGATATACTCCTGATCTCCTCGGAACGACAAGAACTGGAATTATTGCTGAATGAACTTCATAAAAAATCACTGCAAAAAGGCCTAAAAATTAACTTCAACAAAACAAAAGTAATGACAAACACGGAAGAGCAAGAGGCAATAAAAATACAAACAGAAAAAATAGAACAGGTAAATGAGTATATCTATCTAGGACAAGCAATCAGAGCTAACAGAGAAAATCAAACAGCCGAAATATCGAGACGAGTAAGAATGGGATGGGCAGCGTTCGGCAAACTTTCTTACGTTCTAAGAAATCAAATAATCCCTCCATACTTACGAAGCAAGGTATATAACTCCTGTATAATACCGGTGCTCACCTACGGAGCAAAGACATGGACATTTACACAGGCCAATTTGGATAGGATAAGGAAGGCATAAAGAGCGATGGAGAGACAAATGTTGGGTATATCAGTTAAAGATAGAAAACGTAACCAGTGGATTAGAACCAGAACAAAGACAGTAGACGCGATACAACAAGCAGCAAAACTGAAATGGAAATAGGCTGGACACAATGAACGTCTCCAAGACGGACGATGGAACAATGCTATCGGAAAGTGGCGTCCATACAATGCAAAGAGATCAAGAGGCAGACCACAGATGAGGTGGAAATATGACATCAGGAAACAAGGAGGTCCCACATGGCAGAGAACAGCTCAAGATAGGAAAAGATGGAGAGAACTGGGGGAGACCTATATGAAACAATGGAAGGATAGAGAATAGGTTCAAAAAAAATGTAACATACTATGATAGGCTGCCAGTTTATGTTGTGTTAGATGTGGTGATGAATAGTGTATAGTCGTGTCAGTATGGGTAGGTTTATGAAATATGGAGAAGTCATGTTTGTTTTTAAGTCTGATAATTTTTAAATCTAAAAAGTTTATGGATTGATTTTGTTCTGTTTCTATTGTAAATTCAATATAACTATGTAGTGAATTATTATACGATAAAAATTGATCGAGTTGCCTGTTAGTTCCTGTGAAACATACCAGTACGTCGTCTACGTATCTCCACCAATATAAAAACTGTTTAAATACGGGATGTTTTGAAATCTTTGTCTCTAGATGATCCATAAAAATATCTGATAGCAATGGGCTTAGGGGATTGCCCATTATAAGTCCTGCACTGTTATTTGTAGTATATATTTGATTATTAAATTAAAAGTAGTCCTGGTTTATGCAAAATTAAAGAAGATGTAAAATTTCAGATGTAATTATTGGATTTGTACTATTTTGGTCTAAAAGGTTTTTTACTATATAGAATAAAAGTTTCTGTAGGAGGAACTGTTTACATAAAATTTCTATTTAAATATAAACTGCCGTTATTCGAGAGCCACTTTGAAATTCGGAAGCCTACCTTCTCGACTAATATGGAAGGAAAATCCCACAACAGACCGGTCTTCCAGCTGAGCGGAGAATGATCTCGAACGCCATACTGTTTTTTTAAGGGAGGGGGACCGTCAGATATTACTTGTAATTTCTGCCAGTTGGTAAAATCTAGAACATATCAGAATTAAAAAGAATATTTATGAGACATATTTATCGTAACATTATAATACTTTTATTTTAAGGTTATTGCAATTATTTGAATATGTGGAGCAGGCAGGAAAGAAGAGTTTAAGTACTAGTACCTTTAAGGGTTTAAGTACCATGTTATTGGTTAAAATTCCTGATACGAAAACCAAAATATGTAGATCTTTCGTTATTTCTGGAAATTTCTATAAAATCTGCAAACAATATATAGAAATTCGACTACAGTTTAGCGATCCGCAAATAAATCAATTTTTTCTTAATTAACAAAGCATGCATAGACGTAAAATCTGCAAGACTACGAGTATTAATACTGCTTTATACCAAAAACTAAAGAACAGTCTACGAGAGAATAAATTGTTCGACCTCCGGCATAAATAGAGGTTAAAATGAGGAGTAGGTATTATTATATGTAAAATATTTGGTAACAAGGGTGAGAAATCTTTATTAATGCTGTAAAAATTAACGGTAAATCTATTAATTAACCCAGTTTCAACACAAGAAAACCGAAATATATTAGAAATGGATCACTATGCCATTAAGTAAAAGTACTAATAATGCGATTTTAATTGCTTGTATAGCAAACTTGAACATAGATCGGTTTGAATTGACCGATCCCCGTATAAACGATAAGTGGGTTCTGTTTGACGAAGTAATTTTTTTGTTGAACTCTTGACACAAAAACAGGTTGTAAAAAATTACATGTAAACAACTTAATTTTGATTTTATCAGAACAATAAATTAGTGTTTATCTGTATTTTTCTTATTGCAGATGAGGTTATTCGGTTTATAAGACTAGCATTACTCGTATAGTCCAGTAAAATAAGTTTTTCTTAGGACATCTCAATAGCCAGATATTTGGCGAATGTTTCCGATAATATATACTGTTGTCTTTATTAATTCTAATTTATTGTCTTTATTATTTATTAAAGGTTCTATACTTATAACACTCACAAATTTTAAAGTCTTTATTACTACTAATTTATTTTAAACTTCATAATTATATAATTTATCTACATTTATAATACGTGCGTTACAATTCAAAACGCGATCTCCAAAAACTAACTGTCCTTTCCAACAGAATTCCTTCTTTAAATATAAAACTCCGTTAGTTTCGGAATCCCCTAGAAGCAGACATGAATTGACTCGAACATTGGGAAAGACTGGTCGTGGCGGTGTTGACAAGACTTGTCTCGAATTAACGGGAACTCAGGCTGGTTTTTTTTTGTCGGAGGGGGACGCATTGGTTATTACCTGCGTCTCTGCCGGCCGGTGCGTGATCTAAAAAATACTTGAATAGAAAAGATATTAGTAATAAATATGTTTACAGTTCTGAGCCATACGATGCGTCATCATCTATTGTAACAATACCTAGAGTAAACAAACTTTTTGTGTGTGGTAGAAGCTTGTACAGTATCGGTATCAGAGAAAAGAAATGGTACTTTAGTTTATTTTTACATTTCCTTGGTATGGCAGAGCACAATGAATGGCAATTGCATAAAAGTAATGGTAAGAAAGGAAAGATTGAAGGTAGGCGCAGCATAGGTAGGAGAAGAATGTCATGGTTGAGAAACCTCAGGGAGTGGTTCGCTTGCACTTCCATACAATTGTTCCGAGCGGCAGCCTCCAGGGTTAAAATTGCCATGATGATAGCCAACCTTCGTAGCGGAGATGGCACGTGAAGAAGAAGAATGGTAAGAAAATGGATCATCTAGCTTTCAGAAAATGTATAGCTGTTGATTGAATAAACAAAACATTTGGGTTATTCAATCAACGGTATAGCGACAGCCATAGCGCCAAGATTACTAGAGATGTATAAGAAAACAAGAAAACTACTAAACGCATACCATCAAAAAAAGTCAACAGATTTTGAGTAAAGGTACGATACATTAGACCACATTATCGTCTTCTTCTTAAGGTGCCTTCTCTTTTACTGAAGGTTGACTATAACTACAGCAAATTGCTCTCTATCTTGAGCTGTTCTTAGTATCAAATGTGTGTCCATGTCTGTCCAGTCTCTTACATTCTTCAACCAGGAGCATTTTTTTCCTGGACCTCTTCTTCCTTCCACTTTCCCTTCCATTATAGGTGGTAGGAAGTTGTTCTCTCCCAGTACCCATTCTTCTTAGCACCTCGTTGTCGGTCATGTGCTCTGTCCAAGAGATCTTCAGTATCCTTCGATAAACCCACATCTCAAAGGCTTCTATACGCCTCATACTTGTAATTCCAATAGTCCATGTTTCCACTCCGTAGAGCAATATGGAATAAATAAACGTTTTTACAAATTGGTATCGGATATCCAACGATAACGTAGAGTTTATTAGGAATTTTTTCATTCGTTGAAATGCGGACATAGCATATTCTATACAAGCACATCATATCGTCATTTATCAAGAAAAACAAACAAGGTGTATGTCATAAGCAGGCAGCGTTCAGATGTAACAAGTGAAATGTTGCACTTCAAGAATAACTTTAATTTTTATACTTAGTTTCATTTATTGTATAATGAAAGCAGTGATACTTTAGTAGCTTGGATTCCTGCAGGTTATAACATACACCTCATAACTCAAAAACGGCCATTCATAGAAGAATTTATTAAAAATTTTGAGGTAAAAAGCCCTACGAGTATCTGAGCTAATGAGCCACTTTGAAAATCCTGCCGTAATAATATTGAATGGACCTCCTTGTCGGTAAATATGGTACTGCATAGCTAATTGAATTTTATTTCTTAGGGACTGTTGTATTCAAAATCCAGGCGAGGTTCTTGAATTCTTCTTTTTTTATTTACTTAAAAAATCGTTGTATTCTCCTACTTTGTAGCGTGCTTCGTAATATCCTCATTTTACCTTATATATTATATTTTGATTAAAACGTTTAAGTATTTTATTTATAAAGTTATTGCGAATAATTTAAATTATTTTTAGTAATAAGTAATAATCATGATCATCTTAATAAAAATTTTAATATTAGCCGAAAATTCAACATTGAATCCCATACATTCCCACAGTCGACCTTTGTGATCCAAGGTAACGAAAAAAATTAAAACTTAAAATAGAATTAACTTAAAATTGGTAATAAAATAATAAAACTGGTAATGAAATATACAAATATTTTTGTGTTGAAAAGTATAATTAACATGATATTTAATTTTTACAATAAACATGTAAATGTTTTTTAATTAAACTTTTATTTTAATTATTTTATTTAATTATTTTAATTTATTTATTTTAATATAAATTTTTGTGACTTACCTACCCATATAAATATTTTGGTATACTACTAATATGCATAATTGACTTTAATTCATATCTTTTTTATTTTTTTAATACGTAGTTTTTTATTGTTACATTGCATGTTTACAATCTACTCTATACACAGAGTAATAAGTAAATAGTCTCTAAGTAAATTAGAGTGAGTTAGGTGCCGTGCAGTGACGGTTTTCTAAGTATTATTGCGATAGGTCTTCTGGCCATACCCTCTTCAATCTTCTTTCGACAAGTGGTTGGGTGAATAAATTCTTTATCAGTTCGTTGTTGTGAGCAGTAGTGCGATTTTTATATTTTTTAAGTGATTCTTTATTATGTCCTTAAGTCATGGGATGTCCAGATCATTGTGAAGTGTTATAAGTATAGAATTAGATAGATTAGATAGATGTTTAGATACATACCATGGAGCTTTACTTATCATACGGAGTATTTTGGATTAGAATGTTTGAAGAATCTTCGTATTTAAAGGTTTACTACAGCCCCATAGTTCTATTCCATGTGCCCAAACTAGTTTAAGTATAGCTTTGTACAGAAGCAGTTTATTTTCAAGAGATAAAATAAACTTTTGTTAAATAGCCAGTTCATATTTTTTAGTTTAAGATCTAGTTGTTTCCATTTAGTTTTAATGTGCGTTGTCCATGTAAGTTTTTCATCCAGTTGCAATCACAAGTATTTGACAACTGGTTTTATAGGAATATGAGTATTATTAATATAAACTTTTGGATATATAGATTTTCTTGTTGTACAAATAATTTGTAATGATTTTTAACTACTGATGCTACATTAGGGTGGATATCCACTGCCAAGCCTTGGAACGTCTGCTGTAAATATCAGATACAGAAATGGGCTCAAAACACTACCCTGAGATACGCCAGATTGTATGATGTGGTAATTTGAGTAACTGTCTTTAATTTGGACTTGGAATTAAAGGTCAGCAAAATATGATTTTAGTATAAAGTATAGTTGGTCTGTTAGGTTTAATTTCAGTTTGTAGAGGAGACCTTTATGCCACACTCTATCAAATGCCTGTTGTATATCTAGAACCACTCCAGCGCAAAACTTTTCGTCTTCGAGAGTTGTTTTAATAATATTTACTATTCTGTTGCATTGTTGGATGGTTGAGTGTTCACGTCTAAATCCGAATTGGCGTTGTGGTATAATTTCGTTTATGGGAACTACTTGCTCGATTTTATGTAATAGTAGCCTTTCTAATACTTTCGACATTATTGGGAGTAGGCTTATAGAATTTGCTTGCGTTGCGGGCTTACCAGGTTTCGGAATCATAGTAACTTGAGCAAATTTCCATTGTATTGCAAAGTATCGAAAACGTAGTATGCTGTTGTATGTTATTGTTAATATCACCACTGCTTTTCTTGGTAGCTTCTGAAGTAATTTTCCTGTTATCAAATCATAGCCAGGAGCGTTCTTAGGTTTGGCATTTTTAATTGTTGTAGAACCTCTGTCGGGGTAAATGTTGTCCGAGGAAGAGATAGTTGATATAGAGTTTCGAGGTATATTCTAATATCATCATCTTCATCGTTAGTAGT
The DNA here is from genome assembly GCA_918026665.1 of Diabrotica balteata. Classification (NCBI taxonomy): domain Eukaryota; kingdom Metazoa; phylum Arthropoda; class Insecta; order Coleoptera; family Chrysomelidae; genus Diabrotica; species Diabrotica balteata. The sequence goes on from OU898277.1 coordinate 44,952,379, forward strand.
ATCTAGTGCTGTGAATACAGTTGCAAGATGCTCTACAAATACTGTTGTTTTTTCTGCATTTGTGAGGACCCAGGTCATATCTGTTTTTCTTAAAGGTGAATTTTTGATTGTGGATCGTTTAAATTTTTTTGTAGCTTTTCATTTAGAGTGGTCGTCATGTGAGAGGTTCGAAACATAAACTGGAAAGTGTCGTTTTTTCTCCATGTAATGCTCTATTTAGTCTATGACTTACCCTGTTAAGGTACTTTTAGCGGATTTCTCGTTTGTTGCCATATGTGTCGGGCTCTCCTTTTTTCTGCTACTAGTTCTCTTATATGGAGGAGGATATTATAGTTTTCTTGGACACTTCTTTGGCGATGTGATGTTGCTTCCCATCCTGTTGTTTGTAAAACAACTACGACCAATATCTAGTCTAACCTTTGTATTTACAGAATTTTGGAAATCATGCCAGTTTGTTTCTTTAGTTGTGAGTTTACGTGGTGATGTTCTCCATATTATGTGTGTACTTAAAGTTATTATTATTGTATTGTGATCTGATGTTAAATCGAAGTTTGACTTTATTGCACTATGGATGTCAGATATCCCTTTTGTTGCAGCAAAATCTACCAAATCTGTAATTTTGTTGGCATTCGTAATCCAGCATGTGGGTTCTCCCGTAGATAAGTATTTTAAGTTATTTTGTTGGATGATATTCATTAATGCTCGACCTTTAGGCGTGATTAATCTGAGGCCCCATGTAGTGTGTTTGACATTCAGGTCTCCTGCTACTATGAAGTTGGATACAAGAGTTTATATGAAATCGTCATATTCTTCGCTTGAAATTGGATGTCTAGGTGGGCTGTAGACTGAGGATAAACTAAAGGAAGTGTTTGTTTCAATTTTAATAATTGTTGCTTGAATTTTTTCTATAATATAAGGTTGGACTGTATAGTTTTTAATTTTAGATTTAATAATAACGGCAGAACCTGCATGTGCTTCTCCCTCTGGATGGTTTGCATAATACACAGTTTAGTAAGGTATCTTAATAACCGTTCTTTGTATGGCATGGATTTCAGATATTAATAGAATGTGTATATTATATATTTTAAAAGTAGTGATATCTCTAATATATGGTTTGAAATGCCACTAGCATTCCACGACGCAATTCGTAGTGACTTGAAAGCTATTTTGTTATTTTGTTAATGACTCTAGTTAATTAACATCGTTAAAATCATGCTATTTTGGTTTCAGAGTTAAGGGAACATATTTTTGAATTTGTTTAGGAAATTTGATAGTTTATCTGCTACTTCATTGTTGTTATTTTTGTTATCTGCATCCATGTTTCCGTTTCCAATGGCAACATCTCTATAACTGATTCTCCGTGCGTGACTGACACGACACCTACCGCCTTTTTCTGACAATTTTGGAGTCAAAATTTTCAGGTTAAACATATGACATATGTTTGACATTGTTAAATACATGCGAAATTGACAATTATTAATAAATTAGTTTTTTAACTATATTTTTTCAGTTTATGTACAAAACAAATGTAGTATTAAAAACTGGGTTTCTCAAAATTCATCATAATATATTTTTTCAACTCCAAACGTAAGAGAAAGGGAAAAATCTAGTACTGACAAATCAAGTTTTTCACGCAAAAGAGCATATAATTAAAAACAATAATAGTAAAAGTTATGATATAAAAGCTAAAGTCATCTGCAGTTAGCTTGAAGCCTTATGAAATATCATTCAAGGTAAATTATTTAAATTTTTTTTATTTCAATTGCGTAAAAATGAAATTATGTGATATTTACTTTTTCATATTAATGGCAGGAATTTATCTTTTTCTTTTCTCTAATTTATATGTAATCTTTGGGAACCTATGAGAACTACACTCACTGTTTTTGCTATTATTAGCACAATTAAATACGCAAAATGTATTTGCACACATTTTTGATAAAATTTATGCGTAAAAATAGTTTGTCCAATATTCCAATTTTGTCATATTTCGCCGCTATGCATGCTGGCGTCGTTTCAATGTACCCCTACCATGGTCACGCACGGAGCGAATTGCAATTATGAGCATGATGTTGGGTAGGTATATTTACATTGGGATTGTTGACAGGATTTTGAGTGGTGATTTGTTTTGATTTGTCATGGTATCTGACATTTAGTAGTTCACGATAAACAGAGCATCCTCTGTAATTAGAAGGATGGTTTCCGTTGCAGTTAGTGAAAGTTGCTGGCGTGTTTTTTGGTTTATTGCAGTCCTTTGTGTTATGTGATCCAGCGCGTTTTACGCAATTATACGGTTTTGCACAGTACGTTTTAGTGTGACCCTATTCCTAACATCGTGTACATTGTGGTATATATTTTTTAATTCTCGGTGGATCTACCCTTATTTTAGATTAGTTAGCACAATTACAATATCTTTAGAAAACCGTCAAAAATTAACAGTTTTCCGGAAGAATCCCAAAATGCACATTAAGTTTGACAGTTATTTTGACAATTTGATACGTAGTTTTAAAATTTAAATCTAAGTTGGAGGACGATAGAGACAGAGCTTGGACGAAAATGATTGAAAATTACACATTAAAGATGTCCTTTCAAGCTGTTCTCAAAAGTTATAGTGTTATGTAGGTATGCAGGTACCGTTAGGTAAATTAAAGGGAACGAATTAACGTAGGATCGAGTGAATGCTGATTAGGTATATCCGACGTATATCGCTTATCGTGAACATGGGGAGGTGAACTAACATCGAAATCAGTTGTTAACGTGGCGTACTTCTATTTTTCAGCATACATATATTTCATCTCATCTTTGGTTCGACAATCCTCTGTAAATCCTAACCTGTTTCAAGATTCGTCGCCATTCTGTTCGGTTTCTGGCCACCTGTTGCCATCTTCGGACTTTTAATGCTCCCATGTTGGTTGGATAAAAAGTATAATAGCCTTAATTTACACAAAAAAATCAAAGAACTGACAGGTTCTACAAAAAGCACAAGAACGAATATCTATAAAAATGATAAAGGAGATGTGAAGGATGATGTGAAGGAAAGATTGTGTCACTGGACCAATTACATCCAAAAGCTATTTAATGAAGACCGAGAAGAAAGAATATTACGGGAAGAAGTCATCTATGAGATCAAAACACGAACGAGGGCAAAGCTACCGGACCAGAAGATGTACCCATTAAATTATTAAACCTCATTAATGAAGATATTATCGATGTAATGGTTGAACTCTTTAATCTAATATATCAGACTTCCACAATCCCCAGACAGTGGCTACAATCAACCTTTGTGGCAATACCCAAAAAGCCAAATGCAATATCCTGCTTTTAATGAGTCAAAACATTTTTGAAAATAATACACAGCAGAATTGTTAAAACTCTTAAATATGAAATTAGTGAGACACAACTAAACTTTACAAGCCTTTACAAGCCTTTACTAGCCTTTACTTTACTTTACTAGCATGTACAACCGTTTGCACTGATGATGGATTGTTTAATCCGAAAACGTTTTGCAATGTGTTTGTGATAGCCCATTTGAGGCATTTTTATATACCTTTTATAAAGGATTTTAACAAAAATTTTTTGTGATATATGGTATACAGCCAGCTACAGGAACTTAGTTTCCTCGTGGAATTTTAAACTTTAGAAATGGTATGGTCACTTTAAGAGAGTGATGGGCAAGAGATACTTTGTTCGGCTTGAACGTGCTGGCCCAGAGATATGGATATAAATCAGAACATGTACTTATGTTTTGTAGATTTTGGAAAGGCATTTGATAAGGTAAAACCTAAAAACTTGCAGAAATATTAAAAAGCAAAAATATTGACAGTCGTGATATGAAAATTATATCTAATCTACATAGGAATCAAACTGACAAGGTAAGAGTTGACAACCACGGTATTTATTTGTATTTATTTATAAGGGTATTTAAAAGCGCTCTTAGTTTCAATAGAAGGTATATCTATCAATGGAGAAGTTTTTAATATTTTGCGTTTTGCAGACGATACAGTGATAATGACGGATAACAACAATTATTTACAGAACGTAATGCAAAGAATTTATTAAAAATCCTTTGTAAAAGGTATATATTTAGAACCCAAACGGGCTAAGTTAAAAAGACAAAACGTTTTCGGAATCCATATTCCATCATCAGTGTCTAAGAGTACATGAATGTAGCCACTAAATATATGGGTAAAAACCCGTTAAAAAATAATTAATTACATTTAGTTTACAAATTTTCTTATAATGGTTTAAGATGTTAAAGTTACCGCTGGATTAGGTAACATGGCGACATTTGACTCCACGTTGAAGTTGCTAGTCTTGAGACAGTGTGTCTACGAAGACTGTATGGGAGCAACTCTTCGTAGACACACTGGATTCCGAAAACGTTTTGTCTTTTTAACTTAGCCCGTTTGGGTTCTAAATATATACCTTTTACAAAGGATTTTTAATAAATTTTTTAATATATGGTATACAGCCAACTACAGGAACGTAGATTCCTTGTGGATTGGTAATGCAAAGACTTAATGTTGTCATAAATAAGGACTAAGCATGAATTTGAAAAAAAACTAAATGCATGATCATAAATAAATCAGCAGATGCAAATATACAATTGATTGTCCAAGATCCAAGAGTATGGATGCCTACAAATACTTAGGAACATGAATAACATCAAATGTAGACCAAACCAAAGAAATTAAGATACGTATTGAAATAGCACGTGTATCATTCGTTAAACCATAAAGTTTCTTTGGTGTTACGTATTCACTACTCTCTTTCATAGTTTGGAAGCCTGGACATTATATATATATATATATATATATATATATATATATATATATATATATATATATATATATATATACATTTCATTTACTTTAGACCACATGGTCATTTGCTGTGCTAATTTTTATAAGTTCATATATGTTGTTAGTTACTTAATTGTTTATACAAGATCAACGTATTATGTCCATTTACCTAAGTTTCATTCACATTACTGTTAATAACTTGACTGCTACATGTCTTTTTAAGGTAACAATTAACATCGTTTCCATGATTGTGTGGTTCTCATATTGTATTTTTTAGATGAACTGATGATGCTTTCAAATTTGAAAGCGAAACGTCTTCAAAATACATAAAGTAGCCTATCAACTTTGTCTTTTATTTCTCCACCTAGAGACCGATATAAGAACCCACCACTCGTCTGAGTGATCCTTTTTAATCCAGAGTTTCTGCTCAGTCGCTCAGTCGACCTAATAAGGTCGAAATAAGTGGATGGTAGGAGCCCTGCACTAAAATTAAATCTCAAACGTCTTCTTGCTTTATTTATTTACTTACTTTCGTATGTACTTAAAACTAATTCGGGAACGATTTTTGCCGTGGTGGATCGATAGGTCGTAGAATTCAAATTGTAGATTTCCCTAATGCATCAATCGGTTTACTTTGTATATTGTAGAAAGCACAGCAGGCAAGTATGTCAATTTTAGTTTTGCCAAGTAAGAAATCTTCGGATTTCTAACATTAATTTTAGTTCTGTTTGGATGTTTCTTGAGTTGAATTTTTTTCACTCCATAGTATGCTGTACTTGTATGGTTTATTCGTCTTTTAATTTATTCGCTTGTGTTGTTAGTAGTAGTCAGCAGTGAGCCAAGCTATGTGAAGCTGCCAAGATTTTAGTTCCTTATTGTACCACTTGGAGCGGTCCTGTCAGCGCTATTACTGTTTCTAAAATATGAAAGAGTGGGGCAACAAATGCAAATTTAGATACTTTCTTATGTAAATGCCGCGTGGTCGCGTGGAGATAAAATCCTACTCAGGCACCATATATTTTTTAAGAAAATAAAATATTATTTTAATTTTAATAACTGATAATAATCTTTAAAAAAATATATATTGTGATTCAAATTTTTAATTTAAATATGTACAAATCTACAAATAACATACGTAAAACTCCTTTCTTATTAACTAGAAATTAAATTAATTAAAAATCAATCACTGGGAGAGAAATCCCAAAAAATTTAAAGGTGTTTCGATTAAAAAACAATTTTGACAACAACAAGAAATAATTTTGAAAATAGTCTAAAAAGTTTAATGAAAAGTCTTGAGAAAATGAAATTTTTGGTTGAATATAGGTATTTTTACAAGTTTTTAAAATGTTTCGACGTTTTTTCGTTGGACAAACTCATTTTTAATTCAAAGTTATAAAATTTTATTTAAATGTAACAAAAAAATTTCATACCTTTTTAAATGATAAAATTTAATATACTAAAAATAAAGATTTTATTATAAAAAAAAAACAGTTTGCAAATCGAACATCGAACATCGAAATATAAGCGTGAATGTCTAAGCTAAAATGGCTACGTTCCTACTCCTTTTCCACTTTCTCCTAACTATTTCTTTCTAGCTGACGACCACGGTTTGAGCAAAGAATATAGACGCATATGTGCGTTTGCGCAGTATTGGCAGTAATTCGCCACTTGTGATTTAAAAAAAATTCCCAATTTTGATGTTCAGCAATGGATCGCTGGTTGAAGACTGGATCCTTCAGAAAGATAGTTAATATCACTGACACAGTCACTCCAGCAGAGGTAGTGGCTTAAAGATCGAACAGATATCTGTATTATCTTAAAAAGTTAACCTTTTCGACGCCCATGAAAAATCAAGGCATGTCTTCAAATCCTAACAGCGGAAAATGCTTAAAGCATTTTAATATTGCTTACGTTTAATGATTTATTTATGCAATATTTTTTTATTGAGATATTTGACGAGAAAAAAGCTAATGAAGTTACTGAAGAGTGTGTGGAAGAGTTAGTGACGCCAAATGCGCCGGAAGTGTTCAAACTGTCTTCTTCTCCTGTGAATATCATTTTCACAGGAAAAAAATCGATAAAAAGGAAATACAATTATTCCTATTTAGAATTTGGATTCGCTGAGACCGGTGACAACAAACCACAGCGCGTAATTTGCAGCAAAGTATTGCCAAACAGTTTAATGTTTCCAGCTAAAATGCGTAGTCGTTTTGAAAAGGTGCATCCGGAAAGTAATGGAAAACCCACTGATTTCTTCAGAAGGAAGCACGGCGAACTGACACATGCCCAAAAACTATAACCTACTATTCAAAAAAAGTTAACGAAAATGCTTTGATGGCATCCTACTGAGTCAGTTACCGCGTTACTGAAACAGGTGAAGCTCACACCATCGCGGAAAATCTCATAAAGCCGTGCGTCAAGGACATACTTGAATGTATGTTTGACGATAAATCCAAGAAACTAGAAAGCACGGTACCTTCGTCAAATAATACAAATTCGCGCCGCAACCGAGACTTAGCAGAGGAAGTGAAAGCTACCTTACTTTCTGGAATAAAATCTACCAAGTTTTCACTACAGATAGATGATCAACAGATGTAGCTGTGTTGGCAATTTTAATAGCATTTGTGCGGTATCAGCACTGGAGTCTTTTCATGAGGATATATTTTTTGCAAACCATTGACAACTAACACAACTGGTGCCGATATTTTCAAGTTAATAGAAAGCTTTTTCACAGATAATAGTATTCCCTGGGATAACTGTGTCGATATGTCCAAACACGGGACCAAAGCGATGACTAAAAGAACGTCAAGCGTCATTTCAAGAATAAAGGAAAAAGCCAACTTTTTCCAAGGAACTTTTGTTAAAAGTAGCCTTGAACCGTGAAGATAATTAATTTGATCAAATCACGACCACTGAATACAAGGCTATTTAGAGTGATGTGCGATGCCATGGGCAGCATACAGTCGTCTTTACTTTTTCATACAGAAGTAAGGTGACTTTCTCGAGGCAAATGTTTAACTAGGCTCTTTGAAATGAGAGCTGAAATTGGAACCTTCCTAATTGACAGCAATTTTGCCTTGGATGATCGATTATGTGACTGATCGATAGTGTATTGCAATGTTAAAAAAAACAGCTTCCTTAACATCTCAGCAGTATAATTGCTTGATAGATTTGACATCTGACTCTGCGATAAAAAACATTTTGAAAGTAAATAGCTAGTAGATTTTTGGTGTCAACTCAAAGAATTTAAAATTTTGTCAGATTATCGAAAATTATTCTTCTTCCTATTGTAACAACATACTTATGTGAAACAGCATTATCTGCTTATGTGGCCACTAAAACAAAATATAGATCTCGACTGAATGCGGAACCTGACATTCGATTGCAGTTAGCCTAAATTCAACCGGATGTTACTAACCTGTGCAAATCAAGGCCTCATTCTTCGCATTAATATGTAGACATTACGTTTTTTAGGATTTTAGAAATAGGGTCTGTGTGTTCATTTTATTTTTGTTTTTCGTTATATGTAATTAAATTTCTTGTGTTTGTGTTTTTTGAGTGAATGTAATGGTTAATATTTTCCCCATCCCAACTAATATCTCTCGTTCTCTGTGGCATCTATATAGAATTCAGGTGCAATATGGTAAATGCTCCCTACAGAATTTCTGTCCTGAATAGTGCTCCTCGACCAAAAAACTTTGGGAAACGCTGATCTATAGTTACTTTGTCAGAGTCAGCTCATCTCATTTCAGATATTTCAAGGATTCTAATAACTAGCCGTTGTATTTATTTAATAAAGTTATAAATATATCCTGGTTCGGACATGCTTTGTACATTCCATGTAGGGTAGGGTGGGGCAAGTGCGTACCCGGGGTAAGTGCGTTTGGACTAAATAAAAATATTTGTAACGTGAAGTTGGGTATGAAACCGATTTCAAATTTAGCGCCAAGTATTAAACGAAACAGCTACACATATGAGTAGCAACGTCGTTGAATTCATGACATAGTATCACACGTGTTTGTTGGGTTTATTGAATATTTTCGATTAATAATGCAGAAAATTGAATTGTTTTGATAGCATTTATGATTTTTCGCTATAGTTTGCTAGTAATTAAAAGGTGCGCACTTGCCTCAGAGATTTATCACATGGGGCAAGTGCGTCCTTACCTTAACACACTTGCCCCGGCATAAAATCTGAATATAATTTTTTAATTCTTAGGTAGAGATGGTCCGAAATTACGTCCGAAAGACGGAGAGAGGTTCGCAATATACAGCAGAAGTGCTTAATAATGCCTTAACGGATATAAGAAATCAGAATTTCACTGTCAAGGGAGCATCGCGCGCACACAATATTCCTGTGACAACTTTACGGGATCACTGAGTGGAAAAAGAGGCGCGAAGGTATCAGGACAAGGTGGACCTACCGACATTCCATTGGCAGAAGAAAGGCGACTAGCAGAAGGTCTTCGCACGTAGGAGCAATGGGGATTTGGTTTGTCCCGTAAAGAAGTTTTAGAATTAACCCAACAATTCGTCCAATCAAACAACTTGAAAACTCAATTTAAAGATGGTAGACCAGGTGAAGACTGGTTCTTAAATTTTAAAAGAAGACATCGGCTGTCAATAAAGAAACCGGAAATAGTTGAGTTTGCAAGAAAGAAAGCTATGAATCCTTTTGTTGTTAAAGATTATTTTAAATTATTGAGCGAAACCATTCAATCTTTGGGGCTTGCTGACAAACCTGAGAGAATCTACAATATAGATGATACTGGATTTTCGAGTGACCCCTCTAAAACAAAAGTTGTTGGGAAGCAAGGAGCACCATGCACAAGAACAACCAGTGGACCGGGAAGAGAGAACACTACCGTGGTGATGGCAGCAAGCGCTACTGGCGAAAAAATTCCTTTATTAATTGTTTTTAAAGGCAAAAATATCTGGGATGAATGGATGGCCGACGAACATGATGCCTTCCCTGGTACTGCCTATGCCGCTACTAAAAACGGCTGGATTGAAGCTATTGTATTTCGTAACTATTTTGAGCGTACTTTTGTAAAAAACATTGGTCCTGATCGGCCTATACTAGTTATCTACGACGGACATTCAACGCACCTCACGGCAGATTTGGTCAATTACGCGAGATCGGAAGGAATCACCATCCTCAAACTACCGGCTCACACAAGTCACATTCTCCAGCCATTGGATTTAGCGGTGTTCAAAGCTTTAAAATCAATGTGGGACGAAGAACTCGTAAAGTGGCAGCGACAGTTTGCTGGTCGGGAAAATATGGACAACAATCAACCCAGAAGTTATCAAAAATGGATTTAAGAAAGGAGGTATCTTTCCATTTGATGATAAAGTTGTACACGAAGAGGTACCACTATCAGAGATCAGCACCAAGAGACTTCTACAGATGTGACAGATGTTGCCACGTTCGAGACAAACTCGTGAGTATCTTATTTCAATAATATGAACATTGTAGGATTTTAGCGAGCTACTCTCGTAACCTTATGATTTTTTTTCTCTGTTTTTCAGATGTGCAGTATCTTTCGAACATCTTCTACTACAAACCGTAAAAAGCGGAACACCAACTCCAGCAAAAAAGAAGAAGCGAATTGCAGCAGGTAGTGAAGTGATCACTGCCGGACCCAGCAAAGGCACCTTCCAAGACTCAAGTGATGAAGATCAGGACGATCAGATCTCTCTACACGATGAGTCTGAAGGTAGCGATTTCGTGGGCCAGATTTCGTCAGAAGAAGAAGAAGACGACGACGAGGAGAAACTATTTCTTGGTTCTCTGCCTGAATTTTCTGTGGGAGACTGGGTTCTGGTGGCTTTCAAAAGTCAAAGTCGGGACAGAAATGACATTTTATATATAGGCCACGTGATTTCTCTCGCTGAAAGTGATACCCAGGTGAAGTTCCTGAGAGAAAAAAACAAAGTGTTTTGTTTTTCCTCAGGTGGAAGATATATCACTTGTAGCAAAAGAGGTTATCATTAAAGTATTACCCGCTCCACATATTAGGAGGGGAATCCATAATTTTAATATCAAGTTTCCGCAAGATATCCAACATAAATTAAGGTAAACTGTACAATTTTTGCCCTTAAATAAAGTACTTTCTCATTTTGTGGTGTGTCATTAGACCCTTCTGAAGTTATTTTGTTTTCAAAATTATGAAAATTAAAAAAAAAATTCAGAACTGTGTTCAGAAAAGCCTAATAAATAAGTGCACTTGCCCCGTAATTCAACGCAAGGAAAATATATAAAACTATGCCCCGAAGACACACTTGCCCCAAACTGACGGGGCAAGTGCGTTACTGCGATATGTAAGAGAAAAAAAATTATAATTAATAATCGCGAAAAGCCACAGATTTGGAATCTTCTCTAAATAAAGATCATTGTCAAAGTACTTAGTGCACGTATTATCGATTTGGCAGAAATAACCCAATTTAAGCATTGATACAATTAAAACCAAATATGAATAAAAGGGGGCGCACTTGCCCCACCTTACCCTACGTATTTTCCATTTCCATGTCTCATTCGAAAATGCAATTATGCTTCTATGATAGTTTTCTATGATACCGTTAAACAATTATGATAGTAGGATAGAGGAAGGAATAAATAAAATAAAATCTTGATTACAAAAAATATATATATAATTTCTACTGGTGCAGAAAACAATTGAATACATTTGTAAATATTTTTGTCACTGTATCTAAAAAATTGCACTTTAATTACAAAAAAAAACCTACAGTAAATACAAAATATACAGTTAGGATTCTATAACTATAAATACTTACTTTGCGAGCAGTGCCAACAAAAATATTAACAAAATTAAATAGTCTAAAAGCTAACTCACGACTTCAGTGTACTTTGTACTATTCGTTCAGTCACTTCAGTACACAATCCGTAGAATGTGGATTGTACGAACCAGTTGTTTTAAAATTTTCAAATATATCAATACAATACCTTGCCTATGAAAGCGGGTCATAGCGGGTCATAATATATTCAAATGTAATTGTTTATAAGCACGCTTGTTCTGTACGTGTTGTAAATAAAGTATGGTTTAGAATTTGATTATATTTTAAAACCTTAATTTAAAATATTTACGTCACTTTAGGCATACTCCTAATATTCTAGGTATATCGATATATTTACAATAAGATAAAAGGCAGTGCAAGTTTGATTAGATATAGATTTTAAATATACCAACAAAATTTAAAAAAGTACGTTGGGCATTTCGAACAGACAAATTTTATGTTTTCTTTCTGTTTCCTTCTTTTATTTTACATTGTAACAAAAATTAGATTTTAGCTGAGAACTTACTACAATTTTAGACTGTAACATCTACTGACAAATTGCCATAAATATTTTTGATATCGGTCTATGCATGTTCAATATGCTCATTTCAATTGAGCATGGACTTTATTTTCGTGATTAGAATTAATGCTGTGATTATTAATAAATAAACTATGTTTTGTTGGTGAATATTATCATACTTAAGGTCCTATATATCGTGAGATAGCTCTGAAACTAACAATTAAATTTTTAGGATTATAACCAACAGAAATAAAATATGTAAACAAAAAATGTGTTAGAAACTAATTAAACTTTTCACCAGTAGTGAGAATCTAATAAATAAAAATGTACAGTATTTATTTTGTAATAAAGAAACATTTTTTATCCATTAATATTTAACAATAACTATACCATTACCCCATGCCAACCCTCAATTTTACAAGAACGGCTATTTTACAATCATGTAACGCACATTAGAGTCCGGCGAATCTATATCTACCGTGGTGTATGAATTATTTGATACTCCCAACATTATGCATCATATAATAATGTAGAAGTAAATGGCTAAAGCGATAAAATGTGGTAGAGTTGCAAAAGTAGCAACAATTATATTTCTTCTTATTATTGACAAACATTTATTAAATAATTATTATTATAATTTTTGATACATACTTGTTAAATAATTAGTTTTAATGTGATATTACCAAAAGTTAGGTTATATAAGGTTAGATGTGGTGAACCTGTTTTCAGGATCTACCCTATTGTGTATGACGTCGAATTATTAAAGCATTTAGGTATGAAAAATTGTAAAAGAATATTTATGGGCACCAATGTGGTGATTTTCTCTCTCTTATAATATCCATGAAACATAAAATACATCTCAGTTAATGTAATTCATACTCAGTCTCTCTAGCGACAGATAAGTTCCCTTTGAAAACTGCTACTCAGCGTTGTTCTTTTTCTTTAGGTACCGTCCCCTCTAAGGAGGTTGGTAATCATCATAGGTAATCATCTTTTTACTTTTGAGATTGCAGCTCTGAACGACGGAACAAGTCGACGGAACTGCAATTATACCACTTTCTCAGATTGTTGAGCCAGGAGATGCGTCTTCTTCCAATACTTCGTTTTCCCTGTATTTTTCCCTGCATTATGGTTTGTAGCAGCACATATTTATCCCCTCTCATAACGTGGCCGAGATATTGTAAATTTCTTATCTTAATCGTATTCATGATTTCCACTTTCTTTGTCATCTTTCTGAGAACCTCAACATTTGTTATTCGGTCTAATCAACTAATTTTTAATATTCTTCGGTATCAGCCAATAAGATAAGTCAATCGCTCACCTCTTTCTTTAATACTTGCGTGTTAGTGACGCGGTCCATCCATGATATTCTGAGAATGCGCCTATAGCACCACATCTCGAAAGCTTCGATGTTTTTTATGGTCAACTGTTTTAGTGTCCAAGCCTCAACTCCATATAACAGGGTAGAAAAGACATAACACCGCAGCATTCTTATTCGTAACTTTATATTGATATCACGATTGCAAAAGAGTTTGCGCATTCTATTAAAGACTGATCTAGCGATTTCTATTCTACATCTAATCTCTTTTGTTTGATCAGTATCGTCTGTGATCCAAGCACCTAGATATTTATACCAGGGCACACGCTCAATCGTTGTATTGTCTATTACAAGATTAGCTCTGATGTTCTTTGATTTCGTGATTACCATAAATTTAGTTTTTTTCAGATTAATTTTCAAGCCGTAACTGTTACAGTATATATTGAGACTTTGAACGAGATGTTGTAGTTCTACTAGCGTTCCCGTTAGGAGAACTGTATCGTCAGCATACCTTATATTGTTGATCGTCTCACCATTTATTATCAGACCAAGATCTTCTTCCTCGAGTGCTTGTTCACAGATAGCTTCACTATACAGATTAAATAAAAGTGGCGATAAGATACATCCCAGCCGGACTCCTCGACGGATTTGAATATCTTCTGTTAGTCTGCCCTCAACCTTGACATTTGCTGTTTAATTCCAATATAGATTGCATATAATTCGAATATCTCGGCTGTCTATATTTTTCTTTATTAGAACTTGTCTTAGTGGTTCATGTTGTACTTTGTCAAAGGCCTTTTCGAAATCAATAAAGCAGGCGTAAATTTCTTGGTTCATGTCTAAGCATCTCTGTGAGAGAACGTTCATTGCAAACAGAGCCTCCCTTGTACCCAGTCCTTTTCTGAATTCCATCTGAGTGTTACTGATGTCTACGTCTAATTTCCTATAGATCCTATTATGGATTATTTTTAAGAACAGTTTTAGAGCATGGCTCATCAAAGCTATCGTACGATATTCGTTGCATTCCTTTGTATTTGCCTTTTTTGGCAGTAGTATAAAGGTCGAACGGAGCCATTCCCTAGGTATTATTCCAGTTCTATATATGGTGTTAAATAGATCTAGGAGTATTTTAATAGATTCATCGTCCAAAGTTTGAGCAGTTCTACGGGAATTTCATCAGGACCGGGGGCCTTACCACTTTTTGCTTGTTTGATTGCATATTCTATTTCTTCTCTGATTATATCAGGCCCTGTATCATCTGTATATTCGTTTGAGATTTCGTGTCTATCTTTGTCATCAAACAGTTGTGATATGTACTCTGTCCATCGGTTCATTTTTTGTTGTAAATCTGTTATAATTATACCATCTGTATCTTTGATCTGTCCTGTCTGTGTTGTTCTTCTCCTTCCTGTCATTTCTTTAATATTTTTGTGTACATTAAAAAAATCATATTTTCGCTCCAATTGTTCCAACTCATGGCATTGCTCACTTAGCCATCTTTCTCTAGCTTCTCTTATTTTCTTTTTTATCAGTTTATCTGTTTCTTTGTATCTTATCGGATTATTTGTTTTGTTTACCCTTCTTTCACGCATCAACTGTAGTATTTCCTCATTCATCCATTCTTTATGTTTCCTTTCTTTCGGTGTTAAATTTTCTCTCCCTGCCAACATTACGGCATGTTTAATATTCTCCCATTTTTGGTCTATGTTATCAGTATTTCTATTCAGTTTCTCTATATTTTGTAAATTTTCTTTGATGTTCACTATTGTTTTTTCTTTTATATGTTGTTCATTCAGTCTTCTCACGTCAATTTGTTTCTGTATGTGTTTTTTAATGATCTTTAGTTTTATTCTTAATGTGACTACTACAGGATTATGATCCGAGCCTATATCTGCTCCTGGGTAGGTTTTAGCTGAGAGTATAGAGTTGCGGAATCTTTGACTAACAAGGACAAAGTCAATTTGGTTTCTGACTACTCTATCTTTGGTGTCACTCGGAGATTTCCATGTGTACAGTCGTCTGTTAGGTAACTTAAAAAGAGTGTTAGCAACTACTAACTCCTCCGCTTGACAAAATTGTACCATACGGTCTCCTCGTTCGTTTCGTTCTTCTAATCCATAGTCACCCACATAACAGTCCACACATCCATGTCTCTTCATTGATTTTAGAATTTGTTCCAGATCGTAATAGAAACTTTCAATTTCATCATCATCTTTATCAGCCGTATCTTTATCAGCCAGAGATTTTTTATAATATCTATATATTCCAGATCTACCCTAGTCTTTCAGAAATTTTAATAACTATTATTTACTTCATCTAATGCTCTCTTATATCAAGAATGGAACAAGCCAGGAAAACATGAACAAGAAAACAGTTTTTACAACATGGAGCTCAAAATCCAAATGATCAGATGTTACGTTTTGTTGTAGGTATACCTGTGAAAGTTGGACAAAGGACTCTGAAAAAGAAAAAAGAATAGATGCCTTCGAGATATATATATATATATATATATATATATATATATATATATATATATATATATATATATATATATATATATATATATATATATATATATATATATATACAGATATATTTATACAGACAAATGCTAAGAATTCCATGGGTTCAAAAAGTTATTAACGATGAGGAACTTAGGCGCACGAGTAAACAAAAGAAGTGGAAAAGAAGTAAAGTTCTAAGCATGATCAAAAAGTTCTAAGCATGATACTTCGCTCATGTGTTCAGAGGTGAAGGATACCAATTAGTCCAAATCATATTGGAAGGTGAAGTACAGGGCAAAGTATCGGTAGGAAGACGCGAAAACTCATGGCTGAGAAACCTGAAGAGATGGTTTGACTGCTCATCCGCAGAAATCTTTCGTGCAACAGTTTACAAAGCTACAATTGAAGTTTGGATCGCCAACCTTCGCCAACAAAGGAGACGCGCTATAAGAAGAAGACCAATCCACGGAGACCCAATGTTTGTCTCCAGTAATGTAAGATTTACTTACAGAGTTTTGTCATAACAGAAGATTTTTTTCGTATTTCAATATGAATTGATTATGTTTACAATTTTATATTTTGAACAGTATCTACCACAAGAATATAATTACACCATTCCTACAAAACGGTAGCATATGTTCATCAGACTGTTACTTTACTAATTTCTAATTTTATATTTTTTCTATACAATATAAAAATTCATATAAAAACCGTATTTCATACGCAATTAAAAATCTAAATAAACACATAAAAGATCAATTATTAAAATATTCACAAAGAGTAAAAAAGTTGTTTAAATTAATACGTATACCTGATCTAACAGTTAACATTTAAAAGAAAAATAATAATAGCAGTGCCTTACATGTTATAACAATAGTCAGATACTACCTAACAACCATTATTCTTTTTAGCCGTTTAGCTTAACATGTATTCCAAAATATCAGCTATTCAAAAAAGTAGCAAGACTATGTATAAAAAATTGCAATAACTTTTATGCAAAAACTCTACGATATTACTATTTTTAGCAAATGGTTGTATAAGTACTACAGTCTGTATAAAAACCTTGGTCAGTAAATTTAGAAGATTTGTGTTTATTAAAACTATACCAAAACTTTCATCTCCCATATATATTTTTGCACAAATATATATTTAATATAATAATTATTTAGTAGTATTTCTTATTCGCGACGTGCAAATACTTGGATGTGATACGAGAAATGATCGTGCGCGAGTAGCGGAGAAATCTTGCATTTTTTACTTCACATTTCATAGATTTCATAAATTCATACTGTCAATTGTCATATTTCATATTCGTTTTTTTATTTAAACCTTCTGTCACTGAAGAAAATGGGATTAAGGAAATGATGTGTTATAAATTGTAAAAATATGTACAACAAAAAATTATCAATTTAAGTTTTATTCATTTCCAACTTTGAAGCACAAATTACTACAAAGAGAAAAGTGGATTTATATCATAAAAAGCATAAGTAACATAACCTAAATTATGCATTATTCTTGTTCCCGATTTTAAAGTCAGTTTGAAATAAATAATAAATAAAAGTTCACTTTTAAGTGTAAATTTTAGTTTCATAACACTTACTTAGAGTTCATTTTAAGTTCATAACCCAAAAATCAAGTTTTATGTTTAATTTTTTTTTAAGTTTACAAAAATGCATCAAGTTCCAGTTTTTCTGAAGATGCATTAAGATATATTCGCTGTCCAAAAGTTTTACAGGGAAAGAATTAATTGTTCACTCCAATATGATGATATCATGGGCTTAACTTGCTAATTTATGCATTAGCATTATTTATGGTAATTTATTTTTCTTAAGTCTTCCACATAATTCTTCCATTCTTTTTTAACATTTGCCACTACTAAAGCTTTTCCCTTTGACTCAGTGCTTGGTTGAAAAGTTATTTGGTGATTTACTTTCTCAAATCCAGTTTTTATTATTGCATCCATATTAACAGTAATGCTTTAATTTAATAATATATTTATTTGTGTTTACACTACATAAAACTTTTACCTTTTAATAACATACCGACATAACCTCAATCTTACTTTTTCTTCTTATTCTTTTTGGGGGCCACGTCCTTGACAGTTATCCGGTAACCTCGATTCTAACATGAAAGCGCAGTAAATTTTGCTGATTTACGACACCAGGTGTCGCTGTTCCGAACTTGCACGGTCCCAATAGGTAAGTTGGAATTTTGTTAAAATTATCTGAGCTTATTAAAATGATCTTTTTGTTTTTTCTTCATCCGATGATATGTTTTTATTCATTTAGGTATTCAATCATTTTATTTCCCCATCCCATTTTGACTCTGAATTCTTTTTAATTACTTATACCAGCAACAATGTTATTGTTAGGGACAAGTTGTTAGCAAAACTTATAGTGTTAGTTTTTTGCCGCTAAAATTTTATTCGTTGGTTTTTCTATATAGCTTTTTCCTAAAGGCGATCCAGAATTGGTGAAAGCTGATGACAGGACTTGATCCTATCAGAGATTTCTTGAGAGATCTTTTTTTAATATGAGTGCTTAAGGAAAATCTTCCTTTTTGTCAGCCTTTATTTTCGATCTGATGAACCTCAATAGAGCAAAATATGTCAAAGTGTGACTAGAATATACACTTTTAGAGAGAAAGGATTGGGCATTAATACCTGGAACGCGTAAAACATTGGCGTCTTTAATATTTCTCTGATTTCAATGCCTATGTAATAATCTTAATACTCAGTATATTTGCGCCTCAATTAGGAATTTCAGCTACTCCATTAAATTAAAGCTATAAATAAGCATTATTGATGTATTCTCATGTTAGACAATTGGATGGGTCCACAGATCGTATTCATAGAGTAATTCGAATCGTATACATTGATTGGTGTCTCTTATTTTTTACGTATACTATACAAACTTTTACCAGTTTATAATGAAGCACGCCGCCACTTATTGTCTGATTGAATCAATCAAGTTTTTAAATTTATAGTAAGGAGGACGAAATGACGTATTTTTGCCCCGAATTACCGGACTATTCTGACCGACGACACGATCAAAAGCACAAAATGTGTCTGCTGTGTTAATTAGTGTTACCTGCTCTGACAAATACTTTAGTAAAATTTGAATATTGTTTAGTGCAAATTATTTCCTTCTTATTTACTGACCAACATTCCTACAACTACAACTAATACCTTACTAAGACAAAGTAGACTTTGCTTTATTTAAACGTATACTTGATTTGATCGTTAGATAGTCTCAACTAGGTATATAGCCCTCGAAATACGTATTAAGATATTAACTTTTGTCAAATTCTTAAATCTAATCTACAGGTAAAAATGCTATACAAAAATGTTCATTACTTAGTTCACTGACTGATAATATATCAAAGTGTGATGTTAACGTCGAATTAACAGTAATTTTAGTAACACTGGGTTAAATCCAAGGAGACAATGTCACTTTATGTCAACCGATACAGTTTTCTAAATATAACAAAATGATAGTATTTTTGTTGTCCAAGCTTTTAAAATTTTTTTTAGTTAAGCAACTAAATATTCACGTTAAACATAATACTAGGATATAGTCTTAGCAGAGAAAAAGCAAGTTTGAAAAAGAAAAAAACGGAATATGCATTGGCCGAAGTATCTAGAATTATGGTAGAGCAAAAAGGAAATAAGTCACCCCTTTGTCGCTGATGTAGGCAAAGATCTGGATAGCCGTTCAAATGTAATTGTTTAGGTGGACTTTTTCTTGGTCTTAGTAGATTATAATCGCCGTTTTAAAAGTAAACCTAAATATATGTAGACCTAATAAATTATCAACCTCAAATAAAGTAACAACTTTGAGTATGTATAGGGTCCAACATTTGTAAGAAGATCATCCATGCAGCTCTGACTGCAATATCTACGCACCAATAAGTAAACGCATAGTATTTCGTTGGATACAGTGTATGTTCTTGAAGGTAAACCAGATGAATAGTTAGATTTGGGTAGTAGGATATATCAGGCGTCTCGCATTACAACCGATTGAATACATATAAAACCTAATGATAGATCGCCGAGCGATCAAACGAGCTTTTTCATGATCTACCTCATATCACAAACATCAATGTCAACTGTCAAATGTCAATGTCATCTTGACATTGACGATTGTGATGTAAACGACATGAATATGTTTGTGACACCATGAAAGTTGTTACCTAATGTAGCGGCTGATTAAAAACAATATTTTATTGGGATGTTTAATTTATTTACGATTAAAAAGTATTTCAGTTGACATAAAGTTCAGAATTATAAAATTAGTCTTTTGACAACGGATAATATCTCCAAAACTCTATAATCTAACCTTAAAGTAGACTTATGTATTCTGGCATTTCAGAAAAAATATTGCATAAACATTAAATAACTGCCTATTTTTTGAGAGTATGTGTCTGCTATAATGATTTAAAAGCTTTAATCTGATTCTATTTTTTAACATTAGTATAAAAAGGTTAGAAGTATTTATATATGATTAAACAATGTGTTAAAGTATTTTCTTTATACAAAAGTGTAAAAAAATGATCAAGTATGAAAACGAATATAGTTAATGAACTTACAGCTATCTCTTATTTCCCCATGAAAATGATAATGATGATTATAATGAAAAGAAGACATATTCATTATGATCAGGGATGTTAGAATCACACAATATTGACTTACAAATGGGAAAAATATCATTAAATAGCTTTGAAGATCAACATCATACATATGTACTGTTTCAGCTTTATTGAGCATCATCAGTGATGTGTAGATCTTCAAGACAATATCTGTTATTATTAAACTCACTTATAAAACAATACTTCTAGAAGTTAACCATGTTACATGTAGATATTCTTATCACTATCTTTATCTCAAGAAAAATAGTTTGTAGATTGTAGAATCTTATGTGGATTATGTAATTGAATTCTAACCCTGTTGAACATAAATAATTATAGATTAACAGATAAAACTTTAAGAAGAGTTTTGATTCTGCTTGCCAAAAACCTTTTATAGTTTGCCACTGACTTAAAATATACAATGATCAGTTAGTGTTTAATGATTGATATTAGTCAGTGAAATGTGAAAATTATAAAATTCGTAAATGTGATTTTGATATTAAGGAAGAACTATAAATAAATTAGATATCAAAATTGATTATACTTAAACACAATCATTTTATCATATATAAAATCCTGTAGATGTTTATGAAATATCCTTTCAGGTAATGATCTGCAGATCTGCAAGCGCTTTGTTTGATTTTGGAGCGGCAATAAAAAATCCGATGCCAAAATGAAACAAAGCCAGTATAAAGAAAACCGAGTTAAATTTCTATTTTATAAATATTCTATGCTCTATTTCATATAATTTATACATATACATCTCTTTATATATAGTACTTTTATAAAACCATGTGTCACCAAGTAAACTTAATTATTAATAATGTAGAATCGTTGGTCCTCTGATGGAAGATTTGAGTAGCATTTGGAAACACGGTATTCAAGTGTTATACCATCTGACATTATGTAAGTTTTTCTAATGAGTAACTTTAAACACGATATTGTTTAAAATTCCTTGGTAGTATGAAATGGAATAAAACAAACACCTGAAGAATGTATTATCTGAATTCCAACAAACATTTTTTGAAGTAGGTATTAATATTTTACTTATATTTTCTACACAGGCTATAATTGAATCTTACTCTCATTATTTTATTAAATACCCAAGTTATTATAAACAGTAGTATCCATTCCTGTAGTTACGAGTTCAATTATTATAACTCATCGTCAGTTTCAAATAGTTATTCGTTGTTATCATCATTGTCACACTACCAAGGCAGAAGATTTTCTTCATGATGTTCTAATAGTATAACACTAGTATACAGTGTTAACGGTGGCTAAAAAGGCTACCATCAAAGGGCCGAGGGTTCTGTAGCTATAAAAAAACGCACCGCGTTGAGAAATAGTAAAAACTTACCGATTAAGCTTACAGTCTTTCTATATTTTATTGTAATTTAGCTAGAATAAATCTAAAACTAAAGTGATTTGAGAATATTTGCAAACATCACTATTAAATCAAATTTTTTAAAAATTTGACATTTCTATAAAAAAAGTATCTGTTCTTATCGGGTGTTGTTGAAGGTATTCAATAGTCATTTTAAACATAATTTCAAAAATAGAAACTTAGAGATAAAAATAAAAAATAATAAAAAGATATTTATCATATATTGGGGGTAGATCTTATTAGTCCTTGGAATGAAAGAATACATTACTGTTTGAAAACATATAAACCCCTACAGTACTTGAAATATGGATACATTTTACAACATTTCATTGTAGTAATCCCGTACAAATGGAAAAAAATCATTCAAATGTCGGCTTTAATCGGAACTCCTTGTAATCATCAAAATAAAGTTGTCCATATAAAAAACAATTGACAAAAGACAAACAACATATAAAGTTTATATTTTTCTAATTGTGTGGTATTTTTTCATAGCAGCTTGTAAATATTATTTATTTTGGTAATGTAGAAGCATTTTCTGATATCTCATGAAAAAATAATGTAATGTTGATTGCCTATGGATCAGGTGCCTATGTGTAATGATGGCTGCCTATAACTGATAAACTTTACTAATTACAGCTAACCAATTATAACGTGCCCTATGATAAGCAACTCGCGCGTATACTAGAGCGTACACGTTGTGCAGATATGATTTATGCCACCGGTTACGTTACAATCGATGTGCTGTACAAGTGTACAGTAGTTTTAATTTTGTTTTGGGGATGGAATGGATCAATATGGTTTCTGCTGAACTAAATGATTATTTGCGCCTATTATTTGACAAAAACTTTAATAATAGTTGACTATACCTTACTATCAGACTTTGATATATATAATTAAGTTTTTGATGGGTGACTGGTGGCAAATATTCTAATGTGTACATTACGTATATAAACGCAGTCTAAACACTAAGTTTTAAAAACTAAAATAAGTCCTTACTATTTAATAACAGGGTGGCCAAAACGTTATATAGGTATCAATAGTGTATAAGTTTAAACCTTATATGTGTAGAATAGCGTGTTATGTTAAAGTGGCAGATATTATGTAAATGCGCTTTTGATTTAAAAAACCGCAAAATTTCTTTCATCAAAATCAATGAGCACCTAGGTTCAGAATTTTCACATTCTGGAAGGTACATTAACCGGTCATACCCCAAAAAACAAAATGCAAATATCTAAGAACTTAGAAGAAGCTCCTTTTATAGCTAGTAGTTATCTTCAATCTTGCTTTTCCATTTTTTACGTCTTTTAAAATCAGTCTTTTAAAGTTTCATCCTAACATGACCTTCTTCTGTGGCGCTTAGAGTTAGAGATAAATAATATTCATTCAATATGTAAGGCTAGCAAATCATGCCAAACAAGCTAAACTGTTTAATTGGCTGTTGATGCGCAGAAAGTACTCAGCCTTCCCAAGAAGCTAGTATTTAACGAAATACGTTATGTTGACATATATATAGCTCCAAAGGAAATAAAAACCATTCCTTTATGTTCATTTACTTTGTTAACATGAATTCCAATCAATTAATAGTCGATTATATCAAAAGTTTAGGCACAAATATTGGTAAAGACAAGGTGTATGAAGTTCGCAATATATTTTACGCTTAGATAAGAAATTGGCTATTAGTTGACTAACTTTTTAATTCGATGAAAATTGGGACCCTGTTAAAATTTTTCAATCGCTCTATAGCCACACTAGAACCAGTTCAGTGTGCGAACTCTCATTTACCATTCAAACCATCAAACATTTTATTTAAAAAATCAGTCAATCAAAACCACCCTGTACTGCACAACGATAATAATAACAGAAGTCATAGAAATACTCGAAGAAGCATAAGGAAACTTCAACAATAGAAATGTCATCCTAAATTTTTAACTAGCATTAAAATTCTATAAAAAAAACCACACGCAGAGGACGGTAGGATAGAAGACCAATGTTGTGGACTACTCAAACCCCACATCACAAGTTTACCCCTTTCGTAGGAGAAAAGATAATACAATATAGGTACTTAAACGAAAAAGCTTAAAGTTGAAAAATATATAGAAAATGACGAATGATATTTCGTCGAACCATCTGCGACACTCTTCTACTAAAAGAAAACAATTTTTAAACATTTGCAATTGCGGGAAACAGAAAATTTACTGATATATTAAAGAATAACAACATATTCTTATGTTTACCGAACATATACCTTACTTTGTTTTCACTACTGTTTTTTGTCGATTATGAAAATTACTTGTCTATTTATCATTACTTACCAATTTTGGTAACCATTGACTTCTAAATCGACCTAATCTATATTCTTAAAGTTACATTATGTTTTCTAATAGACCGAAAGGTTACTAGATACAGTCGTCTTTTGGGGGTACCGGAATGTAACAACAAATATCAAACAATAAGTTGTACTTTTAAATCAGGGCCTGGTTAGCATCGTATTTCGCGGTTTTTCAAACGAATCTTTAGAGATCTGCGTTTATTTGTTAAATTTCTATGTCACAACAATAAATTTTTACTTGTAATAACGAAATTATATTTTAATATTATTTATGTATTAAGGCCGATACATTCAGTTAGAAGGAATCTGTAACAAAGAAAAATAAGATTATTTATTTATTTAACTAGTTTGTATAAGGCATACAAATTAAAAATTATTGCACGTCATAGTACATGGCAAAATATATGTTATACAATTTATATTGGGAAGACCGTAGTATCTTGACCATGGTGTACCGTGCGCTACAGCCAATATCCCATCAATATCCCACTAGTGCCGATAAGGACCGAGTAATCGTCGTACCTACGGAGCCATACTACGTTCTTACTGCATTTTACGGAGTTTTATGGCCATTAGTCGCATTTGACGGAAGTGGTTATAATTTTCGCTTTCAATTTCGCAAGGTCTAATAAAAAAATATCCAGAAACATGGCTTGAGGAAAAAATGACTGCAGAATAAATGGATACGAGTAATCTTAAAGCGACATTCTGGCAAGAATTCGATTCGAAAGCCAGAAGTGCCGTACTACGAGCTTCAATCGCCACTGTTTTTGTTTCAGCACATAATAGACGTTCATTAACGTTTTGGTCCAATTCTACCGGAACGGATTTGGAATACTGATGAAACAGGAATGAGCACTGTCCAAAACCAATCAAAAATAGGCGGACCTAAGGGGATAAGACAAATCGTTAGTGCAACGTCTGCTGAAATAGGACAGCTGATAACGATGACAGCATCAGTTAATGCAATGGGGAACCCAGTTTTACCGTTATTGGTTTTTCCTCGAGTGCACTACAAAGACAGAATGATTTTTCCAGGGGCTCCCGTATATATTACTTTCTGACCTATGTCAGTTAATCTCTGAGGAAAAAAGATGCTTCCTTGTTCTTGACAATTATGAAACACACCTTTCTCCAGAAGCCTTGGATAAAGCCTCTGATGCAGGAGTAGTGATGGTTACGTTTCCTCCCCATAGCAGCCATAAGCTTCAGCAGCTGCACATTTTAGTCTATTCGCCTTTTAAAACATACTACAACCAAGCCGTTGATCAACAATGCAGGGAAAACATTTGACATTTATTATATACGCGTAGAAATCATATTTAAAAATTTCTATTAATGTTAACTTGAAGAAATATACAATAATATGTTTCATTTAATTTGTATAAATGCATTATAAAGCGTTTTTATCAAGAACATTTGTTCGGAACACACTGTAACTGTAATCGAACAAAGGTGAAATTTTGGCATAAATTGGTAACACTTATTTGACAGTTGCGGTGTTGACACTTTTTGAACTTCATTATTTTGAATTTTAAAGTGGATATCCTCTTGTTTTATATTTTTAACTATCTAATAAAATCTGTTCTTTTTAGAACACATTTAGTGTGTTTTATTTAAAAAATGTCACGTAAGAATTTAAATAGTCGTTGTAAAGAGATGGTAATACTTTTGCAATAATTATGTAATCTATTTGATTTAAAATGGAGTCAGAATTTTTTTATACTTTGGCAACTATGTCAACTTCGATCTCTGACGTAGATAATGACGTAAGTCGTTATCTAAATTAGATGAAGTATATATATATATATATATATATATATATATATATATATATATATATATATATATATAGAGTTGCTAACGTGGAACGGCTAACCCTGGAGCATTTACGCCCAACAATATTACTTCTGGATTACGTAAATCTGGAATTTATCTCTTTAACGAAGGGGTATTTTCAGATGACGATTTCTTAGCTTCCTATATCACTAATCGCTCGACAACCTCCGCAACAAATGTCCTCCGCGACTTTGCTGGCACATACGCATTTTTTTATCATAATTTTCCATGACCGTTTTGCATAAATGTGGTTGAATGTCGTTGGATGCAGCGTTGAATTTTCTCCTTTAATGCAGGGTGGTTATATGCTTCTTGACATAGACCATTATTCCATTTTTATTGCAATAAAATTGAATTTGACGATTATTTTTTCTCATCTACTATAATTTTATGGCCCTGGCACATTAATCCCCTCTCCAGTGTTGGGAACACTGATTTTAAACATGATGAACAAGATTTTAAAGTAACTATTTGAATAGATATTATTTAGATTATACAAATATTTACGTGTATGTACGATTGCGCACAAATTTGAAAATCTAATAGCAAGTAACAGTCAAACATCTTCATGTATAGATATCATATTTTTATTAATTTTTAATGTTTATTGAATAAAAAAGGACTTTTTGATATTCAATATTTTTCCTCGGTAATTACGACGTGCAATATAGTTTTTTAATTTGTATCTGTCTAACTTCAAACATTATTGTTAAATTAATTACTGGTTCATACAGATTAAACTTACAATAGCTACCCTATGCTGCCCCAAAGACAGTTCTGGAGAAGTTTCAGCTTCAACTGTCAACACTGAACAACTCCTTGTGTAACGCTGGGAACTCCAAATGTGGCGCCGATCTTTTTAGTTTTCCTAACGCATCCATATGGAGCATACTTATTTCCCTGAAAATTAAATCCGTTTTAGTGTATATCTGATATAAAATAAATTTTAACTACAAGATAGAGTAGTTTCGGTTTACTGAGAATATATATTTTTTGAAACGCGAACTTTATTAGAGATAATCAAGGTTGAGAGTAACTAACAAGATATCATATGTATTTTTTTGAGATTTTAAAACTTTTGAAAATCATTTTCATTATTCAACAATATTTACGGAAAGAAACAAGTCGAAATATTTTAAGAGTGTAAAATACTGTGTAGTTGTCCTTCAGATTTAATACATACTTATAAAAAAAATTATATTTCTTTTGTATTTTTTTACGAATCTTTATCAATACAGCTTTTACGATTACGCCAAAGACACACCAAGAAAAAATAGTAACAAATTAGAAAGTTAAGGAAAAAATAACTTCAATCAGAAAATGCAAGATTTTTTAAAATAAACTAAACTAAAACTAAAACCGATTAAAAGTTTTACCTCTTAATTTAAAATCTATTTTTATACTTCTAATGACTTGCTTAATGGTTATGTAGGTTTAGTTACATATTTTGTAATGATTGATAAATCAGTATAATAAAGATGGTATTTACCTTAGTGTTGGAATTTTTGTTAACAACGCGTCACAGACAGTAACATCGCCTTTGATGGGTAGGCTATGATTCCTTTCAAGTTCCAGTCTGAGAGCTCTTACGACAGCTTGGCTTAGTCGTCCGATCTCCCCTACTCCTTTCAGTCCTGGTCGATCTAAAATATTTTAAAGAAAATCACTTAAGAAAGTTTTTATATCATTTCACTTATATCATTTTTATATACAAAAATAGGATTATTGTAAAAAAAAACAAACCTAACCTAAAACTGTAACATTAAAATAGAGTGGAATGTGGTTGTATGTCTTGAATGTTCTTTATAGAGGATAAAAGCGGTGAACTTTGTCGACCAAAAGCTGTGTAGTCATTAATTTATTTAAGGAAAGAAATTTTAAAAATTTGACAAAATTCTTTCCCGCAAACCCAGAAGAAAATTTATTTTCTACCACTGCAACTTCTTAAATTCTTTCAGCTATCGTCGACTAATGCCATAAGATTTCTGATAAATCCTGTAAAATTTATAGGATAACAGTAAAGAAACGCATCAAAGGAATGTGGTAAGATAGCAAAAGAAGACGCTTTGTAAAAAAATGTGTCAAGATATTAAGAGCTTAATAGGCAAATCGGCAATGATGATAGACCCGAAGAACAGGAGACTTTAGTTGAAGGTGAAAGACCAGAAATACTAAAATCAGAAATACTGCATGCTATAAAGTTAGCAAAGAACAAGAAAGCCGTTGGCCCTGATAACATACCGACAGAGATGTTAAAGCTTATAAATGATGAGAACATTGGAATACTGGTCAAACTTTTCAATGATGTTTATTCGACTGGTGATATCCCTGAAGATTGGTTAAAGTCCGAATTCATAACACTACCAAAAAAACAACGTCCGAAAAACTGTAGCGATTATAGAATGATAAGATTTATGAGCCACACTTTGAAAAGATTTCTACGCATCATCCACAGTAGAATCAGAGATAAATGTGAAGAAGATCAGGATGAAACACAATTTGACTTCAGAAATGGACTGGGAACTCGGGACGCCCTCTTTGCACTAAATGTATTACTGCAGAAATGTCGAGATCAAAGGAAAGACGTCTTTGCTGTATTTATTGACTATGAAAAGGAGTTGATAGTCAAGACATACGATTCATAGAAAAGTTATACTGGCGTCAAACAGCGACAGCTTGCATAAACGGAAAATCAACAGAAATATGTAAAATACAAAGAGGTGTCAGACAGGGCTGTATACTATCCCCACTGTTATTTAATTTATATTCAGATATAATATTTAAAGAAGCGCTGCATAATTTGGAATGGGGCGTGAAAGTTAATGGAATTCTGATAAATACAATCAGATATGCAGACGATAGTTATTTTAAGTAATGACATGAATGGATTACAATGCCTTTTAAATGCCATTGATAAAGTGGGAAGAGAGTTTGGCCTAAACATAAACTGTTCAAAAACAAAACACATGGTGTTTAGCCGTTTAGCACATCAAGATGCACGATTATATGTTGATGGTCATATAATTCAAAGAGTGTCCAGTTTTAAATATCTTGGTTGCCATATTACTGAACAACTAGATCCAGATCAAGAGATAAAATGTAGAATCGAGATAGCCCGACATTTTTAAAAATGAGGTCATTCTTCTGTAATGATAACTTGCAACTTCAACTTCGAAAGCGCATGGTTAAATGCTACATTTGGTCAGTCCTCTTATACGGTGTCGAAGCATGGACATTAAAAATATCCACGATTAATTGTCTGGAGGCCTTTGAGATGTGGCTGCACAGACGTATACTAAAAATGTCATGGACGGCTATGCTGACAAATGTGGAAGTCCTTGAAAGAGCAAATGCTGCTCGCGAGCTGCTTGATAACATCAAATGTAGAAAGATGGCCTATTTTGGACACGTAGTAAGGGGAGACCGATATAATATTCTTCAACTTATTATGATGGGTAAAATCGAAGGACGCAGTGGAATTGGTAGAAAGCAGGCCTCTTGGTTGAAGAATATCAGGGAGTGGACAGGAATAAAGAAAGCTGAGCAACTATTTAGAATAGCTCGAGACAGAGACAGTTTCGCCATGTTAATCGCCAACGTCAAGGGGACTTGATAGGGCACGTTAAGAAGAAGGCAAATCGGAATACAAATAATATCTGCAAAGGAAGAATGGGTGCAAGAAAATCGTAACGAGATACCAGATGCAAATAAAACATACAGACAAATAATTATACATAAAAGTCAAAGAAGTGGCTAGACTATGAAAAGCTAAATTATCTGTAGTGACAAATAAGAACAACGTAATAGAATTAAACCCTGAAAAATAAAAGGTAATATTAGCAATATTTCAAAGAACTATTTGATGATCACAGAATAAAAGAACAGCCACATATAGATAAAGAGCAGAAATTGTCCATAGTTATAGAAGAAATTAAGCAAGCTATCTTAGAAATATAGATTTTTTAATAACATATATAAATGTGAAACATCTACATATTAAGGTCTTCCAAAGAAGTACAAAGATGTACGGTGCGAACATCACTGTACAATATTCTTAATGAGTCACGATGGTCACGCTGCAAATATATAAGCCATTCCCAGTATGGCTTAAGACAGGGCACGCGCACTCGAGGGCAAATCTATGATTATCTTGAATGGCGAACAGAGACCTATAAAAAGAGGGTCGAAAAATTATACATATGTTACGTTGATTACACAAAAGCTGATTAGACTGCATTAAGCATGAAAGATTTATCGAGACGGACATAATATAGGCGTGATTATTAACATATATGGAACCACACAGGATGTGAGACACAAAACAGAAAACGGTAATAGAAAGTACTTATATATAAAGCGAGTAGGATGCTAGTATTGCATTTTGTCTGCTTTTCTATTTAATTTATATGCCGAATATATCAATCATCCGAGTATACCTTCAGAAGCGTTCAGAAAGTGACAGAATAAATTAAATCATCAATAATAATATAAGATATGCGGACGATACGGTGATATTAGTTGAATCAGTTGAACAATTAACAGCACTAATGAATATACTATTTAAAAAAGTAATGATGGGCTTGGAAATGAATACGTCCAAAACGACATCTATGGTATTTAACCGAAATCTCCAAGAGACAATTAAAATTGATATAATTGATGTAGATAGATGTTACCACATATCAGAATTTACAAAACGAAATCTATCTGAGCAGACGGATAACGATTGTAGTAGACTACTCTAAATAAATTAGAAGGGGCATCGAACGATGTCAAAAATGTCCATACTAATAACATAAAATGTTCAAATAATATATCTGGTCTTTAGTACTAGACTGATGTAAAACATGGCACTGAGGCAAGATGAGATCAAAATACTAAACGTATTCGAAATGATGATGTATCGACGGATGTTGCGAATAACTAGTACTAGCAGAACTACTAGCAAAGATGTATTAAACAGCATGAATACATAGCTGCAACTAGTAAATCCTTTAGAATTAAGGAAACGATATACCTTGGGCATCTAATGTAAAATGGAGAATTTAAACAACTCCAATTAATATTAGAAGGAAATATTGAAGGAACAAGAATTATAGGAAGAAAGAAAAATGAAGATGAATGAAAAACGTATTTTAACAAACCTGATTATGGCATCGATGGATCAGGAGCGTAAGAAGGAGTAAGTAATGCTAATTGATATATAAACATAGATATGACAAATAAATTCCCCTAGAAGCCGTCGTGTAAACAATGTAAACAATAGTAAGAACAATTCGGCATAGACGTCCATCATGATTCTTCACTGGTTTCTATCTTGGGAGCTTACCTTATCCAATTTAGTCTCACTGTTTTCTTTAATCACTCTTTTGATGTTCTTTCTTAATTGCTTCTTCCCAAATATGCTCCCCAGTTAATAATTTTTGTAATTCATCTGTTATCTTTTCGTCTCGCGATATATCCTACAAACTCCAACTCTAATTTTGTGATTGTTCTTCTTAGGCCTTTTACTTTTGATTTGTTTCTTATCCAATCGTGTTTTTGTCTCGTAACGATTAACTCATCATCACTATTTGTGTCACTTGAAGTCTTGATGTTATTCCATTCATTATTGTTTAAATTTGGGCTTCCTGTCTCATATCAGGAGGGTGCGTTGATAAAAAATCTGAGATCGTTAATATACTGCTATCTTTTTAAACACGAACTAATCTTTTGAAATCAATCCATCCCAGTCTCCCTTTTCTATTTTTTTTGTGTTTTATGTTGTATTCAGGTCTCATTAGAATTCATGTTCAGACCAATATTTATGCTTTTCCAAGTTTAGGATCATTTCATTTCCCTTTTAATTTGTATTTTATTTGTTTCTGTATTAAATCTAATTATTGATGTTGCATTTTGGTATATACTCGTTATATGAAATCGGAATGTGGTACACATTCGTTATTATTTTTGTGTATCTATAAACATTTCTTGCATTTTTAAGTTCTTCTTCAGGCGTACAATATTCAATTAAATATTGTATTCATTGAATTTTTCTATTATATCAACATAAATATAATACATATGTACTAATTTTTTTATGAATGCCTGTTTGACTGTTTGGTTACAGTTCAGTGGTTGTGATTCTATAATTTAATTTCTTAGTATATTAAAGAACTCGGACAGAAAACTCATAAGACGATAATTCTGAAGGTCTGTCTTACCGCTTTTCCCATCGAGCAAAAAGACAAAAGAGGGAATCTAATCGTTATGAAAAGGAGACCAAAAAAGTGGCTTCTGATGGCGGACATATCCGGAAATGCGAATGCGCCAAATTTAAATTTTCCGATACTTATTAACAATAGCTATAAAATATTTTTCAGACGAGAAAGTTTTAATTAAACATTAACGATTATAGTCTAAAATGTGACACAAATGGTAAAAAACTTCAATATAAATAAAATTTCATGTGACAGTTGGGACAAACAATAACATAACCAAACTAAATTTGATTTCTTAAACAAGGAAAGAGACTGTCTTTCCTTGTTTAAAGTGGCCTCTCAAGATGGCACTTCCCCCACTACCTTTGCCCCCACTACCTTTACATTCCCTCTTTTGTCTTTTTGTTTTTTTGCTCGATGGCTTTTCCTCAACATTGACACTGCTACGGCACTAAATATTATGTTTATATGGTAATAAGCCACACTTGATTTTAATGAAAATTACATTTTATGATTATTTGATGTTTCGATTTCCACACCGAAAATCGTTTTCAAAAAAAATTATTTGGCGGTTATGTTTACCAAATTGACAGATGTCTTACTTGGCCTCGATCTTGTAGGAATACAGCCATGATTTTAGATAAAAATTCTAAGGGATGATATCAAATTCTGATTGCTATGTGTGTTTAAGTATAATGTGTTTCTGTATTTATATTGTGTGTTCTATATGTATTACGTATAATTATGTATCATGTATCTCTGGTTTACTATTAATCCGCTAATAGTGGTATATACTTGTTGCTGACTTCTTTGTTTAGTATTGGCAATCAGAGCATGCTAAATTCTGCAAAAGAGTCTGCTACACATTTTGCTTCATTAAGTAAATTCTACTCTAATTTACAACGGAATGAAGGCCAGTGTTTTTTACAAAAGCAAATATAATTGCAGTGTCTAAACCATATAAACCCAAAAACGTGGTAGAAAGCTACAGTCTGATTGCGTTGTTGAGCTCATGTTACAAACTACTTTAGAGGCTACACAGGCTGGGTTCCTTCACATCGCAGCTTCACAGATCAAGCGCTCAGCCATACCACACATATAGAAGCTGGCTATCAAATACGAATAAAACGGAGGTTGCCTTGTTTCATCTAAATAACTAGCAAACAAATAACGAGCCTTAAGTATATTTTAATAACAACCTGATATGTTTTAACCCATACTCGAAATATCAGGACGAAAATGGATGAAAAGCTGTCATTTAAAAAACACTTAGAATACACTGCCGTCAAAATAAACACTCAAAATAACATCATCCACAAATTATGCGGACCATCCTGTAGAGCAGATGTCACTACTCTCAGAAAATGAGATCTAAGTATGGTCTACTCAGTTGCTGAATACTGCGCTTCAGTGTGGTTAAACAACATCGATGTAAAAAACATCGACAACAAACCATGGGGACTATCAGTGGATGTATTAACATTTGTAGTAGACTAGAGAATTCCCTAAGGGAATATAATATAATTGAATATAATTGCAAACCCCCAGATACAGATAAACATAGATGTCCTAGATATCATACTGAAGCGGCTTAAATCTAGATCGTCCCCACTTCATACGGCAACTACATAAGGAAGATTTCAGCGGCCAAGCAAAATGAAAGAAATGCATGCAATGTACTTATGTGTTATGTTTATTTGTAATGCGTTACAATCATTTATAATTATATTGCCCATATACGTCAGACGCTAAAAAAATTCTTCATTAAGTAAGATTTTTGATTAGGATACAGGCTACGCAACCAAAATGTCCAGATAATCAAAGGGAATTATCAAATCATTATAGAATAAAGGCCATATCACCTGCTGCAGTAGAAAATTTATTTTAGGAAGAAAAAAATTTGGTAACAAAGTTTTAACAAAAAAAGACTAATTACTATTAAACTGGGAATAAGCCACAATTAAAGATAAAAATACGTTTATTGACGTTTCAATTTCCACTTCGGAAATCGTTCTCAAAATACAAACAGTAAATTAAACAAATTTTGTTTTTTGAAACATAGTGAAAAATTCTTCTAATAATTTAATTTTATCTGACTCATTTGTATTGACAATTCAGACATTATGAATTTTAAAGTAGACGACTTTAAAATGATATTGCCAATATTGTTGAGTTGCGCTCCTGGGACGACTTTACTTATAAGATAGTTCATTCGATTACATGAAATCAACTTTAACTTGAGAATATCCGTCAGAAAAAAATCATAGCATGTAATTCGTCTTTAAAAAGACAAACACATGACATGATGACAGTAAAATTCTCCTGTTAGTGATTCCATAGTAAATTATGAGGGAAAAACCAGGAAAAAAACCTCATAATACTATCCCGACATTGTAAGTATTTGTTCGTGAATTTAGTTTACCTTCAACAAACATCAAAATTCTGATTTTATATGTTACGTTATTTAAAAAAACATAAATGATGTATCCTCTATATGTTACTGACTTACTAATACTGGTATTTTCTTATTAATAACTTCCTCTTTCAATATTGGTAACCAGATCCTACTACATTCTGCCGAGGAATTTGCGACACAATTGGCTTCATTTAGCATAATTAGAGCCGCTTCTTTGATTTTTTTTTTTTTACCATCCGGTTCTTTTAGGACTACATTTGAATTATTCCATTGAACCCTATGTTCATTATCCCATGCGTGTTTACAGATTTGAGATCTATCAAATTCTCTATTTTTAATATAGGATTGATGTTCACTTATTCTAACATTTAATGGCCTTGATGATTCACCTAAATAAAACTGATCGCATTCACAAGGTATTTTATAAATGCAATTCTTTGTCCTTTCTTGTTCATTGTTAGGTTTGGTTTTGGACAAAATAGATCTCAACGTGTTTGTTGTTTTGAATGTTGTAGAAATGTTGAATTTGTTTGTTTAATTTACTGTTTGTATTTTGAGAACGATTTCCGAAGTGGACATTGAAACGTCAATAAACGTATTTTTATCTTTAATTGTGGCTTATTCCCAGTTTAATAGTAATTAATTCACAATGCCACAAGAAAATAGCTTCAGAACAATAATAAAAAAAGACTACATATTGTTATTCGTAAACAAGAAATTTCACAAGATTGAAGATATAAAATACCATGAACAATCCAGAAACGCTCAGAAGAAAGGGTTTAAAGATGTCAACAATACTACAACAATTAATTATGTAAATGGCTATCAGAAAAATTAAAAAGTATGGGAAATAAGCACAACATCAAAACATTTAAAACAACCAATACACTGGGAATTATTCTGTTCAAAATCAAACCTAGCAACACGAACGAAGAGAAATCAAAGAACTGCATCTATCAAATACCCTATGAATGGAACAATTTCTTTGTGGGAGAAACCGCAATAGCACTAAATGTCAGGATAAATGACAATGAAAGATACAGCAAAACAGAGACTTTGAGAGATATGCAAAAATGCCTGTGGCAATGAGCACAGAGTATCATGGAAACACGCATCAATACTCATGAAAGAAACAGATATGAAAAAGAGAATAATCAAAGAAGCAGCTCTCATCTTACTTAACGAAGAAAAATGTATAGCAAACCCATCAGCAGAATACAGCAAGCACTGGATACCAATCATCATAAACAACTAACCTATATTTGTCGACTACTGAACGTAGGCATTCAGTAAAATTTTGGAATTCGAAACGTCAAATAACAATGATGAAATGCAATTTTAATTACCTACAATCAATTGTGGCTTAATCATATAAACATAAACATAATATTTAAATATTTAAATTAGACATACAACAAACAGTTTGAGAACCTTTTTATTATTGCATTGTTCCAATCTTTAGGTATGCTGTCTTTTTGGATGTAAAAATTTTCAATCTGATATTTTATGTCTTCAAATTCCTTTATAATTCAGTTATGATATTATCCTTACTGGTGCTCATGCTTAACTATTAATTTTAGTCACAGCGTAACTTATTTCATCTAGAATTATTTCGAGGATCTCTTCTGAGTGTGCGTTCAAAATATTTCTTTAGTTACTTACTCCGTGGCAAAACCTTTTGTGGGTTTTAGCAGACTTGACAGCATACCTCTATTCCTTTCTGTCTTGTGCAATCTCCATCCAAATCTCACACCCATAGCTTTAATATCTTCTGCTATTTTATCTCGCCGCCGGAGTCGAGGTCGTCCATGCGGTCTTCTTCTAATTGATACTTCTTCCCATGAAGCCTTACTATTGTTTCGTCAGAATGTCTTCTGAGGTATCCTGCTCATTGGAGTCTTCTGGACTTTATTTCTTTTATTATTATATATAAAATATTTCTGTAGTTGTGAATTTTTTAGATCAATTATTTGGTGTTTTCCGTTTAACTTTCTTATTATCTGATTTATACTTTGAATTTCTTCTTTACTGGTTTTTTTACCAGATATTTATGGTAAGTGGAGTTTCTTTGATATTTCTAGCTAACACTGCTGATAGCTTTGTTGTAAGTTAATGGTCTTAAAGATTTTTTGTATGAACTCCAAATTTTTCTTTCAATGTCCTCTGACATTCTTCTTTGTTACCATTTAATATTCTTATATCAATTTTCTGCATGTTTTATTTCGAATTAGTTTACAATTTATTATTGAACTATATTCTGATTAAACTAGGTCATTGTCACTTCATATATTTAGCACCGTAACACCTTTTTGTCTCTATGGTTTGTGATATGTAATAAATTTTGTATGTTTCGTATTTTTTCTTTCCAATAATGGCGCTGAAATATCCAAATATTAATTTCTGTTGACATTCTAATTCATTAGTCGCTTTGATTATCTCTTCGTAGAAAAGTTCAACGTCCTCGCCAGAATAAGGAGAACTTGGTGACATTTCCTTATATATTCTTATGTTTAGGGAATAAATGATAGATGAAAATGGAAAATTAGGAACCAAAAAGTAATATTGTTTGAATATACATTTGGCAATGTTAAATAAAATAATAAAATTTATTTTCTAAAGTTATCTAAAAATAATTTAGGAGAGTTTATAAATAAAATTTATACCGCGGAGGATTTCCAATTGTCTCTGTAATTACCTGGAGACAGAAGAACACAAGCAGAGTAGAGTGCCAACTCCGTTTCCGTCAACTTCAACTCCGCTATGCTTTTTGCAACTTCAAATACACACGTCACTAACTTCATTTCTGCAGTATCCGAAGTGAAAAAGGCATCTTGTGGGAGCATGGTGTCTCCGTATAAAACACAATTTTGGGAGAGATCCAAATATCTCGACATCCGGATTATTGCTAACTCAAAACTCCCTAAAACAAAGAATTGTCAGGTATTATTGATTATATTTTATGTCTATAAATCTATGTTATATTATTTAAATTAAATAAAAGAAATATAATATTTTTATAAAAAAAGCTGTTGATTTTACTCATCATATTAATTTGTCTGAAATTGTATAAAACATTTTAAAGTTATCTAAATTCATAATGTACATGGTGTTTCAATAATATGAACAAATATTTTAATTGTACAAATTTGAGGACAAACGATGTTTACCCAAAACACTTAGACAAAAGACTGTTCATTTATGAGAGACATATTTAAATGAATTTTGATTATAATCGAATACACACCCTGTCATTTTTTTATATTGTGTAGCAGTTTCAAGCACTTTTTTCAAATATATGAAATTACTGTAAAAAAGAATTTCTTGCTATTAAGTATAATAAATACTTGCCATTGCTATATAAAATTCTTTGTAAAAAGAAAATTGTTATTTTAGAGGTATTTAAACTGAACCATACAAGTGCACAAATATTTTTGTTCTTTCTATAGTTTGGGTTTCTGTTCTTTGATCTAGACTACATGCATTATCTCATTTATTTCTTTTTGCAGCCTTTCGCCACCTTCTTTTAGATACTCGATAGTTAACATTATACATTTTTGAAAAAAATTCGATCATTTTCACAATCAACCATATACGTTTTTGCAGTCTCGAACTTAAATTGCCTTAAATTTATTAATTATTCTTAAAAAACTAATTATACAGTTATATTGACTTAATCCTTTATAGGTTAATGATACATATTCGTACCACTTGCCATTTTCCGTAACCTAATATTCATAGATTGTTAAAACAATCAAAATTCCTTTTCGAATTAGCAATAACGGCAACTCAACCTGATATTGTTGCTATTGGTAGGAGTAGCGCATGGTATGAGGAAAAAACTAAAATGACGTCCTAAAGTGGTATAAATCGAAACCTTTGAGCAGTACCCTTACAATTGTTTCGAGTTTTCCCGGCCCTTTATTCCTTTATTCCACTGTTTTAAACGATTTGGTAACGATCAATTGAAGAAAGTTGAATATGCACAGTTTATTTATTAAATCTTTATTAAATCTTGCCCAAG
Organism: Diabrotica balteata; assembly: GCA_918026665.1. Classification (NCBI taxonomy): domain Eukaryota; kingdom Metazoa; phylum Arthropoda; class Insecta; order Coleoptera; family Chrysomelidae; genus Diabrotica; species Diabrotica balteata. The sequence goes on from OU898277.1 coordinate 44,991,132, forward strand.
TACTTTCGTTCCTAGAGCATCTTCAGGGGCATCTGAAATAAGCCAAGAAACGTTTTTCAACTGAAGAAAATTAATTTCGAAGAAGTTGATGGTTGATAAAAATTTTTTATGTAATATAACGTTTTAGACTTACTTCGTCAAATTTGGGCTATCCAACAATACATGGATAATGTCATAAACATTAAAAATGATACGTTAATACAACACGACATAAGGACAAACAGTTTAAAATTTGTTTAAAAAACGACGAAGCTACATATTGGTTGGCATCAGGAGAGAGAATGGACTTAACGGAAATATTAAAATGACATCTAACATATGACAACTTAGTTGTTAATGATGTAAATTAACCTTACTAGTTGTTGTCAAAGACTATTCCCACGTATGCCGATTTAGAATTTTAAAATAAAATGTTTTCACAATTAAATATGAATAAATTCCAAATTCCATTGATATTTTTTGAAAATTTTTTGTTCAAAAACGTGGTATACAGCTATACCGATATCCATTTAGTCATGTAATGTTACTACAATGACACCTCTGCAAAGGCAACGAAAAATAGATTTTTGTCAACGTTTTCGAGAAGATAATTTTAATAATGTCTTTATATCTGATGAAACTTGTTTCCAGCTTGGTGCAAATCATCTAAAAGTCCTATCAAGAGAAAATGTTACCGTTCAAATTTCCAAATTTCCCACTAAAATAATGGTTTGGGGAACAATATCTCAGCGTGGTGCTACACCTCTCTGTATAATTAATGGTACTGTTGATAGTGCGAAATATTGTGACATCCTAAATGGTTTTCTTCTTGAAACGGCTCATGTTTCATATCCAGAGATGTGGCGTTTTCAGTAAGATAATGCAATATGCCATACTTCTGCTTATACTCAAGCTTGAATGCAAGAACACGAATTGGCTACAATGAAGTGGCCAGCAGCATCTACAGATATTAGCCCCATTGAAAACATATAGGGACTGATGAAGATTGAAGTGGAACGAGCAGCGCCACGAGATAAAGAAGGTTTAATTCGGTCAGTTTTACAGGCCTGAAACACCATTACCGAAAATTGTGGCCTTGACCTAGTTTTGGATGTACCTGGACGTTTAGTTAAGTGTTCAGATTTACATGGAGGTTGTGTAAGTAAATGAGATGAATTATTTGTTAAAATTTTATATTTCAAGTGTTCAAGAAATAAATACCAAAAAATTGTAATTCTGCTCTCTTTTTTCCGGATACTTTCTAGACGGACTATATAATTGAAATTTATATTTAAACAAAAACAGAAACAGTCAATCGTAAAAAAATCTTACCTGCTTTTAGTAAAACAATTTGATCGTCTTGCGATAATTTCATGAATCCAGGTACCATTTTAGCAAACTCGATAATTTGTTGGATGATTGTTGTGAGTTTCTGTGCACATTCGAGCCACAATTCTTCGTGCGCCATGTTCTTATAAAATAACAGTCGTGAGAGATCGTGAGGTTTTCGAAACATCTCGTGGATGTGCTCCAACGTGTATAAACAAGTTCGAGTGTGTGCGTCGGATATAGTTTTCGATAGCAGTTCTGATATCTGACTTGGGTCTAAAAAATATAATAATTTTTCATTACTTATAAATCATAAATATAAATCACAATAAATGGAAGAGAGTAAATCCAAAATTAACGCAAACTCCTTAGATTTTGAAAATTGCATTTATACAACTAGGTAACATAAATGAACAATACATATTAATTTAGATATTAAAGTATTACTCCATTTGTAAACTTTAAGGTATATATTCTTATATTCATATAATTAAAAAAATTAAGAAATAAAATACTTTATTTTATTAATGTAGAATTTATAGAGTAGTAATCAACCAAAAATATTAAAAATCTTCATTTATTATTTAGGTATTTATCGTATGGCATTTCGACACATTTATAAGAATGCGATAAACAATAAACAAGTTTAATTAAAATTGACTCTATTATAAAATACTTAATGATGGTATAAGACTCGTCCGCGTTCCTAGTAAAATATTACAAGTGCAACCTGGGTAACGCTAAATGGGTTAGCACGTACTGGGCTAACATTTGCAGACAATATTAGTTTCTCTTGACCTCGACAGACAGAAACATGACTCAAAAATCTGTAATATCCATGAGATGGTTTCAATGTCTACATATCACTATCACTAGCCTTGATATATCCAATGTCCGGACAAAGACACCCCATGATTATCTATTTTTGATCATATGAATCCATCGTTTTATTCCATCTATCGCTTTTTTATTCAATAGAAGTGAACAGGGTGGATAATTTCCATTTTAATTTTACTATTTAGCTGATAGCATTTTTTATGACGTTTGCTATATATGTATTATGACTGACGATCTTAAGTTAAACACTTGTCTTTCCACTTCTCTTTGTGCATTTTTTTTTATTCAATATTAGCTGTTATGAATGTATATGTTTGACATCTCTATCTATATAAGCATGAAAAGAATGCAATGCTAATTGCAAACGCCAAAGAAAGCCCATGTCAATTTCGTTTGTCTTGTTATTTTTTTTCTCTGATCCTTTTCGGGGTTCAAAGCAGTAGTGAGGCGCAATACAAGGTGTTGTTTCCAGATAACACCTCTAGCCTCTCCTACTCAATTACATGGACGTCTTTATTTATACGTCCATGCTCAATTCCTATCCTCACGTCCAAGAAGTGTGATCTTGATCACACGATTGAACCTCGGTAAACTTGAGCAACCCTATTGGAGATTGGGTAACAAACCCCAATGGAAGGTAGGGTCAGTACGGACGAGGAAGGGAGAAAGCATAGCTTGCTCAGAAACTATAGCCAGCAGCACTGGCACAGGACTCAGGTTTATTTATTTAGCGTATGGATAATTACAATCCGATAAAAGTAGTATTTAGATAATAATTATGTTCAAATTGGAATTGTAACCTAAGTTAAATATTAAATATGAATGTCCAAGTTGCACAGCCATTCAATTGCACCAGGAGAACACTCTGCAAAATCTTGAAGGTCTCCGCTGTATCTGCGGATTGGGCAATCCACCATGATGTGTTGGATGGTCTGTCTCGGGGATCCACAATCACATTCTCGGGTGCAATAGGCCGATAACCTGTTCACTTTACACTCAGCTATCACGAATGCTGCGAACAATGAACTAACCGGACGGACCAACGGACAACGACCAAAGCTACTGAATAAGGACTTAATGATGGATTTACGACTGGAAACCTGGAATGTCCAAACCATGCTGCACGCAGGCAAAATGCGAAGTATTGCACAGGAACTATTGAAGTACGAAGTAGACATAGCAGCCCTCCAAGAAATCAGATTTAAGGGGCATGGTTGCATAAATAAAACAGAATACACAGTGGCACAGTTGGCAATGGCAAACAAACTAAGAGTTGGTAGTACGTTTTTTTTTTCCTCATAAAAATATTCATAAAGGAACCTGGATGACACCTGGTACTAATAAATTTGATCAAATTGATCACATATTAATACCTAAGCGGTGGGAAACCTCCGTAACGGATGTTGAACTTATAAGAGGCGCAAACTGCGATTCGGACCATTTCTTGGTTCTATCGAAGATAAAACAATGAACATCAATGGTAAGAAAAGAGAAAGGCGCCAAACAAAGAAAATGGAACACATATATGTTTAAAAATCCTAAAAAGAATAATGAGTACAAGCAGAAAATAAAAGTAATATTAAATGAAAGAGGAGAACAAAACAACATTGAAGAAGAATGGAATGTCATCCAAACGACAATTACAAATACAACAAATTACAGATTATAATAACAGAAAAGAGATTAGAAAATTTTACAATGAAACCAAGCAATACACCCAAGGATACATGACAAGATCAACAGTTTGCAAGGACAAAAATGGGGCAATTATCAGCGAGAAAGAGGAAATAATGAAAATGTGGAAGGAGCATTTTCAAGAGCTGTTAAACTCAGAAAAAGAACAAAACAAAGATGAAAAAATAATTCACCACATAGCAGAACAACTAGTTGAGCAACCAACATTGGAAGAAACGATAAAAGAATGGTGGACATGCGCTATGGAGGCGTATCCATAAACTAATCGACCACATATGGACACTAGAAGTCATCTCAGAAGATTGGAAAGTAGGAATCATACTTCCTATGTACAAAGGGTGAGACAAACGACTCTGCAAACAATTATAGGGGCATAATAGTTTTAAATGTCGTCTACAAGATATTATCAGGAATTATATATAGCCGCCTGGAATCGTTTTCGGAGGAGATGATTGGTGAATACCAATGTGGCTTCAGACCAAAGAGGTCAACTATAGACCAAATACATATGTTAAGAGGTATACATGAAAAATATGTTGAATATAACATACCTATTTACAACTTGTATATCGATTTCAAACAGGCGTTTGATGGAGTAGATCGACAAAAGATGTTAAAGCAACTATCTATGTTAGGGAAACCCAATAAATTGGTTAAACTTATACGAATGACTCTGGAAGAAGAAATAGAAGAAGATTGTCTTTTTCCACTTTTCTTTTCTGTCACAAATATGCCTTGATTAACTCTGTTCTTGTAAAAAATATTAATTTATTAAAAGCGTTGCACCTACTCAAAACTAAACGCAACACTTGTTTTATGAGAAATTTCGTCACCTCTAAAAATTACATTAAAAAAAATTTGCAAAAAGTTTAGTTATTTAAACTGATATTGGTAGCGTTCAACATCGATATTAAATCTTCTTCTTGTTCTTATATTGCCGAACCGTTTCGGATGTTGGCAAGCATCATGGCAATCTGTATTTTGCAAACTGCGGTTCTGAAAAGATTTGTGGTTGTTGGTTGATATTAAATAAAATTTTAAATTCGTTAACAAATTTATTTTAAATTTATTTATTTTAAATTAGTCCATTCTATCACATTCTTTTAATACATTGAAATTATTTCCATATTCAATATAAGGTTGAATGTTCGAATAATTAAACTTTGATAGTATACAAGGCAACTATCGAACACAGTGATTAATTAAAGCTTGCCCAAGTACTTTCGATCAATAGATCATCTTCAGGGGCATCTGAAATAAGCCAAGAAACGTTTTTTAATAAGAAGGAAAATAATTCACTTGGATAAAAAACTCCCAAGTTTGTGGTTGAAAAAAGTTTTTATGTGATAAACGTTTATAGATTTACTTCGTCAGTTGTGGGCTATCCGACATGAGTAGAATGTCATAAAAGTAAAATTGGACATAACAATACAATACACAAAGACAAACAAACACTTTAAAATTTTTTTAAGGAGAAGCTACATGTTATACAGAAACCGGAGACAGAATGGGCTCCCGGTCTAGCGGAAATGTTTGGATGACAAGTGACAAATGACAGCTTGTAAAGGGCAGTTATGTGATCTGCACCTTTCAAAATTCTATGAAACTAAATATTGACCAAAGGTCCAACTGACACCACTATAGGAAATCAACTGATGAAATATAAAATTAGTATATTTTTATGTAGATTGAATAATGATTTGTGTGAGTGTGAGATTTGGATTTGGATTTGGATTTGGAGTTTTTTATCCAAGTGAATTATTTTCCTTCTTATTAAAAAACGTTTCTTGGCTTATTTCAGATGCCCCTGAAGATGATCTATTGATCGAAAGTACTTGGGCAAGATTTAATTAATCACTGTGTTCGATAGTTGCCTTGTATACTATCAAAGTTATTTCCATATTTTTTGAAAATAGAAAGTGTGCAAGAAGAACAACGAATTTATTTAACCAAGTTTATCATGATAAGTAACTTCATCACTTATACGTAATAAAACTAGTTAAAAAAACATGCAACCGGAAATAGGAGTGTGAAAAACGTGTTAGGACTGAAGAGGCAGAAGTAGCAATTTTAGTTTGCCATGTTCAAGTATTGAAAACATAGCTCCAGAATCTGGTTTTTCATGCACTTCTGTCCGATGAGTAATGAAATATTACAAATTATATCACTACAAAATACATTTGGTACAGAAAATAATGAAGATTATTCAAACAGGCGACTATAGTTTTGTGATATTATGACTAAGAAAATAAATAGTAACTAGCGGACCAACTCGACATCGAGTTTTTTAAATGAAATTTTTATTTTGCGAGAAAAATTAAGAGATCAATATAAACAATATAAGCAAGAATATATATAACATTCATCAATAATAATGCAAGTAAAAAGTGTATTAAATATCATGAAATATTTCGTCGAAAACAATGTTTTTTGTTACAATGTCTCCATTTTCTGAAAACTTTTGCTTGGCACCGGGAGTTATGTAAACTTTTACTTTTTACTTTTTAATAAAAACGAAACCGGAAGTCGACCTCAAAACCGGAATGCTATTTTTAGTTCATCAAATGTCGACATGGATATCATTTAGCAGTTAATTTTGCATGCTGATCACGAATCCGGTGTCAGATTTGCTCTATCTTGACGTTTTATGCGCGTTTCGGGTCACTTCCGGTGTCGGATCGCAACCGGAAGTACATATTTAGATTCGTCTCGACGAGACCTTTCGATCCATATATACATTGTGGGGTCTAAAACTTAAAGTAAATTTTAACTTCCGGTCATCTCAAAACCGGAGTGCTTTTGTACCAAAAGTATATCTTGACAATCTCATACGTAATACTAATAATATTCCGAAACAATATTTTAATTATCTAATATGGTTTTTGAGTAAAGTGGTGGACAAGAAAAGGGCTTAGCGTTTTAGTATATAAGATTCCAAACTTTCTGTTTTAAGTTTTTTCGGATGAATGTTCTTTTTTCTAAATGGCACTGTAAATCGACACAACTGTCGTTATTGGCTGATAAAAATGTTAGAGTTTTCCACGAAATAGATACCCAGCAGCCATTGAAATTAAACGTATGGGTAGGAGGTTAAAGAGCCGTATAGTTGGGCCATTCTTTTTGCCACAAAATTTACACAAGATGATGATGAATGAAATATAGTAAGCCCTAAAATGCTTTAAAATGTTGGTCGTAATTTCGAATACCGATTTTATAATAGTATGGACGTTGGTGGATAGCATGAACATTTATTGAAATCATTATAACCGATGAATAAGCTGTTTTAAATTACGAATTAAATTTAAAGTTTAGTTAATTTTTTTTGGCACATTTAATAAAGTTTCATATAAATGTTGCAAATTCCCTTTTAATGTAATTTTTGACGTGGTAGGAAAAATTTAATATGTTCCGATTAATATAAAGAAAATTTATTATTGATTTTTTAAATATTTTGGGATAAACTTTATTATGCTAATATTTAATTTTAAATTTAGATTTTATTAAAAAAGTCATAAAATTAAAAGAAATTTCTTGTAGAAATAGTTGTAAAACTAAAATATCCAAGAGTGGAAGACCTCGGGTTATGTCTCAAAATGTGTCCCAAATATTTTTTTTTTATGTTTTTATTGTTGTTATCAATTCTGTCTGCAAAATTGGTGGACATACCCACATTTCTAAAGCTTAATTTTTTAAAAGCAGCATTTGTGAGGTTTAATTGCTACTCTATAAATGTTCAGTTTTGTGCTTTTAGCAAACTGCTTATGTTTGAATAAGTTGTTATACTTATAAATTTCAGGTTTATTGCTAAAATGAATGCTACTATGAATATCTTCAAAATTTTCTCCCTTAAACTTTTTAATTTCTTATAATCAGTGCTGTCATCAGCAACAAATATTAAACATAGATGTTGTAATTATACCTTTTGTTTCGTCAGATCTGATTGTCTCTTCTCTTCTCCAATGTTTGCTTAGACTTTATAAAGAGGACGTATAATTTAGTCTCTCAGATCTCAATTATAAATTGAGAAGTTTAAAGAAGAAAAGAAAACGTTTTATTTTCTTAGCATTATTTATATTAGAGATAGACTTTACCAGTACATGCACATCTGACCGCAATGTTAACAGTATGCTCACTTCTAGTAATAATTATTTTATCATAAGCAGCTATATTCAATACATATTGGCTATAAACTGTACGACGAAATCTAAATTTTTATTTTTGTCTAATCTACATACCTACTACTCATATACATGCAAACTACAACTAGTGTTAGTATAAAAAGGACAACAGTTAGAAAGGAGGAAGGACTTACTGGGCAAAGTAACAGACTCACAATCATCGCCGCTTCTCTGCTGGATACCTTGCGTCACCAACGTCTGTCTTGCCGTACTACCCTGTTGTACGTTGGGCGAGTTAACGAAAGTCGTACTATCTACATAAGAGGGTACAAGTGCTTCGACGTTCCCTTCTTGCTTCACGGACACCATTGTACCACCTGACAGGGTGGTACTCGAAGTTTGAGTTACTCGTTTGAAAGTGCGGTTGTCGCTTATCGTTAACGTTTGTTTATTACCACCGCCACCTCCACCGCCTCCACCTCCCCCGCCACCGGTCCCTCCACCATTAGTGTTAGTATTGCCTGCGCCAACAAAAATACACTACCTCGTATATTAAGGACAATTCTTAGAGGTAGTTGATTTTCTTACCGGCTATGACTCATAATGGCGCATTACACAAAACTTCTAGTTTTTTACTAAACATGATAAAAATATCGGCATTCTATTTGAAATATTATCTACTATACATCGAGCTAGTTACAGTACAGTCCAAAGTAAGTATTTCTACGATTTATTTACATTCGCTGTAGATTTTCAGGATATTCCTAACGTAGAGAAAGTTTACCTACTTGTATTTTGTGATTTATTATAATATACTCAAAGTTAAGAACAGCAAAGTACATAGTTCCATTGGAAAATCCAGGGGTATAAAGTATATCCTGCATGATTAGAAAAAAAATCTTTGTGACAAATAAATCGACAAATCTCCACCCACCAGACTACTGACAAGAGAATATAAAGTAAGTGTAAAGAATAATGCACTTTTATTATCCTTATTCGCACATAAACACACCACGGCAAAAATAGACCTCAGCTCTTGGAAACTCGTGGAAACTCTTGGAGACAGATCGCAGCCATCAATTCTTTAATCAAATGTCGCTTTTAGTCCGAAACAAGCTATTGTTAAAATGATATAATTTTTAACCAAATAATGTCTCAAATACAAACATAATATATAATTTAGATTTCATAAGGAATTTTTTGAAGATTCCGAAAGTGAAATAATTAATTATTATATGCAATGAATAATGGACAATTAAACGCATATAGACCCCAACACCGAAATTCGCAAGAAAGAACCAAATCTCCAAAACTAAACGGTAGAGAAGAACCTTGCACACAACCCAATCACGGCATCACATAACAGTTCTCTTCGCCAGAGAAAAAATAAGATGTCATATTCATAGGCACATTGGCAAAAAAAATAGTTACAGTTAAACAGAATGTATAAAAGAGATATATAAATACAAAAGAAAATCATTCAAAACAAAAAATCCAATTAAATATAATGAAACTGATCGATTAATAAAAAAGAGAATAAAAGAAGCTAAGGAGAGAATGTTACATGAGCAGTGCCAAGAACTAGAAGAAATTGAGAAAAAATATGACTTTTTTAACATGCATAAAAGAATTAGAGAATTAACAGGAATGAGAAAAACACTTTAAACTAGGCAACTAAGAGATGAAAGGGGTGCACTTATAACAGATATAAACCAAAAAATGCAGAGATGGACACAATATATAGCACAACTATTTGAAGACAAAGAGAGAACAGAAGCACCAAAAGAATTTAAGGATGATACTGGGCCTGACATTATACGAGAAGAAATTGAATATGCAATGAAACAAGCTAAAGATGGTAAATCTCCCGGGCCTGATGAAGTTTCTATCGAATTACTTAAAATTGTGAATACTGAATCTATTGATCTTCTTTTGGATCTATTCAATACCATATATAGAACAGGTATAATACCTAAAGAATGGCTCCAATCAAACATTCATACTGCTTCCCAAAAAAGCCAATGCAAAGGAGTGCAATGAACATCGCACCATAGCCTTAATGAGTCATGTCTTGAAATTGTTTTTAAAAGTAATTCACAATAGAATACATAAGAAATTAGATGAAGGCATAAGTAATACACAAATGGGATTTAGGAAAGGACTGGGAACACGAGATGCACTGTTTGCACTAAGTGTTCTTTCGCGGAGATGCTTAGATATTAATCAAGAAGTATATGCCTGTTTCATTGATTTTGAGAAGGCATTTGACAGAGTGCAGCATAATCGACTTAAAGAAATTTTATTAAATAAAAACATAGACAGTAGAGACATTAGAATCATCTGTAACCTCTATTGGAATCAAACAGCAAAAGTGAAAGTTAAAAACGAACTGACCAAGGATATCCAGATTCACCGTGGGGTCCGCCAAGGGTGTATTTTATCACCCTTGTTATTCAATTTATACAGTGAAGCCATCTCAGAATTAGCGCTTGCCGAGATCAGTGAGGGCCTTATAATAAACGGTGAGCCACTTAATAACATAAGATATGCTGACGACACCGTCCTTTTGGTAGGAACACTAGAAGAACTGCAACACCTTGCTGAACAACTAAATATATATTGCAACGATTATAGACTAAAAATCAATTTGAAGAAAACCAAGTTCATGGTATTTACAAAAGCACAAAACATCAAAGTTAAGCTAGTACTAGATAATACATAAATTGAACAAATACCTTGGAGCATGGATCACAGAAGATACTGATAAGACAAATGAAATAAGATGCCGCATTGAAATTGCGCGGTCAACTTTTAATAGAATGAGAAAACTTTTTTGTAATCGCGATATCAATATATCGCTCCGGATAAGAATGCTTCGATGTTATATTTTCTCTACCCTTTTGTATGGAGTTGAAGCTTGGACACTTAAAAAATCCAACATTAAAAACCTAGAAGCATTCGAAATGTGGTGTTACTGACGCATTTTGAAAATATCATGGATGGATCGCAAAACAAACGTTCTCGAACAACTAGGAAAACAATGCGAAGTTTTAAATTCCATAAAGATCAGGAAATTGGAATACTTGGGGCACATCATAAGAAGTGAAAAGTACGAACTACTAAGGAATATAATGCAGGGTAAAATCAAAGGTAGAAGAAGCGTAGGAAGACGTAAAATCTCGTGGCTACGCAATCTCCGTGAGTGGTTTGGATGCAGTTCAATTGAACTATTCAGGCGAGTAACCAATAAAATTATAATTGCCAGAATGATTTCCAATCTCCGATAGGAGTGGAACTTGAAGAAGAAGAAGATTTCATATAAAAGTACAGTACTTCATGAGGAATCACACTAAATGTTAAGTAAATACGAGCAATATTAAAGGAGTTATCAAAATTTAAATACCGCACGGTCGGTACGTGCGCTTCTCAAACGCGTTTTTGTCTAAACTTTGTTCTTCCGTACTGTAGGCATGATTTCTCGAGAACAAATATATCTGTTTGGCTGAAACCATGCACAATTAATATTTATTTATAGTATTGTTTCGTGATTAAACGAAGGGATTAAAAAATTGAAGTTTAAAATTTTTAAATAAGTTTGAATGAATTTTCGTCTCATATTTTTAGCATTTTTCCGGTTCGCATCGTTTTTAAAACATTTTTTTCGTATAAAACAAGAACGAGTCGAGGAATTAGAAGTCCCTTCGTTCAATCACGAAAGGACACTATAAACTGGGCAAAGTTTCAGCAAAATCAGTCGATTCGTTCTCGAGAAATCGTGAATATCGCACGGAAAACAAAGTTTCGAGAAAAACGCGTTTTGAAATTTTTAAACTGAGAGCGCACGTTCCGACTAAGCGGTATTCAAATATCTACAACTTCAGAAATATTGAAATTTGGTGTGAATACTCCTGATGTACTATATTTTCATACGGAATGTTTTTTAATACAAGACCTATGTAACCCCTTACGCCACCAAGGAAAACCATACAGAAGCTCCCAACACTTAGTTGATGGATTTAAAGAAGAAATAACTAGAAAAATCATTTACTCCGGTGGAGCTATTCAGAAAAACAAGCTTAACACAAAGATTATATTTGAAGTTATTAAAAAGGAACCAGATTCATACTTTTACAAAATTAGTTCAAAAATGAAATTACGATGGAGAACTTAAAACGTGTTGATGTATGAACATTATATTCAATCTACAAATACAGAATATTTGTGAAAATTTTACCTAAATATGTATAAACAGAAAGGACCATAAATCATGTACTGCAATGAAACTTACAACCACAGTTACAATACTGAGACTTTAGCAAAAATAAAAACCTATAGTTTCGAACGTTGAAAGTTGACATCTTGTAAAAAGTTGATTTATCTATTTAGGAGTCAACAGCACACAGGAAAACCATGACGATGCAGAGCTTAACCAGATCCAAGCCAATACGGCATACACTCCTATGAACCCAATATTGAAATCAGAAGACGTAAATCAGAGAACTAGGATATGAACAAGACCATAATCCGACCGATAGTGAGCTATGGATGTGACACTTGGGTGTTGACTTAAAAATATGTAAACGGTATAGACATCTTTGAAAGGCAGGTACAGAGACGAATCGTAGAATACGAACGTAGAAGGACGTAGAGGCCGAGGACGCTCACCTATCCGATGGTCAGATCAAGTACAGAAAGCCACTGGAGAGACGTTTTCCGAGTCCATGAGAGCAGCCCAAAATCGCAAGAGATGGAGAGAATTGACAGCCCGCATTGTAGGGAATCACGATCCTCAGCAATGAGGAAACGACAAGAGAGAGAGACAGAGACGAATACTAGGCGTTATAAATAAGAACAACAGGTGGCGAATCAAATACAATTAATAAAAATATAATATATAATATATAATATATATATATATATATATATATAATATTATATATATATATATATATATATATATTATATATATATATATATAGACAAGGTAGTGCAAAATTTTTTATGACTAGTTTGGAAAAAATATGTAAATACTTTTTTCTTTTTGGATGTGGTAGTCAATAAAAAATAGAGGCTTCGTGAGATGTGACTGAATTCAAACCTGCGAAGACGACTGTTTTTTGTCAAATATGTCTTACTTTTTACATTTTAAACTTTGTAACGTATTCATTAATTTTCAAGTTATTTTAAAATTTTTAACAGTTTTAATGCCTTCAGCAATTCAGGTCACATTATGTTATTTAACGTTGTGTTTTATATGCTATGAATCTTACTTTCTGGTAAGTTTTTATAACTTTTATATTGCATCAGCCAAAGTTTATAACACAGTAATTTTCATTGTAGACCTTGATAAAGGTGGCAAACAACCACCGAAAGCTCGGATTCAGAATAAATAGTACGCCTTAGCAAAGCTCTATTTTTTATTGACTACCACACCCAAAAAGAAAAAAGTATTTACATATATATATATATATATATATATATATATATATATATATATATTTATATACATATATAAAGAACCATCTTTATCTCTGTATGTCGATGTCTTCAATGGGCAGGCCATCTATTTAGAATGGAAAAAAACAGGCTTCCTTAGAAGACCAAGAAAGCGATGGGAGGATAATGTAAATGAAGACGTTAGAAGTCTCCTTGGTAGTCGATCGTGGAGGAAAATGGCTACGGATCGTAATGGATGGAAAGACTTGATAAGGCAGGTCAGGACTCGAATTGGGCTATAGACCCATAGGATAGATGGATCGATGGATAGTGTCAAAGAGAAAACTTTCCATAAACGTACATGCTGAAAGGTCATTAGGATATTATATTGATATACGAGAAGTAAAAGAGACAACTACCACAGCAACATAAATAATTATAAATTTCAATTTTTGTGTGAATAAAAGCAATACAGAAGTAGCTAGCTAAAAAAAATTCAAACACATACACCAGCTTATAAAAATACATCGTTGGCACACTTCTAGCGGACCTTTTAACTCAACGTTTATCAACGTATCTCCAGACGCCTCTATCGAAAAAAATATAGGCATTAGTAAAGTATAGTTGTGGCCGAACCACAAATGATGAAGTCCTCAGAAGAATGAAGAAGAACCAAGAAGTACTGACCACCATCAAATTACAACACCTCGAACACATTATGAGAAATGAATCCAGATATCCCCTACTACAAGCCATCCTGCAAGGAAAAATATTCGGAAAGGCAGGTCCAGGAAGTAAAACATCCTTGTTAACGAACCTGAAGACCTGGTTCAACACAACATCGGTGCAGTTTTCTGTGCAGCTTCAAATAAGATCAATATTATCATGATAACCGCCAGTATACTTCACGGATAGACACATCAAGAAGAAGAAGTAAAGGATATAAAGGTTGTCTGTATCATCTTATACAAAATAACTGATCTGTAGAAAAAACAAAAAAAATCACAAAATGTCCGTTTAAATCTATACAATTTATCCGTTCATATAGAAAACTTAAAAAAGAAGAAAATGTTAAAAGACAATATTGTATGTATAGGTAGAAGAATTATTAATGAATGTTCAAGAAGATAGCAGTGGGTGTGTATTAGATCTATCTGACAATGAAACTGAAAACAATGATTTAGCTTATCAAACATTATAGTCACTTTATAATAAATAAAGTAGTATTCAAATTGTGTATTTACACAAAATAGATATATTTAATAATAATTTCTATTAAGCTAAACATAAACTTAAAAAGTATGAATATATAAATTTTATGTAACTTCGACTGGACTATTATAGTTTTTAAATCTATTAGTTCAGTAAATATGTGCAGACTTTAATTTTTCTTTAGTTTGCGCGTTGTTGTTAGTCAACGACGCACAGCTATTTTTAAAGCCATAGACGGTAAGAAAATCGAAATCCCCTAACAATTTAAAAAAGTATATTATATTAAAAATGATGTTTCTTAATATGATTATATATACACTAAAATCTATTACTACCATTATCGGGATTATGACTCAGTCAAAAAATGAGAGTGAGGTTAAAAACTGTTGCTTAAAGCTAAAAATTGGTACGAATGTTCGGGACACCATTATAAATAAAATGTATACAGTCACCATCAATATCACGTCTGCAAAAAAAAAATTCAAGGTCAAAGGTCGCAAATATAATATTTTTGGATTTTTCAGCTTTGTGATAAAAATACATCAAACAAAAATTGTAGATCGTGTAATTATCTATAAAACTTGTCTCTATACCTTTTTTTGTGATAGTGATAGTTTCGGTGATATAACGATTAAAAAGTCACGTACATACATCACTGGAACTGAAATACAAGTAAAAATATTACAATAAAAAGTAAAAATTTGAAGATTTCTACTTGTCCGAAACCAAAATTTATCTTCTCACCTAAATATGTACCCTATACGACTTATAAACAGACGATGAATAAACCGACATGGGGATTCTAAAATTGCATTCCACATCAATCAATTTATCTAAGTAAAAACCTATCTACCTATCTATATCGCCCTTTCAGAACTCATCAGAGCATCTCAGTAGGAAGCCCTAGGGCTAAAATATTACGTTCAGTATGTACGTCGACCCAACAAAGGACTGCGCCAGGGATATGCGCTATCGTGCACGCTGTTCAACCTAGCGTTAGAAAAAGTTATGAGAGATTCGGGAATAAACTTAAAAGGCACGATATATACCCGTAGTATACAAATAATGGCATACGCTGATGATATTGTCATAATTGGAAGAACCCAAAATGAAGCAGTGGAGGCTTTCACACGTATCAAAAATGCCGCAGAAAACATCGGACTTCTGAATAACATCCATAAAACTAAATATATGCCGGCCATATCAAGAATTCAACAAAATAACTTAAGAGGTGTAACACGAAACGATAGAAATGGTAGAAGAATTCTGCTACTTAGGATCACTGGTAGACTACAAAAATAACAGATCCAACGATCCAACAGATCCAACGAGAAAAACAATATGCGTGGCTAACCGCTGTTATTTTGGCCTGGGCCCTCAACTAAGAGCGAGAAGTATGTCAAGAGCAACAAAGTGCAAACTTTATAAAACAATAATACGCCCAGTGCTCACATACGGATTGGAAACATGGGCAATGACGACCCGAGATGAAGAGTTACTACGAGTCTTTGAAACAAAAGTATTGAGGACCATATACGGCGGAGTAAACGAACAGGGTCTGTGGAGAAGGCGATATAACTTTGAACTCTATAGACTTTTTGGTGATGCAGATATTGTGAAGACCATCAAAATAAACCGCCTAAGGTGGGTGGGCCACGTTATGCGGATGGATGAGAGTGATCCCACTAAAATAACTATGCTGGAGAAGGCAGACACTCGATACGGTAGGATGGAAGAATGTTTTGAAGCAGGCCAAGGCTTACGAAGGGCTGTAGCGGCAACTGATGATGATGATCTACGTCGACATTACGGCCATATATTTACTGTAGTATGTGATTATACGAAAAATGATAAAGCTACAGAATAACGCCCACGAACTACAACATCATCTTCTGATAGGTATCTTATTTGAGAAATATTTGTCACTTCCCATAGTTCAATAAATATTTCTTGCATCTGGTCACAACAAGACTCGGCTCAGTTCAATATTTAAAGAAAAATTTACCGCTGAAAATATTTTTGTTAAACAAGCTAATAATTGAAACATCAAGAGAACAGATTAACTTGTCAAATACAACTGTTGTTGTTGGTGAAGAGTATACTGATATTACTTACTGATATTCTAACTCCAACCGAAAAAATTAGATATAAAGATAGAAATATATTCATTCAAAAGTTTTTCTGCTTTTGCAAAGCAGTTTTGTGATACGACAATCAGCATTTTGCAGGACGTGTTAAACAACAGCTTTTAAAATTCTTTTTTCTAAAACAGAAAAACTCTAGTTTATCTTCTGATTTAACTTCTGGTTCTGCTCACCAAAACCTATTTCGGGTATATTATCTAGTCATATGAGTTGGAACTTAATCGACAACACATTGAAACCAATCCAGGCTTTATTAAAATTTAATATAATATTTTGCAATGGTAAAATGGGATGTTATGCAAAACGCAGCTGCAAAAAAGTTTAATTATTTTGCTTATTAGCATGTACCAATTTTCAGGGTCAGTTTACTATTGAATCGTCATCAGAAAAGAGTTCGTACGATACCAGCGACGAGACATCTGATGGATGGTTACTAGGGTAATTTAATTGCACTCAGCAGGAAGAAGAAAAACAACAACAAGAACAAAAAAGAATTAGAAGTATTAAATAAATAAATAAACGAATCAGACGAATATTTTTTCAATTTCCCAAATTTCTGAGAATCCACACCATTTTCGTAATCTCCAATAGTACCATTTTTTATTATTGAATAGTACTATATTAAACATGATCACAATTAAACCAAGCCATAACCTTTTTTGGCTTTTAAAATGTAACAGCAATCCATCTTAACTATCTTTTGAAAAGTGGTTCATAGAATATTAAAAACCAAAATAAGTACAAAAATTAGCTTTTCACCGACGATCAAAAAAAATTTTATTTTAAACCTGATCTATGCTAATTTGAATAATGTTTATATTTAATATGCTGTGTAAACAGGTGCCTAGTTGACGCTGTCCGACGAACAGTCTTTTCAAAATCTTAGTTTGAATATTTTTTACACCGATCATTTGGATGGGTATAAGTCAGAATGACTGAATTAAGACAAATGTTAAGAATTCCATGGGTACAAAGAGTTACTAATATTGAGATACTTCGTCGCATGTGTAAACAAAAAGAATTACTAAGAATAATCAAAGAGAAGAAAATGCAATACTTGGGTCATGTGTTGAGAGGCGAAAGATATGAATTACTTCAAATTATACTGTAAGGAAAAGTACATGGCAAAAGATCAATAGGAAGACGCCAGAACTCATGGCTGAAAGACCTAAGGAGATGGTTCGACCGCTCATCCGCAGAAATCTTTCGCGCAGCAGTTTTCAAAACTACAGTTGCCATTTGGATCGCCAACCTTCGAAAGGAGACGGCGACATAAGAAGAAGTCAGAATATCCGATTTTAATTTAGAAAACATATTATTAAAATTCAAAATTTATGCTCTATCTTGTATATCTTCTATTTTCATTTAAGCATGGAGCAAAATGTAAAAAAAAACGACCCCTAACATCGTTGTGAACACACGATCACCCTTCTGTGTTGAGAGAGAGAGAGAGGGAGAGAGAGAGAAAGAGAGAGGGAGGGAGATAGATAGATAGAGAGAGAGAGAGAGAGAGAGAGAGAGAGATAGAGAGAGAGAGAGAGAGAACCTCACGCAGAGAATTAGCTTTTCAGCTTTAAAAGGGTCCAAATTACGATTTTTTTTAAATGGTTAAAAATTTGGATGATTTTTTGATTCTCTACAAAAGTCCCATGAACAGTATTGCGGTTAAATTACTATTAGATTAATATTTTTTACTATAAACGAAAAAAGCACGATTTTTTTTTATTTTTCCATATAGAATGCAGGGAAAACTAATTTGTGTACTCATTTTAGTTTTTAATGTTTTATGGACCGCTTTTCAGGTATAGTCGAGGGTGGTTTGCTGTTAAATTTTAAAGCCCAAAACAGGTTTCATTTTTCACTAGACATTGATTAAATCGATCGTGGAATAGGCATAACGAAAAAAAAAACAGGTTTAAAAATGCGTCAAGTATACTACCTCGCAGGTGACATGGAAATGTACGCATAATATAAAGAAGACAGATCCAGCTTTTCTATCGTTATGATATTTTCAATTGTATTATCTACAATTTATTTGATGTATTTTTATGATAAAACTTATGGTTGGCTTAAAAACGCCAAAAGATCCATATTTGAGAACGGTGACCTCGAATAACTTTTTTGCAGACATAGGAGTGATCACGTCTTTTCACATTCCATTATGACGGTGTTCCGAAAATTCGCAACAATTTTTAGCTCTATTCGAATTTTTGTAACCTTGAATGTCGATCTTGCCCGGGCTATTAGTTACAGAAAAATGTTCTTAAAAGTTTTCTTAGATCTTCAGGAATCTTAGTCATGTCAATCTAGTACATAGTTTATCTGTACTAATTCGTTAAAACTGACTTATTGTTAGATCATTAATATAATAATATATCCCATCAAAACATCTTTGTCGTATCGAAAAAGATATTTTAATCTAGGTAGAACATTAGTATCCAATTTTTGTATCAATTAACACATTGATTTTATATCGTTAAGTTCTATCTATAGTAGTATATCTATCGTTTTATAGATCAGTCACATTATATTAGGATTATTTGCATTCTTCAAAAAGTCTGCATCTGCTCAGTGGAAGTTCACTCTTAGATTGACCTAAATTGGAGCTCCTCTAATCTCCCAAGTAAGAGTCTATTGTTTTTGCGCAGCAATATGGCGGAATTTTAAGCCTCGGTGTTCTTGGTTTTAATAATTTCTTCACTTTTTTTTCAGTTTTGTCAGCACATTAATGTTATTCGTACTCTGTTCATTCAACTAATGCTAATATTATTCTTCTACTGCATCATAGTTTCAAAAAACACGTACTTTAAGCACAGTATATATTCTCGTCCAATTTTTTACTCGATATAGACGGAGAACTACTAATACTTAATACTTTATATTCTGATATTTAGTTCTAGATTTTACTTGCTAGTTTTGATTTTTCGGTGCGAGATATAGTTTCCAAGATTGGTCTTGATTCAATTCTATTTAGTCGATTGAAATGTTACATTTTTTATTCCTTAGCGTGCATTTTTAGAGGACGCAATTTTATTTTTTTGATGTGTTGGAAGGGTAATTAGAAACTAGGTTCTTGGAGTCGCCCATTGTGCCCCGCCGCCATCTTGGAAAAATAAGTTGAAAAAGTTTTCGCGCTGTATCTTGTAAACTAGCAACACTACAAAAATTTTTATTAAGACATGATTTGCAGCAAATTAAATTCTCTACAACTTTATATTTATTACTTTTATTCGGAAAATCAAAAAGTTCAAACAAAAACAACTAAAAATTTTGTAATAAATTTATTATCGACCCATTCCGAAACCATAAAACTTACCCCACCTCGTGCGGTTATGTCGCACGAAAAACCCCATATTATTCAAAAATAAATTTCTCGGTAATGAAAACAACAAAAAAAACTTAGACATTTTCAAAACTGCTCTCTCAGAAGTGGATTTTAATGTCGGCCATCATCCGCTCTACGCTTGCTGCCTCATAAGACTATGATTCTGTGACATTATCACATTCTGTCTTACTCACGGCATTAAAAAGGGAGCAGTCTAATGTTGTGTCCAATTTTTTTAAACCGTCAAAAGGGTGTAAGTCGCATCAATTGTACTGTCCTTCAAGTTTTATATATGGCAACGTCATTGTAGAGATTTTGCTGTTTCTCCATACTTTGCCGTTCTCTGTTTTATTCTCGATGCAACTTAATATTAGTAGCTTACAAAATCGGCAAACTTAAATTCATTCAAATTTTACAGAAACATCCTGAGTTAGCTAGCGGAACAGCATTATTTCTCAGTGAGAAAGCCGAAGCATATTTGTGCACTGTCGTTGACGAACGTTTTTTGGTCTCTCTATATGGTGGGCATAAATGGGTATAAAGATAAGTCTTTAACATCACTGTCTCTGGACAGTGACCAAAATTACATTTAACTTATCGTCGCTTCCGCCAACACAAGATGCAGCTCATTTCTACAGTGTTGGAGTTTATTACCAGTAAACACTGCGCCTGAAGCTTGGGGCTGAAAAAAGTATACAAAAATTTGGATACCAATCAAAACTTTTACAACTCCAGCATCTTCCGAACTTCTAAAATTAATTTTCTGCAGATGCAAGGGGAAACTGTCAATGTGTGGTTGTCGATAAGTAGGCCTCAAATACTCTGCAATGTGCCTCAATTGTTCTGGTGAAACCTGCATTGGCATCAATTACCCACAATGACGCACATTCTAACTTCCGTTCTTTCGCAAACATTCACCTTCGACACTGAATTAGATCCTAAACCGCAAACTGGATCATCAAAGAACATGAAAAAACTATAGCTAGAAAACTCGCCTGGAAATTGTCAGTATTAGGCCTAATGGCCTATCCCACTTCAAAAAACGCGCCTCCAAACTCTACATCATAGATGGCAAGGAAAAAGGTCGATAATAAACTAATAATACCATAGGAATATTAACAAAATCAATTATATTAATAAAAAAATATACAATAAAAAACTAAGCCTAATGGTTCGTTTTTATTGTATTCTTATGAGTATTCAAGAACTCGGTCAACTTCGGAGTGCTGTAAAACCTAGATATATTGATGAAATTAGACATATTTGTAGTGAAAACTATTCTTTGAAAAATCCTCTGTAATATTGATCTATGGTCCAAAAGAAAATTTGTTCAAACATTTTGGTTACTTTTGTTTATAACTTTTTAATTTTCAAATTTGCGATATAAAGTAATGTATATAAAATTAAAGAAACTTTAATTTACTAGAAAAATGTTTTATAAAATTTTCTGTAGCGCGAAAACCCTTTACCATCATTTTTCCAAGATGGCGGCTGGGGGACAATCTAGCGACCCCACAAACTTATCCACCCAAAGCATATACTAACCATCCATTCCCACACATCAAAAAAAAAAAAAATACGTCCTCTTAAAAATGTAATCTCAATGTAACTTTTCACCGTACTAATTAGAATTCTTTCTATTCTATAAACGGGTCGACCCTCAACTTTTTGATGCCAACATTTTATTGATGTTCAAATTATTATTGATCGTCCTATTAGAAACTGTTTGATAGATATTGTCTGTTAGTATAGCACGTACCATCGTGGTACATCTGTATCTCATAGTTTGTTAATTAAAAGACTGCTGATTTTTATCAGTAGTGCCAAGAAAATGTATCATGTAAAAAAAAATTGAGCTTGCCTTGTAGTGCCTGTTCAAAGTTTTTTTTTGACTACAGGTTAGAGAAAGGTGGAGATAAAATGAATTTCTTCGTGTCTTCTTTTCTATATTAACCACTTTCTTTATTTGCATCAAACATTTAAAACGCTTATACCAACTGAATTACCTAAGAAATGTAACTTAAAAAAATAAATATGTACGTCATTTTATTATTTTTTATTTCTTTCTCTCCAATCCAATATACTTTTAATGATAATTTTCTAGATAATTTTTTGTTGCTTTAAGTGTTATATACACCAGAAGTTTAACTTTCAGTTTATCTCAGCTTAACGTATCCTTAGCATATTTTAGACTAATTAATAATCTTACCTGCAGTGACCATACTTGTCATTAGGCTGGTGTTATCATTCAGAGGATCCAGGCCCGGCCTTGGATCATAGGCAGTGGTGCTATCCACATAGTCCGCGGATATATCGTAACCTATACTGTTAGGCTGGACTTGCGTCTGGCCTGTGTAGTATGGCGTATAGGCACCCACATCACTGTTGCTGTAGGGATATCTACAAAAAATGTTTCCACTGTTAAAGAAATTAAATTTTTGCTGTTAAAATTTATATCTATATATTTTATTGTTTCCATTAATTTAAACATGAAAACCTGAAGAATAGAAAAGCGGCAGGTAAAGACGGGAATACCAAACGAGTTACTGAAATATTGTGGAGCAGCAATGACAGAACAATTAACAACATTAATTGATAAAATTATAAAACAATAAAATATAGGAAAAATGGAGAAAAATAAGAAACAGTCAGAAAACTACAGAGGTATAAACTTATTAAATACTACGCTAAAACTTACAACTAAAATTTTACAGCTGCTAATAAATCAGAGGATAAGTTTAGCAGATGAGCAACAGGGTTTTCGTAGTGGAAGATCGTGTACAGATGCAATATTCGTTATAAAGTAAATTACTGAGAAATCACTAGAGTATAATAGACCAGTATTTCTGTGTCTGATTGACCTAAAGATAGCGTTTGATAGAGTAAGACTTAAAGATGTAATCCATCTTCTGTATAATAGAGAAGCTCCTCTAAATATTATAAAAACTATCGAAAAAACATCTACCAAAACAACAAAATGGAAGTCAGAATAGATAAACAACTTACAGAACCTATAGAAATAAGCAACGAAATAAGACAAGGAGATTCATTGAGCCTTATGCTCTACAATTCGATTATGGATGAAATTATCAAAAGCGTTAACAAAGAAAGAGGATACATAATGGGAAACAAAGAAAATCAAAATACTTTGTTACGCAGACGACGCAATATTGATAGCCTAATATGATGATTATTATGCGAAATGAATCCAGATATATGCTCTCCTTCAAGCCATCATGCAAGGAAAAATATTTGGAAAACGAGATCCAAGAAGAAGAACATCTTGGTTAAAGAACCTCAGAATCTGGTTCAATACATCTGTACAGCCACAGCCACCTTTACTTCCAAGCCATGAAGTAGAAATTTGGCAACAACGCGTGGTAGTCCGACCGTGGTTTGTGGTTTGTTTTGTTTAAAATTTCATATAGGAAGGCTTGTAAAGTTTGTTGAATTTAGTGTTTTTTTAACTTTATTCGAATGTTTTATTTGTAAATTTGTGTTTAAATTAATTAGAAAATATTAATATAAAAGAAATTTCATTAAATTTAGAACTTTTAGAAGATTCTTAACGACAATTTAAAAGGCAAGTATAAATATAACCTACAAAACAAACTGAAAATAATAATACTTTTGCTTCTTGTTACAAAATATGTAAACTAAAACCACCAATAATAATACTTTTGTTTTTTGTTACAGATGCTCTGGCATTGTTGTGTACCTGGTTGCAAAACCAATTATGCCAGTACTTTAAAAACGAAACAGGCAGAAAGTACGTTTTCGTTTCCCAAAGATCCCCAAAGACGGTATACTGGGTTATGCTCTATTCATAGAGAAGGCTATACAATTACCAAATCTTCCGTAGTATGTGCCAAACATTTTCATGAAGATGATATTCAGCGGACTGAACAATGAAAAGATAAAGTTGGAAATGTACACATTGAAAAGTTAATATTTCCCAAATTAAAAGGCAATGCAGTTCCTAATATATTTCCTGAAGTACCATCATATGTAACTGTTCATCGTACTAAAGAAAGAAGGAATCTCGAAGACAGAAGAAACTTTTTGCATAAGAAGAGGGAACAAGAGATAACATAATTATGACAATTAGACTTAGACAATAATATCCCATTGAAAAACTGGACAAGTAAAATTACAAGTGACTGTATATTTCTATGTATTAAACATTAATCAGTTGGGACACAAGTGTGATAATATTTGTGTAACACATAGTGTAATAGTTAGTAGTAATTTTAGTGTAATCGTCAATGTAAGTAAAAATAGATTAGGTAGTAATGATTTGAAATGGATTTTACAATATAGTTAATTAACAAGATGGTCACAATTAGAGAACTTACTTTTATTTAGATCTGATTTTTAGATAGGTGATAACAAATTTGAGTATTACATTCAAAAATCTTTTGAGAATATAGGCTTTTTTAAATCGATATACAAGTTATAAATGGTATGTTACATTCAACACATTTTTCAAGTATACCTCTCCTAACTTGGTCTATATGACAAAAAACCTATTCATACCTATTTAAAATTGCTACTTTCGTATACCTAAGTATGAAAATTCAACAAAAGTTATAAGTAAATAGTAAAATATTTAATTTTCAATTAGATTAATTTAGAACCATATTTATACTGTGTCTGATTTCTTAGGATGAATTTTTTAATTATAATAGTTACACTGTTTTTTTAAAACAAATTTTAAAACAAAGTTTTTACTGAACAAATTTTATGTCTTGTATTTTTAATAATCTTTTTAAATGTCGTGTTAATGTATTGTGTTATTTATATGCTTAAGTACTTAATATTTAAAAATTTCTAGAGATTCTTGACTGCATTTGATTGTAAGATTAACTGTTTGACACTGTATTTTAAGTGCAATAAATTTTACTCTAGTGATTATTTTATTGATAATATAACCTAAATTATAATAAAACTTTATATATATTTATTAGGTAAATATAAGGTTTTATTCATTTAATTTCCCTAAAAATATTTCTGTAATGCATTGAAGTTTTCAAAATATCAGTTTCCTAAAATTCAAATTCGTTTAATTAGGTAGACCTTACAGCTGATTATCGGACTACCGACGTCATAGAATGCGGTGTTGCCTTTTTTACTTCATGGCTAGGAAGTAAAGGTGGCTGTGGTACAGCTTTTCCGCGCTGCTGCAGATAAGATAAAGATTGCCATGATGATCGCCAATATTCGTAACGGATAGACACATCAAGAAGAAGAAGAAGATGAAGATAGTCTGCGAAGATTGGTCCACAGATTTCACATAAGAGCAAAAGAATTTAATATGATAATCTTATCTCAGAAACCTAAAACAATAGCAGTCAGCTAAGAACCAACCAGATGTAAAATAGCAATTGATGGCATCAGTATTGAACAAGTAATAGAACTAAAATACCTGGGAATTACACTGTCTAGCTATGGAGACCTGGACAAGGAAGTGAGAGATCAAGTAAAAAGGCAAATAGACTGGCAGGATGTCTTAATAACACTATATGGGGAAAATATAACACTCAGACACATTAATACTGAGATAAAATCAAGAATTTATAAAGACAGTGTAAGACCAATAATGGCATATGCCTCAGAAACAAGACCCGACACAGCAACAACGTAAAAACTACTGGAAACGGCAGAGATGAGAGTACTGAAAAGAATTACAGGAAATACGCTGAGAGATCGAAAGAGAAGTGAAGACATTAAAAGAAAATGTAACGTACAGTGTATAAATGAATGTACACATAAGCATAAGGGAAGAGACCCGTGTCGTCAAAATAGCAAGAGATACGTCACCAATCGGCAGAAGAAGTATCAGACATCATCATCACACAGCCAAATTTGTCCACTGTCGAACATAGGCCTCCTCAAGATGTCTCCACTCTTCTCTGTCCTGTGCAGCTGCGATCCAGTTTGTCACTATTCTTTTAATGTCGTCCGTCCATCTGGTAGGTGGTCTTCCACGATTTCGCTTCTCTGCCTTGGCCGCCATTCTAAAATCTTCTTTGTCCATCTGTTGTCTCTCTGTCTTGCGACGTGTCCTGACCATTTCCACTTCAACTTTGTAATCCGTTTTATGACGTCTTCCACTCAGTTCTTCGCCGTATCTCATCATTTCGTATTCGATCTCTCAAAGCATAGATCTTTCCATTTTTCGTTGTGCTACTTGTAACTTTTTTATTGATGCTTTAGTCAATGTCAGTGTTTCAGCTCCATAAGTGAGCACCGGAAGTACGCACTGGTTAAATTCTTTTCTCTTTAGCTTTATTGGGATGTTTTCCTTAAACACGTCTTTTAGCTTGCCATAGGCTGCCCATCCTAAAGCTATTCTTCTAGATAATTCGCATGTTTGGTTGTCTCTACTTATTTGTATTTCGTGACCCAGATATATGTATTTGTCAACCGTTTCAATATGCCAGTTTTCTAGTTTCAATGGTCCACTAGGTACTAAGTTGGTCATCATTTTAGTTTTCGTAAAGTTATTTCCAGCCCTACTTTTTGGGAGACTCGTTTTAAAATCTTGTAGCATTTCGTTGGCCTCCTTTAGGTCGTCGGTTATTAGAACTATGTCATCTGCAAATCGTAGGTGGTTCAGCCTTTCGCCATCGACACTCAAACCTCTGTTTTCCCATTTTAACATCTGGAATGCATGCTGCATTACGGCATTGAATAGTTTTGGTGACATGTTGTCTCCTTGTCTAACTCCCCTTTTAGTTTTATTTTTTGAGTAGGGGTGTGGAGGATTATTGCTGTTGTGGAATTTGCATATATATGTTGAATAATGCTGGTATATCGGTAGTCGATTCTACAATCTCTCAAAGCTCTTAAGATAGCTACCATTTCGATAGTGTCAAGGCTTTTTTTATAGTCAACAAATACTAGAACTAGTGGCCGGTTGTACTCTATAGTTTTTTCAATTAGGGCCTTTAGACAAGTTAGATGGTCATTTGTACCATACGGCGGGGCGGAAACCTGCCTGTTCTCTTGGTTGGCATGTTTCTAGTTTGTTCTCAATTCTGGCAGTGATAATTCGAGCAAATAATTTATACAAGTGACTTAGAAGACTGATTGACCTATAGTTTTCGAGGTCTGTTTGATCTCCTTTCTTATGCATGAGGAGCGTTATAGAATTATTCCATTCAGCTGGTATTGCTTGGTTTTCTAAGCATATATTGAAGAGCTGCTTGATTGTCCTGATGAGAGAAGAGCCTCCGATTTTTAGCGCATCCGCCACTACTCCATCTTCTCCTGGTGCTTTGTTTTTTTTTTTCATTTTCTTTAGAGCATGGTAAATTTCAGCTGTTGATATGTCGGGAATATCTTCTGAACCTTGATTCATAATTTTTTGTTCTGTATGTTCTGTCGGGTTTAAGTCCAATTTATTTGTGTATAGTGTTTTATAGAAGTCTTTTACTATCTCTAGCATTTCGTCTCTGTTGGACGTTAGTTTGCCATTCTTTCCCTTAAGTCTGATGATTTCTTTTCTGCTGTTTCGTCAATTTCCTTCTTAATATCTTCATGCTCTTGTTGTGCTCGATTGTCTGCGAGATTTTCTCATTTTTATATGCCCTTATGTCCTTTCTAATTGCTTTTGAGACCTCTTTGTTGATTTTATTTATGCTTTGTTGTTCTATACTCTTATCTTTTAGCATTTCTCTTCTTTCTTCCATTTTAAGTTTGGTGTTAGCAGTGATTCTCTCCTCTCTCTTGTTACCTGTATAACATTTTCTTTGAGCTTTTGCTATGGTATTAGTAATTATTTTATTTAGCTGATTTATATCATTTGTGGGGGGCCTGTTTTGTAGACGTACCGTTATTTGATCTGCAAACTCTGTTTCATTTTTTGGTTGTGACCATGCTTTCAATTTTTTCTTTTCTTATTAGTTTATTTCTCTCTTTATCGATGTTAATTTCTATTCTAGCGCGAACCATTCTGTGATCTTCCTGTTGTGAAGCTGTTGAGTACAGTGACATCTTTAACTATAAATTTTTTATCTGTTATTATATAGTCAATTTCATTTTGCGTTGTCCCGTCCGGGCTTCTCCATGTCCACCTTCTATGTTGTTTTTTGTAAAAGAAGCTGTTCATTTGATATAATTTGTTCTGAAGAAGTATCGGACAACCGCGCATAAAATGGAGTGACAACCTTTCATTGAGGTATTAATCCGCCAATGAACAAGCAGAATTCTTTATAAAGAGGAAAAAGAAGAAGAATTTAAACATGGAAATAAAATCATCAGTTGTTGCCGAGATAAAGATGTGTTACTTTTACTACTCAATTAATTGTTCAATTATATAAAATCTCTATAGTCCATGCCACATTTTCTGGTCATACCTACACCTACTACAGATACGCGCGTTTGACCGAACCGTTAGATTTACATATTCCATGGAAGATGGATCTAAAAATAATTATTGTTAGCTTGCTGTGGAAGGAAGAACGAGAAAATAAACTTCAAAAAAGAAGCATAACAACTGCGTGGATGAAATTTGCAAAAAGAGAAACATAGAAAAGGAATTTACTATTTTATTTCCTGATTTAATCGATCATTTAGAGTAATTTTGAATGAATTAAGAAAAATATTCTTATCTATTGTGAAAATTGATAGCACAGAACAAAATACAACGTTTAGAAAGTCTATTCCGATAGATGTGTTTAGTATCATCAATTTAAAATAACATTGTGAATCAATTGATACACCAATACAACATAGGAAGGGTGAATAGTTCAGTAAATGCGAAATACTTATAGGAAATTCTTTGTGACTTTGTGGCATTTACACAACTGTAAAATAGGCAGTAAACTGGGAGATATACTTTAAACTTTGTACTAAAAAGTTGCTGGTTTTCACCAAGAGAAACGGATTTCTAGATAAAATTTAATGAATGAACCGAGTTTGTTACAAACATTTCACGACCAAGTGTCAAGAGAAAGGTTGAGTCTCGCTTGAAGTAAGAAGATCACAACTTTGTGAACGTTAAATTTTTACTTAATGTTTGCGACATCAATTTATTTTGTTCGTACTATTCTCATATTCGTCGTAAAATAATGAGCAACATTCTGAACTGGTTATTGAATAGTGCAAGCTTCTGTAGAGAGTCCTTGTTAAATTAAATGTCAATAGAGTATTTAGCTCTATCCAAAAAAAGTATATACTAAAATTTAACAGAATATTTTTGTTTGATACTTACCATTGTTATAATGGAGTTGATCCCCAGTGGACTGCGAGGGAGGGTCAAAAACTGAACTGTCAGGCGCAGAATCGCTTTGCGCTCTCAGTTGAGCTCGGTGGAACCTGACCTCGTCTTCTACTTTTTCCCGTTGCTTCTTCGACATTCTACCAAACTTTACCGCTAAAAAAAAAGTACGTTTATACATGTTGTAATTGAGATTATATCATTAAAAACACTATATTTTTCAAAAACTTTTCTCTATCTTATCTTGTAACATATAGAGAGCAAGATAATTGAGATAAAGAGATTCTTTGCTTTATCTAATATCATGTATTTATGCGACTTTATTACAGGTTGTTAACTTTTGTTGTTAATTTTTGAACTTTTGAATTAATGTTAACAATTCCTATCCATTTTTACAACAAATACGAAGAGAACTTGGACAACACACAATTCGGTTTAAGAAATGCGATTAGTACAGGTGGGCATTTATTCACCACGTAGGTATTGGTACCACGTTCTAAAATGTGTTTCTAGATGTGTTTTATGTTTATTTCGAGAAGGCTTTCGACATCATTCAATACGGAAAACTTGCAGAAATATTAAGAAAAAATAGGATCTCACGGATAAAATAAAAATTAGCAATGGTATAGCATAGCATGGTGTTCGAAGGACAAAAATACTCCTAAGCCAATAAAAAAAAAATTATAAACGCTAACAAAAAGAGAAAATTAGCATACTTTGAGTATATTTTACATATTATAAAATAACAAGTGCTTTAATATATCCTTCTTTCCCTTTATAAGCAATTCTGCTTGTTTTTTTGTCACTCTATCTTTTGACTTCGTTTTAATTTATTATTCAAGCTAAACTAATGGTAAAGGGGTCGAAGTCATCGCAGTACTTCTTCACCTATGTACAGCAGTTGATTGCCAACGTTTGATAAAATACTGTAAGCTAAGAAGCTAAAAAGCAATTTATCATTTACCATAAGATTTAATGTCAGAGTTTGATTGACCTGTAGATATATCCATAGATTAATGTAAAGGATGTGTAGGATAGTTCAAATGGTAGAATATTTGACTAGCATATGTAAGGTCGAAACTTCTATAGCTGGTACAGGCAAAAACACCGAAATATTTTTTAAAATAGCTAAGGATTTCAGATTGATGCAGTCTGAAAATTAATACCTTAAGGAAAATTAAAAAATTAAAAATGTGAAAGCCTTTTTACAATACAGAACACAACAAACACAACAGGCATATAACCACTGTAAACGAATCAATCAAAATGAAACGAATACTTTAGTTAGACAAATAAAAGCGGAACACTTCCAGAATTTCTCAAAACAGATGAAACATGACTTCTATGAAACACAATCACACTTCATATGAAGAATGATCAGGGGACAAAGAAAAGAGATGAATGAACTAATAAAAACGAAACAAATTCAGAAGGAAACATGGGCAGACTGCTTTCGATCAATATTTTCTAAAGGTGACGATAATGATATGCAGACGATACAGTTACTTTAAGTGATGACATGAATGGATTACAATGCTTTTTAAATGCCATTGATACAGTGGGAAGAGAGTTTGGCCTAAACATAAACTGTTCAAAAACAAAACACATGGTGTTTAGTCGTTTAGCACATCAAGATGCACGATTATATGTTGATGGTCATATAATTCAAAGAGTGTCCAGTTTTAAATATCTTGGTTGCCATATTACTGAACCAACTAGATCCAGATCAAGAAATAAAATGTAGAATGGAGATAGCCCGCACGACATTTTTAAAAATGAGGTCATTCTTCTGTAATGATAACTTGAAACTTCAACTTCGAAAGCGTATGGTTAAATGCTACATTTGGTCAGTCCTCTTATACGGTTGTCGAAGCATGGACATTAAAAATATCCACCATTAATCGTCTGGAGGCCTTTGAAATGTGGCTGCACAGACGTATACTAAAAATCCCATGAACGGCTATGCTGACAAATGTGGCAGTCCTTGAGAGAGCAACTGCTGCTCCCGAGCTGCTTGATAACATCAAATGTAGAAAGATGGCCTATTTTGGACACGTAGTAAGGGGAGACTTAATGAAGGGGAATCACAACGAAACAAAATGAAATAGTCCCAGAAATCAAAAGACCAGACACAGATATAATAGTCTTGAGTGAAACAAAAAACAGGGTCAAGAAGAAGAAATTATAGGGAAATAAACACAAAAACGGAGTAAGGTTCGCAAACATGAAAGAGCAGCAAAAGGAGTATAAATATGAAAAAAAAATTAAACCAGCAAATAAATGATCGAATAATTGAAATTAGGATGAACATATTTGGACAACCAAGAATAATTTTTGGAGTATACGCAATGATTTTTTCAACGTGCTAAACGATATATTAGACAATGCAAAGAAAAAAGAGAAGATATTTTAACAGCCACATAAGAAAAGAAGATGAAGATATAGTGGGACGATTCGTAGAAGACGAAATTAGAAAAGACAGTGGAAGTCGTCCATACATATGAGAGGAATCCAGTAGAAACCAAAATCTAACGATACGGTAAATACAGGAACGACCTAGAAGAGATGATTAAAAAGAAAAAAAAAATACGTTTCATTAATGGGTTTATAAGGGTGTGCAATTAAAATCGAAGCAAGAGAAGAGATTTCAGATGAGTGGAATCTATCATACATGTCCTCCATTTTCGACAAAAGGTGACAAAAATCAACAAATTACTATAGAGGGATCAGTGTAATGCCTATAATGCCAAGATTCTTTTCACAGTTATAAAAGAAAAAATAGAACAACACATGGACCACTATGGCAAAGAACATGCGCGATTCTGAAAAACCAGATCATGTATAGATAATATATTCATCATAAGACAAAAGATACAAAAGAACAAAGAGAAAAATATTCAAACACATATGACCTTTTAACTTAATAAGAAAGCATATTATAGCGTACTTGGGAAACAACTAATGAAAGCAATGAGAAGAATTCAGGGCAGAAAAAAGGCCTCAAGGAGGGATGTGATATATCATCGACACTTTTTAATATATACATAGAAAAGGTTTTAAAAAGATGTAATATAGAAAATACCAAACAATGGGTATACCAGTACCAAAGAATGTACTTCTATATCACTACTTCTCCCAAATAAATAAGTCATCTGTGCACATGACAGGGAGGAGATGAAATATATTAAGGAAACGGAAAAAGAAAGAATATGAGCTATGGGGCTCATGATAAATATGTGTAAGACCGAATACTATGTATTACAATACTTATGTAATATAAAATAATTTTGCAAGTATTTCAGAGAAGGGTTTAAACTAGGTCAAATTTGCTTTAGTTGATTGGTGTAAAGAAAGTCTTCGAAAGAATAAATAAGTCAAACCTACATTTGGACTTTACAACTATTATCAAAGTGATGGATTCAACCGTTACTGAAGACGAATCTCCTGTGATCACAGTTGAAATCTCGAGGAGAAAAAACAAAACAAAGCCAACCAAAGACCAAATGGTACGATGGTATCAATAGCCAATATTTATTAGAATATAAAATTATATTCGACCTAAGACTTGTTTTAGTTTCAAACCTTAAAACTTGTCATTTTCAGTATTTCTACAATGACATTGTTTTTGACTATTTTTATGACATTTTAAAATTCTTCTATGGTCATTTCTGACACTAGCTTTAATTTCTGAATATTCTTTATTAGTTTTTTACAGAAAGCCTTGAAATATTCACCTTTTCAATGACTTTGTACAATTATTATTTTCTTATTCTTAGTAGTTTTTTTGTCTAATTTCCTTTTAATGCGGATTATTTTATTATCTGATGGTTTTTATTCGCCATTATATTTTTAAATATATTTTAAAATTTTTTAACTGTTCATATTATTTTTTTTATTCATCCAATATTAGAATATTAGCAATTTGACTTAAAATGACCTCAATATAAGTGAAATAAATAAATATGCTAGTAAATATAGACTACATTTTTGTAGTAACTTATTCATGTTTTCAATTATATCTAATTATTTTAAAAACTAACTTACCATCCCGACTCATACCCAATCGTAGACATTTCTGTAAACGACAGTACTGGCATCTGTTTCGATTGACCCTATCGACTACACAATTCTTATTCCTCGGGCATTGGTAGTTGACCACCGAACTCTGGGACCTTCGAAAAAATCCTTTGCACCCCTCACACGTGATCACGCCGTAATGCACGCCGCTGCTCTTGTCCCACATACTTTGCACGGGATTATCTCAATTTGGGCTGAAACAAACAAAAAAAAAAGTTAGTTTTCCTGCTGAAAACTTCATCCACCGCGATCATTTGGCGTATCCACCATTTTAGTGAGTATTCGATATTTTGGTGGAGGCAACGCAGACATTGCTATTATTCATATTAGTTGTAATAATTATTATTAATTATTGCAATAAAAACCTTTGCCAATAAGAAAGTAATAATGTCTAGATATATTATTTCACAAATATCTACGTTAAAATTGATATGTAAATGTTATTTTTAGTTTCGAATATAAGTGGTCAAATACTTTTTAACGATATCACCAGGAAGTGGTTATTAATTATGAAATGCTTAAATTATGAAATTAAGTAACTTAATGAAGTGCAAAATATGGGATATCTAATAAATTAAATTTTTAATTGAACTTTGTAGTAACTAAGTGTTTGGTAAAGTTATCGTATACGTTAATTACTGTTTTTAGCACTTATTGTAATGTATCAAGACTCTTTGCTATTACTATCATTTCAACACTTTCTGCTATCACCATCATGGTGTCTGCGTGTTCCAAGTTAGTGATATATACACCGGTGATGTTAATATTATTCGATATGTAAAGCACTGGTTGATAGTTATATTATTAATATGTATATATTTAAGTCATTAAATATATTACGCTTATAGTTTTTATCAAGCAATCTTCTTACAGCCTTTTGCTATTAGGTAAATGGATTTCTTATATTTTATTAACGTTCCTTATATTTCGCACTGGTATTTTATTGTCTATAACAGAAAGGAAATTTTAGATTCTTTGATCATTATAATTTTATACCTAAAACTAAGTATCAGAAGTCCCATGCAAAATTTAACTGGTTGGGATTATATTTCGTAAATGGTTTAGTATACTATTCAGATAACATTTAGAATATTTAGTCATTAACAAAGGAAAGTTTTCTTTCAAACAAAATAAAACGCTATAAATGGCACAGACATAATAACTATGGAATTAATAGAGAACATAATATTGGATACATATTATGGAAGTAGATTCATGAAATAATCCGCAATCCGGTCATTTTAGAATACTTAACATTAGGAATCTTATTTTCCATAGAGAAAAAGGGTACAACATAGTCTAAACATAATAAATACCCTTAAATGTTATTGATAGGATAAAATATATTATCAGGACATATATCATAGGAATGAGCTGTTTGAAGAAAATAATAGATGAATAATACTGCAGTTTTAGATCGAATGGTAAGATATTATAAATGTGAAATAATTTGAGTACATTGCCCAAAGTGTATATTAATGTCAAACCAGTTCAATCGAGTGAATAGGCAAAAGCTCCTACAACAATTGAACTCATTGGATATACCCAAAAAGTTAGTTTAACTTCTTAAAATAATTATGTACAAAAATACACGCATTTTCAGGCGATATTGCCATAGTAATTCACACCAAAAGCAAGTTTAGCGAGAAACTATATAGTTGAAATTAAAAGCCTCTATGAGGCTAGGAAACTAAGCCCTTAAACCTCCATGAACAAGATGTAACTAAGTAAATATCCTAATACCAAGTAAATAACGAAAAAGACGATTTTCATGAAACTTTGTATACAGGTGCAATACTTCAGATGTAGCAAGTTTGACCGATGAGAATAATAATTTTAAAAAAATCACTTAAAATGTTTAAAATACTGGCAAAATTGTACATCTTCATAATGGGCAAGCCTACTAATTTATTTACTAGTAAAGAGTAAAAACGTAACATCATATGTTATGTTTTTTTTATTAAAACAAATATATAGTAGGTAACTGTTGACAGAGCAATTCACAGTAAGAAGTTGGAGAATAAAAATGGTTCATATACGTGAAAAATATTGTATTAAATATTAATTTTGATCGATGATCGTGTTAGAACAGATTTCAAAGAAGTTAAATGGATGAAAATTGTCTAAAATACGTTTATAGACTCATTTTTCATAGATGGAAACTTGAGTGGTAACAAATACTCAGATTTACTAAATAACCTGCGCCTCAACTTCCCCATTATTAATTATGAACGGGTTAGAAACTTTTTGAATAGGAATATTTCAAATAATGGATTGGACGTAGAGGATTCAAAGAGTGATCTGCTCGTTCTCCAGACCTTAATCCGTTAAATTTTTTTGGGGTTTTCAATGCGTGGAAAGTCTTGGAAAAGAATTACTCATGAATTTCACGAAAGTAAAGGGCCGCGTTGTAAGAATAATACAACAACAAATAACAAAGATAGAAACTACAAAGAAGATAAAACAGAAGAAGCCTGAAAAAAGATAAGATCAAAATAAATCAATCTAGAGATATGCTTTTGTCAAAATATACTTGTCTAAATAAAAACCTCAATAGAAACAAGTATTTAGGCAATAAAAATTACGAAGTGTGCTTAAAGTATGGAATACATGTATCAAACTGTAAATCAGCAAAATATATTGTGAAAACATTTTCTGAAATTTAGATTTATATTTGGAAATACCTTATTTTTGTAGTACTTCCAGACAGCTATTATTTACCATCATACAGTGCGCGTTCAACTCTGTCCTCGCCACATATTTTTGAACAAATTTAATTCACAACTTCAATTAATAAAATTTTAAGTAACTGAACTAACTCATCCATTCATTGAGAATATCTTAGAATATCTCAGTTATACAATTATTAGAAATCATATACAGGCAACTTCGACTATTTTAACTTGGATCATATGGTAAGCAATACATCATCATCTTAAGTCATTTAAAAGCTCTTATTTATATCAGTATATTCTTAGATTTTGTTCAATTCTGCCACGTCGATTCAACAGGGCGACAGTTAAATGATCAATGCGATAGTGTGGATTATTTCTAATAATTTGGAAGCCTTCAGCTTTTATCGACAATGTTCGAAGAGGTCAATTTATTTTTCTAGTTTCCCAATTCTGGTATAAGTCAATGTCTATTTACAAGAAAATGTCTCACTTCTTTTGGATCAAACATTACATTAATCTAGATTGCTGCACACGTTGGCATTTTAGGTAATGAGACACCTGATACTGTTGCAAAAGAAGCAATTACAATTAAATCAGACATTAAATCTATTTAACTACATAGATCTAAAACCACTTTCAGGTCCCAAATTAAAAAGTCCTAGCAGAACGAATGAAAGAATTCAACCTCGAAATTACACAAAATACAACCTACTATCGAAAACTTTCAGCTACCTAACTTAGGTAGAAGAGAGAAAAAAATTAATCGTTCGCAGGCTAAGAATTGGTCACACACGGCTGACACATGAAGACCTGATGGCTTCGGAGAAATCACCTGTTTGTAAAAAGTGTAGTGAATGATTAACCGTTGAACATATTCTTTCACAGTGTGTGAAATACGAGCAAGAACAAAAAAATACTGTATAGCGAATTTTTTTTTTTTTGAGGTCTTACAAATGTCATCCTTAGCCAATTAGAACTGGTTCAGAATGTACTAGATTTCCTTTGAGAAACAAACTTGTATTACAAAATTTAGTGTTTTCTTTTTTATTACTTTTTCTTTTACAAATTCTCTTTATTGTAAATTATACCTAATGTAATGTAAAATGTAAACCAATTATAAAATGTAAACTAAATTAACCCAGTGTTAATAACCTTGTAGTTAAGACATAATAAACTAAATAAAAAAAATGTTTATTTACTGACATCTGTTAAAATGGGCATTTTTAAAGATACGTAACAGAATCACACAAAAATTTAAAATCATGCTAAGACGTTTCAAATCATGTATTACTTGCGATACGTCTCTGTTAAAATTATTTTACAAAATGGATTCCATTCGCCATTTTAACGGATTGAGTCATTACAACAAAAATTATGAACATATTCTTTAATTCAGTTTCGCAGATGTTTAATTATTTAAATGTTGTGCTTCATAATATGATTAGGGGAAGTTTCTTGGTGTACACTATATAAATATAAAGAAAATTGCCATATTATTATCACCTAACCAATAACTACAATATTTGATTGAATATATTCTATCATATAAGTAAGAAGACAAAATTTACACTTGAGCATGGGTAGAATATAAGGCTCTATCAGACATATTTAAGATCTTTACGAATGTTCACAAAAGAGACTACGAGCAGACAGAAGAAGAACCAAACATCAAAATAATCATTGGTAATTGGCTACAGGAAGCTCAAAACCGACTGAACTGTTAGAAATTAAGGGAGGCCTATGTTCAACTTTAAAGGCAGAAGGATGGATTATGATGATGATATTCTTTCAGAAAATATATTGTGAAAATTGTAATTAATAATACTAGTGGATTTTAAATAATAAGTGGAGATTAATAATTTGCAATTTTTTTAATTGTTGAGACAGCAGCATAACTAAATTATTTTCTTCTCTTTGCTTAAATATGAACTACCAGCCCATGTAAATATTCTCCCAGTTATGCAAATTATGCAAATTCTTTGATTATAATTTAAACATATTTAGTTAGCATACTATAACTTTACCTCTTATAGAATTGGCACTTTTCCTGTCATCCCGATCATCAATTTGTGGTGGAGGAGTAGTAGAATCAGCACTCGATACCTTATCTGTCCTTCCTAACTCTCGACTTTCACCAGTACTCCAACTGCAGCTATCACCTGTACCGAATAACTCGGGAAACGAGTCCATTTTATTCTAACGTCGAACGTTCGACCCGACGTTTCGTCACTTTGTTGTTCTTCCTCACTCGCGACACTATCACAAAAATCTGCACGCCTGCGTGCAGTAGAGCGCATGGCCGAAGGTTGCCGAACCTCCGGTTGCAGAATGATTTCGATTTAAATAGTATAAAAGTTATTTGATAATAGTTTTTTAAGCCTATTTTAGGAGATTTAAATTTTTTAAAAGTCTACTAATAAAATTGTTTTCGTTTACAACGTCTACTTCCATTTTAAACCTGCAAATTTGAAAAAAAAAATGTATACCTAGCTATTCTTTTAGAACTCTTGTAAAACAAGACAGCTCTTCAAAAGTAAGTCTGTTAAAGACATATCATGGTCACATTAGTAGGTACTACTAGAAATATTTTCAATATACTAACTAGCTGGTTACTCGAATTAAAAATATCACTTAAATCAATCTTCGGCTAAAATATGTATTGTTTTTAACAACCAAGATTCACTGTAGACTCCGATGTCTACAATTTTCGTAAAAGTTTGGAACTACGAAGTTACTTTGTTATGAGTGTAGGACATAATGAAATTACTGGTAACAAGACTGCTGATAGGTTCTTTAACCCGTAACTGATGATGCGGGGTCATACGAGCCCCAACAAATTTTTAAGGTGACATACGTCCTAGCTTATTTAGCGCGACTACAGACAACTGGTTTACATCCTTAGAAGTGATAACTGAGTTGAGGAACCGAGGCATAACTTACGCGGGTCTCTTCTTTGCGTGCCATATCACAATTATCCGACGTTGGCGATCACCATTGCGAAGGTTTCTCGATCTTCTGCAATATGGAATAATTGTCCTGCATTTGGTATCTGAGTCCATTCACGAATGTTTTTTAACCAAGAAACTTGTTTTCTTGGCACCTCTACGGCCCTCTATTTTGCCTTCAGGATAAGTTGTAAAAGTTTATATCGACTTCCCCTTACTATATGTCCCAGATAAGACATTTTTCGATGTTTAACAATCTTTAGCAGTTCTCTGTCTTTGTTGACGCTCCTTAGTACTTCTTCATTAGTTTTTCTTGCTGTCCAAGGTATCTTCAGCATTCGTCTATAAACCCATATTTCCAATTCTTCAATTTTGTTAATGATCGATACTTTTAGCGTCCACACTTCTGCACTATACAAGAGTACAGACCAAACATAGCACTTAACCATTCTTTGCCTAAGTTCTAAACTGAGATGGTAATTGCA
This sequence comes from Diabrotica balteata, assembly GCA_918026665.1. Classification (NCBI taxonomy): domain Eukaryota; kingdom Metazoa; phylum Arthropoda; class Insecta; order Coleoptera; family Chrysomelidae; genus Diabrotica; species Diabrotica balteata. Next base: position 45,030,612 of record OU898277.1, read on the forward strand.
AAGAAATGACTTCATTTTCATAAAAGTAGTTTTAGTCATTGCTATTCTACGTTTTATTTCTATGTCTGGATCTAGTTGGTCCGTTATTACAGTTCCCAAATATGTCATTTTGTGAACTTTCTCAACTTGGACTCCGTTTAATTGAACACGGGATCATCTGTATTTGGAATTGGCGATAGAGTTACATTAATTTCATATGTACCTAAACCAACATCGTAGAAGTCAAAAAAGACCTCTTACTTGTTTTTATACAATTTTGGACATTTCTTCTATCAATAAGTTTATAATATACTCATCCCTACCTGGAAACCCCCAAAAGTCGAGGTATGAATTCATCAAATCTCTGGCTCGGCAGCTTGTGCAGGATCATATGGAAAGAAGACTAACTATTTCTCAAATTCCAAGGCAACTGAGACATAATATCGCTTCCATTTTAAAAATAGACATTCCTGAACAGAAAAATGCCATTTTAGAAAAAAGAGTAGGGTACTCAAAATGTCCACAATCATTGGATAGAAAAACGAAGATAGATTTAGAATATGTCACATGTGTGAAACACATATTTGCAAAGATTGCCTATAAGAATGGATTGTAGTTTTTATGATGTTTTTTTTTGTTTTTGGTTATTTTTTTGTGTTGGTAGGTTAGATTGAAAAGTTTTTTTGTTACAGGATGTTTATTCTAGTTACAAAATAACTCAGTTTTTGAGGCTATTTCTTAGTTTAATTTTTTATGCGTTATAAGTATTTCAAATATTTGTTAAATTTATGTTATAATAAAATAAACGTCTTTAAGTTATTGAAGTCATTTTTTTAAATATAAACAAATACCAGTGTCTAATTTTGCAAAACAAATTGAGGTCAGTGTGACCCCAACTCACCATACACGTAAAAAAATGGACCTTACCAGTTACTGGTTAAAGAAGAGATAGTACTCCTTTTATCGCTACAGAACTATTTTGCAACGTGTCAAAAAGTCACATCGTAGATATTTCCCAAAATGAGAAAAGAGATTTACTGGTAAAACTAAACTGAAAGTAATTACGTATTCTCACTAAAACACAGCTTACTCAGATCTTATTTCTGTAAAATTGACAAAGTGGATAGTCTAGATTCATATATTGAAAATGTCTTTCTACGGTAGTAGCGGTACAACTTTAGAAAAAAGGCGATTCTTACGTATTTGATATCTATTAGATCTATATCTATATGATCGGATATATAAAGAAATATTAGTAATAGTGTTAACACTGTACAACCCTGTAAAACAAACATTGTTGATGAGTGTAGATCGGTTTCCGCCCACATACAGTTCCTCAAGCAATGCAAACAAATCATCCGCCTACTACCGATCATAAATTGTTTCTGGAAAACAAGGTACGTAATGTTTAGATAACAACATGAATTAATCAGACGAGACACGTGAAAATGAACACTGTTGAGATATCTGCTAAGCGACAGTAAAAATAAAACTCTCTAATTGGGAAAGGAGTTCTCCAAAAACCCAAAAGATGACGAAAGCTGAAAGCTGAATAGTTTGGCGGTTCATTGGTAAAATCAACACGCACAAATATTTGGATTTCGATCGCGGTCGTTGACCCTGTCACTGACAGAAACTCTAGTCATGGAATTTAACGGTTGCTGAATTTTTTTAATAAAATGTGAATTTTGGAATAACTAAAAGACATACGAATACATATTAAAAATAATAGAAAAATAATTGATGTTGACTTTTTATACCGTAAAAATTATAACAATATAAATATAAAAATATTTCGATACTTTCTAATTCGAATATTAACTATTCGGTAATTGTTAATTCGCTAAACTAATGGTAGCTTAAAAATTAGAAAGCTAGTAGTCAAAGATTTATCTCTCCAACAGAAAAGTATGTGTTAGTTTGAAAACATTTAAAAATTCCAACTATTTTAAAAATAATAGAGTGGATGTACAAAATATATACATACCATACCTATAATACCAACAGACTGACTAAAATCAATATTCGTTGCATTACCAAAAAAAATTTAATTCCTCACAATTCGATGATTATCGAATATTAAGCTTGATGTCTCATGTCCTTAAAACTTTTCTCAGAATTATCCATACACGAATTTACAAGAAGTGCGAATTCCAGATAAGTGACACGTAATTCGGATTTTGAAACGGATTGGGAACACTCTTTTTGCTTTAAATGTGTTAACGCAACGATGCAGAGACATGAATGTAGATGTATATGCATGTTTTATCGACTGTCGAAAAGCATTTCACTGTGTTAACCATCAAAAGATGACCTAAATTCTGAGAACAACTGGAATTAACGAGCAAGACTTATCTCGAAACTAATTTCGAGAATTATCTCTGAACTATACTGGCACCAAACAGCAACAATTGAAAGAGAGCACACAACATCTGAAGATATACAAATCCGACGAGGAGTGAGACAGGGTTGCGTCTTATCACCGCTACTGTTTAATTTGTATTTGGAGTCTATATTCAGAGAAGCATTAGACGAGGTCCAAGGAGGAATTAAGATTAACGGAATCAGCATAGACAACATCAGATATCCTCATGATACCGTCTTAATAGCAAGCAACGCACAAGAACAACTTGTGCGTTATACGCGCAAGTACAACAAGTACAAAATATAATAAATGTGGTAGTTCACCACAGCGAAATGTTTGGTTTACATCTAAACGTTTCCAAAACTAAAACTTTAGTATTTTCAAAGATACTATAAAACATACCAATAAACGTACATGTGTATGCCAAGGGTTAAATAATAGAACAGGTAAATTCCATAAAATATTTGGGAGTAAATATCAAAAGTGTAATCCAAAACAAGAAATTCTATCAAGAATCGAACAAGCAAGGAAAACAGTCATGAGCATGAAAACATTTTTTACAAGATCAGACCTTAGTCTGCAGCTTAGAATCTGAATGATCAGACGTTACGTTTTTTCTGTCTTACTGTATGGCTGTGATAGTTAGACAATGGACTTTGAAATAGAAAAAGAATAGATGCCTTTGAGATGTATATATACAGACGAATATTGAGATTGCATGGGTACAAAGAGTTACTAATGATAAGGTAATTCGTCGCATGTGTAAACAAAAAGAATTACTAAAAATAATAAAAGATAGGAAAATGCAATACTTGAGTCATGTGTTAAGAGGCGAAAGATATGAACTAGTTTAAGTTATACTATAAGGAAAAGTGCAGGGCAAAAGATCAGTAGGAACACGCCAGAACTCGTGGCTGAAAGACCTGAGAAGATGGTTCGACTGCTCATCCGCAGAAATCTTTCGCGCAGCAGTTTCCAAAACTACAATTGCCATTTGGATTGTTAACCTTCGGAAGGAGCCGGCGCCATGAGAAGAAGAACGAAATATGTGTAGTTTTATAGACTACAGAATCTTTATAAACTATTTACTATTTTTAGTGGGGATTGACCACAATTTCAGTTTAAAATTTGTTTTTTTCGATTTCTACTTCGAAAATATTTCTCAAAATACAAATGTAATTTGAAGATTTACTTTTGATACTACTGTATTAAATTCTGATTTTGAACAAATTATTTTTAGTATACATATAGCATATAAAAGTACGTATGAGAAACAAAGAAATATATACTTAGATAAATTTAATATTCTTTAAGAACTAAACATTATACATATTTTAGAGATCAGAAATAGAAATAATGACAAATTAGTAACAGTTGTCTCAATTTATATTCCAATGTGGTTTCAAAATCATTGAGCTAACAAAATAGCTAATAAAATCAAACATAATTAGCTTAGTTGAGAAAATATTTAACAACATTTACCAACTAATGAAAAAAAAGAAGTAGTTTAAAATTGAATGGACTACCCAAGCTCTGACGTCACAATAGGAGGGGCTTTTATAAACCTTTCCAAACATTTCTAATTTGTGTGTATTTGTCCCATAAGAAGTTGGAAATATTGTTTTTTTAATTGTTTGAAGAATAAATAAGGACTTTTGATTATAAACATTCTTTATGAGCGATTGGTATTATTTGTAATTCGTGAATTTGTGAGGTAAGAATATCAAAGTACTAAGATATTTACAATGAATATTCATATTTTTAGGTTATGTTATTGTTTGATTAAAACTTTAATTATTTTTTTATTGTATTTCAAAGTATTTTGTTGTTGTTTTTATTGGGCTTATTTCAAAATTATTCAATAAATCATAGAATTTATTTACGAAGTTAAAAAAATATTTAAATTAATGGTTTATTCTTTTTTAAGTTCTAGGGATTTTATCCCTGAAAGATACAAGATAATAGTTTTCTCATAGTTTAAACTGTTACTAGTAATTTTGTTGTCATTACTGAAAAATTCAGTAATACTGGATATCTTTACATGTTTACTAGCCATTATATACCCACATCTAAAAAGTAAACCTAAAAACTATTAAAACAATCAACAAACATTTTTTTAAACACTAATTATATTACAACTTAAACTACGAAAAAACGAATATCTTTAGTCTTTTACAGGATACAATTACTGGCAACGAAACAATAATAAAACATTAATTTAAATATTTTTTAACTTCGTAAATAAATTCAATGATTTATTAATTTATTTTGAAATAACCTTAATAAAAACAACAACAAAATACATTGCAATACAGTAAAAAAATAATTAAAGTTTTAATCATACTATAACATAACCTTAAACTATGAACACTCATAGTAAATATCTTAATATTTTGGTATTCTTAAATCACAAATCCACGAACAACAAATAATACCAATCACACATAATAAATGTTAATAATCAAAAGTCCTTATTTATTCTTCAAACAATTAAAAAAACAATATTTCCAACTTCTTATGAGAGAAATACACACAAATTAGAAATGTTTGGAAAGCCCCAGTCCATTGTGACGTCAGATTTAGGTAGTCCATTGGAAAGTCTAATATGCAGGTAAGGGTAATGCAATTATTATCATGGATAAATTTAATATCAAGGCAAAATTAAGGACCTAATATGAATGTTTTATAAATCAAAGGCATACAGATAATATAGTTGTGTTCTCAGAATACTAGGTTTGCAATTATTCTTAACAAGCATATAAGAAACCTACAGATTGAAAGGGTTAAAACTTTCACATATTGAGATTGTGATTGTTCAATAGAAATAAAACTGCGTATAACAAAAGTCAAAACAGAATTTATTAGAATGATATAATCTTCAAAAGAACGAGATCTTCCTTTGAAAACTAAATGATGCACGCTGCATTATGTTTTTAGCGCTGTTTTATGGAATGGATGCTAGGAACGTTTATCAATTGTGGATGGCGAAAGTTAAGTCAGGCATATAAGGAGAAAAATCGATTTTCTGACTTCAAAATCTATTAAATTGGTTTAATTATGATAATTACCAAAATCTAATAGTTAGAAAGGTAACCATGTACGTTGTTAGAGCTATGAGAACTGTGCTATAGTGAAGCGAGTTTGCGAAACGCTTATACAATGGAATCAATTATAATCGTTTAAAATATTAATCAAGTCCGCCTTTCATACGGTGTCTACTTTTACAATTGAGATATTGATTCTACAAGCTGCAGGAGCCAAATTTTAATTTTAATTTACAGTGTATTACAAACCAAGTAATATCATCACTTGTCTTCTTTTATAGGTATAGTGGCTTAAGGAAAAATAAAGAGAGTCGACATTACAAATGGTCAAAAAAGTGAATGAGGGATTACAAGTTGTGTTATGTAAGAAAAAGCAACAATAAATAAAGTGAATTCGTGGATATCTTTATTAGTACAGCTTATTTCCCAAGTATCTGATATTAGCATAAGAGGGATGGTACCATAAAAGTTCAAATTATGTTTTCTGAAAGAAACAATGTATAGTCAGGGATCTGGAAAATGAGACGGCGGAAGTTACAGCAAGCGAAAAAACCTGATGAATATGCAGACGATACTGTGTTATTAGCGGAGAATATTGAAGACCTTAAAAGAATCGTCCCTAAAGTATAATGGCTTGTCCAAAAGAGTGGTTTAAAGATGAAACATGACAAAACAAAGTTCCTTATACAGGGAAACCAAATAATTATGTCAAACTTTTTTATGAACCATTACGACAAAATACATAATACAAAAATGTCATACAAAAGCTGCAGTTTTGACCTTTAAGATGATTTTTGATTTTAATGCATAGGATAATCTGATCAAAAGATATCAAATTACCATCAAGTTAATAATAAAAGATTGATTTCATGAACGTAACTGACATTCAAAATTGCCGGTCGCCTCAAGCGTTGTTTCTGAGAGAACGGTTCATTCTACACAAAAAGTGCTAAAAAATATTGTTGTTTAAAATTATCTCAGCTACATATTTGATTTGTTCCTATGACGCACAGATTCTTGGTGAATCGATTTCTTCCGCCCCACCTCCACGAGCGAGGATTTTAGAGAGAAGCCCAAGTGTAGGAGTGGTAAACTTTTTTTCATATTTTGGGGTCCCAAAATTGATATTCTCAGTCAAATTCAGCTTGTTCTTATGATTTTTAGAGGTTCAGTGGCATTTTCATCTCTGGCGACTGAAGAATATTAAAGATATCCTACCAACCAAAGCCCACAAGAGAAGAAATTGAAGAAATAATAAAAGAAAAATCAAAAAAGTACCGGGGAGAGCGGTATTGTGGCAGAGAACTTAAAATATGGAGGAGAGACGTTTATAAACCAACTTAGTGAGCTAATACTAGAAGTGTGGGATGCCGAAGAAATGCCTCAAAAATTGAATAAGTCGATTATAATTCCTGTACACAAAAAGGGAGATAGAACTGAATGCCCAAACTACAGAGGAATATCCTGATTAGAGGTAATATACAAAGTGCTCGCCATACTAATTAAAAAACGATTAGAAATATATGTAAAGAAGAATCTAGAAGAATACCAGGGAGGATTTAGAAAAGAAAGATCAGAAACCGATTAAATTTTTATGCTAAAACAAATCCTAATCAATTGCTATGAATACAACATTTCAGCACAAATACTTTTCATTGAATAGAAAGTCGCCTACGATACAATAGACAGAAACAAATTAATAGAAACGCTAAAAGAATTCCAAGTGCCACAAAAAATAGTAAGATGGCTAAAATGACAATTAGACAAACCATTTGTGCTGTGAAATGAAACGGTACAGTCTTAGAAGAATTCGAAGTCAAAAAAGGTGTTCTTGAAGAAGATCCGTTGTCTACATTGCTATTTAATATAGTTCTAGAAAAAATTGTACGGGTTAGTAGGATAAACAGGTCCGGCACTATTTTATACAAGGGGCACCCTTGCTTAGCATACGCTGATGATGTGGTTCTCATTGCAAGAAATGGAAAAGAATTGCAAATATAGCAAAAAGACTGATTCGGGAAAGCTCTAAAATGGGACTGAAAGTTAATATTAATAAAACGAAGTGCATGGAAATCTCGAGCAAACAAGGAATAAATATCAGGGGATCTTTTAAATTGGAAGTGGAGGATAGATCAATTGTAGAATTTGAGAAGGTGGATAAATATATGTACTTAGGTACTTTTATTGATTAGACATGTAAGGAAGAAATTGAAATCAACCTGAGACTGACCAAGAGCAACAGGTGTGCTGAAGTCATGAGCAAAATAATTAAGGCCGAAGATATATCTCGTAATATAAAAATAAGAGTATACAAAACTATAATTAGACCTACAATGCTATACGCTACCGAGACATGTACTATGGACAAAACCATACAGAACAAATTGGAAGCATGGGAAAGAAAGATACTTCGCAAAATGTTTGGTGAAAAAGTAGTAGAGGAAGAATGGAGAAGACGAACGAATGCAGAAGTGTACCATTTGTATGCTTACCCTACAATAACAAAATTAATGAAAAAAACGTAGACTAGAATGTCTAGGACATCTAGAAAGAATGCAAGATAATAAATTAGTTAATAATATTACTTGGAGGGTACCTGAGGGTAAAAAAGAGAGAAAGACCAAGAAAGAAAAGGAGAGATGTAGTGATGGAGGATGTCAGAGAGATAGACAACAAAGAATGAAAGCTGATAGCCAAGAACAGAAAACAAAAATAGAGAAAACAGAGGCCTGTTACCGCTGTACATATCTACATCCTACCAACTTACCAATGAAACAAACCAAAGTTACCAATAAAGAGATTTTGCCAAGCCTCTCTAAAGAAACAAAATTAAACAATAAAATAAGATATAAAAAAATGCAATATTTAGACCATGTGCTGAGAGAAACAAGATACTAGCTTCTGCAAGTTATCATTCAAGAAAAGATTATTAAAACACGTAGCGTTGGATCAAGACGAACGTTTTGACTCTGTAATCTCAGACATTGATGTTGTCTTGATTGTTGATTTAAAGAACACTTAAAAAAGTGTTCTTTAAAGATGCTCTATTTAGAGCATCTGCAAACAGAATAATTCAAACCCTAGTATAATGTGGAGCACTGTTTTAATAAAACTTATCAATTTAATGAGAGAGTGTGATTGTCAAGACTTTGTCCTAAGGCAAATCCTATGTTTATTAATGCAAAAAGTAAGGAACTCCAAACAGATAGTCCTCAGTTTTTAATTTATACTGACTATTTTATGTTGTAGAAAAAATACTAGAAACTAACTCACATAGTAACAGGATACCTAAGTATGTTGGTATGAAAATGGAGTTCCTATTGCAAATAAGATATATTTCTAAATCAGATAAAAGCAAATGTAATTTTTATTATAAGATATCTAATGAAAATATATACCAATAAACAAGTGTATACCAATAATGCTTATGTTTACGCTAATTGTATCTAAAAACGCGAGTGCGCCAGTGTGGCTCATTTGTTTTGTTAACTACCCCTGCCTTTCTTAGGGACTATATTGAAACAGTTACCAAAAGCAAGTATTTAAGTTCAAACTTTCAGCAGAGTATGGGGCACTTGGGCCAAACAGTGACGTCATTCTCGGTAAGCGTTGAATCTGCATTACCAGCCGAGTATGAACCTTTGCCAAGACCGGAATCATTTGACAACTCTCAATTCTTCTTCTTTTCCTTATGTCAACTGTCAACTCTTCTTCGTCTCTCAAACTGTCAATTCTTTTTCTTTTTCGTAGCTAATGTCATAACGAAGCCACCGACCAATGGAAACAGTCCCGTCGACAACAAAGTCCCGTCGTCACAAATGAAACGACACGGGGCATATTACACAAGCATGACAGACATATTGCTGTTTTGAGGATTCGAGGCCTGAGGCCTGGCCGTCATGAGGATACCATGGCGGCCATGCCACCGAACTAGTTTGTGCAAATAATATTAAATTTATTTCAAATTATCTTGAGCATCCTCACGGCAAAGCAATTTATCAGTTAAATTCTGTAATAACTAATCTGTTTACTGTATTTGTTTAGTGAAAATATTGAAGTTTAACGTTATTTGTTCAAATTAGGTATTTTAGTGTTGCAGCATTGCTTAGAGCAAGACGAGCTGCAATATTACCAAATGCGCTGGCAAATGCACGAATATGCAAGCCAATAAATCGAAGAAAAAGAAGAGTATTTTGTTGTTTAACGATTTGAGACTGTGACACGTGCAGATACGATAACGAGCTGCGCACTATATTTTATTTACGACGAGCAAGTAATTTATTTTATAAATTTGTTGTTGTGCTTCCAGTATTTTAAACTTAACACACATAGATACATATTATAACCTTGGTTATTTCGTCAATCGCTGTGAATTTTAAATTAATTTGTAGTCAATCAAAAGCATTTAAATTCAAAAATATTTACCAGTATAGTGATTAGATAAAACCCCATCCACTTAAAACTCACATGTTTTATCACATCTAGTGCTACACAACAAACACAAATAATGCTTACCATAATTTTGACATAGCAAGAATTTATTGAAAAAGCAGATCCTCATTGGCATGTGAAAAACAACATATCGACTTATATCAAGACATATGTAAGAGAGGCTGACAAATCATAAAGAATAAAGAGGGGCTGATAAATTTCATTTCAGGGAAAAGTTGCAATGAGAAATTTTCTTGTTAATTAATGTGTGCTGATGGTACCGTGATGATAAAATTCACTAACATACAATTAGAGAAGTTTGAAGTAGAGACAGCTCTTGAAAAAAAGGTTTAAAGGGTAGTTCTGGGTAGGTGGATCGATGATATCGACAATGGGAAAATAAATGGAATTGCGTATATCTAATAAAAGTTAAAGCAGGATGGATCTAACGGAAAAAGCTAGTTAGATGTTATAAAAATTCCAAACTAATGAGTAAACCATGAATGGGTAAATAAGTGACAGTTTAGGTGTGCGGCAGCAATGCCAACATGGCGGAACATATGTTGATAAAGTTAGGGAAGTTGAAGGGCCATTTTGGACTAAAATATAAACTTCTTCTGTTTATAACTGGACGAAATATGGAAATCAGGCGAAACTAGTCGAAAAAAAAACTCAATTTTAAATGAAAATATCAGTATCCATCACATATCTTTCTTAAATATGATTCATGAAGAAAATATTATCTAACAAAAAAATCTTGCGTGTACCTATTATGTGAGTACCTAATATATCTTAACCCAGGTCGTGACTTATATGTATAACTTTATTATTAAATTTGAATAGCTTAAGAGCCAAAACTTTTTAGATAGCAGACAGCAAATATATTACGTATCACAGCCTAAGGATTTTCGTCAAAGTCTAAATTATAATAATTCATCATTCCACAAGTAATATTCCGACCAAATGATTAATTACAATTCCGAAAGATTGAACTGCCAGATTTTGGATGGAGTCAATAACCTTTGTATCTAGCTGTGTAATCGATAAGCATTTCATTTAGTTCTGGGCTTTCTTGAAACTTTTATTACTAAAATTATATGTGATAGTTAAAAATTTATTGTTCTTTATAATTAGCAGTGGTGGCGGAGTAGAGATATAGTATAAATAAAGAAAGATAACGGACTAATTTGAATAATTTCCCAAGATTAGATGACGGTGTCATAGAGAAATTATTTTTTGTATATTGCACAATATGGCATCAGGTGGTGTTAGAGAAGAAAAATAAGTTTCTGGCATTTGTTTATGTAAAAAGAATATTAATAGTTATAAAACAAATATTAAATTATTATTTTAGTATGAGCAGATTTACCTGGTTTTGAAAAATAAGTGGTGGCAGAAAGAAACAAAAAGAAAGTTGAACGTTTTCGATAGAAAAATTCATGCAGTGAGAATGGATCATGACAGACTACCAAGAAAACCTCTAGAATAAGCAACGGATTCGCACAATTTGCTAATCTTGTTAACAAGCGGCGCAGAACCACGTATATTTGATGACAGAAATTACAAGAGACGAAGGCTTAATTTAGGCTGAAGTACAATTGAAAGAAGAATGAATAGACTTTATTTATTAAATACATAATCAACATAATTGGCTCTACAACCCTTAGTGGGTCTTGGTCTGTTCTAGGATCAGCTTATATTCCTTCCTATCCCTCGCCTTGGTTTTCCAATTTCGTATTCTGTACCTAACACTCATAGGTCATCTTCCATCTGGTCCTTAAATCGTGCTCTGAATCGGCCTTTTCTCCTCACACTATTTGGCCTTTGGTTATAAACGTGTTTCGGCGGCTCCATCTTGTTTATTCTTTCAAATTAGTCTAGCCGCCGCAGCACGTTTATTTTGACGAACCTATTAATACTAGGTTCACTATAACGGCAATAAAGCTCACAATTATAGAGCCTACGTCATAATTCGTTCTTTTTGTGATTATTTTTGATATTAAAACTGATGTTTTTGTGACTATCTTGAAGTTTTGCTACTTGCTTATTATTTATCACCATCATATACTTAATTTTACTAGTTTAACGTGTAGCCAAACTCTTTTAGCTGCTGCTTCCAAAGCCGTGAATGATTGGACCAGGTAAGCCTTTCTTCTCGCTATGTTTTCGATGACATCCGCATACGCTATTTGTACCCTTCTGTTAATAATGGTTCTTCTTGTGATTCCAAATTTTCTCATAGATTTCTCTATTACTATGTTGAATAAAAGGCAAGATGGCTATCCCTGTCGAAATCCTATTTGTGTCTGGAAAATTCTTGATACTCCATTCTGTACTCTTACCTTACACTCGACTGTTGTGAAGTTGCTTTCACCAATTTCACTAAGAATATTGGGATACTGAATTCTAACATAGCTTACTATAGTGCGTTTCTGTCTACACTATCATAGGCACATTCAAAATCCACAGACAAATTGTGAGTACCGTTTCCATATTCATATGTTTTTTCCAAAGCTTGTCCACACTGTTATTTCCCTATTATGTTTTCACAATATCTCGATAGTCGATTGTAAACAATGTAAGCTAATATTTTGTAGGTTACGTTTAGGAGGGTAATTCCTCTGTAGTTAGAACAAATTGTTTGGTCTCCTTTCTTGTGAATAGGTACAGTAGTTATACTTACTTTCCGGTCTTTTTACCTGCTTCCAAACCTGTTCTATTAACTTGTTCTACAAGAAGTTAGATTTTTTGCACCATGTTTTAAAATGTAGGCATCTGCTACTGGAGCTTGTTTTTTTTTTAGTTTTTGTAATGCTTTGATGTCTTCATCCTCTGTTAAGATGTCATCTTCCTCTCTTTCGTCTTCCATGCCTTCTAGCTGGATTTCTGCTTCTCACAATGATAATTGGAGAGATTCATGCCTATCTTTGAACAAGTGCCAATTTCACTGTATTTATAATCAGAATTTATATCTTTGTGATATATCTTTGTGATGAATTTATATATTTGTGAAATTATTCTGGGTACTCATTTCTTTTGGGTGACAAAAGTTCACTAAATCTCTTTTATGCTATTCTGGAACATGACTAATACACTTGTTTAAAAGAAGAAAAAAACATTGACAGAAGAGAGATTAAATTATTTACACTTTGCGTTAAGGTATTGTTCTAATTTCAGATTACTTGGTCAAAGTAAAAACCTGCTTAAAGAACTTTAAATAGCATGTCAGTATGTTTGGAAATAGACATAAGTAAAACTGAAATATATACCTTATACGGGAAATAAAAATTGATATAGATATACCTATAAACTCCAACGAAAAAAAATTTCCGAGTTGGATAGTAGAAATAGAAGATATTGTGGTTTTAAAGGTATTAAATGAAGAAATTAAAATGGCATTAAAAAACAGAAAAAATGGCAAGGCAGTAGGTCCAGATGAAATCTCAGTAAAAAGCTTAAAATGCATAAATGATGAAATCTTAGACATTATAGTACACTTGTTTAACACAATATATAAAACAATGGTTACTCTTCATCTTTTGCGCTATCCTAAAAGTGCAAACGCTAAAGACTGCAGTGAATACTGAACAATATCATTAAGTCATGTTCTCAAATTATTCCTGAAAATAATACATTGTCGTATAAATAAAAAAACTGGAAGAAGGAATAGTTTATATTCTGTTTGAATTCAGAAACGGACTAGGAACCAGAGAGGCGTTATTTGCTTTAATGTGATAGCTCAAAGATGCATGGATATGAATGTGAATGTGCATGTTTGTTATGTTGATTTTGAAAAAGCATTTGACAAAGTAAAATATAATAAGGTTGGTTCGATAATTGTCAGATGACGATTATGATGACGTGGCCAATTTGCAAACATAGTTATAAAACATTTTTTTATATAATGTTATGTTTTGCGATGAGACCACTTTTGTTTACAGAAACGTAAATTGGTATAATTTTATATGCTGGTCATGGAACAATCCTCGTTCGATGCCAAAATAGCACACCCATTATCTAAAAAACTTAATGTATGCGCTGGAATAAGGTGACAAAATAGTATTGGAAACCTGTATATTATATTTGAGGAAAATTGGTCCGGCATATTTAAATTTATTGGAAAACAGTGTTATATCTGCGATGGTTTTGTTATTTCTAAACACAAGTAAGTGTTTTCCATGGGCTTTTTAATTTTGAAATTTGCAGATATATAAATGTATAGGAAGTTCGGAAAATACTTGAAAACCTGAAGAACAAAAATGCAGCAGGTAAAGGCGAGATACCAAACGAGTTACCGAAATATTGTGGAGCAGCAATGATAGAACAATTTACAACATTAATAAAAGTATAAAACACAATAAAATACCGGAAAAATGGAGAACGAGCGAATTAATTCTACTATTAAAAAAAAAGAGATAAAAAACAGCCAGAAAACTACAAAGGTATAAACTTGTCAAATACTAAGCTGAAACTTACAACTAAAATTTTATGAGTGCTAATAAATCAGATATTAAGTTTAGCAGATGAACAAGAGGGTTTTCGTAGTGGAAGATCGTGTACAGATGCAATATTCGTCATAAAGCAAATTACTGAGAAATAATATAATAGAGAAACTTCCCTAAATATTATAAAAACTATCGAAAACATCTACCAATACAACAAAATGGAAGTCAGAATAGATGGACAACTTACAGAACCTAGGAATTAGGCAGCGGAATAATACAAGGGTGTTAAGTCCATGCTCTTTAATTTGATTATGGATGAAATCATCAAAAGCGTTAACAAAGGAAGAGGATACAGAATGGGAAACAAAGAAATCAAAATACTGTTACGATTTTAAATGTTATGGCGTATAGAACTGTAAATATTTTATGACTAATTCTTTTTTATTGATTCTCGTAATTTCTAGGTCAAAAATCTACCTGACACCCTTTGGGTCCCTTCGCTAAAAAAAAAACAACAATCAAACTTTCTGGGGACGAGCCGATGAAAAACATACCAGTTTTGAGACCAGTCGCTCATTTGTGTAGTCGAGAATGCCATAGAACCTTCGACGATGTTCCATTTTAACACATGATTTCATATAAATAACGGAAGATTTTCATTGAGCAGGCAGTCAAGAAGAAGATCGCGGATATCGGTTTAAAATTGTTCGAACGCAAATAAATTATTTGTAATTATTAAGTGTAAAATAAATTAGTATAAAAATAAAGACTTCTGATAAATTATCGTGAGTTTTAATAAATTAGAATAAAGACAATAAATTGGAATAAAGACAATAAATTAGGAATAATAAAAACATTATAATACTCTGTTACGCAGACGACGCTATATTGATAGCCCAGATGAAGATATTCTGCAAAGACTGGTCAACACTATAACAATAGTAGTCAGCAAAGAACCAACCAGATGTAAAATAGAAATTGATGGCATCTGTAGTGAACAAGTAATGGAAATAAAATTCCTGGGAATTACACTGTCTAGCTATCGAAATCTATACAAAGAAGATCTGGTATCTTCTTTGAGAAAAGATACCAGATCTTCTAGTAGAGAAGAGATCAAGTACAAAAAGCAAATAGACTGGTAAGATGCCTTAATAACACTATATGGCGAAACAGACACAACACTGATATGAAATCAAGAATTTATAAAGCCAGTGTAAGGCTAATAACGACATATGCCTCAGAAACAATACCCGACACAGCCACAACTCAAAGGCTACTGGAAACGGCAGAGATAAAGGTACTGAGAAGAATTACAGGAAATACGCCGAGAGATTGAAAGAGAAGTGGACAATGGACACGAAATATAAAAAAAAAATGAAATAACCACATAAGCAGAATGGAGGAGATCCGTGTCGTCAAAATAGCAAGAGATAAAGGCGGAAATACACCATTCAATTCGGTTGAACAATGTGGATGATTCAACCAAAATGAACCATGTATTTTGCAATTCAATAAATGCGTTTAACAAAATTGAACGTTGAAATGAGTTAAGATAATTTCTACTTTCGTTCAACTTCGTTGCACAACTGGAATGATTCATCCACATTGATTCGTCTATACAAGTTTTGTCGATTGTGTTCGATTCAACCGTTTATTTCATCGAGTTAGAATCTTTTCATTTTGACTTGTGATATAATAAGTTCCGTCCGTACGTTTCGAATCATCCACATTGTTCAACCGAATTGAATGGTGTATTTCCACCTTAATTCATCAATCAGCAGAAGAAGTATCGGATGAACGCGCAAAAGATGAAGTGACAACCTTCCATAGAGGTATTAATCCGCCAATGAACAAACAGAATCGCTTATAGAGAGGAAGAAGAAGAAGAAGAAGAAATTTGCAGACAATATCAATAATATCCCAAGCAACAGTTTTGTGCTGCAATATGATAGAGGTATACCTTAATATTTACGTCGTGTTAATCAATACCTAAATAATATATTTCCTAGAAAAAAAATAGAAAGGCGTGATTTTATAGAATAGCCCTTGCGATCACCCGATATGACTCCTTTAGACTATTTTCTATGGGGTCATTTAAAAACATTGTTTATATAAAAGATATGATTACCGTAGAGATAAGAAAAATTGAACTGTTAGGCATGTTAAAAATTTTTTGCAAAATTTTAAAGATTGCAATATTTTGAACATCAGCTGTAACTCATATTACTTCATGTTTTCTAAATTTCTCTAAAGTTTTTTAACAACTTTGTTACTAATGCACTGACAGTATACCTTGTTTCGGTATTTCTGTCAGGATAATATCAATTATTATTAAAGATTATTTAAATTAAACGAGTTTTTTCAATCATAGCCATCTTATATTTTGTAAGCAGATATAATAATTTATCTATAAGTCTAAAATTATGGCATTTGGGTATAGGAAATATCACATGAAAAATAAGCAGTATTTTTTAATGGCTTCAAAAAAGACATACAGCGTAATCTATTTGAAATAACAAAGTTTATCATATTTCCAGAAAAACGAAAAATCTGACCAATGTACTATAAGAACAACTACTATTTAAGATCGGCCGTATTACAAAACCCTCACAAACCAAAATTTATGAGTCAGGCAAGCCGTTTACTCGATAATTAAGACATTTCATATTTAAAACTCACTCTGTAGATGGAGAACCTTCAGGGAGAAATAATAAAAGCATTTTATTTTAATAAAAAAATATTAAGAGAAAAATTTAAGGAATTCAGACTGTACATGGAAAGAAAAGTTATAAGAACGATATAAATGGGACTCAAAATTTTTAACGATAATGAATATAGAAAGTTAATGTATCACGAAATTAACAAAAAAAATACTAAGAGAGAATAACAAGATACATAAATATATAGAAAAGGAAAATATGCGATGCTTCTATGTAGCAAAAAATTAAAAACCTGGTTGTGAAAGAATGAGAAAGAGGAGGAGGAAAAGAGAGAGAGATAGGATGATGGGAAGAAAGATGATGAGAAAGAGAGCGCAAGAAAAAGAAAGAAGTATAATACGAGGGAGATTAGAAGGACCAAATAGAAAAAGTTATGAGTCAATTAAAAAACTGGAGTGATATAAAAAAAAACAAAGTAATTTAATAGCTCATAAATAAATAAAAAACTAAATATAGATAATAATTAACCTAATAAAGAATTAAAGCTATACACCGACAGTCATTGTATAAAAAAAGGAAGACGCCAATGAAAAAAATTTATTACTTTCACAGTAATCAATCACTGTATTAATTAACACATCTACTAGGTAACAAGTAAAACAAAAAATCGTTGAGTTTGTAGCTAAACCATTGGAGAATATCTCAGTAAACTCCTCAAATTAATAAAGAAGTAAAATATATGAAATTAAATTATAACCAAAAATAAGAATAATTAACTAAACAATTGGAAAAACTTTGAAAACGATCATCAATAATCAAAATATAAATACCTTTAAATAAATTGTGCATAAATAACTTCATAAACTTTGCTATGAACCCGGAAATGCGAAGTTTCTACACTATCACGAAAAACCATGTAGGTACAAATCACCCGACCTGTACATACGTATGTACACAGAGAATTTTTTTGCCCTTACGTTTTGGAAGTGATCTTTTGGAGGCGCGGTTCACATTGGAGCCAATGAACTTGAGGTTATTAACCGCCGAAAACTGCCAAACAGTGCCGCATTATCAAAAAGAAAAACACTTATCAGCTCCGCGAAAAGAAAGTAGCTAGGAATATCGAAAAAGGCACATCGACCACCTGAATTCGTAATTCCCATGTGATTAAAAAAGAATTAAAAGGCAGAAATTACTTACGACTTGGTTGTGATATCACTAGCCAGTTTATTTTTACTCGATGGAGTGAATGACCGATTACGAAAACAACGAGGTAGAACTAATTATCTAAATCAAGTATTTACAAAATTTGTTTACACGCAAAACTTGAAGATACGTACTACCTGATTATGCAAATATTGCTTTCAAACAATCGCAAATTATTTTAGCTTATCATTTGACCTGTTATGCGGAAGAGATTTTCTTGAAAAAATAATTATGTAAGAAAATAATTATTATTGTATTTACCACACGAGCCTTCAGATATATTCCTTTTATTTTTACTAAAACTAAATAAGAATTTATTAACAATGTTTATTTATCACTTTCTCACTACCTGTTCGCCACTAAACAACTAAAGAATTTATTATTCGTCCACATCGACACTCCCGTTTTTTATTCACCCCTATTTTCTTCAAAAAAATGTCACCTTCTATGTACAACCACCACATATTTTGGACATTTTTTTAAGAAAAGTCCGTCCTAGCAAATTATCCGTGTATCTTTGAAGTAATATGGGAATGTAGTTGAGGTAAGGAATACATCTCGTGGATCGGTCCTTGTCTAGCGCGTTTGCGTAGCGCCCGGAGTCGGGATGACGTATGTCTCAGCGCCGGTTGGCGTGACGTAGTGATCCCCACTCGGTCGTTGAGTTCGATGACCCCTTCCGTATACAATATGATTATAGACATGGGCGGGTTCGATGGAATTCCATGAAGGGATTTCTTTTGCGATCATAATTTAATGCTCAATGAGGGTTTATTGATTAAAGAGACATTAGAAAAATGCAACACAAATATATAATAAATTTTCCCAGTTTTATTCAATTTAACAATACATTACATTCTCGTGGATCTATTATTACTGGTTAAGTACAGCAAACATTGTCAAGAAAATATCTAGAAAATGTCCATTCTCGTTGGAATAAATTAAAAGCTATTCATTTTCTACTTTAACAGATTAAGTCAAAAACAAAAACGATTGAGTATAAACAGTCAAGCTTATCACAATACACAAAAAGCATTAAAGAGAGTGATTATAGACATCATTGTCATTACTCTCGTTTTATAACCAGCTGTGGGTCCTAACCTCCTCAAGAATGTCTCTCCAGTTGTCCCTTTGCATCGCCGTCCTCAGACAAGCACGTATTCCCATATTTCTCATGTCTTCATCGAAGTCATTAAAAAATCTTGGTCTGGGTCTTCCCCTTTTTCTCTGATCAATGAGTCTATCAAGGAGCGTTTTTCTAGCTGGGTCAGGTTGTTTTATCTGCATTACAACCCGACCCACCTGAGACATCCATCTTAATTTATTATAGAACATCTGGTTCCTGATATATACTATAAAGTTCGAAGTTATATGGACATCATAAAAAAAATTCAAAAATGAAGATTCAAAAATAAGGGTAAAGATATCGAATCGATAGGGCCGGTATTGAAGCAGACTTTGTAAAGAAAAAGCAAGTTATCAAAGTTTTATAACGAACAATTATTAGATTCATTGGTAAAATTAACATTTCTCAAGGAAAAACTGATTCAACACATGCTGAATGTTTAATACCATGCTATTTAAGTTCAGAAAAGTGTTAACATAAAAATAAGTTTAAAATTTTACATAAACAACAAAAAAGCAAAGAGCAAAAGCAAATTTTGAAATCTTAGACATTTACTGCCTTAAAAATATTGACTTAATTCTTAATGGAACTATATATATTGAAATGTCACAGCACTCACCGTTATTGTCTCTAATAGTTATTTATGTAAGGTTTATCTACGAATTTTAGGATATACGAGATGTGATAAAAACACCTAAGATCCAATTTCGATGGCTACGTAAATTAGATTTTCGTTTTTTAATGTTGTTACCATAGACAGAATACAAATGGACTGAGAGCTGTAATACAGACCCGTTCTTCAGTGAGGCAAAGAAAACTAAAACAACGTAGTCCCTGCATCTCTTTCCTGAATTAATAATATTTGATTTTCAAATAAAAAATAAATTTTTGTAAAATTTATTGGTAAAACATATTATTTTAACTATGATACATAAATATTGAGAAATCAAGGCAGATACGAGTTACTCCAATGCATTTTGCAAGGTAAAGGTTGAAGGAAAAAAGGGTCCCAGTACGAAGAAGAATATCAATGCTTGCTAACCTAAGAGCATGGTATAGAAAGACCTCAACATAGTTATTCCGTATAGCATCATCAACAAAGTCATCATAGTCAGAATGATCCCCATCGTTCGGAACGGACAGGCATCCTAAGAAGAAGAAGACATAAATATTTAGGTTACTTATTATTTCTTAATCTTTTCTACTAATGCTAATAATAACAGAAAAGTAAAATTTTGCGAAATAAATATTTATTTTAAATTGTTTAAACAAATTAATCGTTTGAATAAACAATTTACGATCTACCTTCATAGATGGCATAGATCATAAAATTGCAATTAAATGCAATTTTATGATCTATGCCAGGAGGTACACCAAATTAAAAAAACCAAAAATTTCCGTTGATTAAACCGGACATATTGCGACTTTTAGAAATTTGAATTTATGAATTCGGTCTTCGAATTCGAAGTAGTCAAATCGTTTAAGTTCTAAACCCTTTATCTGTGGCGCCTCATGGATGTCATTTTTAAATGAATCGTTTTTAATTTTTTTTTGTGTAAACGTGAAATTTTAATGTTTGAAATGCTTCTTTTTAAATTGCTTATTATTTGTAAACAAAGCTCCAGTGAGTTTTTGAAAAAAAAAGGGCTAACTCGGGTTTTAAGGATTGCAGGAAATTATGCCTTTTTTAAATTCATGTGAAAATACATTGCATATTTAGCATAAGCTTTTTAATCAATAAATGATTAAATTGGATAGAGTCAGTTTTTTTTTTCAATCTGATGCTTTCAGTATTTATGTAGACCCAATAGTTTACGCAAAATACCGTTGTAGATAAAAGCTTTTTGGGATAAACAATTTCAATTTTGCAATTGTTAAGTGAAACTTCTTGAAATTTTTAAAGCTGAATATCTGTGAGATTGTTCTTATTCTTAAACGAAATCAAAGTTCTTTGTGCATTTTCAGAAAAGTTATTATTAATTTTCAAAAAATTAACTTTTAAAGGTATTTTTGCAATAATTAAGCAACAAAATAACAAAAATATTTTTGCAAACCCTTATTTTAAAGGATTTACAAGTTTTTTTTAGTCAAATTGTGTCACTTTTCCATGTAATTTACTGGACCTTTAGTATTTAAAATCAAATAGCGATCTTGCATTGTTTATATACATATATTGTTTATATGTAGAAAATAACGTCCAATTCTTTGCATATTTTCTTTATTACAATATCGTTATCACCAAATTTATCAAAAGTAGTTGTATCTATGAATACCTCTGTATCAATGAATGTCACGGGAAAATCCATAGTTCTCTGGCCT
This sequence comes from Diabrotica balteata, assembly GCA_918026665.1. Classification (NCBI taxonomy): domain Eukaryota; kingdom Metazoa; phylum Arthropoda; class Insecta; order Coleoptera; family Chrysomelidae; genus Diabrotica; species Diabrotica balteata. The sequence continues at coordinate 45,052,187 of OU898277.1, forward strand.
ATAAAGGTATACAGACCATTCTTCTTCTAAATGTGTCTATCTTCTAGAGATGTTGGCGACCACATTGACCCATCTTGACGTTAGACTAAGATTGGCCAACCAGGATATACGTCTACGTCAAGGGCCTCTCTTACCCTCAATCTTGCCCTGTAGAATCAACTGTAGAAGTCGGTATTTATCATTATGCATGATGTGGCCGAAGCAAGCCTGTTTTGTATGGTTTTAATAATTTCTTTGTCTTTTCTTAGTCTCTCGAAAATAGTTATGTCACTTGTGTATATATGAGCCCCTCAATATACGTCGGTAGCACCACATTTCAAATGCCTCCAATCGTTTTATGGCATCTTCTGTAAGGCTCCAGCTTTCTACTCCATAGAAGAGAACACTAAAGACGTAACTTCTAACAATTCTCATGCATATAATCATATTTAAAGATGAGTTGAAAAGGCTGTTAAAAGAATTTCTGGCTTTTTCAATACGAGTTTTTATTTCGTAGCTGTGATCCTTAATATTGCGGTCCAAATAGCATATTTTTTCCACTCTTTCTAAAGGTGTAAGGTTTATGCCGGTGTTCTTACAATTAAACATGCATACACATCGCAGTTGACATCCCTGGCTCTTTGTATTAGAACTTGCAAACTAAAAAGAGCTTCACTCGTTCCGAATCTGGCTCTGAATCTAAATTGAACTTCACTCAGGTGTTCTTTTAATTTGGTGTATATGGCGAGTGAATGATAGTAAGGAGTACTTTAAGTACATGGCTCATCAAACTAATTAATCTATGCTCTTCACATTTTCTAGCGTTGGTTTTTTTAGGAAGTGGAATGAATATTGATAATAGCCAGTCTTTTGGTAAGTAACCAGTCTCGTAGATGTTGTTGAATAGCTTCGTAAGAGCTGTGATTTGGTGTGCCTGTAATAGCTTTAAAATTACACCATGCACCTCATCATATCTTGGTGATTTCCCATCTTTAATCCGTTTAATGGCCATAGTTACTTCTTCGTTTGTTATTTCTGGGCCGCCCGTTTGGGCGGGGGATTGTTTATTTCAGTCGGACTTCGTGCTGCGTCTTCGAATATTCTTTCTTGCTTATATTCTTTCCATCTTCGTAATTTATCTTCAATGGTAGTCAAAATTTGGCCTTCAATGCCTACAACTATGCCTGTATTGCGTTGTTTTCTGGTATTCTGTACCTCTTTTATACAGACTATTACCATACAAGAATAGTTAGATTTAAATTTTTTTGATGAAACTGATGTTTCAGTGAAACATATCAAGTTGTCTACATTCTGTGGAGGTTAAGAACATTACTGTGTTTTACCTGATATGTTAAATGATTAAAAAGCTCAATTAAATAATATAAAAAAAAAGAATACTTTTATTAACCAAAACGGAAACATCAAAATCGTTTACGACCCAGGCTATGGTCACTTTTTCAACATCTATTGTAAAATAGACGCGTTAAAATTAAAAATGTAATCTGTAGTTTATTCAACTTTTCCTCGTTTGAAAATTCTCATAATTACTGAAATTATGTCCATTTTAGTTGCATTAACAATAGAGTTTTTGTTGACGTCAATTCAATGTTCATCAAATAGACACATGTTTTAATCAGTCAGGACCATATCTCTCGTGTGTCGAATAATTTAAATAGTTTTCGAAATTATACAACTAAGATGAATTAATTTTATATTAACAAATGACAATCTGGACAGGAAACCTATTGGAAGCTCAATTTGATTTCTTACATTATGTTATAATGATTCCATACCGAATTTTTAAACTATTCACAATACAATTTTGAGTTCTAGCAATGTCCTGTATTCATTTAAATCATAATATGAATATTATATAACTCAATGTATATTTTATTTATTCTTCTTATTTTCTTTCCGCTTGCTAAATTCGTTTATCATTCATATTGTTTTTATGTACTGTCTATTTTTGTACTTTAAGTCTCTTGCTCCTATTTTTTTTTTGTAATAACTCGTTCCATGCAATTTTTATATTCTATAATGGGACTGTTGTATGGTAGGTGCCTGCTTGAGTTGTCTGCCTTATCTTAAGAACAGGTTTTAATACTACCCTAGGATTCATTCCTTCATTGCCAGTATGTCAATAGTGCATTTCTTTCAAGTAATATTCACTATTCAATATTTCCCTTGTCGGTTTTTATTTTTACTTCACTGATATTTTTAAGGTAGTGTTGTTTACATCGCCAAATAAAGTCCTTAGAAAAACAAATTAAAACTTGTCATTAAAATTATTGTGATAATATTTTATATGAACAAGCTGATCGCACAGTGACAAGATAGTGTTAAAACTGACCTAGAAATGAGATCAATTTATCTGGAATAGAAGAATTAAGATATGACTTAATGTATGGAGGATTCAGCATTTACTTTCGTTGTATGACCTGACATCTGGTATTACTTTTATCAACCTTTTAATACCAGTATTTCATCTATCTGGTTGCTGTTTATTAGGTCCGTAATACATGTCTGTAGATCTGGAAATATATGTTATTTTCTATACATAGCCTTCTTCTTCTTTTAGTATACTGTCCGATTATCGAACGTTGGAGATCATATTAGCAACAATAACTTTGTTTACGGCAACTCAAAATAGATTAGCGGATGTCTCTTGATACCACTCAAGGAGATTTCGAAGCAGGATGTTCTTCTTCTTCCGGCTATCTTGCCCTATATTATGAGGTATAACAGTCTGGAAGTTTCATTACATGGCCGACATATTGTAACTTTTGCTTTTTTTGTTATTTCTGTGGTCTTTTTCATTCGGGGTAAAACTATTTCATTTCTTATTCGATTAGGCATAACCTATCCGCAATATTCGTCTGTAAATCCACATCTCAAAGGCCTCTCAAGTTTTTGTCATTAGTCTTGATGTAAGAGTACAGCTCTCCATGCCATACAGCAATATGGAGAATATGTAGCTGCGTATTAATCTGATTTTAAGGTTGAATGTATTATCTCTATTAATCAGAATGTTCTTTAATTTATAGAAGGCAGCTCAGGCTTTTTTAATGCGAATTTTTATCCCTTGGCCTATATCCCAGTTATCGTTAAAAATTGCGTTCAAATAGTTGATATTGTGAATTCCTTCTAACTCTATTCCGTACGCTCCGATTTTCATTGGTTGTAACACTGTTATGCTGATAACCATTTGTCTTAGAAATGTTATGCTTTCATTGAATGTAATCAGTACAGTTTGGTCTTCGTATCTGAGATTGTTGACATTAATCTTGTTGATTTTAATGCCTGCATCTTCATCTAACGATACTTTAAAAAGACATTCGGAGTAGATATTAAAAAGTAGAGTTGATAAAATCCACCCTTGCCTCATCCCACGTCGTATTTCAACCGCTTTCATTATTTCAATACATTTGCTGCTGTAGCATTTTTCTTTTGTATTCCGGATTTTCCTTATGATTTCTTTATTGATTTTGTCGTATTCTTTAGTGTTTTTATTTTTCTGTTCTCGTTTGTTTTCCACTTGCCTCAATATTTCATCAGTCATCCATTGTTGTTTGCATTTATTAATAGTTATACTTTCTGGTTGTTTCTTGCATTGTGGATTTGATCTGATTCCAGTGGTCTTCGATGTTACGTGTTTCTTCCGATTCTTCGAACTTCTTTTCTATCTCGTGTATGATTGCTTGGCTATCTCGAATACAGTCAGTGTTAATTCGCTTAGTTAGTTTTTAACGTTTACTTTTTAAGTTTGAGTTTGATGTCGCTGATTAATAGGTTATGATCTAAGGTGCCATCAGCTCCAGGTAGTGTTTTAGTTATCTTGATTGAATTTTGGTATATTTCATTAATTTTATTGTTATATACTAAATCTGATTTCTTATAATATTTTCTTTAGTATCTGCTGGTATAAACAACGCTTGGGTAGTTTGAAAAATGTATTTGTCACACATTAATTGTTCTCCACACAGAATTCCAGAAAACTATCTCCTCTGTCATTAAGTCCGAGATTGCCTACAATATTTTGTCACCTACCTTTTCCTACTTTAGCATTGGAATCCGCCATTAATAACATAATAATGTATATTTTTTAGATGACTTATTACCTCTATACATCTTTATATCATCATAAAATTTCTTTATGTCATCTTCATTACTGTTCGCTGTGAGCGCACAAATGTGGATTAACCGCACCCAGTTATAATTTGTATTTCATCAAATGTTACTTTGCCCTTTACTTCTTACATACTCAATTCCTCTCCAACCTCAATATTGGGGTCATTTAGGTTATTTTAAAAGTAAATAATTGAAAATTACTAAAATGTTTTTAAAAAATCTTTAACAATATCACAATAGTTGTACTAATATGCAGTTTTCTCAAGTAAATTCAAGCACTTGCGTAGACATCGAAATACTTATGACAAAGTACTTTTTAGAATTTCACTTATATTTTGATTGGTAACAAGGAAAATTGCCCTAAAATTATAATCAGTAGTCATATTTAAATCTGAACCCAGAATATAATTTGAAAGAAAACGCAACTGACAAAAACAGATTTTTATCAAAAGTAAATAAATTTTTATTCTAAACTATCACTAAGTAACAAGCTTGTCCAATTCCTGTCTACAAGTTGCTATTAAAATCAATATAAACATACAGAATAGATGTTTGAGACACCTAAAGCAATTGCAACCACCAAATCCTCCAATAAGTTCTATATAAAGACTTAAAGACGCTAACAGTGAAAGAAAAATTACAACAAATTGGTAAAGAAGTCAGATACATCCCAATCAACTAGCAAGTGCAGATAAATTAAATGTCAAAAACAAATTGTAAAATATTATTACTAAAAACTGTACAAGCAAATAAAAAAGTAAATAGATTAGAAAACAGAACCTCATGATAATTTATAAAAAAGAATTTATGTACTGAAACCTCTTAATCTCTGGTGTTATAAGACTTAATAAGTATATACCAAAAAAGAGCTGGGCTACTTTATATAAAAGTTGCCTGCCAAGGGAAAAAACTGCAAAGAAAGACAAAAGTATTATGTACTATCGCATAAAGATGATTAAGATATTATAAAATATTAAATAAGTAAGGAGACAGTTCAAAAATTTTACCTCATTAAGTCCATGAATGTTAAGAGTTTTGGATCACTTATTTTCCAACAAATTAAATTGGATAATTCTTAATGTTGATATTCTTTCTAAATATGCAATACATAGCAGATACGTGGTTGAATTTTGATCTGCTGCATACGAATATAGACTATTGTGGATTTAGTATAAGCCTCTCAGACATATACATTTTTAAAGATCAACAAGAAGTTTCAAAAACAGTTTTAGAAACTTAACTATTCGTTCATTGCAGATCTTAAACTGCAGATTCAAAGAGAACTTAAATAATATTCCAACTTGAATTGCTCAGGATAGTGAGAACTTATAAAAAGTAGCCAATACTCAAAAATTTATATTTATGTTTGTTAAAAACGGTTGATCTCGTATAATTTTAGGAATAAAACTAATCCACTATTTATTTTTTAAATGGCAACTATTTTCTAAGGATGGTCAGTATCCCTGAGTGATAAACCTTTCTAACTGACGGCCTTTCTAACCAATCAATTATTGTTAAACACTTAAATAATACATACCGCCTTAGACTAAGTCTATTTGTACAAAATCTTATTTATTGGCGTTTTTTCAATTAACGCACTATTTGCATCTTTCTTATTAGTTTACCACGTTAACAAGTATGTAATTTAAATCAAAATCTATTAAAAATATTGCCAAACGATTAAAAGCGGCGATTATACCAATTAGATTGTTGATATGGTCGGAGGCTGAAGTCATTGCCCTCGTGAATAAAGATGCTATCGAGATGATTTTATTTTTATTGTAATCTTCGAAAGAGAATTATTTTTATGTTTTATGTGTATTATACATTAAAAATAGCAATAAAGCCGTTTATGACTTTTTTTAAATTGACTTAGCAAATAAAATATTTTAATTGTTAAAAATTATTATTTTTATACTAATGAGTAATATAAAATTTTGTAATTAAATGCAAATAGAAATTAGTTAGAGTCAATACAACTCTTGAGACCTGGTTTATGGATGTTTAAGAGTAATTAAATATGGTACGAAAGCTTGCAAAAATATAGATAGATTTAAAAACTTAAATAAGACGGTTCTGAAATTGTTTTCTTGTGGCATGTCAAGTTAAATAGTATGTTTATATGGGATTAAACCACAATTGATTGCAATTAAAATTACACTTTATTTGACGTTTCAATTTCCACTCCGAAAATCGTTTTCAAAAAAGATTAGTTTAAACGTACAAGGGTGGATTGATATAAAACTAGTCTTTGATAGAAAAAATAAGATTTAATAAATTAAATCAATTTATTTCACAACATAGTCCCCTTTTAGCTCGATACACTTAGTAAGACGATGTTCCAATTTTTTTATCTCATCCGAATAGTACTTTTGCTCGAGTTCTCCAAAATATGCCGAAGTTTCAGCGACAACTTCATCATTTGTTGCGAAACGGCGTCTTCCGAGCTATTTTTTTAGGTTTGGGAACACAAAAAATCTTTGGCGGCAAGATCTGGGAAATACGGTGGGTGTTCAGCTAATTCATAGCCTAATTCGTGTAATTTTGCCATGGCGACGACCGATCTGTGACCCGGTGCATTGTCTTGGTGAAAGAGCACTTTTTTGCGTTCCAAACCGGGGCGTTTTCGACGCAATTCGGCATCGAATCAATCCAATAATGCTGCGTAGTACTCACCATTGATTGTTTTTACTTTTTCCAAGTAGTCGATGGTGATGATGCCCTTCGCATCCCAGGCTCGCTATTCTCGACATCGCTCGCAATTAGCGCGTATACGCAAGTTGCGAAGGATTGATTTGCGAACATTTCCTAAAAATGGTATTCTTGACCACCGTTCGCACCAACATGCGATCGTTCGCATTGTTGACGTCTAAATACATTTAGCAACACTGTAAATATCTAAAACGCCTGTCTTCACGGCACTGCTGTCTGCTGTCGGATCGAAATAAATAGGTTAGATCTAGATATCCGTTATCTCCGTTATTCCCTTAACAAATAACAAAATTTGTTACAATTTAGATACATACGTATTTTGTATTTTTATATTTTAAAAATGGAAACTCCAGCAGTAAAACCACGAAGAACAACAAATGCCTCCGACAAAGTTTATTAAAAACAAATACATAAGTTAACAACTGATGAAATACTAATCTGGAAACAGAGAAAGGACAATTGTTCATGCTTTTCTATTCTTGTTATAAAAACTTGAATATTGTCTTGTATGTTACCCACATATGGGTAACATTATCGACTTGATAATGTTACCCATATTATGATAAATAAAGACAGTTTATTTGTTTTTAATAACCACTTATATTTCTTCAACTATTGTCAGAAACATCTTAGTATCTTATTTTAAACAAGATTGACTTACACTGATTGGCTTCTGAGGCATCGAATTGTAAATGTAATATTGACTGTGTGAATTTTGTAGACATGGCAAGACATTAGAAGTAGAACAAAGGCCAAAAGTGTGCAGTACAAAAAACATACACAAGGTACAGGGGGTGGACCACCAGTAAAAGAGGAAAATGCATTTGAAAAGGAAGTAATGGAAACAATAACAGTAATTTCACTGGCCGGGCAACCCAACATAGCTGAATCAGCAACAAATTTTGATATGCCTGAGATCGAAGTAGATAACTTGTTGTCCACTGACCAACAAAATACAGTAGATGAGGGCGAATTCGATCAACAAAGTGAGGTAAAAACCATTACTGTAACCAGATGTGAAATGAAACCAGAGTGCAGCCAGAATGTAGGTAAAACTAAAAACAAAAACCAATCGAAAAACTTAAAATACACATCAGAGGCAGCCCTAAATTACCAAAAATCCTTACAAGAAAAAAATATGATAAAGAAAAATTATTATGAAAAAAAAATTGAATTGCTGGAGAGATTAGCCGTCGCTAAAGAAAGAAGCGCAGATGCTAAAGAACTTGCTGCAGCTGCCTTACAAAATATATCAGAAAAACTGGATGAGTTATTTTAATTTTTAATTATGATTTTGTTTGTATTTTTATAGTAAATTTCTTTGTTGGAGTGACATTAAAAGTTTGATTAATTATGTATACTTTTTCTTGAAGGGGCATAGGTTCGTTTTAATCCTTTCAGTCATGACTTTTTTTTGCAAAGATAAAAATTTAAAACTATGAGGTGAAATATATGGTTTCAAATATTTATAAACAACAAATTTTGCCCATTAACATTATGCTTTTTAAAACAAACAGAGACAATGTTTGTTGAGACAATAAGGGTGATTCAACGTAAAAAATGGGAATTAGCTATCGTGTTCGTTTAAACGAACATGGTGACTGAAAGGGTTCAAATACAATACAATTATGATTTGGTGATTACCCTCAATACAACAACGAAACCATGCAAATAGGAACAAGTACAATACAGAAAGTCAAGGCGTATATAATTTGACTTGACTTTTAGAGGTATTGGGCATATTTTTTTTTTTCGGGATATAGCTAATTTTTCCAAATATTATCTGTGCAAGTCTTATTTTCCTTTTTATTCCTGCTGTTTAATTTCCTTAACTCATTTTCATTATTTGACCTAAGTATAAATCAGCATATCATCGGAAATCAAACAGCAGAAATAAAAAGGAGAGTAAGACTTGCGTGGCTAATATTTGGAAAAATGAGCTATATTCTGAAAAACAGAAATATGCCCAATACCTCTGCACAAAAGTAAATGTTCAATGTGTCCTACCAGTATTTACATATGGAGCACAGACATGGACCTTCACAAAGGAACATGTGGAAGAGATGGCCAAGACTCCAAGGGCAATGAAAAGACAGATGCAGTGTATCAAGCTAAGTGATAAAAAGGAAAATACATGGATCAGAAATATAACCAAAATAAAAGACATAGACAAACATGCAGCTACTCTCAAATTGAAATTTACAGGACACAATAGCAGATAAAGAGACACAAGATGAAATGAAGTGATAACCCACTGGAGATCTTAGGGCCATAAAAGAGGAAAGGGCAGACCACAGATGAGATGGTCGGATGATCTAAAAAAATATACAGTGAGTAGATGGGCAGGATAAGCACTAAACTGAGAAGAGTGGAAAAATAAGGGGGAGGCCTGCATTCAACTTTGGACCAATGAAGGGCAATAGATACATAGGTAATTCAGAATAATGAAAAAATGCCAAACAAGGGCAATTAGAAATATCTCTAATTTAAAAAAATAAAAAGTTTATGGAGCTGCAACTTTAGGTTTAGGTAAATAACATGTTTTTGCAATAAAAATTAGTAGTTGTGGAAAACAAACAACTTTGATGAAGAATAACATTTTTGATAAATTGGGAAATAAAAAGTTTCCCTCTTGTGTGGTCCCTATGGAAATACACTGTATACAGTGATGAGCTTGCTAAAACACGCAAAAGATGGAAAACATAATATGTTGTGGAATAAAAAGAGATGAAACTAGTAGAGGTGTAAAATTATTGATAGGAACATAACATCACATAGTTTCCCACCTTTAAACGTCTGTGACAATTGTCATACTGCTCTGATACGTCCAAAGGTGGAACACTGTGTAATGTAATGTAAATTTATAGGTTCCTATCGATAATTTTACACCTCTACTAGTTTCATCTCTTTTTAATTCACAACATATTATGTTACATATTTTGCTGGTTATTAGCACGCTCATCACTGTATAAATTTAGATAAAGGAGATAAGTAAAAAGCGAATATGTATTACTAATATATTTAATTATTTGTAAAGAAATTGTTAATTAAATTTTGCCTTAATCTTCTACCTGCTGCAAGTTCAGGATTGACACGTCTTGCTGCATTTTGTACATTTTCATTTTGTGGCTGGTTAAGTTCATTTAAAATTTGTCCCAAATCAATGTTTTCTTCATTAACATCTTCTTCAACATCGGGAATGTTGTATTCAATGCACATATTATGAAGCACTACACAGGCATTTATTATTCTGCTAGCGATTGCAGGTTTGTAGTGCAGTACTAGGTGTTTTAGTAAACATCTAAATCGCATTTTTAAGACACCATTACACCTTTCGATTACATTCCTTGTTCGTCTGTGGGCTATATTGTAATTGTGTCCAGAGTCGTTTGCAGCAGGTTCTTCCTCCAAAGGGGTCAAGAGCCAGGGCCTTAATGGATACCCACTGTCTCCTAATAGATAATAGTTTTTAAAATTTCTTCTATGTAGGTTTTCTAATATACCCAAAACATTTGAATTGGCCCAAATATATGAATCGTGCGTGCTTCCTGGGTATCTTGCATTCACATTCATTATTTTAAGATTACTATCACATATAAGCTGCACATTTATCGAATGATACCCCTTACGATTCACAAAGATGTATTCAGGATTTTCCTCATCATTAACTTTTGGTGGAAATATAGCAACATGGGTGCAATCGATGCATCCTACAACACCAGGAAAATTAAACTTTTCAAAAAACTTTGTCCTAGTTTCGTTTAATTGCTCAACATTCCTTGGAAAATGTACCCATGTGTTAAATATATCGGGTTCGTTAAGTGCCACACTAACTTCTTCTAGACATCGCGACATTGACGGTTGTGAAATTGATATAAATAATCCATTCGCGATGTCCATCTGGTAACTGCCTGTTGCGAAAAAACGCAATGCAGCTAAAACCTATAAAATATAATGTTAATGGCTTTACTATAAGACAAAATGAAAAACTTACCCTTGTGGTCACGCTTAAATCTGTTGCTCGTCTTTGTACTCTCATGTGCGGAGTGAGTACTTCAATTAAGTAACGGCACAATTCCTTACTTAATCGAAAATTCTGCACAAATTGATTGTCAGATAACATTTCAAATGGATCAATGTTGTTAAATCGGTTACGGTTACGTCGTTGGACTGCTTCTTCCGCGTTTTCCAAATATTCAATGTCGGCAATAGCTTGCAAGTCGTCCAGAATTAATACCCAAATGAGTGTATCTAATCCCTTTATTTAATAATTTTCATAGAATTTTCTTCTTAAAAATGATTTTAACTTTACCTGGAAAGTTAATAATATGTAAGTATTAGATATTAATGAATGAATAAAATTTTATAATAACTTACAGTTCCAAATTTTCTACATAAAAGTCACAGCAACAATTAAAGATACTGAACAATTTGCAAATTTCATTTACAAATAAATAATCTTAATTAATATTTTGTTTAGAGGTTACAATCTTCACTTGCAAAGACGATGCGAATGATTACAACCACTCGTAGCGAGTTTAGAACGCTCGCAATTGTTGCGGGCGCTCAAGAATACGAAAAACTCGATTTCGTTCGCATCGTTCGATCTTGCGAATGACATTTGTACTTACGAGTGGTCAAGAATAGCGCCCCAGAAATCAGTCTCCACCACTTTGCCGGCCGAATGTGCACTCTTCGCCTTCTTAACGCATTTTAACATTTTATTATGAACATACTTACTAATCCCACAGAACAATAAACAATCAGAATGTCCACTCTCAGATGCCGCCTTTGAAGTTTTTCAGCACGCGCGCCATGTTTTAGAAGGAAACACAACACAGACATATGATTTGTGAGGTTATGTAATTGTTTATATTTATGTTATTATATTTAACAATGTTAATATAATTGTATAGTATATCTATGATTGCCGTAAGTCAATCAAACCGGGTTAATTTTGTCTATACACACCACATAAACAACACTGTTTCCCTCTAAAACATGGCGGAACGTCTGCGCGAAGGAGATACGCGTACTTAATTTTCCATGCAGAGTGGGCATTCTGATTGTTCATTATTCTGTGCTAATCCTTTAATGGTTTTATTTAGCAAAAATAAAATGGGTACCTTCTATAAATACTATATAAACCAACTATAAATACTTATAGTTTGTTCAAAGTGAATTATGATTTTTAACGTAATGATTCCATATTTTATAAATAAAATTGTCACAAAATAAAACACCCTTTTTCGTTTCCATTTATAATTGTTTATTCGATATAATATTATTGTCATCTATTTTTTTTTAATTATTGTTCTAAAGTTAGTTTCTTACTGCATCATAATACAATTTTTCTTCACTATTTTTATTGATAATAATCTACTAATAAATATATAATAATAAGTTTATATATATATATATATATATATATATATATATATATATAAAATATATATAATATATATAATAATACTAAATAATCGAAACGTTAAAAAGTTTTTTTAACGTTTCGATTTTGATTTCCGTAAATTGAAATATTTTTTTTATATAAAATGGCATATTGTTACATCTTGTAAGAAAGTTTATTTCTTGAGTAGGCTTTGCTAATGTTAGCTTGACAAATAAAAAAATATCTGTGTCATCTGTGTTATAGTCGGCTCGCTATTCCCAGTCCGAACTGTCAAGTGAATTTAGTAATTATTTTTTTGCGAAGTTAGTTACTTTTGACAGACCAAAAGTGGCTGGAAATTACTATACAACCAAGCACACGTACTCATAGCCAATATTAATAGTAAACAAAGTAAATAGTAAATAAAATAGAACTTTGCGAATTACCGACAATCAATATTTATTTATCTGCACCATATATTAAATAGTTATGTTAAATTATAACAACTAAAATATATTTTTAAAATTTATATACTACCCAAAATTTGATGGGTTTAGTATACACTTCCACTATTTAGAATAATTCTTCTTTTTTTTCAAAGAAAGAAGTCTGCAATATTAGTATACTTGAGCTATTAATACTGAGAAGTAGGAATTGTTGTGTTGTAGGTTTCCGACAATGAATCTGTCAAAATATGCCCGAGCTGAGCGAATGTAGTATATCTGTCACAATTACTATTTTCATGTAAAGTGTAAACAAAAACATAAATTTTGAAAAAAATAAAAAATACGATGTGCATTTGACATATACATATATTAAGTACCAAAAGAATGTTATTGCTGCACTTGAATTATATTTTCAACGATATCCGGAAAGGAAGCAACCATACATGAAAATTTTAAAAACTTGATTTTATGCAAAATTGAGGAGGAAATAGTTATTCCAAAAACAAGGGCTGGGTTAATTTGAAACATAAATTTAGACCTTATCCTATATATATACGACAAAAATTATACTAAACAATTATTTGAGGGTACAATTTGCCGAATGGTGGATAAGAAAATTTATTAAAAATCCAAATTTTTATTCAAAGGTAATATTTAACGATGAAGCTGACATCCAGTGCAGAAACATTTAACTGACAATGAACTAACAAATCCTCACTCAGTTCAGGGGGCAAAGAAGATTCGGATTCAACGTTAGTTGTTTTGTCAAGCATAATAAATTAGTTTGTCATGTATTTGTACATAGTACATAAACTATAGTTTATTTTTATGAACGAGAGAGTAATTAGCATAATTTTAACTGGTACCTCCGACCACTCCATGGGCGTGCTCAAGATTAATTGAAAAATTACTTTGAATAATTGTAAAAAATAAACGAATTATTTCAGTGTTATAAAGTGTTATGTGTATGTAAACAAAAGTGACCTCTTTTATCACACACTATATTAGAACTGACTGGCCTACATTAAAAAGGGTTTTAAAAAATTCACATTTTTTTTAATTTTTAAAATTTAACAAAAGAGAAAAAGAGTTTTTAAAACCGTCTAAGGTATATTAAATAGATGAATAAAAATATTAATATAAAACTTACAGCTACTTGTTACAAATCCAAATCAGATTCAGAAGATGAACTTTCAGAACCAAGATTTATAATAACTGGCTCGATCATTTTATCAGTAATATTGTCCAGCTTCCACATTTTTTCCTCTTCTTTAATAGTGTGATTTACTGCCTTTTCCCAGTTTTCAGGTTTTACATTATTTACGGCCTCCAAAAACAACTGTTTGACATCATGAATTTTAAATTAATTACTATTAAACTGGAAATAAGCCACAATTAAAGATAAAAATACGTTTATTGACATTTCAATTTCCACTTCGGAAATCCACGATTTCCGAAGAATTCATGCACTTTCCGTCGAAGTCCTTCTTTAAAATGATATTCTATTTGAAATTTTGGTTTCCCTGGAGCATTACGTGGCATTTGAAAACTACCACATTTCTCTTCTTTAATAACTCTGTAACTCGTAGATTTCCCAACACCAAGTGTACTGCTAACTAACTCAACGGTCTCATCAACACTTTCACATAAACATTTGTCTGTAAATGATTTAAAACAATTAAATATTAATGTTTTTTCATTAACTGTTAAAGGACCAATTTTTCGGCGTTTACACGGCACTTCCAAATTTTCCATAACACTAGTATACACAATAAACTGCACCTTGCAACTGAAGTACCTACTTTTAGTGAACTGTTAAGAATTTTGAATACGCCACTTGGACCGTCCTTAAAAATGGAAAAACCCACTATCACATTTTCTGTGGAATAAGTTTAGAAGGTAATTATCTAGTCAATTACTGTCGTAGATTCCTGGAATTAAAGAATTAAATGTTTGATTGTTGAAACCCTTACTTCGTGGAATGCACTCATTTCAGATAAAATAAAACGTTTTATTTTATCTAAAGAATTAAACTTTATTTTGCAAATAGGTAGGTACTTATTAAACTTTTATTGGTTATATATAACCAATAAAATAAACATCTTACATTTCTTGCAAATTCATTAGTACCTGTTAACCTCCATCACTCCGACACTGGCAACCTTATTTAGGGATTAGTAACCCTCACAACTATTGTATTCTACTCTGCTCCAAGCTTTATACCTGGTGGTCATACTCAATTTAAAATTGTTTTCCTATATACTTCTGTAAACTTGTTGACAAATATCTGTTTTTCATTGAGTCACCCGTATCAACAGTTTAGGGATTTGCATACATAATTTATTGTTTTATTACTCTCTCATACATAAAAATACACTATAATTGCTGCCGGATATATCTTAGGTCCGCTTGCCATTATGCTAAATTCAGTACTGAATTTAGCACTAAAAATATTGTATCTACAAATTAGGTGCGCGCGCCGATTCAGTACTAAAAATTAGAACATGTTCTAATTTCTTGTACTAAAAATGATCCAATATTAACTAAAACTGAGGTTATGTTACGTATGTTTATATTTTGTTTTTAAATATGTGGAGTCAAAAGCAAATAGAAAATTTAATCGAACTATATAAAGCAAATCCTTGTTTATATGTGCCAAAACATCCATTATACAAAAATAGGAATGGGAGAGTAAAAGCTTTGGAAGAACTAAAGGCGGAATTGTACAAACTCCTGTTTGTTTTGTTTACTCTAATCATAAAACTATAAAACAAACTTCAGATAGGTTAGACTGTCAATAAAAAATTGATAGAGCGCATTATTACAGGCTAATTAAAATCAAGATAGTTGCAAACACCAACATACATTTGTCAAACTAAATTGACTCGCGCAACTAACTAATATTTTTAGCACTGAAATCAGTACTGAAATTAGCATAATGGCAAGCGGACCTTTGATAAGAATTTAACTGACTTTTTTGATGGGAGAAATAGATTTTGATTTCAATAAGATTGAGCACCTGTCCATAATGCAGAATTCGTTCGAAATTATTTAAATGGAAAATTTCATAATTGATGGATTGGCATTTATGGTCCCCGTTTACCAGAACTACATCCTCCTGATTTTTTTTATTTGGTGATTTTTAAAGAACAATATTTATAAAACTGACTTCAAAAATAACGAAGAATTATTACAAAACATTTAAAAGACTAGAGCCAATGCGTATACTCAATTGTGTAAGATTTGTAAAAGAAAAGGTGTCAATTATTATTAAAACACAACGGGGAACATTTTGAACTTTTATTATAATTTTTATGAACCATGAACATCAGGCAGTGGCGAAGGAAAGTATCCGATAGGGCAGAATGGAAGAACATTGTTAAGCAGGCCAAGACTCACAAAGGGTTGTAGCGCCATTAGAAGAAGAAGAAGAAGAAGAATATAATTTTTATATTTTTTTATATAACTAAATAATTTTTTAACAATATTAATTGTATTTATATGAAATTATTTTAAAACGAGAATTATTATAAAAATTTAAACAGATGATTCACTGTTGATATTAATAGGATGACATTTATGACTTTTTTTTAAATTTTGACAATCGTTACGAATCTTTTAATTGTTTACTTTTCACTTAATGTATATATTTTGTTAGTTATTTTTCATGTAGTTTTTAATTTAAACCTTGCTTAAAGTAAATATATGATGACTAGAAACGAATTAATCGAGATTAGTGAATTGATGTCTAGATCCGCTATGCTATGATGCTAACCGTGAGGACGCCATCTTGTGGCACTATTTCCGTGACGCTCGCCTCAGCATTTTAGTGTAGACAAAAAAAAGTAATACAACATCAGTAGAGAAGCTTCACTTCAGTATAGAATTATTACATTCAATAATAATAATTGTTGTAGATTCTAGAAATATATAAAACAAAAAAGTTACGTTAAAGACGGGATATGTGTTCAGTACAGAATAGGATACGATAAGAATACCATTAGTTGGAGTGAGGCTGAAGAAAATGAAAACTGTGTTGTTGATTACCAACCTCATACGTTAGAGGCACTTGTGACGCCAAGAGCAATATTCGTCAAGTAACGTTCGAGATCACTTTTCAGTTCCAGCGCGTATTACACCGCCCGTTATATAACGAAATTCGTGACGATTAATGACCCAATATTCGTTGAGTTGCTCAAAGTTTAAGGATAACTCATAGAGAAATATTAGTCCGTTGACTCGGAAGTCATTTTAAATCTTAACTAAAACAAAATTCGAATTGGCGATAAAGTAAACGATCGTATAATTCATTCAGGAAGTATCTACACTAAATCAACAGAATAATAAAGCGTTTGATACATACATATTTCCAGTAAAACGATAAGAATAACCAGCTGACAACTTCCGCATGTTAATTTGTGGTCTAATTGCAGTAGCGTAACTAACGCAAGGGCACACGTTGTAGACTCTAATGCAAGTGTCATTGTTTTAAACATGTGTATCTGTACGTGAGTCGCCATAAATGTCCCTACAATTAAACACTAAATACTTGTTCTTAACAATTTTTTGTTTTTTTAACAAAAATAAGTAAAATGTACATGAATACTTAAGTTAATTTGCTGGTTCTGTAGTTTACAGTAACTTACAAGTGATGGAAACATTTACGAAGCACACACGATAAAAACAGAATACTTGTAGATTACTATTAGTTCCTTTTTCTTTGCTAAATCGCTTTGTCCAATTATATGTCCAATTGTATTTTTATTATTGTTCTGAAGCTATTTTCTTGTGGCATCTTAATGCAATTACTATTTTAATGATAATAAGGCACAACTGAAGTATAGAGACCCACCTTAAAAAATCGTGATTAACATAGGTAATAAAATCACATAGTTTAGTCACTAAACTGAATCTTCTTCTTATGTTGCCCTATCCAATTAGTGGATGTTGGCGACAATTCTGGCATACTCCTCTCGATCTTGTGTAGCTCTAAAAAGTGCATGGACATCAAGGTTTGTCCAATCCCTTATGTTTTTAAGCCATTTCTTCTATCTTCCCTTCCATAATAAGCATTAAGAACTGGTACTTGGAATTTCGAAATATATGACCCAGATAAGCAGTTTTTCTTCTTTTTATTATTGGCAGCAATTCTCGTTCTCTGCCCATTCGATTTAATACTTCGACATTTGTTGTGTGATCTGTCCAGAGAATTTTAAGTAGTCTTCTAAAAACCCACATTTCAAAGGCCTCCAATCGGTTCATCGCATTGGCCTTTATGGTCCAGGTTTCTACACCATATAGCAGTATGGAGTAAATGTAACATTTTACAAAGCGATATCGAAGCGTTAAGTTGAGGCTGCTGCTGCTTAGCAAGGTTCTCATATTAGTAAATGCTGTTCTGGTTTGCTCAATCCTGCTACGTATCTCTATGTCTGGATCTAGATCTTCAGTTATCCAACTACCGAGATATCTGAACTTGGGGACCGTTTGGATGTTCTTGTTGTTTACTCTTATATTTAATTGCATATTTCGTGTTCTACTAACCACCATTACCTACGTCTTGTCTATATTAATCTTCAAGCCCAGTCGTTCTCCTTCAGTGTTTATTTTATCTATTAGTCGTTGTAGCACTTCTTGGCTATTAGCTATTATGACTGTATCATCAGCATAGCGAAGATTACTAATAGTCTGTCCGTCGATTTTGATTCCATCTTCAGTGTCACTTAAGGCTTTATCGAAAATCGTTTCAGAGTAAAGTTTAAAAAGGAGGGGTGACAGAACACAACCCTGTCGTACACCTTTTTCATTTGAGAAATATGATGTAGATTCCAGTCCTACTCTCACAGATGCCACTTAATTCATATAAAGCTTCTTTATGATTTTAAGGTCATTCTCATCTATCGAACGTTCCTGGAGCAATCTTACTAATTCTGAATGATTAACACAATCAAACGCTTCCTGGTAATCTATAAAGCATAGGAAGACATCTTTTTGCTGATCTCTGCATTTCTAAAGTAGGACAGTTAAGCTATAAAGTGCTTCTCTTGTGCCAAATCCTTGTCTGAAACCGAACTGTGTGGGGCTAATGTCTCTTTCACATCTGTTGTATATTCTTTTATGAATTATCTTTAAGAAGAGTTTTAGGACCTGGCTCAATAAGCTGGTCATTTGGAATTGGTCGCAACTAACAGCGTTTGGCTTTTTTGGGATTAGTATAAAGGTTCATTAAAGCCAGTCCTGAGGTATTTGACCGGACCCATAAATGTCATTAAATAGATTTACCAAGGCGTCTAAATGGTCTTCACTCAACATTGTTAGAACCTCTATGTATATGTCGTCTGGGCCTGGTGATTTTCCCCATTTGCTCTGTTTGATTGCCCTTACAACTTCTGAATTCAATATTTTGGGAGAAGGTTCACTATTATATATATTCACTTTCAGAGTTTCTTCTAGTGTTGTCTGAGTATAATTGCTGTGTGTAGTTTCTCGAATGTTAAAGTAGATCTTTGGGATCAGTAATTAATTTATTGTCCTTTACAATACTGTTAAAACTGCAAGGTTTTGTATGACCTGTCACTTCTTTAATGAGTTTATTTATGTTAAAGTGGTCATGTTTTTCTTCAATTCCTTCATTTCTGCACACCTGTCTAGCAGCCACTGTTCTTTAGCTTTGCGACACTCTTTTCGTATTTGTCGGTTAATCTGCTGATTTTTGGTTCGGTCTTTGTTTTTAAATGATCTGCGGTCGTCCATCATTGATAATATTTCGTCAGTCATCCATTTCTTCTTTTTGTACTTTTTTAATACAATTCCATTTGTCTTTTATACTGGCCAGTTGTTTAGATCTCGTCGTGATATCCGCTATTGCCTCATTTAATCTTTCTGTGACTTTTAGTTTAACGTTAGGTTGTTTTAAGCTGTTATCAATTTTCTTTATGGATTTTCTTTTAATTTTCTTAAGCTTAATTTTCAATTTTCCTGCTACGGGATTGTGATCAGATCCGATATCTGTTCCAGGGTACGTTTTTACTCCTTGCAATCCATTTATGTATCTCTGATTAATCAATAGAAAATCAATTTGATTTCTTACTATGTTGTCATGCGTATGTTGTGGAGACTGCCAGGTGTAGAGTCTCCGAGGTGGTAGTTTGTACTAAATGACGTAACATATGGACTGACATTATCAATATTGTTTTCTATAATGTATTGTATGCCTCTTTTTTGGTTATAAACGTAATATTTTTAAAGGTTTTTTAAGATGATACCGGTAGCGTGATTTGGCACTAATCGTTTGTCCAAACGTGCTGTTTAGAATATTGACTATTTAAGATGGCGTAGGTTAGAACCCTAGTGTCCTGACGCCCTGACAAGGGCTCAAAGAATGAGGAGGAAGAGGTCAGAAGCCAAATTTATCTCAATCATGTTATTTTAAACAATATTTAAACTCGATAGAATTTACAAATTGCAATATTTTCAGGAACGACGAGTAAGCTTTGTCAGGAGAATTTTGTCAGTGGTTAAATAATACCAAAAACAATTGACAGAATGTGGTATTTTTAATACAGTGTTTTTTTCAGAGGAAGCCTAAATATATATCTTTCTGAATAAGTTAATTCACATAATATAAGTGGGTGGTCATCTGAAAAGCATAATTTTTTATTGAAGAACCATTAAATCCACACAAAAATTGTATACGGGTTGGAATATATAGCAGAAGGTTGGTAGGTACCATTCTAAGGACATTTAAGTCACAAAAGTTTGTCCAAAAGATTGTCCATTTGTCGCTTTGTCGATTTTCAATAATTTTTAAACTGTTTGCCCTTTTGTCGTGTTGTGTTAATGGATCATTTAATGTTTATGACATTTTATATATATTGTTAGATAGCCTAATTTGACGAAATGGCCCTGAAGATGCTCTAGGAGCGAAAGTACTTGGGCAAGATTTAATAAATACTCTGCTCGATATCTGCGTTTTGTTTGATTAAAAAAAAATAAATACTAATTGTAAGAAAGAATAAGGAAGAGGCAAATATTATAAACTAAAAACATTTAGGGCATTTCAACAAAAATGTAGAAATAATACATTGATCTTCTTCATTTCCTAGTAAAATTTACTTACCTCAAAGCAGATGACTTATGTTTTATTGACCGTATATTTTAATTTTTACCTGAAACAAAAAAAAAAGATTTAAAATTTTTTAGTTCTCAAAAGAATAAAAATAGGAAAAAGTTTATTTAAAATAATAAATAATAATTTACAAAGTAGGGCCGAATCAAACGTATTTACCAAGATTTGCGGATTATTTTAAATAAAAAACCCTGCACTTTAAATTTATTATCCCTAAAGTATTTTTTAAACTATACCTTCTATTCCTATACTTTGAATTTAAATAAGCACGTTATTTAAAAACAATTACTTGTATAATTAATTACAGTATACTCAAAAACTCAGAAGTTGTTTTTTTGTTTTTTGTCAGAAGTTTGCAGTTTTTTTATATTAAAAATATCAAAAAGAAAAAAAATAGAATAAAATAGAATAGAATAGAATAGAATAGAATAGAATAGAATAGAATAGAATAGAATAGAATAGAATAGAATAGAATAGAATAGAATAGAATAGAATAGAATAGAATAGAATAGAATAGAATAGAATAGAATAGAATAGAATAGAATAGAATAGAATAGAAATAGAATAGAATAGAATAGAATAGAATAGAATAGAATAGAATAGAATAGAATAGAATAGAATAGAATAGAATAGAATAGAATAGAATAGAATAGAATAGAATAGAATAGAATAGAATAGAATAGAATAGAATAGAATAGAATAGAATAGAATAGAATAGAATAGAATAGAATAGAATAGAATAGAATAGAATAGAATAGAATAGAATAGAATAGAATAGAATAGAATAGAATAGAATAGATAGAATAGAATAGAATAGAATAGAATAGAATAGAATAGAATAGAATAGAATAGAATAGAATAGAATAGAATAGAATAGAATAGAATAGAATAGAATAGAATAGAATAGAATAGAATAGAATAGAATAGAATAGAATAGAATAGAATAGAATAGAATAGAATAGAATAGAATATATTAATCCAATGAGATCACATTGTGATATAGGACAAGTCACATAGTTACATAAAACATAATCAACAAGTTATATAGGACAATTACATAAAACATAATCAACAAAATATAGATTAATATAAAAAAGATATGCAATATTGAGCGTCTCTGAACCCCGTCGGTCCTCATTCCCTGTAGCCTTTTATTAAGTCAAAATAGACTTTAGTAACATTTTCATCCCATGTCATATTACTTTCTAGAATGCTACCAAAAAATAATGTTGTGTCACTAAAAGGTATTTCCTCAGAACTAACTGTGATCTTATAATCATGGGATGGCTTACAACGCGAGTAGAACTGCGTACAAGTAGTTTTCTTTGCATTTACCATTAAAGAGTTCCTTTTACACCAGGTTGTAAATTCCTGTGCCACCAAGTTCATTTTTGATATGAGTTCGACTTCAATTGACGCGTCAACTACAGTTGTTGAATAATCTGCATAGAGAACTGTATGATCTGCAGTTAAAAAAATTATCAAATCATTGACATATAAAAGAAATATTAAGGGTCCAATTCATAGCCTTGCTGTACACCTTGATCAAGATTAAAAACAGATGACTTCTTATTATCGACTTTTACTAGGAATTTACGATGTTGTAAGTATGACCTTAACCACTTCAAGAAATGACCCCGAAAACCAAAGGCTTCTAATTTATGCAGTATAATTTCATTGTCAATAGAGTCAAAAGCCTTAGTTAAGTCAAAAAAGAGTGCCCCCACATACCTTTTTCGATCCAAAGCAGCGTGGATATAATTAAATAATGAAATAGAAGCACTCTCTGTAGATTTATTAGGAAGAAACCCATGCTGGCATTTATTTCAGATATCATTATTATTCATAAAATTTAACATTTTGTTGTAAATACACTTTTCGATAATCTTAGAGAGTACACTTGTTACAGTGATTGGCCTGTAATTATCAACCAAACATGGATCTCCCTTTTTGAAAATTGGACTAACTACTCCCTTTTAAGGTCACTTGGAAACTTGCCATCCTTGACAGATAGGTTGATGATGTGAGACAAAAGAGGAGATATATATGAAGAAACGTATTTATTTATTTTAGTGGGGATTTGGCCAATACCTACTGAGCTGGTATAGTTTAAGGAAGATATAGCATTCTCAATATCAAATGGTGAGACCTCAGAATAAAAGAATGTGTTAGTTGTCATAGTTGTGAAATCCTTAAAGGTATAGTTATTGAAATGTTTTAATAATGTATGTTTGACTGATGTACAAAATTACTCACCAAATTAATTTGCTATCTGTTCTGGATGTACCTATCAATAATTTATTATTATTCTCAAAATTGGTTTTATTTTTAACAGTTTGCCGATTCATAGTTTTCCATATCTCGTTCCTTCTTTTATTATTTTGATTAAGTAGATAACATTGATATGAGGCTTTTTTGTATTCTTTACCTTACGGATAAAGTTGACCTTTTGTATTTTATAGTTAAACATTAAATGTGGATTACCACTAACATTTGCTAGCCAAAATAAATCTTTTAGCTTTATTAGAAGAATTTCAGTATTGATCCATTTTCTGTTGGTATTAGTAGTTATGCGTTTTAATATTAAAGGACACGTTGTATCAATATGATAGGAGACAGAGTTCAAAAAAGCTCTATATGCATTATCTACATCATTTGAATGTATATAAATATTGTCGAAATTCTCAGAATCAAGATTGAACAAAAGATTAGACAAACAATTCTTTGATAAGTTTCTATAAGTAGCTAATGAGATAAGATTGGGTTTGAGAGGATCCCTCAGTAACACTGCACAATATAAAAATTGATTAATCAAACAAACAGAATAAACAAGTTAACAACTATCGTGATACCATTTTTCTTTCTATAACATCAGTTTTTTTCATATATCGGAATAGCTTGGGAATAGACTACAAATGGTGTAGACGGTGTTTAAAGGCTATCTATTTTTGTAACGTCTTAACGGCTTTCAGTGGGATCAGTGAATGAACGTTTACCAAATCGTTTACCAATATCCCCAATTATATTATTATGCCTCCTTCACATGACAATGTATTGCACGTTTTTATACTATAACAAATAAAATGGTGGTGCTTATTTTATAGCACCGTTCATCCGAGACTTTTACCGCAAAAAAAACGGACGCGCTCAATATGTTCTTAGGCAAATCGGATGAACGGTAACTGTATTGTATTTATCGATTTAAGGTAGCATATGGAATTGCATCTCATTCAATACTGAATATGTACTGTAAAAAATGTGCAGAGCCATGTGAACCTAGCTTAACTTATTCATTGGTCTACTCGATTCAAATCTAACCTACTTCCAATTCAAAGAAACTGTTTTTTTATAAAATATATCTAATTGAAGTGTAATCAAATATGAACTTCTGTAAAAAACCTGAATGACGTGTTTAATGGAATAATTGAGATGAAAAACTTTTTAAACTATTATCATTTTTTATCTGCTCTATCATAACAGTAATATGGATAAGATGTGACCTTTAAAAACGAGAAACAACTGGATAATTTCAAAAGTGGAAACATTAAAACAAGATTTAACAAAAAATTCAGAAAACTAGATCAAACTTCCCAAGTATGGGCATCAACACATACTCAGCTTAATCAAGATTGGCGTACTTAGTGTTTAGTACTTCTTTACCGGTCTTCTGGCTGAAGTTAAAGTTGAAGCATATTGACTAAGTCAAAAATCAAACCATATAAAGCTCTTGTATAGTTTTGCTACAGGCGTATATTTAAAAATGCATAGGAACCAAATTCTAAACAACAAACATGAGTCAAGGGTAAGAGGATAAGGGAAAAATCCATATGAAGAAAATTATTATCAATATTGATAGGAAGCATTTATTTAGTTAAAATAGATCTTCACAAAAACGAGTGAATGACGGAAGAGATACTTGATCTAATAGATCAACGCAGACAGTACAAAATATATTAGAATCAACAGGAATACAAGGAAATCCAACGTACGATAAGGGCAAGAATTAAAAACGCAAAGGAAAGCTGGATGAAAGAACATTGTGAAGAATTGTAATCACTACAAGAAAAGGGAGACAGCTTGGGACTACATAAAAAGGTCAAATAAATTTCGAGACTCGCCTGAAGAATGATCAAGGAAACTACGTTCATATCCAGGAAAAACTAGCTAAAATCTGGGCAAACTATGCTTCGTCCCTCTTTGCGGATAATAGACCGAATCTGCCAACTAGTAACTTACCACGGAAAATTTATCGCGCCGATGTGGAGTACGCTATAAAAGTAGCAAAGCTAGGCAAGGCCCCTGGACCGGATGGAATTACTACGGAAGCCATAAAACTATTGGAATATGACAACATCGACATGCTGGTAACAATTTTCAATGCCATATATAACACCGGCTACATTCCTATGGATTGGCTCTATTCAACCTTTAGAATGATCCCTAAATCACAAAGAGCGACAAAATGCAAAGACCACAGACTGATAAGTTTAATGAGCCATTTGCTTAAGGTGTTTCTTCGCATCCTTCACACAAGAATGTTTAGAAAGCTGGAAGATCTAAGCGGTGAGACACAATTTGGTTTCAAGAGCGGACTGGGTACACGTGAAGCAGGTTTCTGCTCGAATACGCTTGTACAAAACTGCATGGATTAACGAAAGGATATAGTCATAACATACCTCGATTATGAAAAAGCGTTTGAAACCGTAAAACATGACGCAATGATAAAAATGCAACACAACACTAACATTGACGAGAAAGATATAAGAGTTATCCAGAATCTCTATTGGAATCAAAAAGCACGAGTGGGACTGAACGTATCAACTAACACAGAAGAATTTGAAATTTTAGAAGGGGTGTTGAAGATCTACTGTTGAAGGGGTAGTTTAGAAGAACTACTTCAGTAGTTCTCTCTCAACTGAGAGAGAACTACTCAATTTAGTCAAGGTACGAAAAATTAGATACCTCGGTCATATTCTGAGAGGAAAAAATTCGCAATCCCTCAACTAATCATCCAAGGAAGGGTTGAAGGCAAGAGAGGAGTAGGTCGCAAACAAATGTCGTGGCTACGAAACATAAAGAACTGGACAGGCATAAGTAACGCTGGCGATCTTTTGCATGCCGCAAAAGACAGACGTCTTACCGTAAGATAATTCGCCAACGCACTATAGGTGCACGGCACTGTAAGAAGAAGGATCTTCACTGACGCAAGCTGAAGACGGCAGTAAAAATAGAACTGTTGTGTTGATAGAACGTAAAGTGTTAAGTGATATGAGCTAGATATACACCGATAAAAGAAATATTAATCCAGGAGAAGTTCTTAAACACCCTAATACCGTAGCTCAATTGCAAAAACAGCAAAAACAATGCGTAGCAGTATAGACAGTGTTATTAAAAAGAAGAGAAAATAAAGATGTCTTAGATTTGATAACTAAAATTAATAACATTGATTACATCAAACCAATAAATTGTTATCTTATAAAATACTGTATAAAATTAATAGCAGTCAATTTAATTCCCTCGTACTTTTGGACTTTTATTCGATTCGTGGATTGCAATGCATTAAAATAACGGCGATTTTAAAAGCACAACTGTAACGAGGATATCATCGATATTATTTGCGATAAAACGGAGCAACGCCTCTCCTGTAGTCAGTCTATTATTAGTTGTAGCAGTTAAATAACAAAACAAACCCGGAAAATAGAAGCGTCAACTACAACCAAGCAACACTGGTAGCAAAATTGCTCATACGTTAAGACTACGGCGTCGATGTTCCTTCGCCAATTATTTTAATGTTTACCGAAGATACTACGATGCGGCGTTGCCAAAGTTATCTAGCACTCAGTATTTTATTGTAGAGGTGTGTCTGTCTCATTTCATGGCTTCGTTGGAACGAGTATGTCAGCGAACATCGAATGAATAAACTGTTCGTCCAACATCCGACTCTTTTCGTTGACCCTTCAAATAATTACGGATCTCTTACGATCCGGATCGAATGTGATCCGAAGACCGCATCTGACGCACCTTTTATAATTTATGTCAAGTGATTAACAGAAAGAATAGCATCTAATAGCAAATAACTGAACGAACACTTCGAGTTGTGGAGTGCTAATTGGTTCTGAGTTTTAAAATTTTAATTAGCAGTAATAATATAATACAAAAAGATGGATGTCCTAATTAAATGGGCTATAATAAGGTGTAGAGCCAAATTCAGAAAAGGATTTAGTACAAATGACCATTTACTAATGAAAATTGTAATTTATATGACTATCGAATACCACATATTTCTTTTTGTAGCATGCTACTGTTAGCAAGATTTTGATAGCATATGCATACGATACAGTACTAACAGCAAACGGCGTTTAACGATTTCCATGACATGATCAAAGGACTAGTAAAACAAACACAAGTGTAGTACTTAAAATACATTATACGAAACAAAGGACATGACATATAGGTACGAATAAATATCTATTAAAGTAGGAAAACTGATAATAGAAAAGGTCAATCAAGATATATCTGTTTGGGGTAACTCTTATTTAAAATAAACAAACAAAATCGAACTACTGAAATAAAAAGAAGACATGCTTGGGTGGGGTTGGGTTGTATTCTTAAAAACAAAAAATTTGTCAAGATACGTTTTTACTTATGGATCAGAAGTATGTATTTTACACATGATTTGTCAAAGTAATGTTCAGTTTCAGTTTTTAAATCTCTGGCGGTCATTGCGTCTTCGACATCTTCCCTCCAGGACTGTATTGGTCTACCTCTTTTTCTTCTAGTGGGCGGAATCCATGTTTGAATCTTCTCAGCCATTTATTTTCAGGCATTATTTCCAGGTGTCCATACCAGGTTAGTATTTTGGCTTCAATTGTGTCTATTATATCTAGACCAATTTCCATTTATCTCTAATATCTTCGTTCTTTACCCTATCAAGTCTAGTGAGACGGCAACATCGTCTCCAATAGTTCACATCAATGGCCTTAATTTTTTATTTGTTTCTTTGATTTATTTCCCAGATTTGAGTGCCATATAACTCAATACTTTCTAATATTGGTTTATAAATTCTTTTTCTATTTTCTTTGTTATTTTGATTCTTCACAATAGTCCGTGTAACTCTTTAGTGGTTGATCTTGCTTGGTCAATCCTGGAATGTACTTCGTCGTTAATCCCTGCTTTTTATGTTATTTGAACTCCAAGAATTTGAAGGTTTTAGTTGATTTTACAGTTCTGAGTTCAATTTGTAGGCTTTCTGGTTTTTTCCTGCAACCAAGTCCTCGGTTTTTTGTATATTAATTGTTAGGTGGCCTAGTTGGTGTACTCCTCGTTCTGCTTTTTCAAGCATATAGCCTATATCACTCTCGTCATCAGCGTCTTCTTCCCGTTCATTTAAAGAGAAACACTTCTCGTTCAGCGTCTTGGTTTAGAGAGAAAACAAATGTTAAGAAATATCGGAACAAAACAAAACTAAAATAGAAACTTGCAGGACATACATTAGATACGCAGATGAAAGGTAAAATATTATAAGTGTACAAGTAAGATATTGAGAGAAGAGGAAAGGGCCAGGAAGATCACAAATGGGATAGGCAAACCTACCTAAAAAATTAGAGGCCTGAAGTAGATCAATATAGTAAGAAACAGAAGAATTGAAGAAATTAGGGGAAAGATTATGATCAAAATCGAACAAGTGTAGCTGATTTACATAAATAATAAGGTTAATAATGTACATAATTGTCCTTATTGAAATTAGAACCGTTTGAAAGAGACTTTAAAATATACACATGAAAGATAAATAACAGATTACCTAATATTAATTTATTATATATTAAAAAACAGTATGTATTATTTTTAAACTTAAAATAAAATATTACATATGACACAAAATTAGATTATAACTTAAGAAAATATTACTGACTCGAATACCTGATCATTGGTCATTGGGTCCGGGACTCTAAACGAGCCTAGACTCATTGATTCGGATCTTTTAATATCCAATGACAAGTTTCGATTAACCTTGGATAAAACATCCAGATTTTTACAATAATCCACTGAGAAGTTCCGAGTAGTGATGGATAAAAGATCCAGATTTTTTTATTTGTAAGAACCGGTTATTATTACTGTGACCTGTGTCAACTTCCTTTAAAGAGTAATAATAATTTTAATGTTACTATTTTTGTCTGATAACAATGTTTATACGCAAAAATTATGTTAGTCTGAACCTATTACTTTTTACTTTATTTATCCAACTAAATATCCATTAGAGACAGCATCAGTAGGTAACCTGCCGTATGTATATAAATAGTGAAAAAATATTGGAATGGGGTGAAATCCCTCTTACACTGTAACTCTTGAAGATCTCAGTCAGAAAAGAGGAGAAAAGGAAAACAAGCTAAGATGTTAACTATTCCATTATATGCATTAGCGAAACAGTTTCATGTTGTATTTACACAACAGCATCAGTCGATATCTGTGAGAACAAAGATGCTCTTAGAAGGAAAAACAGTTCTTTTAAATTAAAACGAGAATGACAAATACAAAATGGCATCTCATAATAGAGTTAAAAAAAATGTATGTAAAAAGTGACTTACATGTGAAGCAATATATGGATTCTGATGGTAAAAAACTAACTCAGTTTTACAAAAAATTGGTCATCAAAATCAAAAAATGCTTAAACCATGTATAAACAGATTTAATCAGATGTAATTGTAATATAAGTGTGTCCTTAAATGTTACACTGAAGCGTGTAAACAGCTGCCTGGCAATTATTTTATTATTTAAGACACAACTAAAGTGTTAAAGTTACAGTGTTAAATTGAAAACCAATGTAGGAAAAACACAAAACTTTAAATAGTAAAATTGGTAAAAAATTATTAGATAAACAATTATTATTTACTTTTTTGATGGCGTTAATTAAAAATTTAAGGCATATCTTACGATATTAATTGCCAGCCGTTATTAACGCAATCCAACAGGTTGACAGCGACAACGACGCTGAACAGGAACCAACAAAATCAACAGGTAGGAGAGATGACAGATGCCGCGAAAATTTAAGATCCGAATTATTGACTGATCTAGACCCATCGATCTGTATCCTTAAAAGACCCGTATTCCAATAATTGGTTCCGAGCAGTATTTTGAGTACCATAATTTGGCGTCATCATTGAGAGATCATCTTTCTTAGTTGCCTTAAAATTGGAACATTCCTGATTTTCTCCACCCATTAATGTTAACTTGTTGCCGTTATATCATTTCCTCAGCATAATCTACACATCATTTTTCTACAGCGTGCATTTTGCATTATACAGTAAATAATTTAGTTATACAATCTAAAAACCAACCTATACTTAAATATCTTAAAAACAACATTCAAATGACTAGACGGAATAGCTTTGGTTGATTACGGTTTTTTTACGGTTCTTTTGTCATTAATTTTACTTTAGCATTCTTATTACTTGATAATATGATAATTTTTCCTGATATAGCGGTAATAAGTTTTGAATACTGCGAAAATATATTCACTTTCTAATCTAAACCGACAATGAAATTTACAATGTTGAACAACACAAAGTGTTAAAAAACCATCTATGCTTCTGTTGTAGATATATCTTGTTAAACAAAAGCTACTGTTTCTAATAAAAAAAGGAAATTGAGCATATTGAAAAAGAAATGTAAATTATTCGTAGTCACAATTTGAAAACATAGTGTTGGATATCTTATTTGATTTTAAGTTTGGGTATTTTTTTAGAATTAATGTATTTCCTGATTTTGAAACTATTTTTTATTGTTTTATATTATTTTCTTACGGGTAAGATACACTTTCTTATTTATTAAACCCTTAAGGGGGGTGTAGAATGTTTTTTGCATTTTTTATTATTTTACATTACATCATTACATTATTTTTTATTCGATTGTATAAATATTTAAGAGTATCCAGTTAAAATTTCAGAGTAATCGAAGCCAAATTGATGGAGTTATAAGCATTTAGGGAGTGAAAAGATGAGTGAGTGAGTAAAGGGAGTGAAAAGATGAGTGAGTGAGGTAAGTAAGTGAGGTAGGTGAGTGAGGTGAGTGAGGTGAGTGAGTGAGTGAGGTGAGTGAGTGAGTGAGTGAGTGAGGTAAGTGAGTGAGGTGAGTGAGATGAGTGAGGTGACTGAGGTGATGATGAAGTGGTGAGTGGTTAGTGTAACTAATAGAGAGGTGACTAAGTTGAATGAGTGAGTGGGGTGAGTAAGTGAGATGAGCAAGTGAGGTGAGTGTGGTAAATGAGCACTCATATATAAACTGGAATAAGTATGCGGTCAAGTTCTCATAATTATGCACGCGCAGTAGATACCAATTGAATTACTAGAGCGAACAAAAAGGCTGTGCAAAAATAATATCTCAACGTTGCGATCTAGTGAAACTCATAAGCTAACGAAATATTTTTTTTGTCAACACATGATGCAGTTATAAGTTACGATGAACACCGCAAAGTGGCTGTTCTTTTTTTTGCATCTTGGAAAATTAGCTGGCTAAATTTTAAATATTTTATTACCAACATTTTAGAAAATACTCTTGAAATTTTGTACTATAATGTAAATAAATAAATTTATTTTAAAAAATTTTTCATTATTAAATTATATTTTAAATTTGTTTAAAATATTAAAAATTAACCTTCTTCTTCATGTGCCATTTCCTATAAGATGGTTGGCAACCATCATGGCAATTCGCACTTTCGATACCGTTGCTCTAAAGAGGTCGGAAGAAGTGCAGTTAAACCAAGCTCTCAAATTGTTTAACCAGGAGATGCGTTTTCTTCCGCGACTCCTTCTGCCCTGTATTTTTTCTTGCATTATTAATTGCAACAAGTTATAACGCTTGCCCCTCATGACATGTCCCAGATATTGCAGTTTTCTGACTTTAATTGTATTTAAAACCTCTTTATCTTTTCCCATTCTTCTCAACACCTCGACATTCGTGACTCTATCCACCCAACATATTCTTAATATCCTTCTGTAGACATTTTTCAGTTTGTTAAAAGAATTTATTGCCTGTGTGTACTTATTATTTTCGTTAATTATTGTACCCAGATATTTATATTTTTCAACTTTTTTAATTTGTTCTCCATGTATTGTTATGTTTTCTTGGTACTGTTGGGTTTTTGTAATTACCATAAATTGTGTCTATTTTGTGTTTAGGGACAGTCCGTTTACTTCACGGACTTCTACCAGTCTGTCAACCATTTGCTGTAAATCCTCAAGACACTCCGCTTATAAAATCGTGTTGTCGGCAAACCATATATTATTGATTGGTTGGCCATTTATTTGTATTCCCCTTAATACATTTAATTTTTTTATTAGGTAGGGTTATTAAATTAACCCAACCCTTCCCTTAATAGAAGCATGAACCCTTTGGCAATTTTGTTATGTGTAAAAAACAGAAATTTCAGTCATAGCTATTTAAGGGCATTATGAATCCAGTGACAATAAATAAATGTCTAATACAAATTCTCTATTTCTGACTAAGAAAAGTATCATAGTATATCGCAAAAAATTTAAATATTTCGACTTGATCTCAAATAATTTCTTTTATTAACATTTACAAAAATCAGGCCTGCACCATTGAAGTAGGCAAGATAACACTAATAAAGCGTACTAAAATATAATATATTTACATTTTTCATAAAATCCTTAATAAATTATATTATTTACAATGTAACGTAATGTAAATTTATTGTTATTATTATTATTACATACTTTTCTTTTTCATTCTTTCATTTGCCATAAGTGTGTATAAAAACATATCAGCCTTTTTCAATTTTAGAATATATTATATTCGTTTAATTCCATCAGTGTTCCTTTTATGTTTAATCCCATTCTTCTACAAAATACAACCGAATATTATCCTCGTCCACGTATTTAATAATTGCTAATAAATGATAATTTAATTTACAATAAATCTGCAATTTTATTCGGTATAGGTATCAATACTACGAAATCGAATCATTAAAAGGAACGATTTAACCCACTTCTACTGTACTGTTTATTGCGAGATGTAACAGATTATTTTATCGGGCATTGATCTAAAGGAATTTTGATGTTTTATACTTGGATAATCGTTACTGTTTACTTATTGGAACATCTGTATTACAATGTAATTATGATATTACTGTAGTTTTCAATAATAAAAAAAGATTGTTAACAATATAGTTGATAATGCTGATAAAAATTGTTGAGCTATTTTTATATAATCTACACATAAGTACAGCGATTTGCAAAATTGCTTATAAATAGGTTTTGTATGTAGGTTTTAATTTGTGGATGGGTATTTTAGGTTGTTGTCTCCATGTGTGCTGTTCTAACCTTTTTTCTTTTTTCTGTAACTTCGTAATGCAGTGTTTTTCTATTTTAGAAGTATGCAGTTGTTTTTAGTTTTCTTAATATATAACCAATTCATCACCATTTATCTATCCAAATTTTCTTCTTATTGTTAACCTCCCTCTTTATTTTGATTCTATTTGGCCAGAATTTTTTAGATATATTTTAGGTATATTTTAGATAAAATTTAAATATAGATGAAGATATAATTTAAATATAGAAATTCGTTTTATTAAGAGATTCTGAAAAAAAATTAGTATAATAGGCAGCTTCATTTGTCAGATGTAAAAAATGTGTTCAAAAATATTATTGTACAGAAAACTCGTTATTTGCAAAGTTTAAGTTATTTTAGACACCTCACACTTTGTTTGTTGTCTGAATTTCTAATTTTATCAAAAACTAGTAAAATCATAGCATTGCTACAAAATTTGAATGCACATATGTATTTCTCGAGTTAAA
Source organism: Diabrotica balteata (assembly GCA_918026665.1). Classification (NCBI taxonomy): domain Eukaryota; kingdom Metazoa; phylum Arthropoda; class Insecta; order Coleoptera; family Chrysomelidae; genus Diabrotica; species Diabrotica balteata. The sequence continues at coordinate 45,085,781 of OU898277.1, forward strand.
ATTAAATATAAAATGCCAGAATAGTTTACGAATTAAACTTAAAGTGAGAAGGATATTGTAAGGTAATTAAGATTCGCCAGATTCTACAACCGTTAGAAGTCACGACCGCATCTTCCGCGGCAGAAGCCTAGAGAGATCCCAAAATTTCTACGTGAGTCATCACTAACCAGGTTGATATCAACTACCGGAAATACTTCAATCCTTTGCTAGGACTTTCTCTAATATTTTTGCTACCTTTTAAAAATTGCAAGGCAAACAGACGTTGATAAAGATGTTAATAGAGACATGGGGAATCTAAAATTTGCATTCCACGACATGTCTCATCAATTAAGCAGAAATCCTTAGCGAATTGGTTTCTTGTACTCATACAGAGTAGATCCGAATAAAATGAAAAAGACAGTAAAGATTTGATTCCACGTACAAAGCGTCTATGTATCTATTTATACGTATTTCGCCCTAATAGGGCTAATCAGAATAGTTATTCATAGGCGTTCCCAACGTGAATATATGATTGCTTCTACCGGAGCTTCCTCAGGGTTCTTAACGTGCGTGTTTGTGATTCTAGGTTTAGCTTTTTTCTTGTTGGTTTTGGTTTGACGTTGAGAGAGTGATAATTCAGAACTCGTCTTATTTTAAAGGAATTTATAATTTCAAGATGACTAACTTTCTTCTTAAGTTTATTTACTATTTCGATATGGGTCGATTGGTTTTCGATTGTGATGTTATTCTAGATTATGCTGTATTGTTTGGAGGCTGAGATTAGACAACAGCTGTGAGTGTTATTGTTACTTGAGAGCATGTAGTGTGAGAGCATACATAAGCTATGTGCTCCTGTTGATGGCATTCATAACAGTTTAGACCTTCGGAAAGGAAAACGTATTTTCAAAGTTAATAATTATAAATGCTTTTAGATCTTCCAGTGGAGAAAAGTATGCTTATCGTAAAATGCGAAAACACGTATACAGAGTAGGATCCTATATACCTGCTCGAAGAAGATATACATATTGGAGATAATAAAGGCAAGACTTTTTAGGTGTTCGTCAATGACAAAGTGTAGGATGGTTAGAGATATTTTGACAGCAGCAGACTAGTGTGGGTGTAATTAATTTATATGTCGGGATGCCATGATCTATATACCAATTTTCGCGTAGATTTTCAGAAAAACTTTCCAAAGTATCTTTACTGTTGAGGTACCTAAATTCAGACACTAATATTTTATATTTTGGAGGCAAATAATTCGCTTCTGGGCTGGATTTAGGTTTCTTACTGCTATTAATGCTTTAATCTAATATATCAGACTGCCACAATCCCCAGACAATGGCTGCAATCAACCTTTGTAGCAATTCCCAAAAAACCAAGTTCAACAACTTGCTCAGACTACAGAACAATAGCTTTAATGAGTCACACACTTAAAACATTCTTGAAAATAATTCACAGCAGAATTGTTAAAACTCTTGAATATGAGATTAGTGACACACAATTTGGCTTTAGAAATGGTATGAGTACAAGAGATGCTTTGTTCGGCTTGAATGTGCTGGCTCAGATATGCATGGACATGAATCAGGATATTTACTTATGTTTTGTAAACTTTGAAAAGGCATTTGATAAAGTTGAACATAAAAAGCTTGTAGATATATTAAAAAGCAAAAATATTGACAGTCGTGATCTGAAAATTATATCTAATTTATATTGGAATCAAACTGCCAAGGTAAGAGTTGACAGCCAGTACACCGAAAATATCAAAATACAGAGAGGAGTCCGCCAGGGTTGCGTGCTGTCCCCACTACTTTTTAATGTCTACAGTGAAGCGGTATTTCAAGAAGCGCTCTCAGACTCAATAGAAGGTATATCTATCAATGGAGAAGTTTTAAATAACTTACGTTTTGCAGACGATACAGTAATAATTACGGATAACAACAATGATTTACAGAACCTAATGCAACGCCTTAATGAACGCTGTCATGAGTACGGACTGAAGATAAATTTAAAGAAAACTAAATGCATGATCATGACTAAATCTACACATGCAAATATCCAATTGACTATTGAAGATACTGCAATTGAGAATGTTAATAACTATAAATATTTAGGAACATGGATAACATCAGATGTAGACCAAACCAAAGAAATTAGGACACGTATTGAAATAGCACGTACATCATTTATTAAACTTAAAAAGTTTCTTTGTTGTCGGGATATAAGGTTAGACCTACACCTGAGAATGTTTCGATGTTACGTGTTCTCTACTCTTCTTTATGATCTGGAAGCTTGGACACTAAAACAAGTTCATCTGAATAAGCTGGCCGCCTTTAAATTTTGGTGTTACAGAAGAATCCTACGAATATCATGGATTCAAAGAATGTCAAACATGGAAGTAACTAGAAGGATAGAAAATGAGGCGGAAATAATATTAACTATTAAAAGACGAAAACTTGAGTACTTGGGACATGTGATGAGACGGCAAAAATACGCATTATTACAACTTATTATGCAGGGCAAAATCCGAGGAAAGCGAAATGTGGGAAGACGAAGAATATCCTGGCTTAAGAACTTAAGGGAATGGTTTGAATGCAGCAGTGCAGAACTTTTTAGAGCGGCAGTCAACAGAGTCCGCATAGCCATGATGATTTCCAACCTTCGATAGAAGATGGAACTTAAAGAAGAAGAAGAAGAAGAAGACTGCTATTACATATTCTTGTATCTTTATTGCTTCTATGGGTGGAAATACCAGTTGGTATTTTGTTGTATCTTGTGTTGTATCAGTACCAGTGTTGTATCCTTGTTCTTTGGTTGGAAAATTACGTAGCCGCTGTTTAGAAACTACTGATGAGTACAATATTGGTGGATTGTTCGTTAAGTTAGGCATTGCGGAGTATGTGTAGTCATAAACTACTTTAGGTATTATTTGTCGTATTTATAAATAGATATAAATACGACTAGATACGACTAGATATAAATGAGGGAATAAAAATATAATTTCAATTTAAAAATCAGTCTCTATTACAGTAATTACAACTGGTAAGGATTTGCGCTTAATCACCTAATAAGTACTATTGCTTTTTGTTATCGTAATGTAATATTAAAAAAAATAATATTGCTATTAGATTTTACCATTAAATATCTTTAAAAAATCCAAATGTACTTGCGAAGATCGCTGATTTACAACAAATAACTACTACTCTAGTATGCAAATCACAATCATTATTGCAGTAATTTACCTTAAGTCGACTCACATTATTTATGATTTATCATGAGGCTGAATAGCCTATCAACGTTATTTAAGTGTAAACTCCACAACGAATTCTAATTACGATTTTTGGTAATGGATCTGTATTTTGTGTAACAAAGCCAACTTTCGGTTAACTTATTTTATAATGTATAATAATTATTATATAATTATATTTCCTTTGAGTTGTCTCAAAATATGTGAGGAATTATTGACTTGGCAACGTCGTAGAGCTTCGACTACATGTGTTCGGAAAGTAGGTCAGTGTGACTGACTCGCTAGTTAGGTCATTGCACCACAGTTTATGGTTTGCTAGATGGATGTGTGTATGTAGCTAGGAATAGTTGTTAGTCGCCAAACTCGACGATTACCCAGACTAGCGAGCGTTGCGTTTGGCGTTCGTTTATGTCCGCTATAGAAGAACATACGGTATCTGTATAATAATGCTAATGTACAGTAAATTTCCAAAAAGTATTGCCTAACTGAAATTTATTCCTGCCGTACCGTTATATGCAAATTTAGTTGTGTATTTTTCGTAAACGCTTTGGTCGACGGTTATTTTTGGTAAACAACACAGGACAGCTGATTAATGGCATTTCTAAAATGATATGTTAGTAAATGCCTTTTTTTCAATGGTATTGTTAATTCATTTGAATGAATTAGTGACATATGAATATATACCACTTATTGATATGATCTTTTCTTTCTTTTTGTCATTTTTTGAAATTTATTCGATTCTACGCTAATTTTTCGCTGTGTTAAAGATTTGGATTTTGTGCCGTATTTGCAATAACCGAGTACTAGAACTGAAACAAATAATTGATCTTAAAAAAACTACTAGACGAAAGTTTTAAACCACTACCTTCCGAGAATACTGAACACAATATCAGAATAATTTTAGTACTTGGACGTAAAATCTCTAAAGCTTTTTTATCTAACCCTAGAAAACGTTCCCAAAACTACAAATTGTTCAATTTGTGGCATCAACGTTAGTGACAACAAGTTAGACCACCCCAGATTCGCTGACGACATCACGATTAAAGCGAGCTTATTAGAGGAATTACAAATTATAATAAAGAAACTCGCAGACAGATCCCAATACGTCGACCTAAAAATGAATATGACATAAACAAAAACAATGGCAAAAATCTAGGTCTACTACTGATAACATAGTAGTCATAACTCACGCCTATGATACAATTTGGAAACAAGAGATATTTTAAATACCTTGTCAAGCTGGTCAATTCAATGAAACATCTTGCATTTTATCAGAAACTTTCTCCTGAAGCGACATTTCCAAGTTCGAATAGGTAGCACTTATTCTGATATTAAAGCCCAATTAAACGGTATTCCCAAGGGTCCACTCTAAGTGTTTTTCTTATTGCAATCAATAATATTGCCAACTCACTTTCACATCTAGTCTAGTCAAAGCCTGTTTATTTGTGGACGACCTGGTCATCTACTGAAGAGGGAAAAACTTATCATCAATATCACATCATATTCAAGGAGCCATTAACAAACTAGAAAACTGGTCTAATAGTACTGGTCTGCGGTTTTCTTCTAATAAAACAAAAGCTATGCTTTTCAGCAAACGCTTTAGAGCTAGTTTAATCCCTCCAAACCTAGTATTAAGTAACAATTCTATTAAATATGTAAAATCTATTTATTTTCTTGGCATAAAATTAGATAATCGTTTAACTTGGAAAGAACATGTGCACTTTCTTCGACAATCTACACAAAATGGACTAAATTTGTTAAGAAGTATAGCTCACAAGCAAAGAGGCGCGGACTTTCAAACATTAATGACTAAATACAGATCCGTAATTCGCTCAAAACTTGATTATGGGGCAGGTGCGTACAAGTCGGCAAAAACTTCAATACTAAAAATCGTCAGTCCAATTCATAATTCCGCAATTCGGATAGCATTGGGGGCACATTACACAAGCCGTGTTAAGAGCATGTACTGTGAATCTGGGGAGCCTTCACTTCAGCTCAGAAGGGAATATTAAAGTCTTACCTATGCTACCAGAATGGCGGCAAATCCAATCATTCCTGTTTTCAGAAACACTTTTGCTGACAGATTTTTCTCGACGTTTCAGTCAAGAAGAAGATTAGATTCACAATTCTATCATCGTATCAGCAAATTTCTGAATAACCTAGACATCACTGTACCACCTTAGAAATACACATATTACAAATTCGTATTTACACACTTACAAATTCTGGTAATCCTCCACCATGGACAATATCTCTCCCAAAGTGCGATATCATTCTTACATCATTTAAAAAATCTGATACTTCATCATACCTCTTCAAAACCAAAGCCTAAGAGAAGTTAAATAGTCATCTCAAGTCCATCCACATTTATACTGATGCGTCAAAATCGAAAAATGAAGTGGGTGGTGCATTTATAACAACCAGCGAAGAACAGTAATTTCAACTCCCTAAGCAATTCACTATATTCTCTGCAGAACTATTTGCCATTCTTCAGGCAATAAAATTCGTCAATGAAAATAACATTGTTAATACCCTAATAATTAGTTCATTCACGCTTGATATGCCAAATCAATCATCAAACTGTTTAGTTTTTTTGGACCCCTTCAGATTATGGAATAAAAGGAAAAGAAAGAGCCGACAATGTTGCAGAACAAGCAATTGAGTAACCAATTTCATTGTCAATGTCGACTTGTCACCACCTTGATGTCAAACAATATTAAAAAAAATGAACAAATGGCAGGAAACATGGGATGTCTCAAATTCTAACCTTAGATCCATAAAACTAACTGTACTACCATGGAGACTATCTATGAAAAGAAGAGACCAAGTTATCATATCCAGGATCACACATGATTTTCTACTACAGAAGCAACCAAAACCTGTGTGTTACGCGTGTGATAGTGCTCTAACAGTACATCAATTATTAGTAGAGTGTCCATTGTATGCATTTGAAAGATAACATGAACAGTTAGCTACAACAATAAAAGACATTCTAAGTTAACATAGTGACCACATTCGTAGCATACTTTTTTTGGTTTCCTCAGAACTAATCAACGAAATTTAATTGTATTCTTTGTTTTTTTTTTATATTTATGTTATCTGTAAAATCAACCATTGCTAATAACCTTGTGGTTGAAGCAGTTAAAAAAAACAATGATAAATGGTAGTGAGATAAAACAAGTCCAGGTGTGGAAATCACAAGATCACGAAATATCACAACAAAAATTGCCAAACTCAAATGGACCTTCGCAGGCCATACTGCGACTGAAAAAAAAAATATTTTACCTAACCAAGGTACATGAGGCAGGATTACCATTGCGACCTGTTAATTCTATCGGATCTCCTCTACAACTACTGGCGAAATTTCTGCCACAAATATACGCGAAAGAAGCTGATTCTTACGTGAAGATTTTTATATTTGATCTTTAGATTTTCAACTGAAATATCGTTTTCAAATACATATTTTAAAAAAATTAAAAAAAAATTATGTTTTCTGTTATTTGCAAATAAAATTAGTAAAAAGAATGATAAAATAAAAGACGAAAGACCACATAAAAATAATAATATAGAAAAAACAATGTTTTATAATTAATGTAGATATTATATTCGAAAACTGAAGGGAGTTGTGATATATTTAAAATTTTTTACAGATTTCAAATCGTCTCAAAACAAAAATTTTAAATAAAAAATTAATCAGTAAGGTATATACAATTTTTTTTAAATATAATTTTAGTGTTTTAGTATTTTATGTTATTCTTTCCAAACAACTGTTATAATCTTTGTTTGCTTATTGTTTGTGACAGTTGTTAAAATAATACTTTCTTTGACTGTGCTGGTGCTTTTACAGTTACCAATTATCATAATATTTTTAGTTATTTTTAGTTTGGTACGCTACTGTGCTAGTGTGCAACATTCGCTCTTCGCCAAACCTCTCACAAAGAATGATCTCGTAGTAGCGTTGGTTGGAAGGAAAGGAAGTAAACTGTATAAGTATAATATCTCATTTCTCTACATATGAATTTTTTGTTACGAAATAATTTCATTTGTGGTTCCCGGAACCGAACGATGCCTCGGCTTTCGCAACAAGCAACTTTCTTTAAATTGTCGTCATTAAAAACTGGTATTGCAAAAAACGTAAGAGTTTCGGCGTTGAGAGACATTGTCTTGTGTTGAGGTACAATAAAAAAAATAAATATTGGTAGCCACAGTATGAACAAATAAAATAGGAAAATAGAATGTAACAGCGTAAGAACTATAAGCGTTGAATAATAAATAACTGCCTTTGCTATTTCATAATATTAATAATAAAATTAATATTTATTGATAATTTGATATAGATGTAAAGTAATCTTACCCAAACAATACCACCTGTGAATGGAATTCGGCACTTAGACGCACTGAAACCCTTCTATGGTGCGTTCATAACGGAGACCATGGCATCGTATCCTCGCCTAGAGCATAGCACTGACGGTGAACGCTCGCATTTAAAATAATGCATTTATTTTACCGAAAATCAATAAGATGATACCATCCCATGATTAGAGCGAGGGTCAGCGCCTTGTTATGAACGTACGCTTAGATCGTCAAGGATCAAATAAGAAAACTGCGCAAAAGGAAAGAATAGAAAATATTATTACATTTTATGCTAGTCTAGTCTATTCACAATACAAATAAATTGTATTAATTACTAAAGCGAACAGTTGTTTTATGTGTTTTTAAAAGCTCTAAAATAAAGATGGTTTTTAATGAAAACTATCGCATTACTGTTTGAATGATGAGGGTCTACGGTGGTGGCTATAAAAAATATCTTATAGTGAAGTAGCTAACTTGTTCAACGAATAATTTCCCAAACCATTCTACAATCCAGCGGTCCGCAACCGTGAGGCCGCGACCCCATGTGGGGTCGCGAAAGATCTTTATGGGGTCGTCAAAAAAATAAAAAAGTCAACAAGGTCCTGTACTTATCGAATTTTATATAACCTCTCTTTACTTACACAATTACACAATGTCCTTAAAATGGAGAGAATCGAAAATAATTACGACTGAAACTTTTTAAAGAATCGTACATCCAGTTTGGTTTTAAATGTACAGTGTTTAATTTTGAACAACGTCCACAGTGCGTTGTTTGTCCGGAGGTTTTGGCAAACGAGAGCATGAAGCCGATCAAATTGAAAAGGCACCTAGAACTAAGCATCCACAGTTAGAGAATAAAGATGAATCTTATTTTAAACGACATGCCATCAAACTAACGTCACAGCAAGTTAATTTCCAAAAATACACAACAGCGTTACAAGCATCTTTCGAGGTTGCCTTTTTGATTGCCAAAACTAAAAAATCTCATTTCTCATCTCATCTCAATTTGGCGGGACGCTCATTTTGCCAGCTGCAATGAAAATGGTTTCGATCATGCAAGGAGAAACATATGCCAATGTACTGAAAACAATTCCACTACCAAGTGACACTGTTCATCGTCGTATCAATCTACTTGCTGATGATATCAAAATACAACTTATAGATCGCGTGAAAGGGAGCCCCTATTATGCTATTCAGCTAGATGAAAGCACTGATGTAGCTAATGTAGCTCAACTTCTGATATTTATCCGATACCGATATGTTTACGACATATACGAAGATTTGTTATTTTGTCAAGGATTAGAAGGAAGAACAACTGGTGAAGCAATTTTTAATGCCGTTAATACCTTTTTTGAAATTCATGATATAAAGTGGGAATATTGTGTATCTGTGTGTACAGACGTCGCAGCTGCATTGGCCGGCTCCCGAACAGGATTCAAAGCAAAAGTAACTGAGACTGCACCACACGTAGGTGCATTCACTGTATGATTCACCGTGAAGCCCTTGCACTTTGCAGCAAAACATTTGCAACCATATGTAAATAAAGTGTTGAAACAAGTCGAAACAATAATAAATTTTATTAAAGCTCGCGCATTGAACAGTCGCCATTTCAAAATAATGTGTCGTGAATTAGAATTAGAGATTAGGATTAGAATACGAAAATCTACTGTTACATATGGAGGTCAGGTGGTTATCCCGAAAAAAAAAAAAAAAAAATACTCCAACGTGTATGTGATCTCAAAGATGAAATCAGAATATTTCTACTTGAACGATAACCAAAGCTAGCGGAATATTTCTTGAATAAAAATTGGCTGGCTACAGTTGGCTATCTGTCGGACATTTTTGAAAAACTTAATGATTTAAATTAATCGTTGTAAGGGAAGAGTACAAATGTATTGATTTTGGCTAACAAAATAAAAGCTTTTTGTAGGAAAATAAGTTTGTGGATAGACGAAATCAGTACTGAAAACTACGAGATGTTTGTATGTTTGGAGAAATTTTCTGAAGAAAAGAATATAAAGCCCAACGAAGAAATTAAAACTAAAATCATCATGCATCTTACAAGCCTTAAGCAAGATTTGGTAATACGATTCCCAGATACGTCACACGGCGACCAATGGATAATTAATCCATTCACTTGTGATCTTAACACTGTAAAGATGAACTTAAAAGAAAAGGAGCAGCTGATCGATTTTTTGTCCAATGAAAGCTTTCTATCCATTTTCAAAACCACGGATCTGTCCAAGTTCTGGTTAATGATGGAAAAGGAATATCCACTGTTATACAAAACATCTCTGCTGAAATTGTTGCCATTCTCATCTACATACCTGTGCGAGACAGCATTCTCCACGTTGACTGCTATAAAAACAAAATATCGCTCCATACTTAACGTAGAACCTGATTTGAGGGTGTCTGTTTCTGATAATATATTCCAAGAATTAATATACTGACTGCAAGTGTGCAAGCACAAGGTTCACATTAGTTTGTAAACTTACGTATATGTACCTATTAAAAAAAATAAAATGTTAAAATAAATAATTGCTTGTCTCATTTAATGCCATCATAAATATTACGTTAAATGCATAGATTGCTTTAATATTACTTTACAAAATACATAAACTCTAACATAATTTACGAAATAAAACAGCTAAGTACATGGAGGATAACTGAAGTTTACTTTAATTTGGTCCTCCAACCTTTGCACTTGTTAATTTAGTGATTTTTTTTCTGGGGTCGCTCATAAATATGTTTTTAATTTTGGGGTCGCAATATCAAAAAGGTTGCGGACCGCTGCTCCAATCTATAAGGCGATCCGAGGGTACAAAAATTGTAAAGCACTTTGAGGAATCTGGACGAGTAAAATATAGTATTTGAACAGGTTGACCAAAAGTTGCCATTAATTACAATAAACCTTTAGATTTTCCTAGAAGATCCACATACATCCTCACACAGAGCTGTACAAATACATGATGTAGGTCATTCTTCAGTCTGGCGTGTATTACGTTAAAATTCATTTAAACCCTACAAAATCAAGTTATTGCAAGAATTAAATAATAAACATGACTACGACCGTAGATCACAGTTTAGTGAGGTAATGCTGAATAAAATTGTAACTAACGAAAACTTCGTTAGATAATATTTTTCCGACGAAGCAGTATCTACACGTGGGAACGTAAATCGCCAAAATTTAAGATACTAGACTAAGGTAAATTTGCACTGGATACGAAAACTATACTCAAAGACCCAAAAACTATAAAAAAGGGATTTATTTATCTCATTTAAGGTTTTGAAGCTCCATATATTAAATTATTCGGTTTTAAAACGAATTTTATTAAACAAACTGTATTTATAGTGCACCATTAAAAACTGCATCTTGTCCTTGATTTGTCAAGCCAATTCAAAATCAATTCGTTATTATATCAAAATAAATAAAGCGTCGCAATAAATAAACCGGGCTTAATATTTAGTTAATGAAACCTTGTTAAAACCTGTAACGATCAAATCGTTGATATGTTTTGGTTGTTCAACGTTTTCATTTCTTGTTAAATTCTAGTCAACTCCTAGACAAAAAATATCACGGTTGGCGATAAAATTACTATAATTATAAACATCCGCTGAATATTATTCGCGCAATCGGAAATGCAAAATTTCCTCTTTAATTTTTGTAACAGATAATCTTGATCTCACAATATCATTTATGAATGTGACCATTACTAGTCAGAGATATCAGAGATATCAGTATTGTAGAACAATTTATTATCGTAATACAGGAGTCCGGAAAAACAGAAATTTACAAGAATTTGAAAAATGGAAAAGTTACTGACTCTGACGAAATACCTCTGAAGTTAAAATATGAAAACAAATATGTAATCTTAAGCTTATGTCAATAATAGATATATAATATGGACACTGGACAGTAAAGACGACTGTGAAGATTATCTTGGAAAACAGCGTTAAAACCATGATTAAAAAAGAATAAATAGATATAGATGCAGAAGACTAAGCGATTTTTAAGACCAGAAGATCTACAGTAGACCATACATTACTCGAAATGAAAGTAAAAAAAATAGCAAGAGACTAGATATTAACATGTTATGCTTCGACTGCAAAAAAGCTTACGATAATGTTCCCTTTTAAAGTCTCTGAGAAGCTTTGGATTTCAGCAATACCAATAAAAGCATCATTACTGCAATTAAAAAAGTATATAACAAAACACGGACCTGAGTAAAATGGAGTAACTAACTATCAGAAAGCAATAAAGTAACCAAAAGCCTAAAACAATAACACCAACCCATCAATTTTTCGTTTCATCAACTCTCTTATATCTTTATACATCTGACTCTAACTGAGCCATTTCTTCATCAGCTTTTTCTAACGTCGCTGCGTATATCTGAATGATGTTTAGATCAGCTGGATCTGTTGACTTGAAAACCTACTCCATTATGATGTTGTGGTAGGCTATTTCCAGAGTAGAATTGTATCGCCTTTCCTTTAGTACACTTATTACTGTCTGTGGTTTCTTGTTTCTAAATTACCTATCTGAATTATCTAATTTCCCTACGGCGTATAAACTCTTCTTCTTTTTTTCCTTGTGGGGATTGTAGGGTCTGCCACGGAGTAGGGGCCGTTGATTGTTGACAGAGTACCATTACTGAACTTTTTGGAATATCCACGTGGATTTGATGGTTTTCTAGTGCCTTCCATATCGTTATGCCGTTGACTTTTCACATTCATCCCAAGGACATCCCATTTCTTACCCCAACGACAAAAGAGTGCTCTATCTTATTTCGTTCGTCCACTCTCTGGAAGAGACCGTTGGCAGCGTGAAGGAGATCCATTATATCGTAGATAGATCGGTTTGCTATGCTTAAGAGATCAGCTCTCTTGCTTTTAGGAACATTGGACATTATGTCAAATCATAAAGAATCAAATTAAACAGGAAATGGTCAACTGGCATCACATTAGTGCCACCAAATAATAAAGTGCTTTCTCAGGGCTAAAAATAAATGGCGCTGGCACTAAATCTTTTTTAGTAACTAATTGTGGTATTCGCAATCCGCAATTCAATTTCTATTTTATCTAATTTTCCTCAAAAAAAGAATGAATTGTATATTATTATATAAGATTTCTATTCCATCTTGTTACCTTATTTTGGCATTAAGCTATATTTAAGCAATGCTAGCTCAAAGCTCCTGCGTTTCTCTAAATAAAAATTTCATTTTTTTATACATGTAAAAACAATAAATTTTATCTTCTATCATATCATTTGTACGATCAAACTGAAAACCTTCTATTTTGTAATCAATTGTAAACAAAACAGACATATATATTCCATGCACACAGGTTTGAAATAGTTGTAGAATTTAAAAACAAATATCGTTTATCTCCATATCTACATAAAACAAACTTGTAGCGTCGGTGAAAGCAACAAACACATTGCGTAATTTCGTATTATGTCATTTAACCAGCGTGAGTTTTTTTTTCAGTAGATTAATCAAAGCATTGCGTCGAACGCGTAAAACGATTTATACTTGCAAATGACCTCGTACACTAACACAGGGATTTTCTCAAGTTTCTTATAAGGCAGTCAACATCAAGATATTCAAAATAAGGACTCCATGTTTAGTTATGAGGTAACCATATTGAAATATGTCCTAAGGAGTTTCTTGCTAAGCTGACAATCCTTGAACGGTTGTCCTGAAGAATTATAAAAAAGTTGACTCGTTAATGACAACTCTACGGGTTCTACATAATAAGTAAGCTCAGGAGCTGGGAGCTTATTTCATGTAGCAGCTTTGTTATTGATCATATTTTAATAGTCAATCAACGGATCCCTAATAATTAAGAAAGTTTTGTATAGGTCACACTAGGATAAAGTAGGATCTTCCTTCTTATAAAATAGGTACGAATGTCCCAGCTTGATGCCTCCTAGAATTAGTTAAGTTGTAACTAGCTACACGTAAGAGTTTAGATATTGGGCTCCAATGCACTACATTTCGAGCTTTTGACTTGATATTTGATGATGCGTATGATATTTTAGACTTGAACTACGATTTTACATTATGTCGTGCACATACATACACAATTTTGTTGCCTATGCTCATTGCTGCTTTTCACACACCCTTTTCTGATTCTTAAATTAAATTGACCATGTACTTATTAATAGTTGACATTTCTCAGGACATACTGGATGTAAGAGGTGCTAATATAGACTCTGACCACTATCTTGTTAAGCAAAACTCAGAGCTTGTGTATCTAACTCTAAAAAACTCTAAAAAAGTCCAATACAAAATGTAACAAATCTAATACTTATCTGCTAAAATCTGAAACTATTAGAGATAACTACGCAAACATTTTAAATGAATAGCTACTAAGAATCGATGAAAACCTAAGCATAGAAGAACACTGGATGGACTGGAAGGAAGCAATGCAAACAGCAGCTAAATGTGTGTTAACCAGACTAAAAGAAATTAATATTGGCTTAACGAAGAGTGTAGAGCCATAAATCAGTAAAAAAAAAGAAGCATATAGGAGGCTTCAGTAGCATAGAACGCACTACCTTCTTCTTATAGGGCCGTGCACCTATAGTGCGTTGGCGAATTATCTTAAGGCCAGACGTCTGTCTTTTTCGGTATGCAAGAGATCGCCAGTGTTATTTATGCCTGTCCAGTTCTTTATGTTCCGTAGACACGACATTTGTTTGCGACCTACTCCTCTCTTGCTTTCAATCTTTCCCTGGATGATTAGTTGAGCATGGAGGAGCATAAAAATATTTGGCAATCAGAGAAGAGAATTTTCAGAAGGAAGAAGAAATACTTCTTTGAACTGGACTGGACTTGGACTGAAAATTAAGTATACCTACTGTGTTGTGTAAAACTTAATAAAAAGGGAGACATGATATTGTGCGACAATTATAGAGGCCCTGCTCAAGATGACATACCAAATACTGTCTAATATGATATACAGAGGAATGCTCCCTTATGCGGAACAAATAGTAAGGAGATACAACTAATGCTTTCGACATAATAAATCAAAATCAGACCAAATTCTTGAGAAAATCCTAGAGTTCGATGTCGATATCCACTACATATTTGTTGGATTCCAAAACTTCAGATGACTTAGTTATAACAAAGTCAGACATGAACTAAGCCAGTGAGATCAACTATCGCGTTGTAGATGAACTGTTTGCCTTTGTGTTGGAACAAGTAATTCGAGATTCCTGAAAGAGATTAACTATTCAGAAGACATTGACATTGACTAAAAAAAATGCTCAAAAGTCAAATAATCAGATACCTACAACTAATAATCGATGATATCTAACTGGAAGGTGTGGACAGCTTCATATACTTGATTAGTTGTTATTGAGTCAAGACGACAACGTAAGCGCAGAAATTAAAAGGAGAATAGTGCTGACATAAGAGCATTCTATAAGTAAGTTAACATCAACAGAAAATACAAGCAAATATGTATTGAATAGATGGGTGGAATACTTTAACCAGGCACTTAATATACAGGAAGAAATCCTGAAAGATGAAAGAGATAAGTTCAATGGAACAGACAAGAGGGAAGAGGAACCACCAATCATTCTTGAAGTTAAAGCTGCAGTTAAAAAACTAGTCAGAAACAAATCACACGGAATAGATAATCTAACAGTTGAACTATATAAAGAAGGTGGTTACCATAACAACATAACACCAGCTTATAAAAGAAATATGGGCACAAAAATCCCTCCCCATTGATTGGAATGTAGGAATACTTTGCACCATACACAAAAAAGGAGATATTTTTGAATGCTCTAACCACAGACGAATCACGCTACTAAATGCAGCGTATAAAATATTTTTCACAGTACTATGTCACCATATGGCACCACATGCGGAACGGATAGTTTTAGAGGTGGTAAATTCATCAGATTGCAACCCTGAACCAAATTTTAGAAAAAACACTGGAATATCATATATTTGTAGACTATGAAGCAGTCTACGACTCTATGAATAGAAGGGAAATGTTCAAAGCAATGAAAAAGCTAGGAATATCAAATCAGTTAGTAAATTAAACAAAACTAACTCTTAAAAAAGTTGAATGTAGGGTACGAATTCCCGGGGAACTGTCTGAACTTTTTAAAACAAATAACGGGATGATCCAGGGAGACCCTCTCTCCTGTATACTGTTCAATCTGGCTCTGGAAAAAGTAATACGTATGTCAGAAATCACAACCATGTTCAATATATAATAAATCAGTGCTAATCCTTGCCTATGCTGATGATAGAACGGAAATCGCTGCCGAAGAGGCGTATGTAGCATTAAAAGAATCAGCCTCACAAATGGGTTTAATTTTATTAAACAGCAACAAAACGAAGTATATTAAAATAAGCACGCAACCACAAATCCTACGACAACTTGTTATAGAAAACGACGTTATCGAAGCAGTGAACGAATTTGTATACCTGGGAGCGCTATTTAATACTAAAAATAATACTACCGCAGAGATAAATCGCCGAATTGGCACGGCTAATAGATGTTATTTTGGGCTCAATCTCCTCCTTAAATCCATAATTATATCGAGAAACATAAAAATAAAACTCTAGAGAAACTTGGACTATAGTCCAGAGATTATAGTCCAGGTCTCTCAGTTTTGTTATAGTCCAGAGACCTGGATTATAACAAAAAGTAATGAAAACGTGTTGAAAACCCAGCTAGAAAGACGCTCTTTGATAGACCCATTGGTCAGAGAAGAAGAGGAAGGCCCAGAACAGGGTTACTTGAAAATATTAATAAAGACATGAGAAATATGGGAAGACGTGTTTGGCGAAGAAAGACGATGGATAGAGACTCTGAAATTCATTAAGGTAGCACTTCTTAGATTGACTGGATATGTAATCAGGAGAGAAGAAGCTGAAACAGCCAAATCAGTTTTTGATCGAAGAGGACCGGGGGAACGTAGAACAAGAGGAAGACCGAAACGTATGTAACTGGACACCTTAGAGAACGACATAAAATCTACTGAATTTAAAGGGTGGACCAGAGTTGCTCGAGTCAGTGAAAATAGAAGATTGTTCCAAAGTTGGCTCACAACCACCTCTCTAACGCCATTGGTGATGATAATGAATTCATGTAGTTAGAATTTTTGAAGACTTTAAGTTACAACAATAGCAGCCTATCCCGATATATGCGATGAAATAGGAAGGCCGCCTATTTTTATATTAACAATTATAAGTGGCCGATATTAACATTCTAACAATTTTTATTGCCAATAATACAAAATTTCATAATAATTTTAAATGCCGTGCTAATATTGCTAAAATGGAAAAATTGGTAGGTATATCTGTTCTCTCTTGAATAAAATATGAATTTATATTTCATGTTCTGGTAATAGAAAACGATATGGTATATAAACGTGTGGGAAGCAAAAATTTGTTGTATAACAAACACATGGTTATACCAAACGACTAGATTTAAATTTGCAAACGCTCCTGGAGAATAAAGGTTTTTTTTTTGTATTTAACACTTCTATGCAATAGACTCCCGATATCGAATGTACATAATCTAATATGGAACTTCTGATCTTGTTAAATTCAATTAAAATGGCATTTAATCTGCGCTTTAAAAGGGCACAGCAACAAAGGAAACAAGAACATATAATTTTTCTCTATTTTCTTTTCATATATGTTAAAAGTGGGTCACAAGTACGTGCTCAGGAAATACCGTATAAGCTAAACCTTTCATATTTTCTGATGTGTTTTAAATAATTCATGAGTTTAAACAATCGCGTAATTTATAAGGAGTTTTTAAACGATACGCAAATTTTCATGACAACAAAATATTTATCTAAACCATACTTACTCTTTTCGAACAATTACTATTAGCTTATGACAAATGTGCAGATTAAATCGCAGAGGTCGGAACTATAGTTGTTTTTGTACAATTTACATCAGTATAAAGTGTACCTACCATTGTCTACATTATGCTAACAGAAAAAAGTGAAGGGTTTATTTGAAAAACAACACATGTCCATTTTTTGCAAATTTGACTTTATATGTTGTTCGCATAGAATAGTAGTTTCTTTATCGATCTCACATATTTAGTTGTGTAAAAATCCCAGAAGTCCGGAATAAACTACACAGAAAACTCGAATAGTTTTAGAAAAAAAAACAGATGTCCATGCGGTTTGTGGTAAAAGCAATACTTGTCCCATCTTAGCGTCCCAATTAACGGTCATTGCTTAGCGTGAATGATCGTGCCTATAAATTTATCAGTTGTGTGCGTTATTTGTTAATAACAGGTGATGTTTGGTCCTTTTTTATTAGGATCAACCACAAAAACGAAAAAGAAAAGTTTGTCGAAGCGAAACCATAAAGCAAGCTAAAATACATGCAGTTGCTCACAAAACGCATAAAGGTGATATGGATGTTTTAGCCCAAATAACAGAAAATGACTCTAGGTAAGTTTTCCGATAACAACAAGTTATTTTCTCAATGCTTATGCCTTCAATTTTGGTTATAGGTGTAAACGTTACCGATGCTTCTATGTAATAACATAGGAACAACGTAAGGACTTACTGAATATGTTTAATAATATGAAGACCAAAGATGAGCAGGATTCATATTTATCAAGCCTCATTAGCATTACTCCTATCCAGAGACGAAGCGGTCGTATTTAACAAACTACTTTACCTAACCACAGCACTACTAATGACAGTGGAAATGAAGATACAAACAAAGTTATATATATATTCGACTATATAAAATTCGACTACCAGGAAAAGACGTAAGTATTTGTGACAAAGCTCTTCGTAGTATTTTAGATGTTACAGAAATGCAGATTGGTCGAACTAGAAATAGCTTAGCTATGATTGGATATTCTCCAAGAGATGACCGGGGCAAGCATACATATAGGCCTAAGAAGACACACGCTGCTGATATAGAAAACATAATAGCTACACGGAGACTGCACAAAAAGAAAATTTATCTATCATCAGAGTTAAATGTAAAAAATATGTAGAGAGACTTTAAAGAACTTCTCTCACAGTCCAATGTTTCTTATTTTGTTTATTATAACATATTTTAAATGCGATTTAACATATCTTTTTCTTATTTCAGATGTGACACTTGTATATTATGTGATGAAACTGAAACCCAACTTAAACTACCGAATATCGATGAATCAACAAAGAAGGAACTGCTTCAAGATAATTTATGTAATGTAAGTTTGGTACTATCGTTGATTGAATAATTTGGATTATTCAATCAACGGTACTATGTATTTGGTGTATACGACATCGGTGGCAATAATGTACATATGTATACCTATCACGAAGGAATGGCTAAATGTGGTCAAAATGAAGTAATGTCCATGATATTTTACTATCTAAAAGATAATATACTCGGTAAAATGGATGAAACATGGTTTTTCTCTAATGGTTGCCCGGGTCAGAATAAAAACTACATATTTATCCGGTTTTCATATATCCTTGTGCATATACTGAAATAAGAGATAACACACGTATACCTAATATGAGGACATTCATACCTACCATGTGATAGTGACTTTAGTCTCATTTCTCGTGCAAAAAAGTAAGTGTTGATGTTCCAGAAGAATGTGATGATATTATTCGGCAGTCAATGTCTAAACCTTCTTCATTTAAAGTGGTTAATGCTGGGAAAGAAAGTGACTGGTTTCTTATGAACGAAAGTTTTCAGAATTTATTTTTAAAGAATCCAAAACCAAAAATTTCATTGAAACCAGCAAGAATGTACAGAATATGTGAGAACTATTCTGGACAAGTTTTAGTACGTCAAAATTATCAGGGCCCATGGACGTTCCACACCATTACTGGAAAACAACACCAAAACAAATAAAACTCTGATAATAAATAAAGCAAAAAATAAAATAAGTCATCCAAACTTTCGCGATCTAATGAAGTTAACTAGATATCTCAAGAATTCTCTATCTCTATCTAAAGAATTTTATCTTAATTTAAAACCAGAATCCGGGGAAACCAAGGACCACTCCAGTCGTAGAACTATTTAGCGAGGATAATAGCAATGGTGGCGATTAGATATCATAGAACTTTTTGTTATTTCTACGAGTATATTATATACATATGTTCATTTTCCCATATATTCTGTTAATTTCCTACAGATTTTTGTTTAAAATGTCAATAAAAAAATGAAATCAACTTCATTCATTCCTTCCAATGAATATCTTAGTAAAAGTAAGATTTGAAATAATGTGAGCTGGGCAATTTTTCTTGATTTACCAAAATTTTAATTTTTGAACAAGTATTGCCTTTCAAATAAACGCTTCAAATATATTCTATGTACAAAAGCAAAAGATAAACAAGAATTTCCTGATTATCAGTTTAGTTGTTAACTTATTCTGCAATTTAATTTTTGCTTCTTGAAACTATTGAATACTTAGTGTCAGTTACTTTTGAATGGTACTGTCACTAGTTCGAATATGCGCACCGTTGAGAAATATGGTACCTTATTTGAGGATTGTTTATTTGACTGCATGAAATCAATTTTAATTTAGTTGCAATCGAACAAATGATATCACGTGATTGATCTTATCGATTACGTGCTATCATTTGTAATAATTTGTTGAGAACACAGTTTTGACAGAGTTCGGTTGAAAGACATTCTGAGTATATTACCATAACAGAAACAAATACCCTTTAAACACCAAAAATATCACATTTATATTAATACATAACGAGATTACTGGATTGTGCGAGATGTTCCGTAATATAACATTCTTGATTAAAAGGTACAGTTCGTTTTTCTCAAAGTTATTCTCACAAGTTCTTCTAACATAATATTCTTCCAATATTATGTTACAAAATATAAAATGTTATCGTACAATGATATTATATTTTATCATACAACTATTACAATGCATTTTAGATATTTTAAGGCGGAGTTTATTTAATTAGCATTAGGATATCTTGTATATTAGGCTGGAGGTGACCAAGTTGTCTTCTGGCAGAATATTGATGGCATTCGGTGAGAATTTGATTGACTGTCAGTTGTGATTGGCAGCTTTGACAAGTAGGTCGGTACTGGATGGCATCAGGTAACCATGTGTTTATTTTGTATGTTCGATCCGAAGTCTCCTTGCCACGATAAGATCTCGTCTGGATAGACTGTCTATTGAATGTTGTATTTGATGTAAAGCTGAGCAGTTGGTGTCCCAGTACTGTTATCATTGGGTTCTTGTTCTTCTTTTAATGCGGGATTTTAAGTCCTTACTAATTTGGATGTTAACAGTGAGATCAGAAGATGTTGGGGCAAGCTTTGCATAGTGGTCTGCAAGATTATTTGCCTGTTATACCAATATGGGATGATAACCATATTAGAGTAACTGTTATATTTTGGGAAAAGTTGGTAATGGTCGTGGATATTTTGGACGATAGGATGATCAGTGAATACATTTTGTATATATTGGATTGAGACTAGAGAGTCTGTGCATATAGCAACTTGCTTGAGTATTGAGTATGAACGCTGCAAAAGGAGGGGATAAGGGATGACGTGATAAGAGTATGTGACGTTGTAACAGAACATCCTACTGCTGTATTATTTTTTGAAGCATCAGGGTGCAGTACTATATCGTATTTCTTTGTAAAGATAACTTCTTTAAAAAATTTTATAATTAGTTCCTTGGGAGTTGTAAAATTTATCGTATTTTGTAAGTGATGTGTTACATTGAGAAATGACTATAGATCAAGGTGGATATGGAGATAACTAGGCATATTTATATGACCTGACAAATGAAAATAACATTTATAAAATTGTACCATATGATACACTGAGGGAACTGTGGTTATCACATTGCAAATCAAGGACTCTACATCAATATTAGAGTTTTGCAGCATAAACACCAATTCTCAATTGTAGAGTCATGTGAATAGCGTATGACTCATCAAAGTGTTCCTATTGATATTTAATTTTGCAGCAGATCCCGTTTGACGACGTTGCACTAAGTTCATAATCAAACACATCCTATAATTCGTAATAATGAGTTAATTTGACAATTAAACACAGTTTCGAGAAAGTTGACACAAACTGCCAACTAGGCAGTTTAATTAAAGGTCACCTTTACGGAAAATTTAGTTTTGGATTGCCCAAAACGGTAGAACTTATTAAATCATAAACAATGGACTGTACATTTGCTAAAACTGCTATTCACGAAGCTCTTGTTTGGCCCTTGCTAAGAGCTGATATATTCACAGGTTTAAGAAGACCCCCAAGAGGAATTTTCTTATTCGAACATCCTGGAATAGGAAAAACTCTAATTGGTAAATATAAGCCTTTGAGGTTTACCTTCCAAGTGCCTAGGAATAAATAATTTCTTTTTTCGAAGCGAACCTTCTATATTATCATTGTATTACTTTTTTCTCTATAGTAAAATGCTGAGACGAACGTCACAGAATTACCGCTACTAGGAGACGGGCGTCACCGGTAGCGTCACATCGATTCACTAGTCTCGATAAATTAGTTTCTTGTCATATATTTATTCCAGGTAGGTTTAAAATAAAAACTACATTAAAAAGTAACTAACAAAACACAGACATTTAATGAGAAGTAAAGAATTAAAAGAATATCTATCAATGAAAGAATCGATTCATACCAATTGTCAACATTTAAAAGTCATCAATATCACCCAATTAATAACAATGTTGAAACATCTGTAAATTTTTATTTCACTTCTTGTTTTAAAATAATTTCATATAAATATAATTATTATTTTTAAATATCTTATTTACTTTAAGTAATTAAAGTATCTTAATAATTAAATTTGCAATCAAATGATATTTATTTATATTTTTTTATTAATTTAATATCTCTTATAAATTTGACAGATCTGTCAGAAGTACACAATGTATGCTTTTTTAATACGTTAGCAGGTGGCGTTGGGAGAAAACATAATTTATTGAAATATTTTAAAATAATATAATTTGTTTAAAATAAAAATAATAAAACAAATAATAAAATTATTTAATTTAATTTTAAAAATATTATTTACTATTATTTAATATATTATTTAACAAGCGTCCCGCTAGTATACAGTATAGTTCCCACCTACTGTACCTATTTACCACTGTTTTTTAAGACAAAGCTCATATATTCTTCACAGTTTCCTATAATTTCATCATCCAATGCAGTATTTGTGTCTAAAATCAAATATAAGATACTGTCCAACTGTATCTTTCAGTCCCCTAGGTATTTTTAGAATCATTGATTATTGCCAAATGTATTTTAAAATCACAGATAAGGCTTAAAGTACGATACAGGTCCATTCCTAAACCTATTTTTTCAAAATTAGAGATAATAGACATGTAAAAAGTGGGTCATATTTTTCAAGCTTTACCGTTTGGTGCGAATTAGAAAGGTTTTGGATTAATTTGATATGATTTGGTAACGTGATAAAACTAAGATTTGCTTGAACAGCATTTGTCAAATTTTCTTGTATATTAAATAATAAAAAATACCTCCAATGTCCTGCCTGCTCTTAAACACTTGCCAATGATAATATAGAAAAGATAGTGAAAACGCAAAGACCTATGGGAAGACAGATGCTAAACTGTCTTTTGAAGATGAGGAAAGAACCAAAGTAAAAGACGTCTTGAAATCATAAACATCAAAAAGGAGGATTACAATTTAGGTGGTCCTAAAACATTTGGACTGGGATGGATACAAATGGCGCAAGATAAGAAAGGTAGATTAGGGGGAGGACTATTTCCAAATATGAATGTTTTGGCCGATTAGATAAATAGATATATTGGTCACGTTGAGCAGCTTATTGAAAACACTGGAATAGGTAAATATATTTTTAAAGTTTCCAATTTGTCAGATTTCGATCAAATTTATTTGAGTTATTCGTAATATTTGTCAAAAATAGGATGCCATCAACATTTTTCTTAAATGCTAATTGAAATGAAATGGATAGTAAAGTACTGTATTTATCTATTAGTGTAATATACAGTTTGCTTCTTTTGTAATCAACTAAGAAAGATATTTCTTAGTTGATTATTGACATAATTGCACAAAAATCTAAGAACACATTGAGTGGCACCAGAACCTTCAAATGATGTATGATGATATCATATGATCCTATTTAAAATTATCTTAAAAATGGCATCCGACAATTTTTTTATATTACAGATTTGTATTGCATTAGTTCAATTATCAAAAAATATATAAATTAAGGTTTTATGGTTCAAAAAAATATTTGTGGAGAGAGAAGATGTCATTAAACAATAAGTTTGATTGTAAATTTATTTTAAAATGCATAATGTTCTTTCGTTAGATGAAAAATGGAAACCATCGTAAATGAATTCGCATAATTTTAGCGGTAACTGGCTGTTAAATTACAGGTCACTATAAACGGCAGTAATAGCCATGCAAATAAATCGGTGAGACGTGACGCTATCCTTTACGCAACATTTCTTAGTGAAGAATGCCTTCCTCCGGGGTATCGGATGCAAAACAGTCGCACTGGTGGATATTGGAATAATACTCTGTCGATATTGTCAAGAACAAAGAACGGATACTGCGAGATTACGTAGGAAATGAGAAAAGTACGGCTAAAGGGTGTTTCATAATTCCATTGTAAGGTTTTGAAACAGAATTTTAAAAAGTACAAAAATTCCACAGATTAGATATACATAGAGATGTAACAAAATTTAATTTTGCATATCTACAGTCACGCCTATTTAAAAGGATGCTAAATATCTTATTTCCTATCATCGTTTTTTCATCCTCAATTTTTTATTATACCGAAAAAGACAAAACTAGTTTAATATATGTATTTATTATTATCTATTATTATTTATATACAATAAGCAACAGTCAGAAGAAATGAAGATCTGTAGAGGAGTTAGACAGGTATGCGTTTTATCGCCACTTTTGTTTGACTTATATACTAAAGAAATTTTCAAAAATAATAATAATAATATCAAAGTGGGAGTTACCGTTAACGGAAAATTAATTAACAGCTTACGATATGCAGACGACACTGTGATTATTGCAACGAACATAGAAGACCCAAAACATCTAATCCAAAGCTTAAGTATGAATAATGCTGAGATGAGAATTACTATAAACGCCGAAAGAACGAAATATATGTAATTACAAAAAGATCACAAAATATACACCACATATAGAAAATAAATGGTAACGTCATAGAACAAATAGAAAAATATCAGTACATGCGACCTTTGATCAATGAAACCAATGATCATATTGCAGAAATAAACAGGCGAATAGAGATTGACAGATCAGCATTTATATGAATAAAACCCCTCTTAACGTGCAGAAATCTTAATTTGGAAATCAAACTACGTACCATCCGGCGTTATATATTTTCAATATTATCTATTATCTATCTATACCTATTCTCAGATCTACCAAAGATACACAAAAATTTTTATCATAATCGGTATAGCAGTTTCGGAAAAGTTATAATACACTGTGACAGTGAGTTTTTATATATTAGATATTCAGGTGCATCTGTTTAATAACTAAGTAGTCCGCTCCTTGTCCGGGCGGACATAAATCGAAAACAAAATTTTAAATCATAAAAATCGATCCAGTCGTACTTAAGTTATAAATGTATTAGTAAGAAGTACTAACACGATTTGCGAAAACATAATCAATTTAATAAAAACAAAAAGTCCCTCCCCGGCGAGAAATCAAACTGCGGTCAGTAACCACGCCTGTCGATACAAAAATTCAAAAAAATAATACAACATAATTTGACATATGGCGAATGGATTTAGTGTCCGCAGTAATTTAAACACAAATAAACAACAACAATAATTTGACATAAGTCAAATAATCAGATAATACAAAGTTTATTTTGAATCATCCACATATGCACATATTTGCATTGATCTTGTATTAATACAGCCGTTTATACCCAGTTTTCTAACAACAGCTTCTAAAGTTAGATTAAAAAGTGTTGTTGATAAGGCATCGCTTTGTCGAACTCCATTTTCAATATCAAAGGCCTGCGTCATATCCCCATCTATTCTTACCATAGCTTTGGAATCCTCCAGAGTCATTCGTATAAGTTTAACCAACTTATTGGGCATCCCTAACATAGATAATTGCTTTAACATCTTTTGTCGATCTACTCCATCAAGCACCTGTTTGAAATCGATATACAAGTTGTAAATAGATACGCTATATTCAACACATTTTTCATGTATACCTCTTTACATAATATGTATTTGGTCTATAGTTGACCTCTTTGGTCTGAAGCCACACTGGTATTCACCAATCATCTCCTCCAAAAACGATTCCAGGCGGCTGTATATAATTCCTGATAATATCTTGTAGACGACATTTAAAACTGTTATGCCCCTATAATTTTTGCAGAGTTGTTTGTCTCCCCCTTTGTATATAGGAATTATGATTCATACTTTACAATCTTCTGGAATGACTTCCAGTGTCCATATGCGGTCGATTAGTTTATGCATACGCCTACATAGCGCATGTCCACCATTCTTTAACAGTTCTGCAGTTATTCCATCTGTGCCAGGTGCTTTATTATTTTTTAGATGTTTTATTACGTTTATCGTTTCTTCGAATGTTGGTTGCTGAACTAGTTGTTCTGCTGTGTGGTGAATTATTTCTTCATCTTCGTTTTGTTCTTTTTCTGGGTTTAACAGATCTTGAAAATGATCCGTCCATCTTTTCATTATTTCCTTTTTCTCGCTGATAATTGCCCCATTTTTGTCCTTGCAAACTGTTGATCTTGTCATGTATCCTTGAGTTTATTGCTTGATTTTCTTTTATTATAATTAGTAATTTGTTGTATTTTTCTATTCAACATTTTTCTCTTTTTCCTTCTACATATTTTCTTTGTATATTTTCAGCCCATAGTCCTTCATATGCCCTTCTATTCAATCGGGAATCCCTTTGTAGACATTTCTGTCGAGCTATATTTTTAATATTAATTACTTGTTGGCAATCTTGGTCAAACCATTCCTCGTTTCTTTTGCTTGAGGTTTCACCTAATGTTTCCTTTGCCATATTTGTAATTTTCGTTTGGATGACATTCCATTCTTCTTCAACGTTGTTTTGTTCTCCTTTTATACTTTTACAATACACGAGCCGAAAATTCACTATAATTTACTGTAACAAATTCTTCATTAAAAGTGAATTTGTTAGAACGTTGATATTAAACCTTTAATTTGTATTTTTTTTGTAAAGTAAGTTATATACTTTTATCGCATTCTACAAATCGATTCTGATTATAGAACCTTAATATGATTATACTTGTTCCAATATTGCAAAATTAATTTTTTACTACTTTTATTGTTTTTGGCTATCGATAAATCTTGGATTAAAACCAAAGTTTTACCGCAACGAGAACGAATTATTGCTTAGGGTTTCCTCAAGTTATTGGAAATTCTCTCGTTGTGCAAGTCCCTCGTATAAAGCGCGCGTAACCAAACATCAACAGCAACAACACCGGCAAATTTCATTCGCTCAATCGAAGTAGGCCATGGGTTGAAAGACTCGTACCAAGGACACTGAGGTCCGCGATCAGCGATCACAAATTCAACGATTCTCACTTCACTTGTTTCTCTTGCCTTACTATCACGCTGATAACGTCATTAAAGGTGGAGGTACTCTGCGTAGATAACGATTACTTACGGACTTACAGCGTAACTTATATAAGGGACCGAGCAATGATAACAGACTAATAAATTTAATGAAAAATACTGAGCGCATTGCTAAATGGAATATTTAGTGTATGTTGTAAAATATACAAGATGGAAAAAGTGTATATTTCAATATCAAATACTTAAATTTTCTTACTTTACTTTATTAAATCTTGTTCGTTTAATTTTGGTATGTACGAACCTATATGTTAGTTGTACAGCCGTTATTGGTTCTAAAATAACTTTTATTTTAAAATACTTTGTATACATTTGTATAAGATCATGCCAAATTGAATGCAATTCTGAAGATCTATTCAGTTTTTACGGTACTATACAAATTGATATATATCGCCAATGATATTTGTAGTAAAAAAATGTTAAATGAAAAATATTAAAATAAACCAAAACAACGGCGTGTCGAAGGACCCTTTGTAATGCTTAAACTTAACGAAAGCTGTTGTCCAATATCTAATGATTTGGTTAAAAAGGCCCCATTTAAGCATAATTTTGAACCATTAAGGTATATAAAATGTAATGTACCAATATTTTTAGGTAGGGTGTGGCTTTGGCAAAACCCTTTACAAAACCAGACTGGTTTTTGTGATCACAAATCTACAATCAGTATGTCTATGGTCTCTGGTATAATTCGGACCGATCCATGGGTGTGCTATTTTAATTCAAACTTTAGTGATCTACTGTATGGAAATTAAAATGATGTTCAATATGAGAAATGAAATAGCTTTAAAAAGCGCATTAAAATATAAGCAACATTATATTTATTATGTATTATTTGTATAGGTACTTCCTGCTAGATTTTTTTAGGCTGTAGTGACTCATGCGTCCTTTGAATGATTTTATGTGATTTAAAATTAACTGCATAGTTTTTTCAGACATTTTATTGGGTCTTGAGCTATGTTTACCTCTATTGTCCTTGGCGGTTGTGCCATGTTTTAGGCTTTTTGTATAGTTTGTAATCTTCTCGTGGATATGCCATGAAGAGTAACAAAAGCTTTTTGACAAGGCTGAACGTCTTTTGCAGGTTCGGTTAGGTTAGGTTAGTTAGTGCAGAATTCTCTGAGACCCAATCCCTCTAAAACCCAAGTCTGCGCTTTCCACCTTCGCACAAAGGAAGCCAAGCGAAAACTCCAAATTGTGTTGAATGGTAATGGATTAGAACACACAAATCAACCTATATATCTTGGAGTGACTCTGGACCGGTCCCTCACCTACAGACAACATTGCATAAAAACAAGAGGGAAAGTAACAACTAGGAATAGCATACTCAGAAAGCTAACGGGAAGTAAATGGGGCGCACGTCCTGGCTTTTTAAGAACAACGGCACAGGCACTGTGTTTCTCAACTGCTGAATATGCGTGCCCGTTTGGAGCAGATCTGCCCACACCAAACAAGTTGATACTGCGCTAAATGAGAGATGCAGGATAGTAACGGGGTGCATGAAACCAACGCCACTTTCAAATCTATATAGAGCAGCGGGTTTTGCAGAACCCTCAACACGCAGAGGCGCTGCAGAACACATAGAGAAAATTAAACAGATCGCGGACGATCGGCATGCCCTATACAAAGCTCGAACACCACGAAAGCGACTAAAATCTAGGAAAAGCTTCCTTGGAACAGTGCAGGATGAACCGCCTGATTATTTTCCACTTCCCCAGGTTCAATGGACCGGCCAGACCCTAGACTTTAAAACGTGGAAAACCTTGAATAGGATAAGAACGGGGGTTGCTACAGTAAAATCAAACATGGCAAAATGGGGAAAAATAGACCAAGATGATGTGAACTGTGACTGTGGAGAAACACAGAATATGGAACATCTTCTTACATGCAGAAACTGTCCTCATCGATGTAACCTTGAAGATTTGTGGCTCGCCAACAAAGATGGAATCGACGTAGCCCGATACTGGGCCGAAATTTTATGAATGACATGTCCGGACAGGATAAAGTAAAGTAAATTTTGCAGGTGATGTATGCCCCTCATCATTAGTTACCGCAAGGCGAATTCTGTAATAAAAAGAGCCATCTCTTACGTTGCAATTCTCTTCATCTTTTCTTGGACTTCTTTTAGTTACAGGAAGTATGGATATTAGACCACATAAATATAAACTTTGCTCGTCCCAATTCAGCATAGAATTAAAATTACGAATAATTGTATTTCTTTGTTCCACCGTTATATTTTCAAAACACCGATAACGGTTGCAACGGCAGTCCTCGCCTGTTTCGTGAGTTTGCAGTTTTAGCGCTTTAGCTACATCACGTATTCGCCCAAAACTTTTTCGTTTTCTTGTAGTTTTTGACTGTAAAGCCTCTTCAATCTCACTGTCCTCACTTTCCATATTAATAAGCAATAGTTCAAACTTACTAAACGTTACAAAACAACTGTGATTATGATAATAATGATACTAAAATAAACAAATTGTATGAATGCTGAACATTGACTGTGATTTTCCGTTGTAAATTGTCCCTACGGACAGGCGGATTGAGCACCTAAATCTGACTTATAGCATTGTTGCCTAGTTTAAACTTGACTTGCAGCGCTCTTCCATTGTACAGCATTATTTTATTCGTTTGTAACGTTACTTACAGAGTTTTCCCCCTGTAGTCTTCAAATGCCACAAATGCCATGGTATGCGACTTTAAAAAATTCGGAATATAGCAAAACACAAAGAAGAATTGAAGTAATTTAATATAAGAATATTATTGGTAGTCTGATACGTTTGGGATTTTATTCGTGACAAATATCAACTAACGAATTCCACCATTACTACTCTACAGGATTTCATAATTAAAACGTATTCGAACATATTAGCAATAAACCTATCTATGTCTACAATTAAATCGGTTTATTTATTAATCAATATTAAGTACTTGTCAAATCAAGTGGTACCATTCGTCGATTTATTTACGTACCCACCTGCATCGAACGTAAATTTGAAAAGTTAAAAAAGTGAAAGTTGATATTAATTCAGCCGCTACATTAACGTTCCTACTAAATAAATAATAACATGTATGAGTTATATAAGCCAAATAAACACAGCATTACCTAATGCCATTAATTAAAAAATGCATATAATTTTATAGCTGATTGTTCCTGGTGATTACTGCTCTTACAATGTAACGGTTATAAAAAAAATTTAAAAATATAATGAGAGTACTCTTAAATATCTTGTGTAGCCAATACAACGTAACGTAACAAATAAGTATATATTAACTAGTATTTTTACTCTTGGAAATGTAGTTATTAGATCCAATTACAAAATAAGGATGAAGATAACAGCCATTGTGTAATCTGGTTTAATTATTTTTGTTATATTATCTTTATTATTTTACGTTAAAATAATACTTTTTTAACTACAATAATGTATTAAAAAAATCGGCTCAACTTAAATTATCCACAAGCAGTACGTAATGGTACTCTTAGATAGATGGCGCTACTTGAATTGGTTTCGGTGTTGACATTTGCATGACATGACGTCTATCAAAATTTTAAGTTTTAAAAACAATTTGTTTGGTATTTACCGTTTTTACAGCCGTCAAAAGGAAGCAAATTTTGTGTTTTCGGAATTTTGGAAAAAGTCGAGTATCGTTCGGTGATTAAGTTCCCCCAAAAAAAGGAAAAACGAATGTGCAAATCAACGCCGACCTGGACGAAGTTTATGGTGAGCACAGAATAATAAACAATCAGAAGGGACACTCTCAGATGCCGCCTTTGAAGTTTTTCAGCACGCGCGCCATGTTTGAGGAGGACACAGACATATGATTTGTGTGGTTATGTAATTGTTTATATTTATGTTTAATTATATTATATTTATGTTATTATATTTAACAATGTTAATATAATTGTATAGTATGTCTATGATTGCCGTAAGTCAAATAAACCTGGTTAATTTTTCCATGCACACCACATAATTTCTTTAAAATCCTCCTAAAACATGGCGGAACGTCTGCGCGGAGGAGATGCGCGTACTTAATTTTCCGTGGAGAGTGGGTATTCTGTATGTTTATTATTCTGTGATGGTGAGGTTGCACCTTCGTCAACAACAGTAAAATTTTGGAAAGCTCAATTTGTTCGTGTTCGTACGAGTGTTTTTGATGATGAGCGTCCCGGGAGGCCAAATGAAGTCACCACGCCGGAAATGATCAACAAAATCCATGCCATGATTATGGCAGATCGTCGAATTAAGCTCCGCGAGTTAATAGAGGTCCTAAACATTTCCTACGAATGCGTACACAACATATTTCACCATCATTTCACTTCACCACGTTTGCTGACAATCGATCAAATGCATCAACGTGTGATCACTTCGGAGACCCTTTTGGCGATGATACTGCGCGATCTGAAGGATTTTTTTTTCGCCAATTTATCATCGTTGATGAAACCTGGGTGCATTATTACACACCGAAAACCAAAGAACAGTCGAAACAGTAGCGCAAACGCGGTGAAAGGCCCCCGAAGAAGGCAAAAAGTGCACATTTGGCCGGCAAAGTAATGGTGACTGTTTTCTAGGATGGGAAGGGCATCATCCACATCGACTACTTGGAAAACGCCCCGGTTTGGAACGCAAAAAGTGCTCTTTCACCAAGACAATGCACCGGATCATGTGATCGGCGTCGTTATGGGAAAATTACACGAATTGGGCTATGAATTGGTTGAAGACCTTGCCGCCAGCGATTTTTTCCTGTTTCCAAACCTAAAAAAATGGCTCGGAAGATGCCGTTTCGCAACAAATGATGGTCGTCAATGAACCTATTCGGCCTATTTTGAAGAGCTCGAGCAAAAGTACTATTCGGATGGGATAAAAAAATTGGAACATCCTCTTACTAAGTGTATCGAGCTAAAAGGGGACTATGTTGAGAAATAAATCGATTTAATTCCAAAAAACTTATTTTTTTTATCAAAGGCTAGTTTTATACCAATCCACCCTCGTATGTATGTATTAAAAAAATCATAGATTTCACGTAAAAATCTTATACAGCATATTTGTAAGTCCTGAAAGGTATATGACGTGTAGTAGCTTATGGCAAATCCGTGAACGTACAGCCAATTTTGCCTTTTTTAAAACAATCATAAAAGGTGAAAAATGATTTTTTTGCCCATAAAATAAAAATGGTTCAAATAAAAGTTGCAGATCTTAAACATTCTCTTTTTTAGTAAATTTTACATTATTTTTATTCTTACATCAGCATAGCCCATCAATGGCTAAACGAATCATCAATAAAGAAAGAAAAAACTGTTTTTCTTGGTAAATTAGTAATACAACCGACCTTAAACCTAAAGCAGTACTTACTCTTTACCAAAGAAGTTGATTGACTTGTCTTACCTGTAACAGAAAAAAATAATTAGAATTACAGTTTCGCCTCCGTTTTAAGAATACAGATTGCGCATTAAAGAATTACGTTAAAAATCATTGAAACTGAACTCTCGTGAACCTAAAATGTTGACCACAGCGACAGAGGTAAGGTAAGAAACTTTCAAAAACCAATGACTAGCGCGAAATCCTTCAAATAGTTGATCGGTTCTAATAAAAAATATTAGGCAAATAGTACAGGAAAATAATAAACATATACACTGGGAAAACATTTATATGTTGTTTAAAATTTAATTTTCGTTAACTAATAGTACTAACCGATAATAATAAACGAAAAATTATAATAATAACGGTTACTTTTTTTGTGCCTTACTATATTGAAAAAACAATAGCTGAACCTGTCTGCTTGTTAATTTTTATTTGGCGATAAAGTTATAAATTCTTTTTTATTCTAGTGCTGCTACCATTGATGAGTTTTTATTAATATTCTATTAACCTTTAAATTGCATCTGATTTTTCTAAATCGTATTTTAAGAACGATTTTTAAAGTATAAATCCAAACATCGCATAGTGGAAGATATTAGAAAATGGAAAAGGGAACTTACTGCTATCTACTTGAGAAATATTTCCTGTAAAAGTCAAGCAAAAAGCTTCTGAGGCCACGAAAAACTACTTTTAGAGTTTCAAAAACTGAATTGGGAGTAATCATAGATGTTTTCATTTAGCCCTTAGTCTCTCTACGGTACTTTTAAGTACCACCAAATTCTGGTACCCTTATATCCCAAGTCCCAAGTATTGAAGTAGATCTAATACTTACCACATAAATTAGCACTCACAACCGTAGTAATCAGCTGATGTTCATACTTCAAATGTCATTCAAACTTTTTCATTTAAGTACAAAATAAGAATTGTAGGTGTCCTAACGGATCGTTGGAAACAAACAACCCTTTTAGCTTATTGTTAAAAGTTATGACCAATAAAATAAGCAGACTTAAAAGTACCGATGCGTTGGTAAGTAACTATCAAAAAAATATAAACGTGGTAGGAGACTAAGGGTTAGAAAGATTAAGATGGCTCAGCCTTAATCTTTCAGATTAGGAGCTCAGATATCTTTGTAAATTGGACAAAGTAGACAGAGTAACATGTAAGGATTGTCTAAATTTGCAAGGTAATTGTTTTCCAACGCCAAAAATACCTGGAATAGTTTTTTTTTTCGGTTAATAACATTATGAAGCTAATATAAATAAATACTTCGGCATAAAACGCTGGAAATTATTTGTCTATCTGCAACATTTAGTGCTTGGTTAAATAACTTTGATGCTATTTTGTTTTAGCCATATGTCCAGTGTTATTGGTTTCACGTACTCATGGAGTATAATTCGTATTTTTGTTTGATAGTATAATTACAGATGAGTTTAGTATATATATAGTTCTTATAAAGATATTTACGAACATGTTATTATCCATTCTTCCACGTTATCCAAAGCTTCTTTAAGAAAAAGGTATCCTGGCCATCTTTTTCACGTTTTTCCTTCTTCGAGTATATTTGTTTTGACTCTGGTATTGTAATTGAGTATTTTGGTGCTCCTTTAAGGGCTACCGAAGACTACCAAGACGAAAAATGTATCATACTCATAGACAGATGCTACAAAATAAATACTGTAAAGGACGCTAAGAGTCACGGTCGTTACATCTGTATCAGAGGCATGGATCCTAATAAAATCTGATGAATCTTCCCTAACTAACTTTGAAAGAAATGGATGGAACATGAAGGTGCAGAATTTACATGTTCGATTTTCAACTACAGAACATATATAAGTACAAGTTCGGTCGAAAAAATATTAGTACAATCAAATACAAATTCGTCTACAACAGAAAGAACATGTAGTTCGGGTACAAAAATAGGTAAACGGGGTAGCGCAAGATGCTGCGAAGATCGCTACAGGATAACATAAGCAAAAAACACAACAGTATTGCGTAGGAAACTTAAGGGTGTCGAAGTCCTCTATACGAACCACTGATGATGATAATGAAACATGGTGTCTCGATTCGTCTTTTTAGTCAGTTATTTTGGCGTTTATAGCTTTTATAGTTAGTTTTGTAGTGTAGTAATAAATTGCAAATTAAATTCTTTATCTGATGTTTAGATATTTAGATCAGAAGCCGATATTAGAAGAAAAAGAAGATCTGAATTTTGAAAAGAGTTGTTAAGATGAAGAAAATAGCGAATAAACAATATGTTTCTCAATTTGTGGTTTATTCCCAAGAAGACAAAGTCTTTATAAAATTGACAGAAGTTACATTGGCCGGAACAATGCGTTTGCATTTTTTAATTTTAAGTTAGTAAGTGGTCATGCATTTATTAATTCATTATTCTAGTGATAAAACATATATCGTCTAAAATTTTTGTTAAGTAATCATTTTATTGAGGAGACTAAAGTAGCATTACTTCTATGTAATTCTTTTGTAATTGATCTGTACTTTGGGCCTGATTTAAAATTTTTGTTCATGTTTTCTCTGTTTTCTCGAAATACGTTCTTTTGGAAACTCTAGTTTATACTGTTCTGAAGCTATTTTCTTGTGGCATTTTAAATTAATTGCTATTTTACTGGGAATAAGCCACAATTAAAGATAAAAATACGTTTATTGACGTTTCAATTTAAACTTCGGAAATCGTTTTCAAAATACAAACTGTTTGTATTTTGAGAACGATTTCCGAAGTGGAAATTGAAACGTCAATAAACGTATTTTTATCTTTAATTGTGGCTTATTCCCAGTTAAATAGCAATTAATCTAGTTTATACCTTATGAACTTATTTATGCCGTCATCGATCAATACTTTCCATTAAAGTACTGAATAGTACAATAACTCACTGTTTCCTTTATCATAGAATTACCACAGTGTAATTCTATTGGACCATCTATTGTCAGTTCTTCTCGTTAAACGTCCCATGTTTTCTATCTGATCCATTCCATTCTTTTTTGATCTCTCTTTGATATTACTTTTGAAAATTGACAATCTATTTTAATTAAGTTGATGTTACTTACGATTTTGAGAATAATTCCGTAAAAGCTGGTCAAAGTTGTAAACATTTTTGTGAAAAATTGTATAAGTTTTTTTCACAAAAAGAAAAAACATGTAATGTAAATTTACAAAGACTGGTACAAAGACAATGCACAATTTTAACTTTTATGTATAGAAAAGTCCTCTCTCGAGAGTTTTACATCTTTGTATTTTATTCTTAACATGTACCACATGTCATGTAAAGTGGACAACGTGGTTAATTTGCAGGTTTGAAAACACTAACATCTAAAATCTTCTTCTCTCTTAGATGGTCAAAGTAGAAGGGAGATTTTAGTAGCCCTTGCCTTCATTGGGTGTCTGTACCTGTATTTGAAAGGTAGGAGATATTTTAAAAAATTGAAATTGTTAAAGTGATTGAAGATCACTGTAACAAGAGTTAAATAAATAGATCTTGGTTGATTCCAAGACCTAGTTTAGTATTTTGTAAAGGTTGAAGAGTAATAAAGTAATGTCGTATTTAAAATTTTGATAAGAAATGTTAATTATTATAATCGAAAATGTGCTGTATGTTTACTTTAAGAGTCTATTGTTAAACTATGTGATAATATGGTGTTAAATTAATCTTATTCTAAAATGGAAACTATTGAATTATTGAATTTCATATGTTATTTGTCTACTGTTAGAAGAAAGTAGTAGTTTTCACTTAGGTGGTGGATGTCTGTTTTATTATGTATGTTATTCTCCCTTTGTGCTATACAAGCCATTTCTAGGAAACGACGTTTCTTGTAATTGGTTTCCCTTTCTAGAACCTCTACTGACTCACAAGTCCATCCGATGTCCTTCACTACATGAAGCGCTAATGAGCAACAGTCATGATGCAGTCTGCAGTCGCCGACTTTTCTGTGTGGCCTATCAGAGTACACTTAGCCTATCCTTTCAGCTGTTTTTACCCAAAGAGTCTTAAAGTTTAGTTTATTTTCCAACTTAATCAGCTGTGATTAACACAATATATATATATATATATATATATATATATATATATATATATATATATATATATATTATTTTTGAATAACGTTACCGTCTGTTAATGTTCTTGCCATATTGTTAACCTGTGCACAGACAGTATCCAAAAATAAAGATTCAAATTAGATACAGAGATTATCGTATCTCATTGCAACAGGAATAACAATCAGCATTGATTATGTAAAACTAAAAATATGCAGAAAATACCGTAGTACGACTGGCCTATAACGGTTTATAAGAAAAAACAGTGAATTATTAAAATGCTTGTCGCGATGATTGCGGCAAGCGAGTGTTTTCTGGTAAACTAGCAAATAAGTAAATAATAAATAACAATTGGTCTCGTGATTTGACCCATTTTTTTATATTTCGACCTAGAAGTGCCACTGTCTTGCAATTCGATTAAATGCTACTGAGATAAATTGTCGAATATATTAGTAAGTCTTTAATTAATTTAATTATACGTGCCTTTGGTAGCTGCTGTCTCGGCTTTAGCGAGTAAATAGATTTTTATTGACGAGTGACTTATACGAGAAAAATCCTTCGCTATAATTTCTGCTATATTTTAACATACACTTTTTATTAATTCTCTATCATCCAACAACAACTACCATTATTGTTGCCTACAACTAAACCGTTGTCACCTTGACATATCTGTCTCCGGAGAACAAAAACAATTTTTACCGAAATCTATGCAAAAGAAAACATGGAAGAGATTTTAATTGATATTCAAAATAAAATAAATTATACAAGTAATTAAAAACCAAATGATGAGCACCGGAGGATATCATCGAAGCGATTTACAAAGGTATCTAGGTATCATCACCGTCATCATCATCATCATCATTGGTACTAGAGCCCTATTAAATAAAAGGAAATAGCTAAAACCAAAGTTCCAAAGATTTAGTTACTTTAATAAAAACACAGAACCTACAACCTACCTACAACAGACAGGTCATCGTACATCCAGAACAAATGAAAATTACCCACCCAGACAAACCCTGATATGGGGGGATGGTGTGGAGAAAGACGCAAGGAAGATCGCCGCAGCAAACTGATAACAGTTAGCGATGTACATATATATATATATATATATATATATATATATATATATATATATATATATATATATATATTTGAGAAGGTTAAGGCTTAATTAGGGCTGTAATACACTTCCCGTCATATAAAACTGGTATACTTTTTTTCCCAATGTAAACCTGTGTTGTAAACAAGTCGAATTATCAACTTTAACAAAAGAGATGTCATTCTAACTGTCAAGTTCTAACTAGATATCCAGTGCTCCTCTATTTCACTTATGTGGCTGTTTCACTCTTCTTTAGGTCCAGTTGTTTACATTTCCTAGATACACCTTTGTTTAATATCTCTGTCCTATAACACTTTTCCTGTAACATCTATGACTATCTTAATTTCAACCGTTTCTATTAATCTTCTTGTTTTCTTAGTACCTACTGAGTGTTGTTTCAACAGTACAGGTCATTGCTACATATAATAAACTATACCATATATCTTTACTTTGAACCCTATTAAGGTTTAGGTTTAAGTGATTAATAAGTCTTCCTAACGTACGCCTTACATCAAAAGGAATCATAATTGCGCAACTGCTAGGTTCTAGAAAACTAAGCAGACCAAAGCTCAGGTGTATGTTCTTTTTCTTTTTCTTCTAATTCTTTTTATATATGTAGACATGACTCTGTCTGTTTTTCAATGGGCCTCCAGTAACTTGTCGTTCTATGGTTTCGTGATTTTCCTGATGATCGTCTTCCTATTGGGGAAACCGTCTTTTGCCGTCTTTACTACCTACTCTTTTTGTTGTCGTTTGGCTTGTATGATCATTTCATTCTTCTCTTACCTATTACTATTTCTTACCCAGTCCTTGATGTTCACTTGATCTTTTACTTCTTTTTCAAGCTTTCCGTATCTAGATAATGTGATACCTATATATCCAAACTCCATTATTTGTTCCACTATCTGGCATTTCAGTTCCAATTTACATCTTGGTAAATTTGCAGCTATAACCATGCACTTTGTCTTCTTTGGGGAAATTAACATATTAAATTTTCTGGCGGTTATATTAAATTGGTGCAGCATACGTTGTAAATCACCTTTATATTGAGAGAATATTATTGCGGCGTCTACATAGTAGATTATTTTAAGTTGTTTTTCTCCCATTTGGTATCATTCTGTATTTCTTTTTTTTTATTATTTCATCCATAATCAGATTGAACAATAGAGGAATCATGGAATCTTCCTGTCTAATCTCATTGCCGGTTTCAAGAGGGTCAGTTAGTTCTTCTACTTTTACTTTTATTTTGTTGTTTTGGTAGATATTTTCGATCGTTTTGATTATTCCTAAAGGTATTGTCCTTTAAAAATGTCCTTTAATTTGACCCGGTCAAATGCCTGCTTAATACTAATGGTAGAATACTTGTTTAGTTAGATGTGATCCGCCGTAATTTAGGAATTTCTGCTGTTTAATTTCCTTAATGCTTCCTTTGCCTCTTCCTTCTCAATATTTATTTCTTCGTTTGACGTCACCTCTGGTGTTGGTGATTCAGTATCGTCACCTTTATACGATGGAACGTATTCTACACATGTTTCCTACTGAATATATTTCGTTTTTATTAGTTCGTTCATCTCTTTTTTTTTGTCTTCTGATCATTCTTTGTATTTCTTTGTTTGTTCCGTAAAAGTCGTCTTGATGAGCTCTGCCAGTGTTGCCTTTTTATTTGTCTAACTAAAGTATTCGTTTCGTTAGCAGGTATATGTTGAAATATGAAAATTTAAACCATAGTGGTATCCAAAGAAAGAAATTACAAGCAAAACAAAATATGTGATTTGATAGATAAGAGACAAAGAGGACATTAAGGTGCCAGACTTGATCCAGTTGTAATTGTCACATATTAGGGGGTCTCTTGAACTTTGTTGTTGAGAGCGAGAGGGATGGAGGACGAGAGGCGGAAGGACGAGGGGCAGGAGGATGAGAAGGCCAGAGGACGAACGGGTGTGAGAGAGACAGAGAGAGAGAAAGAGAGAAAAAGAGAGAGAGAGGGAGAGAATAGGACACAAAGTAATAAATCACTGTTCCTCAGGTTTAAAGTTTATTATATTAATTTTTAATGACTTACATACACTATACCTGCAGAACAAAGTAATAAACGCACTATTTCAAGATAGAAGGTGTCAATATTTCTTTCATACAAAATGGTCATTACTTCTACAAAATGACCTATAAATACTATAAAAAAGAATAATAAAGTAGCTATTATCCTCATTTAGTATACAAATCGCAATACAAAAATATTAAAATTAAGTGAAAAACTATTAATTATCATTTGAAATTATTCACAACAAATCAAAAGGCTTGTGGTATTTTCAAGTCAATTTGCTATTCTTAATAGATGTGGCTCATACTAATCTAATGGAAATACTCAATATATTTTTAATTTAAAATTTCCATCCCTTCTCTACTCCGTAATTTTCTAATTATCGGGTTAATAATTTCTATTACCCACCCGGGAATATTTTGTCCTCCCCCTCCCATATTATTCTAGTTTGTATTATCATCCAGAAAACATTCTAAATTACCGACATAGTAAATAAAAATCTTTTGGGATTAATTTAACATAAACGTGCTACTAAATGTGCTTTAAATATAAACGAAAAATAATGGTGTTAACTTGCAGCACTTCAAGATATCGCTAATTCCAACAGATTGCGTTTCAGAAAAATTGCCTACAACCGCTTGGAAAAAGCAGTTATACCAGAGTGAATTTAGGTAAAGAGAAATAATTAAGGGTAAAGTTTAAAATTGTAATTGTACACAAACATTGATTTAAAAAATAAATTATTGAGAAAACAGCAAAGAAACGGAATATTTGTATGAACTATTTTGTTTATTTTGTAAGGGTTTTGCATACCTAATTAGAATTTAAAACTGTTTCATCTAGATTATAAATATATTCGATTGACTCTTTTGTAGCAGCCAGGAAATCTGAAGGGTTGTCGTTATAGGATCTAATCGGGCATTCCTCTACCATGTGTTTTACTGTTTGCCTTTCGGCACCGCAGTCGCAATTTGGTGATTGTATTTTTCCCCATCTAAAAAGTGAGTCGGAACATCTGCCACAGTTCGTCCTTATTCTATTGAGTGTGGTCCAAATTCGTCTCGGTTGGTTGAAGCCCTCAGGAGGTAATACATGGCATGTTCCAGTTAGCTGGTGCAGCGTTATTCTCCCATTTTTCTCTCCACCGTTCAGTTACATTAAAGTTTTGATCTACTAGCCTTTTTGCTGTTTTTAGAGACGGGTGTCTTGAACGGAGCCTATTTATGTCTCTGGCGGAAGTTCCGACATGAGAGCGGAGCTCAGGATCAGTATTGATTTTTGTAAATTCTCTGACAAGGGCATGTTCCCGGCGGATGGGTGGTGGAGCTATATGACTCAAAGCTGGTAACCAGTAAGTAACCTTGATTGTGCTCGATATAGTTCGCATGGCTTGGTTGAGTTGGACATCAACACGGTGAGTATGTGGACTGTTTAGCCATACTGGTGCACAGTATTCTGCTACGGGGTATACCAGTCCTAATGCTGTCGATCTAAGTGTGGGTGCTGAGGAGCCCCATGTAGTGCCGCAGAGCTTTTGCAGGATGTTGTTACGAGTTCGGAGTTTTGCAGCAGTCTTAGTAAGATGCTCTTTAAAGTTCAGCGTTCTGTCAAGTGTTACACCTAAGTATTTTGGGTGTTTATTATATTTAAGGAGTCTATCCCCAAAATTGATTTGAGGTTGATAGTTGGCCATCTTGTTGTACAAATGGAAGCAGGACACTTCTGTCTTAGTTGGATTGGGTTGCAATCTCCATTTGCGGAAATAATTCCCTAGGGCATTTAAATCGTTTAAATGCCCTAGGGAATTATTTGCGCAAATGGAGATTGCAACCCAATCCAACTAAGACAGAAGTGTCCTGCTTCCATTTGTACAACAAGATTTTCTCTCAATAGAAAATAAATAAAACAACTGGAAATCAGGATCAAGTGAGAAATAATAGACAAATTTAAATTAATACAAAAAAAGTGAAGAAAGGAATATACACATACGTTTAATTTAAAAGACATAATGAAATAAAAATTTCACGAACAATAATTGAGCAACCCTGTATGCTATTGTGAGTAAACTGCGCGCACATTTTTGGACGGTTAATTTGGTAAATTTCACTGGTTTTATACGAATCAGAGGTCGTTAGAAAGTAATCTAAGACTTCCTTCTGTATACTGTAATATATTACTTGCTAATATGTTTGATCTCACTTTTGGGAATTATAAAAGTTGCCAAACAACTATTTAGTTTGTTCAATAGTTTCACTTTGATGTATACTCGGAGAAATTATTTAATAAGTTATATGTTTATATAAAACGAAAATATCCAAAATATTATTTGATAAACGGTTTCTCATTTGGCAATAAAAATGAATAAGTTTAATGTGATTCTAAATTTATTAATATTTAATTGCGTGTGTGCAAACCTTGCGTGTGTGCTTTTCTTTACTGTGGATTTGATCCGTTAGCTAAATGGCAAATTTGGCGTATATTAGGCAGATATTAGAATAAGCGAAGGGAACACAACATACCAAGCTACTCGTTTCGTAGATGTTACAAAGGCTTTCGGTTAAGTAAAATAAGATCCCCTCCTGCGTATAATGGAAAATATGGGAGTACATAAGCAACTACCTATCAACCTAATAAGAAATCTGTATGGCAAAAACTAAAACTTTTTAACGCCGTAAAATCTAAAGAAATTATTAACGTCGTAAAGAAGAGAAAATTGGCTTACTTCGGCCACATAACTTCATAAGTTCATAACTTCATAACAGAGCTTCATAACTGGACATCTCCTGGACCACACGGAGTTCAAAACTTCTGGCTTAAGAAGTTTTGTGAAGTTTATGTTATTACTCATGGAACAATTTATTTAATACTGAAGGATCAAAGTAATAACCAAGATCCAGCCAAGTACCGCCCAATTACTTGTGTTCCAACTCTGTATAAATTCGTTACATCCTGTGTATCTACCAATACTGCGCTCTAAAGACTATTGTAGAACTTCAACAGAAAGGATGTGCTAATGATTTCATGGGCTGTAAATAACAACTTATTATCGACTCAGTCATTTTTAACCAGGCCAAAAAAAGGAACCTCTTTAGTGCCTTATTGACTACAAGAAAGCCTTTGACGCAGTGGCGCATAAATGGCTTCTAGATATATTAAGAATGTAAAGTATAATGACGTTCTTATGACATATAAAATTAGATTGAAAAACTAAAATTCATCTCCAAATACCTGGTGAAAACAATATTGAAACGGAAAATATCGCAATAACCGCGGCCTATTCCAATGAGACTCGCTGAACCCATTGTGGTTCTGCCTAGCAATGAACACACTATCCTAGCTATTGAACTCCACTGACTCAGGTTTTAGTATTAAAAACAATAATACTGTAGTGGCAAAGCTTAATTATCTGTTGTATATGGATGATTTGAATTTAATGGTTTT
This sequence comes from Diabrotica balteata, assembly GCA_918026665.1. NCBI lineage: Eukaryota > Metazoa > Arthropoda > Insecta > Coleoptera > Chrysomelidae > Diabrotica > Diabrotica balteata. Next base: position 45,128,967 of record OU898277.1, read on the forward strand.
CACTCGAAACCGCTTAGATCAGATACTAAAAACCGTAGAAACTATTCTCAAAAGAGTTCATTAGTATGCACTTTGAACTATCCAAGTGCCGTGTACTAAATATAGGTCAGCCCGGAGGATTCGATATGCAAAATAGCCAAAAACATCGAGAATATGTGTGATATATAAATATCTAGGAGAAAAGCAAGCGCAGAAGATTAAAAATATGTATAATGCACTAGATATCCAAGCATTTTCCGCGCTTAGCCGCGCCATGCCATTGGGCATTATTAAGTGGACTAAAATTGATATAGAAACTTTTCAGCTAAAAGTACGAACACACCTCACAAAGGCACAAAAACACCATCCTCGAAGTGCAGTGGAAAGACGATATTACCGCGGTATTTAGGAGGACGAGGACTTATGGATATAAATGAGCAATTAGAAAAACAGATTACTAATTTAAGACTTTATTTTCTGGTGCAGGCGGAGACATCTACTCTACATCGCGCGATTTGTTCAGTAGATAGTACAAAACCGATTAAACTGAGGGAACCAGAAATGCCATAAACCATCTCACTAAGAACGAAAAAAGGCACACCTGTAGAGGTAAACCTCTGCAGGAGATTCATTACCTTGCCATTACTTGCCATTCAGGATCAGATTATACCAACAAAAAGTTACCTCAAATATATCGCCAAAGACCCTCAGGTCCAAAACGACAAATCCCGATGTGGATGTCAAACCCAAGAAATCATCCAACATCTTTTCTGCCAGGAATTTGCTGCAACTGAATATAAGGAACGGCATGACTCAGTAGGGAAGATCCTCTATCAAGAGATGTCATTCCAAACAGTAATAGACCAGATCTCGTACTAGTTAATAAACTAACGAGACAAACAACACTAATCCATGTGGCGATACGTAGAATATACGTGCTAAATACAACATAAAGGTGGCGAAGTACAGAGATCTGGAAATTCAAATACGAAGATAATAGAGAATGAAAAGTACTGAGATATCTATTAATTTTTCTATTACTGGAGTCATTCCGAAGAACCTCTTAGAAAACATAAAAAAAGTGGGGCCTGAATGAACATATCTATAAGACCATGCAGAAAGCTGTACTACTTTCGACGTCCACAGATGTGTACGAAAATTTTTGTGGGATACTGCAGCATACCAAGTAACCTAGGGCTCGATAGCACGGAAAAAAGTCCCACCAGAGCTCAATTATTTTGATACCGTTGGTATTTGTGATGAGTGAATTTTCCCCTTAGAGGGAGAGTGAGCCGTATGGCTAAATCTGGGATTATAATAAGTGAACACCTGTATAAGTCATCTAGATCTTGATAACACGGAAAAGTCCCACCAGAGCTTCATCCTTTTAATACCGTAAGGCGTAAGTTAATCCTTTTGATACCGTAGGTATCAGGGATTAGTGAATTTTCTCCTTAGAGGGAGTGTGAGCCGTATGGCTAAATCTGATATAATAGTACTAATAAATAAAATTTTATGCACTCAAGAAATTATAAATTTCTATTCAAAATATAAATGATACACTGTCGCTACCTGTGTGTGTACAAATCATTAAAAAAGTAAAGTCTCTTTACGTAATATTTATAAAGCCGTACGATGTAAAAATAAAATAGTTGAATTCTGAAATACATCAAAACTGGAATCCGAGTGACTGGTTATTTTTTCGCTATTAAGTTATCTCGTTGACCTATATACTGCAGGTTCAATAAACTGAAGATGATAAGAGTTACCAAAGAAAAATATACAAACAATGAGCGTATTTGCTTCTATTACACGAAATTATCATATTTACCGACATTATCACAAAAAACAATTGAAAGTGTTTGCTCGTCTATTACGAAAAAGGTGACAGACAAAGGGTTTATCTAACGCTTGTTGTATTGGTAGTAATGTTAGAGGAGATTTTTTTTCGTTTAGGAATTGCCCATTACCTAATCGGATCGTTAAAAAGTCATAATAGCATCGTTTGTTGCATTAATAGTCAATCGAAGAACATTTTTTAGTAGGTAAAAGTGGTTTCCTAAAAAAAGAGTTTATCGATTACCTAAATATTTTTTAATAATGTTAAAATACAAGTTTTTTATCAGATAAAATACTATATGCCAGTAGGTTTGAATTTCAATGGCGTACTGACTTCTTAGTAAAAAATACCAGTTGATTTAGACAGATGTCACTAAGAAGGTCATATCGATAGTTTGATTTTATAATATACATAGGGTTTTCTGTATATGTATAACATTAGTCGTTTGTTTTAACTAAGGGCCAATTGTTCGAACGCTAATCAAAACTTGATTGTAATCAAATATTTAATTACAATCAAATACGTCATAGCAGCTGTTAAAATATTAAAAATTGCTTATTATTATTATTGATTTGTAAATAAAAACGTGACATTAACACAAGAAAGAGTTTAATTATTATGGTTTATTTTAAATTAAAACGCAAACTATTAATATTGAATAAATTAAATCAGTCAACATAACCTCAACATGTGACGTATTTGATTTTAATTAAATATTTGATTACAATCAAGTTTTGATTAGCGTTCGAACAATTGGCCCTAAGGTTTTTAATAGTCACCTGGTTGATTTAATCTCAAATGGAATATTTTGGAGGCTTACTCAAAAAATCTTTCCGTCTTCTTAACTATCCTTCTAACAAAAACTTTTTCCTTATATAAAATATTATTTAGACCATTTCTTATATCTTTTTTGGCCAATGTCTGTAGCCTTCAGAATATCGAAGGACACGACAACGAATTAAGCATGGAATAACTTGTTTTATTCTCTAGAATGGTAAAATTTATATATCTATTTGTACTGAAGTTCTGCGATATCGACCGTGTATTTTTATAAATTCTAAACATTTTGACATCAAATTTGATACACCATGATTGATTACCTAAAGATCAAGACACTACTTCATCTCTATCCGGGGTTATCTCTAACTTCGGTGACTTTTGATCCCATGAATTACCTTACATTTGCTCACTACTTATTATTTCTATCTTGAACTTCTCGCATTCAATTCGTGGTCCTTAAAATTCGTGCCCTTTAAATCATCCGTCTATTTAGTCAATGGGAATCCTCTGCTTCGATATACCTCTTGTCTTGGTCGGCAATCCAAATCTTTCTAGTCGCTGTATTATTCATCAGTCGTCCAGCAACATGTCCGGCCCAACTCCATTTAACCATGGCTATCCTTTCAACTGCTTTCGTAACTATTGTTCATATTCTTATTTCTAGGTTTGGTACTTTATCTCTGGTGGTAATGCCCAACATTGATCTTTCGATCGTGTGTTCTGTAACTCTTATTTTATTTATTGTTCTTTTCGTCAGAGTTAATGTTTCTACACCATTTGTAAGAATGAGTAGGTAGAATACATTGGTTAAAAACCTTTCTTTTCAAATAGACTGGAATATTGGACCTAAATATGTAGAAGTATCTGCCAAAACTAGCGTTTTATAAGACCTATTCTTCTTTGTATTTCATTTATCTGATTCGGCGCTGTAACCTTCAAGTTGAATTCTGTCGCTTACTACAAGGTTGGTCATACACTTGGTTTTAAAGTGTTAATTTAAAGACGAATTGTTTTTAACTCTTTATAGTGTTTAGTAGTATTTTTCATTTTTTTATCGTTGCTATTTCTTTTTGCATTTTAGCTTTATTAACGCTATCAGAGATTAATACGATGGTATCGGCAAATCTTAGGTGGTCCAGATTATCTCCATTTATATTAATTCTCATAAAATCCTCTCTTTCTATCCGGAACTTTTTGGTGTCTTCATGAACTCTGATACAATCTGTAACCGTTTCGTAGATACTCTTATTCAATGTAATCTAGCGGTAGGCACTGAAGTCTGCTGATGCTCGAAAGAATTTATGATCATCTGTGGTATTAAATGCGTTTTCGTAGACTACAAATATAAGAAGGGTTTGTTGTATTCTGTACACGTTTCTATTAGCGTTTTAATAACTTGTATATTATCATTTGTTCCATATCTGGAGCGAAACCCAGTCTATTCGCAAGATTGGTAACCATCTAGTTTGTTTACAAGCAGTTTTGTTAATTTTTTCATGAATAGTTTGTAAGTATGGGAGAGCAAACTCATAAATCTGTAGTTCTTTAGATCTGCAATGCAACATTTGTGTATTATGGTTATTACATTATGATATTTGAAAGGGATTATCCCTTTTGTTAAACAAGCATTAAACTTTTTTTTTCAAAACATTTATCCGTGTTACCGCTCCTATTTTGATTTGTTTAAGGACTGTTAGATGAATCTTCTTCAGGTGATTTATTGACTTTGATTTATTATGATTTATTAAAAAATATCTTTGTTGCTAATGACAAAGAGAAATTTATGTATTAAGCTACAAGGACACCTTTGCTTCAAGAGTTTTCACATGTACATGAGGACAGCTGATAACGACAGGATTTCAAAAAAGACCTAGCGGAATCTTATTAATGCCATCGTCTTTTTCTACTTATTTCTGTTGTATGGATTGACTAATAACTATGACCATCAAAACTGACAGGAGTAAAATAATGACATGTAAAATGAAATACCTTTACAAGTAGCAAGTAAAACTTCTTCTTTAGATGCCATCTCCTCCTAGAGTTCACGATCGTTATTCTCACACCTTAAAACTTCTTCATTCCATACACGTTAGATCTATGGTATTTTTATCATGCGTCGATATATCTTCATCTTTAAACTCTTTAAAATTTGTACCTAGCTGACTCTTAACATCCAAGCGTCCATACCAGGCAGTAAGGTACTATAATATACATTTACCATAAGGTACCGTAGGCTGATATCAAGACAAAATAGTTGCATGAAGGTGTTTTAGCCTGTTCTATTTTACATTTCATTTCTTGTTCTTGGTCTAAGGTATAATGTCTTCAACGGCGTTTATTTTCACGTATTTTGCCTTGAATAATAAGATGGAGGACTCCATATCGTTGTGGATGTCTATGTCACATGACATGGGCAAAATACTCAAATTTTCGTATTTAGGTATTATTTATATACAGATATTCATCATGGCTTCGTGACCTACTTGAGTGGTATAGAGAAAGAAGGAGTAAACAGAAAGAAAAACATGGCTTTTTAACCTTTGTTAGTGGTATAATCAGTCTTTGTCGTCCCTCTTCAGAGCTACGGTCAATAAAATTATGGTAGTCAATATGATAACCAACGTTCGGTAATGGACATGGTACAGAGAGAGGAAGAAGAATATATTTAATTAGTTTGTTGTTTTTTAATAATATATTAACAATTTGTCAATGCATCTTTTAAATTAGGTCTTTATTTTCTTTGCATTTAAATTGCAGACCTTTTTTTTGGCTTAGACTTATCGTCTATACAGCCAGCCACAAAAGGAATAAGACAGTATCCATCATTATAATTTACCTAAATGCCCTATCAAAATAAAATATTACATCGACATTAGGAGAACAGGGACACACTCTTCTCGCCGCTTATGGACATATCAAGGCATTGATTTATATAAGACACAATTTCAGACCTTATTGTTCACCCTCTCGTGCTAATTTGTTTAATAGAGTTTGTAGATCTTGGTTATTCTTAACAGCAGGCACTGTATCTTCGGCGCACTGCATGTTGTTAATAATTCTTCCATTGACTTTTATACCACTAAAAAAATAATTCTAGAAATAAAGTTTTCATTATGAATTTTTTTTTTATTTTTTCAGTTTTCCTATTCACATAATTGGTGTAATTAAACAGGAATATGGGAAGATACTATTTAAACTTAGATCAAAACTACTTGTTTTCAAAGATAAATGAGCTTTTTCTTTTATAATATTTGTTAAACATGCTTTTATGGAATTTATTCGATCCTATCCCCAACATTTATTTTCGACTTTTAGAAATTAAAAACTACTAATAATTGCACAAAATCCTTAATGTTAATATTTTTCGTAAAATTTCCTATTACGCGTGCACCACTGGACAATTAGAAGATTTATGTATTTGGCAATAGACGAACATTACAATAGATTTACTGCCTCTGAGCCGTAGCAATAACATGCTGCCAATCGCATCCTTTTGTTGTCTTTTCCAAGAGTCAACCGTTATAAAACCAAACTTTACTACGCGATTCGTCACGGACTACCGAAATATCTGATGCGGTGAATAGCCCCAAAGTCAACTTGATAAAAATGCAATAAAAGTAGGTTAATTTTATGGCATCCATCCACAATGCAAATCAGGGAAAACATATGGTGGCAGGTAAATAACTCGAACGTCCTCTACTTCCTTGGTTTTAAATTGATAGTTTAAAAAGCGATATTGATGTTATAGTAACACGATATATACGCATGACAGAGTAATAAGCATAATAATAAGAATTTGATTTAACGTTAACTCAGGAAGTGTTATATGTTCAATGCACAAATGGTACTGAAAATAAATCTTACAACAACAAGCAATTATCTAGGATTAAATTGGCGTTTAAAATTATTCGCTGCTTAAATATATTTTTGTGATAAAGGTTTTGGATTGTTTTTCCTATCCTTAAAAGTATTTTTTTTTTTTCATTAGTGGCGATAGCTTTTGGTTCGGATATTTTCTCCACATCTATTAGGACATTCGCATTCATTGACCTATTACTTAATTATATTTTTAATTGTTGTTTGTTATTGATCTTTCTTTTTCTTTTATAAAAGTTGTCTGTTCTATACGGTCATACCGCAACCAATTGAAGTATTTTAAATTTTTGATCAATATGCAACATTTTGGCAAGTCCACTATATATTAATTTTCTGCAAACAACCGACAGACCTTTGAATTGCTCTTATATCAAGGCGTAATCGAAACTTCATATAGCAACAATAAGTTTTGCCGAAGCTCCCTTACTGTGCTGAACATTCTCGTGTATGACTCTGATTGGGGTCATGGAGTCTTCTTCTGAGCCATCTTGTTTTGTGCCTGTAATCCTCCCAGACTGCGCCATCTCTCTAGAGCATTACACTTTTCACGAGCATCCCATGGGCACGAAGTGTTACATCTCTGGATTGGGACGCGCAGTAATCGTGGCTCAAATCTAATCGAATGATAAGTTAGTTGTGGTGGGGTTGTTTGTAGATTTACCGATTGAGCATGGTGCAGATTTGTATATGTGTTTGTGTATTTTGTATTTATGTATATGTACATATAACCATATAACGAAATAATAAATCACTAAACAAAAGCAATAATGCAAGAAAGGATCAAAAGAAAAAGAAAAATGCAAAGTAATACAAGCAAAGAACACCTAGAAATTGAAGAAGTGAGCAAAATAATACAAAAATCTGTTAGGACGGACAACCAAAAGCATAAAAGTGAACAAATCCAACAAATTATTGAAGATAAAACAAGCCTCAATGCTCTAAGGAGGAAATTTACAAATGACAAACAAGAAATAACGAAATTAAAGAATAAAAATGGAACTATGATCCTCAACAGTGAAGAATTACTAAGAGTAGTTGAACAGTTCTATACAAAATTATACAGAAGTCAATAAATTCATGACGAGCAACGAATAGAAAAATAGGAAAATTCAGGAAAAATAGTATTCAACCAAGGATCAGAAGATATACCTAACAGACGAAATAAGCAGCACTGAAGAAATTGAAAAAAAAAGCTCCGGGAGAAGACAATATTGTTATAAAAGCCGCAAAGATTGAAGGAGAAAGACTTTTATAGAATATAAATGAACTATTCAACTTATGTCTGCAAGAAAGCGAAACGCCTACAATATGACACCATTTTATTACACAAAAAGATCAATCCAGCAAGACTTCGAAAATTACCGACCCATTAAACCTGTTAAACCTCCTCTACAAGTTATTCACAAGAATAATAACAAATAGGCTAGAAACAAAAATTAAACTTTTATCAACTTGGGCAACAGGAGGGTTTTAGGAAAACTTTGGCACTAACGACTATCTCCACTGCATAAAAGAGATTCTAGAAGAATCCATCGAATACACCGACCATTGATCCTGGCTTTCGTAGACTTTCACAATAATATTTCACAATAATAAGCTTTCGATATGATAAACATTTAGAGCGTAATGAAAGCGTTGGAGGAAAGTCGTATATATTCACGGTACTCCGAACTGATCGGAAATATTTACAATAATCCAACCACAACCGAGAGATTTCAGAAAGATACTAAATATATAAACATTAAAATAGGAATAAGACAAGGAGACACGTTATCCCCCAAACTATTTACGGCAGTCCTGAAACATGCTTTCCAAAAAGTTGGAGTGAGACGCCAAAGGAATCAATGTCGAAGGAGAAATGCCCTCCCATTTGCGATTTGCATAGTTCTGATAACAGATATCTTAACGAAGATTGAAAAACTGAGTTAGATGCCGTCTGGGAGAAAGATGGTTTGAACATAAATTTTGGAAAGAAAAAATCTATAGCAAATCTGGTACTGAACGAAAACCCAAAACTCGACTGCAACGAACGAGGATTATTTTATAAATATAAATACTTAGGTCTATCTATCTATCTAATTAGCCTTCTTCGGTCCATCTTTGGACATAGGCCTCCCCAATCCTTTTCCATTCTTCTCTGTCTGTCGCTACAGTCATCCATCTAGAGCCCACGTGCTTCTTGATATCATCTGCCCATCTCATTTGGGGCCTTCCTCTGCTTCGTTTATATTCCCACGGTCTCCAACTTATAAGAATTTTGTTCCATCGGTCTTCTTTTTGTCTTATATTGTGTCCGGCAAATCTCCATTTCAATTTTGCAACTTCTTGTCTAACATCCCTCACTTTTGTTTTCTCTCTTATCCACTCATTTCTCTTCTTATCCATTAGTCTTATGTGCAACATTTGTCTTTCCATTGCTCTTTGGGTTTTTATGATTTTGTCCATGTTTGCTTTTGTAAATGTCCACGTTTGGGAACCATAAGTAAGAACAGGGAGTACGCATTGATTATATACTTTGGTCTTAAGATGCTGTGGATTTCTTTTGTTTTTAAGAATGTAGCTTAGTTTGCCAAATGCTGCCCATGCCAGTCTAACTCGTCTCTTGATCTCTGCTGTTTGGTTCTCTTTGTTAAGTTTTATAGTTTGACCAAGATATATATAATCCTTAACTTGTTCTATTTCATCTTGTCCGATTCTCATTGTGATGTCTTCATCTGTATTTGTTATAGTTTTGGTCTTGCTGTAATTCATATTAAGGCCTATCTTTCCAGCTTCTACGTCCAGTTCTTTCATCATTTTAAATAATTCTTTTTTATATCGGTTATCAATACGATGTCATCTTGTCATGACGATGTCATGACTTAGGTCATGAAATCCAAATTGCCGGGAACAAAAAACATAACTGAAAAGAAAAATGACTTTAGCATTGACTACATATTATACATCACCAAGAGAAGCATGCCAAATTATTAGAAAAAAAAAGACCTTCGACTAATGCGTACCTCCAGACATGACTTAAAGTGCCAAAACATTTTCCTTAATACAGACTACAGCAACCAAACGGTGTATTAGAAGGACAGTTGTCACAGATGTCATACAGCGCATAGCATAGCCATGTAACCAGAATAAATAACAAGCAGTGGACCAGAAAAATTGCAGTGTGGAGATCACGAGTGGGATGGCGAAGCAGAGGTAGACCATCTACACGAATGGCTGGAAGAAGCACAAGACCCACAAAATTGTAAGAGACTGGGGAAACAACAAATTTACTGTTAATGACATGGTTGTTGCCCCTGTGCCATGTTCTCATTTGGTCCTTTGTTGTTTATTTAGTTATATCTTATTCACTCCTGTCGCATTATCCTATCCATAGGACGTTCCATGTTAGCCAATAAGACGAGTCGCTAAGTTCTTTACTTTGGGGTCAAGTTTTTTTAGGTCTTCGCTTCGTTAGTTTTTGATGAACGATTCTTGTGTTATATCATTTTTATTTATTACATTTAGACCAGTAACTGAAGGAATAACAAAAATTAATCATAATAGCGGTTTCATTGCTTAATATTATCTATGACTTAGAACACTAATAAGGTGGTAATCTTGGAACTAACGATTTGTTGTAAAAACCACGCTTTCACATTTTCTCAATTATTTTGGAAACTATTCATTTAAGAGAAAAATATGTTGTGCAAAAAATCAGGAAAATTAAATATCCTAAAAGAAAGGAACCGATATGAACAACATTGATGTAGTCGATTCCCTTAGTTGAAGGCACGAACAGTTGCCAGTTGACTCATATAAGCATTTGGGCTATGAGATCAAAATAAGTAGAGACAATCCAATATGTTAATTGAGAGAATAATAGGGATTTATCTACGTGAAAGAATACCTAATGCGCTATACGCAACAGATCAGGTGTAGCAGAATTATTGAAAGAATATAAAGACTAAAATGGAACTGCACAGGTCATATAACAAGAACAATTGATAATCGGAAAGAAATTCGGAATGGAGACCCCGAATACAAGCTATTAGAAACAGAGGTCGATCCCCGATGAGATGGACCGATGACAGAAAAAGAGTGACTACAAATTGGATCCAGATGGCGCAAAATCGGACGAAGTGGAAAAGCAGTTGATGTTGGAGGCTACATGATGATGATGGTGAGTCGATTCAGTCAACTTGAAAATATTTTGACAGAGTCATTATCAGAAACATACAATATAAAAATCTCTATCACACACTGTTAATATCTAAAACAAACTTACTGTCGAAGACTTGAGCATGCGAGACGGCTATGTTTAGCAATTGATGTTGGAGGCTAAGTGATGATGATGATGAGTAAATTTAGTCAACTTGAAATATTTTGACAGTCATTGTCGGAAGCATACAATGCAAAAATCCCTAGCCCTCACTATTAATATCTAAAACAACCTTACTGTCATAGACTTCTTTTATTGAAAAAAGAAGAATACTTTATTAACTTTGTTTAAACACTTTTTATTTGTAAATACTAATCTATAAACGACTCTAAAATTTTAAATATAGACGTTTAAACATTTGAAATTAGAGTTGCTTTTAGAGAAATTTGCAAATTGGGTAATAGCTCAACACACACGAAATTACATATTTATAAAGAATAACCGTAAAAGTTAGCTAAATGATATAATTGTGAATTCCTGCAGACTGCGCCATAATTGCGAAATTTCGTTGAATGTAGTGAGCGAAAATTATGGGGAGGAACAGTTGTCGAATAATTAATTCAACATAGAAGGTTTTTCATTAGCCTCAGAATAGTACAAAATATTTACAAATTTCTTTTAAACGCTGTTTATATTTCCCAAGTGTTACAAATTCATATTTTAAAAGCTCGTTATTTCTAATCTTGGTAATTTGTTGAAATTGAGACAATAATAAGTGACATAGGTATCAAAATCTAAGCTTCAAATTATCAAGTTATAGAATCATTAAGAATATAAAAAAAATAATAGATTTGGCCCAATCAGATTTTAGATCAGATCGAAGTACAGCAGATACTCTAGCAGTCTTCCAAATATCAATCCTTAACGCCTTCCAGTGCAAATAAGACGTAATAGCTGTTTCGTTTGATTTCGAAAAAGTATTCGATATTCTGTAAATGCCTCTTATTATAGCTAAACTCAAGTACAGCATATCTGGAAATATATCTTTTATTATTAATAAACTTCTAACAAATAGAACCTTTACTGTAAGAGAAAATGGCAAAATCTCTAGGGCTTTCAAACAAACTAATGGCGTTCTCCAAGAGTCAGTATTGAGTCACTTTTTATACTTGTTTTAAACGATACACTTAAAAAATTGAGCTTCCATTCAAGTTGGCACTCTACTCACCATCAATCATCAATTAGCCTATATTTGTTCACTGCTGAACGTAGGTCTCTCGTAAAATTTTCCACTCATTTCTATCTTGAGCTTCTTGCATCCAGTTTGTGGTGATGATTGCAATGTCTGCACTCTACGCAGATGATTTATTATTTTTCTGCCGAGGCAAAGACACTGTTGCCACTTGCAAACTGCTTCAGAATGCTACTGACCTATTGCTTGAATGAACTTCAGTAAGTAGATTTTACTTTTCTGTTAAAAAGACAAAAATCCTTTATAAATCCTAAAATTACCATAAATGGTACTTGTCTACCTACAAAAGAGTATACGGATTTTATGACTCACATTCGATAGTAAACTTAATTTGAAATACCATTTAAAAGATCTCAAAACTAGTGCATGACAAATCTTACCATATTAAAAACTGTCCAATCATCATTGGGGTACAGACGAAAACTCCTTGCTTTAGATTTATAGATGTCTTATTCGTTCTAAAGTAGACTACTACATTTTCATTTTTATGTCAACCAGCCCATCAGATTTAAACCTTCTTAATTCTGTACACAACACTGCACTTCGAATCTGGCTTGGAGCCATCAGGTCAGGTCAGAGAGTTTATACAGAGAAGCTAATGAATTTCCCCCTGATAACGTCACCGGCAACTTCTTTTAAGTAGGTATGGACCTTTTACCCCATCCTTCTCCTATTAAACTTAAATCTATGCCACAGTATCTCTCACCATCGATCTTTCAGCCATAACTTCAATATTAATGTCTACCTAATAGTAATACCTAAACCTCACTGGAATAAATTGATAGCAGATCGTCAACTAATTATGAACTCTGAACGTGAAAATAAATCTCTTCTGTCTTAGGAAGCAATTCTCACATGGCTTCGAATGAACGCAAATAGCGACGTCTTCTAATATGAAGACTTCAAACATACAACTACATACAGATTTACAGTCGTATTTTAAAAATGTCATCCAAACGTCTTGGCAAGATCACTGAAATAAAATCCCTTCCAAGCTTTGTGATAGTCATCCCACGGTTAAAAAGCTTGAGTTTCTTTCCATGAGACGAAAAAACAAAATCTTAATTCGGCGAGTTAGAATCGGCCATACAAGACTAATTCATAAACATCTAATGACTTCTCAAGATCCACCTACATGTACACACTGTGGTAACACTATCTATTAAACATATTCTCGTAGACTGTCTCTATTACAACAACAATAGAAAAAAAAATCTTTTGAGTCGAAACCAACAAAATATTCTCAGCTAGCCAGATCAATTCCAAAACCTTATTAATTTCCTCATTGAAACCAGGTTTTACCAGAAAAATTTAGAAGAAGAAACGTAGTTTAGAATTTGTTAATTAATAATTGTACCAAAATTAATGTATTTAATTTATTTTTTTATTGATTTTAATGTTACTGTATATTCTTGTACAATTGTACCCGTGTCAGTGACCTACGCAGTCTAGACATGTAAAGCTAAATAAAAAAAAATATATATAAAAAGTAATTAGTAAAAAATTTGTCTTAGCACAAAATAATAGAAATAATACCTTTTATTGATCCTGTCGATGTATGCGGTTGCTGGGTTTGAACTTGTTGTACTTCCAGCTTGGTCGTAACATTATTCCACATTTCAAACATTGTCACAAGTTTTAATAAACACTGATAACTGAAAAATTGTTCCGTTTATGTTATCATCGTTCATATTGGCACCAAATACCAATCACTATAGTAAATTTCACTTAAACTAAATATTTTCAGACTTCTGTAGTTCGAAACACTTGTTAGCAAAATTGCCGGCACTTAAGGTATTCGCTTTTATTAGATTTGAAAGTATTGCACCTGTTTTCAACCCAATCCAATATGGTTGAACGTTGTTCCATCCTTATTTTTCGTTTTTTTCGTACAGTAGACTTGCCACATCCTCATAATCAAATATCACAGACTCATGTTTCTTCCATTCTAATTTAATTTTGCGGAAAATCTAAGGAGAGAAAATCTAACGGTAAAATTTCAATATATAAGGAAATGTTGTAATTCAGTATCTATACGTAAAGATAAAATGATAAATAATTTTATGTAAGCAATGTGTTCTATAGTTTTATTCAATAACACAATTTAAAACACAAATATATAGAAACACGGATTTTAGAACCTTTGAAACTTTAAAAAATAATAAAACCAGTTACCTAGTTGGACACAAGTAAGAATGATATTCTTAAAAGCATAATTAAAAAATAACCAAGGTACAAAGACAAATGACATAACATAAATCGTAGGAATGATATAGTTTATAATAGTGCATCTTCAAATTGAATTATAAAATACACTTCTACTCTTCTTCATTTTATGCAGACATGTCGTCCCATCCTTTACGTGGTCTTCCTATTTGGGAACCGTCCCTTGCCGTCTTTACTACTCTATTTAGTATAATTCTGTTTTCTCTTTGAAGTGTTTTCATCTCTGATGTTTCTAACATCCTTTTTGTCCTCTCTGTGTCAGATCGTGTTTCTGCCGCGTATGTCATTATTGGTCTGATGACTGTTTTGTAAATTCTACCTTTCATATCTTTCCCGATATTTTTATTTCTCCATGTTGTTTCATTCAGGCAGACTGCAGCTCTGTTAGCTCTATTCACTTGATCTTCCTCTTCTGTTCCTGAGTTTTTCGTAGCAAGATAATGCGATGCCTAGATAAAGAAACTTCATGACTTGTTCTTTTATCTGACCTTCCACCTTCAATTTACATCTAAGTAACTTTCTGGCGATTATATCAAATTGATGCAGCACACGTTGTAAATCATCTTCACTCCGAGAGAGTAATATTCCGTCGTCTGCATAGCAGATTATTTTAAGCTGTTTTTCTTCTTTTTGGTATCTCTTTTTACTTCTTACTCTTTTTATTACTTCATCCATAATCAGGTTGAACAATAGGGGACTCAGGGAATCTCCCAGTCTTATTCCATTTCCAGCTTTATAGGGTCTGTAAGCCTTCTTCTAGTATTTACTTTTATTGTGTTGCTTTGGTAGATATTTTCGATCGTTTTGATTATTCCTAGAGGTATCTCTCTTGCGTACAATAAATGTATAACGTCGTTTAATTTGACCCTATCAAATGCCTTCTTAAGGTCTACGAAACATAGATGTGCAGGTTTATTGTATTCTAATGATTTCTCTTGCACTTGAATCATTATAAATATAACGTCGGTGCATGATCTTCCTGACCTAAAACCTTGTTATTCTTCTGCTAGTGTTATAATTTCATTCAATTTCGTAAAATAGTTTCGAATAGTTCTCATTTCATTCAATTTATTTGTTATTACCTTATAAAATACACATATTAACCAATTATACCTATATAAAATGGCCGACATTTATTTACTTTTTAAATTATATATTGGAAACTATACTTAAATAGAGAGATTTAAAGAAGCTAGGAAGAAGATCCATCAAATATATAGATTCATGGTGTATTTTTACCACTCTACTAGTAGTTATTAATAACATCAGATATGCAGATGACACCGCCATAATGACACATAGTTTAGAAGACCTTCAAACTCTGTTGAACGCAGTAAACAATGAATGCAGTGAAAATGGCTTAACCATCACCGAAAGAAAACGAAATGGATGGTGATCGGAAAAGTTAAGTTAAAAAGGTTGACAGAATTGATTAACGATATCAAAATGGCAAAGATCCAATACTTCTATCATATAATGAGCAGATCTAAATAACGATTACTCTTTTAGAGAATATACAAGCTGGGAGCAAGAGTATGGTAAACAGAGTAAATGGACCAAATATCGGTATGTTATTCCCAGTACATATAAAATGCGGCCAACGTAAATGTGAATATTGCAGAGGAATAACCCGTTGGATACAACGTATAAGATACTCACTAATATAATCTACAAGCGGCTGCGCCCATAATTTAAGGAGATTTAAGTGAATAACTGAATAATCCTGGAAGCGATGGAATCCTAGCAGAAATGCTAAAGGAAGGCGGAGAGGAATCCATCACATATTTAAAAATAATATTTAATAAATGTCTATTCTAAGGTAACGTATCTGAACAATGGAATACTGCTAAAACAATATTAATACACAAACCTGACACCACAGACCTGAAAAATTATCGACCAATTTCACTTCTTTCACAACTTTACAAAACCTTTACAAAGATTATAACAAACAGGTTAACAATTAAATTTGACGGATATCAACCAGTAGAACAAGCCGGATTTAGAAAAGGGTAGAGCACCTGTGACCATCTATATACTTTAAAAATGCTAATAGAAAAGACTAACGAATACAATCTCCCATTATGTCTGGCTTTTATAGATTATGAAAAAGCTTTTGATAGCGTAGAACTGTGGGCAATAGAAGAAGCATTAGTCAACAACCGGATCGACTCCAGGTACAGAATATTAATACATAATATTTACGAACAAGCTGAAACATAGTGACGTTGGGTAATGGAATCGAAACAAGACCAGTAAAAATCAACCGAGGTGTAAGACAAGGAGACACAATATCTCCAAAATTATTTACAGCTGCCCTAGAAGATATCTTTAAGTCAATAGACTGTGAAAATAAGGGAAACTCTATTAATGGAAGATACTTAAACCATATTAGATACGCAGATGATGTAGTACTAATAGCCGACACGACACGGAATGCACTGAATACGATGATTGAGGAGCTATACAGATAATCCCCAAAAAAGGACTGAAAATTAATTCAGCAAAACTAAACTAATGTCAAACAAAGATGATAAACCTATGATAAACATCGAAGGGACAGAGATAGAACACGTAGCAGAATATACATATCTGGGTCAAAATGTCAAGGTAAGCAAAGAAAATTAGACTACCGCAATAAGCAGATGTGCAAAAATGGGAAGGGCAGCATTCGAAAGACTCTCATACGTACTTAAAAATAAAAATATACTTCAAAGACTGAGAATCAAAGTGTTTAATTCGTGTGTCCTACCTGTACTTACATATGGAGCTCAAACCTGGATATTCACTAAAATAAACATGGAGAAGATCAAAAAAACTCAGAGAGCTATGAACGACAGATGCTGGATACCTCACTCAAAGACCATAAAACCAATAAAGACAGCAGGCAGCTAAACCGAAATGTAAATGGGCTGGACATAACGAACGTCTTATGGACGGCCGATGGAATAAAGAAATCGGGAATTGACGACCATATGAAGCCAAAAGACCAGGAAGGCCGCAAATGCAATGGAGCGACGATATTAAAAGAACTGCAGGGCTAATGTGGAAACGTCTTACAAACAACAGAGATGAATGGCGAGAATTAGGAAAGGCCTATATTCGGCAATCCAAATAGAGAAAAGGGCTTAAAAAAAAGTGAATAACTGCATAAGTGGATTCAGACATGATCGATTGATTCTTATTTGATATCGACATCTTTTACCAGTTTGTAGATTTTAATGCAGCGTATGATAGCTTTCTTCGACTAGTTACGTCTCGTCTTTTAAATATTTGAAAAAATTTATTCAAAAGTTACTCTAATAAGAACAATACTTAATAATGTTTCAAACCACAACAATAGTCCGTAGTATTTTTGTATTTACTAATATAAAGAGTCTATTTGTATAACATGTATAATATTACTGAATTACAACATTTGAGAAAATATATGAGAAAAGATCAGAATATCTGATGCCTTTGTACGAAGTTGTTTTGGCACTGTGCGATTTAAATTTCATAGTTTTATACGTAGTTTATACATTTTGCTCAGTAGGTTTTTTTCAGGATTTATTTAATAAAGAACCATGATTCTATAGTGTTAGAAACTTCTAGAAAAAAATGTTAAAACAAATATCTGATAATAGTTAATTGTGTTAAACGTAGAATTTCTTCAAAAGTTTTTAGCTTATCGGTTTGCTCTACTTTTGGGAGGCTCGTATGAGGGGTTTCGTATTAGGTAGAATAATAGATACTGTTATAGTTTTCACTTAATTGAAAATTACTTCACTTTTAATGTCAAGGCAACAACAAAACGATTATTGTAACTGCAATTGGATCGTTAAATAAAATCTAAACTAAATGATTATTGTCTTGGTGGCGTAAAAATAATTCACTTCTGCAACCGCTAGGATTTAAGTAGCGATTAAAGTTTCTTAAAAATAAAAGGGGAATGAAGAAGTCATAGGACATTAGCGGGTATGTGCACGTTGTATATAATAAAATGTAATCAAATGGTCAAACAAGACAGCTACTGTACGTATGCTGTTTGTAGTTACCAAATCATTTTACATAGTTACACACATAATTTATAAAAGGACAATATTTTTGGAAGGATCTCCAAAATGGAAGTCAGAATAGATAGACAACTTACAGAACTATAGACATAGGCATCGGAATAAGACAACTCATTAAGCCCTATGCTCTTCAAGTTAATTAGGGATGAAATCATCTAAATTGCCAACAAAGGAAGAGAATATAGAATGGGAAATAAAGAAGTAAGAATAGTTTGTTACGCAGACGACGCAATACTGATAGCCCAAGATGAAGATAGTCTCCAAAAACTAGTCCACAGATTTAATATTAGAACAAAGTTCCAACCAGATACAAATCGACAGCATCGGCATAAACAAGTAATGAAAATAAAATACCTTGGCATTACACTGTTCAGCTATGGAGACCTGTACAAAGAAGTAACAAAGATCAAGTATAAAAAACAATTAGACTGAAAGGATGCCTTTCATATATAAGATCTGAGACAGCCACAACACAAAGGCTACTGAGAGGCCGAAGAAGAGTGAAGACATTAGAAAAAAAAAATGTAACGCACAGTGTCCAAACGAAGGAACACTAAACAAAAGAAAGAATGGAATAACCATATAAGCATAATGTGGGAAACCCGTGTGGCCAAAATACCAAGAGATAAATCACCAATCGGTAAAAGAAGTATCAAAGGACCACGCAAAAGATAGAGTGGCAACTTTGCATAGAGGTATTAATCCGCCAATGAACAAGTAGATATACTTATTAAAACGAAGAAGGTTTTGTGTATATTGGAAGAACTTCTCTCTTACCATTAACCTTGTGTTTAATTTCTATATTTATACAATAATGTTTTATGCGTTAAAGTGTCTTATAACCTATATTAAAAAGAATTTGAAAACCATGTGTTTAATTCCAAAGCGATTTTAAATCTATCGTTTTTATTTTTAATCTGTCTCAAATCCGTGTGGCCAGTCCGTGGGCACAGATAAGTTACGTGATTGATTTTGATGTTTTACATGACTATGTGCGGTATATACATACAGCAGACATATATTAGTGATGATGTTTTGTTAGTAAGTAGTCCGTCATCATAATAGTACTGGTAGAAAAATATCTTAAACTCTTCCAGAATGAATAAAAACAAAAAAAAAGTTTTTAATTTGTTGCAATATCAACAATTTTTGATGATGGTTGCAGTGAACAGTTATAAAATTATATTATTATATCAATGTTAAGTAAAGGGACATAAACGTTTGATGTATCAAAAACATAACTTGATATGAAAATATACGAGCAGTAGTAATTTACCAATTACTCAAAGTTTTGCTGATATCTGATTACCATGTCATAGTTGTCAATTTTGGGCATTTGAATATGCTTGGTAAGGACTGGCTTTCCGATTCATTTTATTCTTATCTTATCTTATAGTTTACAATTAACCATATATAATTACAACAGTATGGTTATCAGATTGAGGTTTGTCGAATGTTGTGAATGTGCATATACGGTCGCAACTGCTATATGGAGTAGAAGCTTGGACTCTCAGAGCCCAATCTGTAAAAAACTTCATTGAGCCCAAAAAGCTCAAACGAAGAACTGTTAAGACCAATTGGATATGAGAGGAAGCTTATGAATACAATTAAAATAAGAGAAACATCGTATCTGGGCTACGTGCTTCGGAACGATAAATACTCTCTTCTACGTCATCATGCAAGGAAGAGTAGAGTGAAGAAAAAGCTTGGGAAGAAACAAAAATTTTGGCTGAGGAAAACCAAAGATTTGACTAACCTCAGTGTTGAACAGATATTTTCCATTACAAAAGATAGCGACGTTTTAAAAGAATTGATCGAGAACATTCGATAGAAGACAGCACAATAAGAAGAAGAATTACAAATAGGTACATTTAATATATAAAATTTAGAGAAGTACACTCTGCAAGATTTCAAAAGAAATAAGATAACTGCTTCAGTAGCTGTAATGAAGTCGTGGGCTGTATTTTTTAAATCTCGATTTGACCCCATTATACTATATGGCATGGTCATTTCCTAGAATAGCTAGACGAAAGTTTAGAGTGGTCCCATACAGTTCAGGTACAGGGTAGTACGAAGTCAAGCGAAGGTGTTGTGATGTTTAGTAAAACCCGCTGCTAGAGATTCGCATAATTCCACTACTTAGCTAGCAATGTTTCAGAACCACCGTGGTGTCTTGGAGAAGTTTTTTGGCGGCATTTACTTCGGACTTTTTACCTTATTCTTCGAAAATAAAGCATGTTTTTATGAATCTGCAAGTTGGTTGTAGCTACCACGCATCACTGAGTATGCGTATCGCTGTAAGCATACTTTATGTATATGGGGACTGTTGAACCACAATGAAGCACTGTACTCTACTGTGGAGACGATAGTAATTAAGTACGAATTTCGAATCTTAGCGAAGTAACTTTGCTACTAAATTTTTCATGTTACTTATACCAATGCGTGCGCTCCAAGGCTATAACTAAATAATTTAGGGTTAGGGTATCCGAAAATTAAAGATCGGCGCTCTTAAAACTAGCACCTAGACACGCTTTGAGTAACTGACTGTTTAAATGGAAGCAACATCCTTCGTTTTTTAGGGTATTTGTAGTTAGTATCAACTTGTTAAAGTACTCGTTCAATAAACTTATTTTAGAGATGTTGATGCTTTGGGAAGCAATAAATAGGTCATCTGCATAAACTGATTACCTGCTTTTTATACTAATTACCTGGTAATTTTCTGGTTTGCTTGACTTAAGAATCGCAACAACATAGTCAACAATTGCTTCGTCTTTGTAAACTATAATGCCAAAGCTCATATTTCACCATGTGTTCTATCACACAGATATGCGATAAGGGAACTTGTGGAATATTTATTGACTTTTAAATAAGCTAGAAATTTTAGACCAGCATACTGTAATTGCCAGACAGTTATATCAGCCAAGACAAATAATACGACTACAAACTTTACTTTTGATTTTGCTCATGACAGAGAAATCCCCACATCCAGAATTTTGTAATAAAATTTATTATTTGAAATATATGAAATTCTGAAGAAATCTGAATTATATTTGTATAAATGCAATTGTAAACACGCTTTGAAAAGAAAAATATTATGTGAATATTTTTTTTAAAAAACAATTAAATGATTACATTACCGAGGGCCGAAAGTCCTTGAAAACTGCTATAATGTTTATTTTAGTAAGTTACAGGGGTGAAAAAGAAAAGAAAATTAAGTGTAAATTTTAATTTTAAATATCTCATCCAAAAGAAACTTTTTGTTTATTTTAAGGGACTTTTGGCCCTCGGCAGTGATGTAATCTTTTATTCTGCGTTTAAATTTTTTAAAAATATTTATTAGTTTTCTCAGGATTCTAAAAAAATGAATGCATTTAAAAAGCATTGGCCCGAAATTTTGCGCCTACGATTTAAATGCGAAACATCTTACCAAATTGAAAAGTGCAAATTTAGAAAACCGTAGGTTTGACTGTTGTATCTATAAAATAAACTCGTCAACCCTATAAACTCTTTACCAAGTCAAAATTAAATTTTCTATATATAAATAGTAAATAAGTTAAACGATCCTTGTACCTATAAAATTCAAGGAGATCAAACCCTGACTTACGCAAACCTCGTTCGTTTGTCGTAGGTCAGTTCTAATTCATACAATTTATTAGCAAAAGTGCTTCCAATCTAAATGTAAACATCAGCTCGCTTTACTGCAAAGTTATCTCAAATTTTAACTTTGCGTATTTACGAGAATATAACAAACACGTCGTGAAATGTAATACACGTTTTCTACGGAACAATAAACATCGATAATGATTCAGTACATTACGTTCACGCCTTTTTCGATCATTCTTCCGGGTTTTGTGGATAGTTTAAACATTGTATGCGTGGTAAATAGCCAAACTAAAGTTTCTGTTTACTAATAGTGAATAATACTGTTTCTATAAAATAAAATGAGGTTTCTTGTGGATTTTATAGACTTTTAGAATAATTTCTAACATAGTTGCAGATTGTTGATGTTCCTCAACATATTAATAAAGATACTGCCTTTTATCTCTAGTTGTGTAACTTTTCCTATAACATTATTTCTTACGTTTTTAACTTGTGTTATATCATTAGTTATTATACCGAGTAGATATGTCTCGATTGATCGCTTCTCAGGCTACAAAAAGCGTTCTCAAAGACCCACATCGGTGTATTACCGAAGAAAGATAGAAGCAAAACTTTCATCCTTTGGAAAAGTGCTGAGATCTTGATAAAAACACATTTCTTCGATTGTAGCGCCCCAACAGCATCGAACTGCACGGAAGAAACAATCATCTTCACTGAATAACTGGTATCTTGCCAGAACACTGATTGGTGAGAAACAGATAAGATAGCTGATATCATGCTTCACTGCTTTTAAATTACCAGGGCATATATCCAGCCCTACTAAGGTGGGGATTGGATATCCTTTTGCCACACCTTGTCGAAATATTCAGAGCGTCCTTGCTTCGGAGTTGCCACACCTTGTAAAAATGTTCAGAGCCTCCATGGCTCCTAGCAAGTAGAGAGAGGTACGCGTGATCTTCATACCAAAACCAGGTACATCCTACCAAAGGTTTTCCGACCAATTAGCCTAACATTCTTTCTCTTGAAAACGATGGAAATGTTATGCGAGAGGTACATAAGGGATGAACTTCTGGTTCCTAACCCACTTCACCCAAATCAACATGCATATACTTCTATCGATCTTCTAATCGGGAAGATCTACCGATTCTGCACTGCATCAGGTAGTAGGAAGAATTAAAAGATCGCTGGATAATAAAGAATCCAATCTAGGTACATTCATTAAAATATTCAGATATTGAGGAACCGTTTGATAAAAACAGCTCAAGGTAAGGAAAGTTCCACTGGTCGTGAGCCAATGGATATTCAGTATGCTCTCCAATAGAGCAATTAGCATAAATGTAAAAGACATTTCGGATAGTGGCATGGTTACGAGGTGATGTCCACGGGGCGTGCTATCATTAACTCTTTTCTAACACAGTTCTAGATACTTTGTTTGACCAACTCAGCAGATCATATTTTTTTTTGGCTTTCCTCTCCAACTTTAAAAGTTCGACAGCTCAGCATCGCTTACTGTGTGATTTTTTTTATTTTAGTTAAACAAACCTCTAAACTAACCTCTTCATTTTGGAACCGATCTTACTCTCACTCTTCTTCTTGTTTGGAATACATCATCCTCTAACTAGATGCATCTTCATCTATTTCACCATTATTCTATAGAACCGATGCTAGATATCTGAAAGTATATCTTCTTAAATATTTTTGTGTCATATCATATTTAAATTGTCCACACAAAACCTATCGACTAACTTGATCAAATCTTTCTCAAGATTAACATATATAACTCTTCTTCTTACGGTGCCTTATCCTTAAGGACGTTGGCCATTACATTTGCCCATTTAATCTTATTTGTAGCAGCCCTGAATAGTTCTATGGAGGTCATGTTCGTCCATCGCCGTAGGTTTTTAAGCCAGGAGTTGCGTCTTCTTCCTGGTCCTCTTTTGCTAGTAGGATATATATATATATATATATATATATATATATATATATATATATATATATATATATATATATAACTAGTAGGATAATAGTCTGCTACTCCTGGTCTTTTGCGTATAGTAGCATTGGGTATTTTATCACGTAGAGAAATCCCTAACATTATTCTCTCCATAGCCCTTTCAGCAACTTGTAGTTTACACACAGTTGTTCTTGTGAGTGTTAGGGTTTCTGCGCCGTAGGTCATCACTGGCAAAATACACTGATTAAATACTTTTTTTTTTCAGACACATTGGAATCTTAGACCTAAAAATATCTTTCATCTTTCCAAATGCAGCCCAAGCGAGGTTTATTCTTCTTTGCAGCTCGATTGTTTAGTTGTCTCGACTTATTCTGATCTCGCATAGCCATGAGGCCATATAATTAATAATAATCAGATAATTTTCAATAATATCATAAGCGAGCGTGAGTTAACACCTAAATATGGGTAATAATCAACTATGAATATCCATCTTCGGTTTCTCGCCTAAATTCCTAAAAACTATTATCAGTATCTTTTTTGTTTCTGTGTATCTTTTGATTGCAAATTGTTTGTGTACTGTTGTGATTCGACATAAAATTCGTGTGTCAACTATTTCAGATTATTAATCTATCACAACAACTACTTTTTCAAACAATCAGTTGGTAAACTATGTTGCTATATGGTGAATTCGTTCAGCTTGAGAATATTTTGACAGATTTATTGTAAAAAGATATAGTCTGTAGTTATGAAGCAAAAAACATAGGAAAAAGAAAAAGAGGCAGACCAAGAAACAAATGGATACAGCAAGTAGTATAGGCGGGAAAACTTAAACAAAAATCACTCGCGAAATTGAAAATAATGGCAGAAAACAGAAAAGAATGGAAGATGTGGGTAAATGGAAATTAAAATAGCTAGCCCAAATCCGCCACCCTGATAGGGTAAAAGGAAGGGGAGAAAGAAAGAAAGAAAGAACTACTACTAGATAAAAAAATATATATAAAAATTAGATTGTAAACTGTAAAAATAAAATAATGATTTCTAAAAAAAAACACTAAACATAAACATTTCAATATTAGACAGATTAAGTCAACAAGCATGTTTATGCTTTAAAGACTTTTTTTAGGTTTATTTTATTGTAAGTAAACTGAAATTGTAAATTAATGTAAGAACTATTATTGATTTGAATAAACGTATATTATTATTATATTCATTAATGTTTATTGAAAACTAGATCTCAAAAATAAACTTTTTTGTTTAAATATCGCCTATGAGCACGTACGGTTGATTGTATATACTAATTTAGAACCACTGTCAGTCGTTCAAAATTTAACAAACGTAACAAAAAATAATTACTAAATTTACTAGACAGTTAGGACTGGGATCAGCAACTAGAGTATATCTTGTAACAAGATAAATGTTGTCATAAAACTGTTAGCTAAAATCGACAAAATGTGTTCTATAGTTCCTGAGCAAATATTAAATAGTAATAAATCAGGATCGATTCAAATAAATCCTTAGAGCCTCTTCAATTATTAAACAAGAAAAGCAGTCTGTCTACCAGTAGTGCCGAAAGAAATAGTGCTGCAAGCGTGGAAAGATTCTCCACGACGCGTACCGTTTCAACGGGAACATCTGCTTTAAACTGCACGAGTATTGATTACTAGACAGAAGTTAGCTAGTGCACCCTTTCGACTTTGAATGTGTATGTCAGAAGTTGTTGCGGGAAAATAAGATGCTCCTACAATTAGCAATCGCATATTTGATAAGTTAAGTGCTTTTAGAGGTAGCAATATCGATACATTCAAAAAGTATGGTTACAAAATTACAAAAAAGATTTTACTTTTGCAGTTTTTTTTACAATAAACAATGATTTTATGTCAATGCATTAATTTTCATTTAAAAATTAACCTTAGTTGATGCTTTAAGATAAGAGTGCTGAGATTATCTTAGGATAAGAGTGCCCAGATAAACTATTTCGTATAAAAAAAGTTAAGAACTTGTTTCGTATAAAAAATGTTAAGAAATAATATCAAAATGTTTTTTAAAAGACGAAATATACAATAAAAATGGCTACTCGTATTATTCATATTTGGTAAAAAAACGTCAGTATTAGAAAACTAACAGACTAACAATAGTTTCTCACCAAATGAGAAACCATTATTTATTATTACCGAAGGGGATCGGGTTTGTTTTAATAGATAAAACTTGAAATGGAAATGGGCTGGACATAACGAACATCTTAGACGCTTAGATTGTTAAAGAAAATAGGTGCAATAAAAACAACACCAACTGATGCAATGTAGTTGGCATCACGCTTCTAGATATATATGTCAAATAGGTGGCACTGGTGACAATGATGCGACTCCGCTCAGCTGGTGCAAACCTTGATGCAGAAATGGGACAATTGAGAACTCGTTTCTGTCGAGGAGTGCTGGATGCGGTACCCCTGCTACGGGCAGGCTGCGACTCAATTAAACCAAAGGTTGTCTTTGACAAACCATACAAAATGGAAAGAAGACAGTATAGGGAGACAAACATGGTAAATGCCTATTACATATATACTGATGGCTCCAAAATGGAAGAAGGCTCAAGATGAGGGATATACTCCAGATCACTGAACCTAAGAATAAAGTGGGGTATAAGCAAAAATGCCAGCGTAGTTTAGACAGAACTGGCTGGTATCTCGACAGACGCAAAAGGGATAATCCAAAAAGGTATAACCGGGAAAACTATAATAATCTGCACAGATAGCAGAGAAGCGCTACTAATCTTGAATACACCACGTGTCACATCAGGGTTCGTAATGGAGTGTCGCGAGTCACTAACTCAAACTTCGGATAGTAATACCATCATCCTGAGGTAGGTTAAAGGACACGATAAGAATAAAGGCAACCGCATTGCTGACCAATTGGCTAGGAAGGCGGCAGGTCTAAGACTCTTAGAACCTGAGGATCTTTACGGTTGGTCAACTTCAACAATCGCTGTACTTGTCAAATGTAACTCCCATACGCAAACCGTAAAAAGATGGGAAGAAGGGCAAGGATGTAAACTTGCCAGGGTAACACTAAGTAACCTTGAAAAGCATCAAAGACGTACTTGAAAATGACTAGGAAAAACGAAAAACCTACGCCTGGCAGTTGGGGCTAGCAGACACACCTTTATAAATGAAGTGTGAACGGAGTTATCGTTAATACAAGAGTACGCGTTCGGCGAGTCCTAGCCCACACCTATCCACATAAGGGAGATGTCTCCGGGTGAGTTGTCCACCTTTCTACAAATGGCATGATGGACGATGAGCTAAGGACGACAGCTCCCTGGGAGGATGCACAATGGGTCAATTGTGGCCTAAGTGCTTTGGAACTTAACTCGCCCTCCCTACTCTACAGATAGAGAAGTTATTAAAGAAAATATCAAAAAATGATATACTAGAATACCTCCCTCCACTACAAACTAAACTTTACTGAACTTATATGGGATCACATGAAAGGTTTTGAAGAAAGTAAAAATACTTAGTATTGTTCTGAAGCTATTTTCTTGTGGCATTTTACAGTAATTACTTATTAAATGGGAATAAGCCACAATTAAAGGTTAAAATACGTTTATTCACGTTTCAATTTCCACTAAATAAATAAAATATTATCTCCAATAAATAAAATGTTTGTATTTTGAGAACGATTTCCGAAGTGGAAATTGAAACATCAATAAACGTATTTTAACTTTTAATTGTGGCTTATTCCCATTTAATAAGTAATTAAAGTAAAAATACCACAATAAAATGGATTTTGGATTGGAAATCAAATCAATCAAAACAATGCCGAAATGTGGCATAAATATATAAAACATGGTATTCAGAGAGAGCAGAAAATAAGGGAATTAGCATTATTAAATTAGAGAAAAACAATTGAACAAGATATGAAATAAAAAGATTGAGTTAGTTAAAGAGATAATCCACAGTTCTTCTTTTGAATTTATGCAAACTTTAGAGACATAATTCTAAAGAATCATCCAACCCGGAGGCACCCATTTCTATTGTTTTTGGACCTATTCCAGAGAGAAAAAAGTAAATAAAATAGCATTGGTTGAATTGCAATAAAAATATTTATAGAATTTGACCAATTTGAAACCGTTTTGACACAGATAATTGGAGTTTATAACTCTCGTATACAAACACCAAATAAAGTGTAATTTGGAGTTTCTTTTCTGATTTTGTTTTTTTTTACAATTACTGTTAATTTCTTTACAAACCTAGTAGAATGGTAAGATGTTTTAGAACAAGTTTTCGCATAGGCAACTGTTTGAACTTTATTTTAGGGTATCTGATGAAAGTGATTATGTGAAAAAAAGTCATGGGAACATTCTTCCGAACAAACACGAGCTTTTCGCCTTGTCTATTTGTTATTTTTAAAATTAAAGTTGTGGAGAACAACAATATTTTCTTTCAGGTTACTTTTTCATTCTAGTAACTTAGTTTTTGGTCAACAGCCTTTCATCCTTATAATATAGGCGTATATTTTTCATAAATATTGGTACCTTTGTTGTTATTTGACATCGTAAATAATTAAAAACAGTTATTATAAGTTTAGATCAGTTAACTAAAGTGTAGGAAAATATGTACTGTTGTAAGAAATTTTATAAAAGAATTTTAATTGTCATGAAATTTAAAACAAATGTTCACTCATTATTATTTCTCGAAAAACAAGAAATCTCAGATGAATGAGTGAATTGAACTTTACAAAGGAAAATTCCAGCACAATTAACCTGCTACTATTCGTTACTTGCCAAAAACATGCTATTTTTATGATAAGATAAATGAGAACAAGTTGCATTAAATATAATAAGTAATTTACCATCTGCAAATGCCATTTCTCAAAATTTGTCTAATATGATATCGTTAGCATGCTATCCTTAAAACCAAAGAAAACATAACAGCTGCTTTTGATAAATTTAGTGATAACAATTTGTTATAAACAAAATATGCAAAATATTAAGGCTAATTTTTTACTTATAAGATCGTTAATTGATTTTAAATACTGAAGACGGCTGAATTATATGAAAAAGTTATGACAAAAAGTTAGAACCGAAGATATTGCGACTTTTATAAATTTAAATTTTTAATTTCAATTTTTAAAGTAAGGAAATCGCTTCGCTTATAAACCCTTTAGCTTTGGTGCATCATGGACAGCTCAGTTTTAAAGGAATCGTTTTTACTTTTTTTGTCTAAACTTGACCTCTTAATATTTCAAATGGTTCTGTTTAAATTGCGTATAGGTTACGAAGAAAGCCTCGGTGAATTAAAAAAAGACAGCTAACTCGGATTTTAAGGGTTGTAGGACAATTATGTTTGTTTTTTAAATCGTTTTTACTTATTGCATCTGAGATATTTTATTTATTTTATAAGTTGAAAATCACAGTACTTTTGAAAAGGTATATTAAAATATTTAACATAAAGTTTATAATCGTTAAATGATTTAATTTGATAGAGTAAGCCTTTTTCTTCAATTTGGTGTCTTTAGAGTTCAAGTAGATCCAACAGTTTACGCATAATAACGTTGTAGATAAAAGCTTTTTGGGATAAACACTTTTAATTTTGAAACAACTATTAAGTGAAACCATGGACGTATAAACACAGATGGACTCAGTTATTTACATAAAATTGTGAAGTCAAAATTATTTGAATATGTCACATTCTGAGCACCTTTAAGTGTTGTCACGTTTTGTTTTAAAATTTCTTATTCGCGAGTCGCTGAAAATATTACTCCGTATTTTATACTCTACAGGTGCTATCAAACCAAAAAAATAATATATTGGTTATATTAATATATTTAATTGTAATCAAAATATCAAGTGTGCACATAGTGTGCATTATCATTTAATAATAGCGTATAATAATAGATATCAATCAATTATTTTATATGTAGAAGCACTGAAAACTATTTATAAATGGCAACGGTTGTTTACATTTCTCTGTCTTATGGATCTACGTCAAACTTCAAATGCTGTTCCATGTTTGTTTACATTTTATAGTAAATGAGGAAAAAGTTATTTTTCGATATTTTGGCTGTATTTTGAGTGATATTTGTGAAAAGTGAAATAAAATAAACGAAATATTTACTTCCCGATCTCTCGATTCATTTGTAAGTACATACAATTTACATTATTTAAGATGAGGAAATGAGGAAGCGTGTTTGTTTACATTTTAATAGGCGTACCATTGGGTTTATTCATGTTCATTCATGTATTAAATAAGATATGAAATTCATGAAATTAGTAGACATTTATAAATTGTAAGTAAACATCATCTGATTAAAAAAGATCTGTTTAGTACCTTTTTAATTTAATATTTCTCATGGATACAAATAAATTAGTGAAATGAATAAAACTCATTTATTTTTCTATGTAGGTTTCCAAATAATATTGACGATCGAACTATTTGGGTAGCAAATTAAGGAGAAAACATAAAGATTTTTTATTGTAGCATTATTTTGATTACTATTTAAAACTATTACTATTAAAAAATTAACTTGAATTCAACTATATTTAATTGTGTTAATTTTAAAGCAAATAAAATTGTATTTTAATTTTTCTATAAAGACGTGATTTGTTAATAGTTAAACTCTCGTTTTTTTTTTAAATTCTTTGAACGTGTTTTTATACATTATTACTACTTCCAATTTTTAAAATCTGAATAATTACCCGCGAGTAAAAATTCAAGCACGCTTATACTCATTGCGGAAGCATCACATTCTATCTAAGCTTCAAAACATTGTGTGTTAAAGGTATCTTATTGCTGTGTCCATCTATGTTTATACGTCCATGAGTGAAACTTATTGAAACTTTAAAGCTTAATATTTGTGATATTGTATGAAATCAAAGTTTTTTGTGCATTTTTAAAAAAAGTTATTAATAATTTTCAAAAAAATCGACTTTTCAACTTTTAACTTAGTTTTTTTAACAATTTTATGCAAAAAATTAACAAAAACAACTTTACAAACCTTATGTTAAAAATAATAATAATATTTATTTATTATATAAGACATATACAATGTATAGGATAAGTCATTCGTTTTACAGACAATTAAAAGTAAAACATTTATAAATTATATAAACATTACATTTCGATAATATTTCTGTTCGAAACAATCTCTTCCACAGTATAATAACATTTGGTTAGCAATAAGCTTATAATGGATTTCTTAAAGAAATATTTATTCATTATTCTGTATTTTTTTAGTAAAACGTTAAAAAATGATGTTCATATATACTGACAATTCAAATTTGCTCGATCTATGTGCAGATAGACTCAACAAGCCACACAAGTGATGTACACACAAGAATAATTGTGAAAACTAGAATTTCTGTCGTACACATGAATATCGTCAACAGCATATTATAGTAACATTCTGAAAATATAAATACATGCGAAACTTAAAATATTATTTTTAATAAATATGGACTTACAGCTCTCAGTAGGTCTAATTCCAAACATACGTATTATTCGTTTTTGTGTTATAAATATTTTGTCGCTATTAAGTGAATTTTCTCATCAAATAGTGTTATGTCCACTATAAACAAAGCTGCAGTATACATTTAAGAGCACAGAGAGGGGCATACTATTTCTAATACGAGATAATGCATCGAATGACGTATTAAGTGACGTATTGAGCATGTATATGTGAGCTGACCATTTGAATTTGGAGTCGAGATAGACACCTAGACATTTTGTGTGGTCAGATGAATTCAATAGCACATTATTCAAAATTTAAGTGCAGTGTAGGGCTTACAAAATTTAAGCTACTAAAATATATTTCTTTCGGTTTTGTCTATATTTATCGACTATTAAATCGAGCTAAATCATGATTGCAAATCGATGCTAATTTCTCATAGGTTTGTGCCGAGACCACAAGAGAAGTATCATCTGCAAATAACGTCATACTCAAAACATCAAACTGGTTAGATACACCCTATAAATTTCCGAAAATAAAAATTCATTGGAAGTTTTATGCACTGTTTCATATTGCATCTTAAATTAAATATTTTCTGCGATCTTGTATGCTTGTTTTTGACAGTTTCGACGTTTATAGTTCGAGTCGTAGAAGTGTTACCTCACAACGAGATGATTATTTTAATGTGATGGAACCCTTAAGAAATCGCCATTCCACTGCAATTGCTGAAGACACCGTCCACAGGAGGTTCAAAAAGGAAATGTAAGGGAGAGAACGGTTAAAAGACGCCTCAATAAAAGAGGGCTAGTGACAAGAAGGCAGGCTATTGTTCCCGAATTACAACCCAGACACTGTAGGAATCGATTAATTTTTTCTCTACAACATCAACACTGGGATATACAGGATTGGAGCTGCATTATCTTTACTGATAAATCGTGGTTCTTTTCGAAGTCTGACGATAGCCCAGAGAAGGTTTGGAGGCGGAGAAATGAAAGATAAGCCCAACCTTGTATGTCCCAGAGAAGAAAGTTTGGCGGTTGAAGCTCGAACTGAACTTATTTTCATCAATGGCCCCTCAATTGTTTTTTTTTATTGGGGACAATTTCGTCTTTATGCATGATAATGTACGGCCCCATACTGCAAGAATCCTGACCTATAACTAGGGGAAAGTTGGAATTAAGACTCTAGATCCCGATCTGAATATCATGGAAATCTTTGGGATGTACTTCATCGTAGGGTTATAAGTCATCTAGGCCAGCCAGAAAGTCTTGCAGAACTTCAATACACGCTTCGTGAAGAATATGAACGTATTCCTTAAATTTTTGTTCAAACATTTTTTCCTCTTCCTTCCAAATCGTATGTGCAAATGGTTATTGATGCTTTAGAGCATAATACCCGATATTAGACAATTTTGTTTAAGTTCACTCGTAATTTTTATTCTTTGTAATTCGTTTCGGTATCACACTATTTTCTTTTGTAGCCTTTTAATTAAATAAATTATGCTAAGAAATCAAACAGTAATGGCCTTTTTTTGTTTTAAAAATAAAAAGAGATACAATCATGCATACATACACAAGAATACAATATGAAATAGTGCATAAAACTTCTATTGAATTTTTATTTTCGTAAATTTATAGTGTGGCCATTTTTTTGACGGTCAGTGTAAATAAAAAAATCAAAGGCCTTAATATAGAGCCCTGAGGAACTTCCAGATTAATCATACTGTCCTCAGAGATAGCTTCACTGATTTTAACACAAATTATACTATCTGATAAACAAATGATCAAACAATCTAAAAATATGCCTCGAAATCCAATATTATACAGTTTATTACTAACAAACTGGCTATCAA
The DNA here is from genome assembly GCA_918026665.1 of Diabrotica balteata. NCBI lineage: Eukaryota > Metazoa > Arthropoda > Insecta > Coleoptera > Chrysomelidae > Diabrotica > Diabrotica balteata. The sequence goes on from OU898277.1 coordinate 45,161,961, forward strand.
GACAATCAAAGGTCCGCGTCAGATCAAAGAAAGAGACCTGCCACATGTTCACCTGCATCCAAAGACCTGTAGATCCTTTCACAAAATCTGCAGGCAGTGGACCTACTTGTACGGAAGCCATTTTCCTTTACTTTAAAAATTTTTTTAGGCTTTTCTAGTAAAATTATGTCACTTTTCATTATTATTAGGTCTTCAGATTAAGTATTTAAAATCAAATATTGATCTTAAATTGTTGCCTTCCTGTTCCATATATTGTTTATATGTAAAAAAATGAAGTATAACTTTTTGCATATTTTGCAAAATATTATAATTAAAAAAGGACCTGAAGTGAAAAATAGAAATAAAAAAATTGCAGTTACTGCAACTATTGGGCTCATATTTATCTATTGTTGTACTCTACGAATCTATTGTTATTTGTGTTTCAGTATTTCTTTCCTTTAAAGATGACATATCATCGCACAAGAGACCAATATTAAACTTTGAAATTTTTTGTGGAATGGAAATAAAATCTCGTCCTTTTATTATATTCCAACTCAAAGCACGACTAGTAAGGTGGAAGTAAAAATAGAAAACCGTTTGGCTGGAACTCCGACTGATGTAACGACATACCGCACGAATAATACAAGCAGGATAATAACGCCATATTTATTTTTGAATTCAGCTAATCCAAACGCGAGGTTAATAACCTAAGGCATATATGTGCCAAGAAAATATGAATGAACACTATACGTCTTATATTGAGACATTGTTAGTAGAAAGGGTTTTAATAAAGATATGATTGTGTACTGTTTTAATATTTATATTTTTACCAGAATTTTTGCCATTACTTATAGATTAATAGACCACTACTTGGAGAATTGATTAAATCAATTCATTAGAGAAATATGCGAAATCCTCAAATATGATATACTATTTTAATGGGCATTAGCCATAATTGAAGTTTAAAATAAGTTGACTTTCAATTTCCACTTCGGAAATCGTTCTCAAAGTACAAACATTAAATTAAATAAATTTTGATTTTTGTTACTTTGTGAAAAATTCATTTAATAATTTAATTTTATCTGATCCTCATTTCTATTTACAATTCAGACATATATTATAAATTTTAAAGTAGACGACTTTAAAATGATATTGTCAATATTGCTGAGTGGCTGAGTAAGTTGTAAGTATTAATTGTAAGTTTTACTATTTGTCATCTAAAAATAGTTGGCGTCCAACTTTCTATTTACTACATATTCTATCATATTCTAAATTCTAATTTTAATTTACACTTGTTTCAATTATGTATTTCATTCCATTCTATGGCATAGACATATATAAAATGTCTATGATCTTAAATCATTACAAACTGTATTTGTCAGTTATGTCTATTCTATCACATTAGTCTTCGCTTCTTAATAAAGGAGATGAGAATGACTTTTTCTGCATCGTTTGTCTACTTAGTGGAATTTCTGCTCCAAAATTCATTTATATATTTTGGGGTTTGTTAATAATTCCTTTTATTTAATATTTAACCAATATCCAGTGTTTTTTTTTTGATAATATCTTATATTTCTCTTTTGTACATAACCTACACATCACGGTTAATTTTTAATGTATTAATCCTATATGCAGCTAAAATCTTTAATGTATTTTAACTAATTTGTTTAATAATTATTATATTCATTTAATCTTTGCCATTTTCTTTTTTCATGTTTAATTATTTTCTTAGAATTGTAATTACTTGTAATCGTGGAAAAATATTGTAAGGAAAAGTTATGATGTTGCTAACACAAGGTTTATTATTTTAGCTTTTCGGACTAAATTATATTTTGCACATCATCAGCGTACTTTTAAGCATTAGTGCTCTTTGTAGAAAAGAATTCCGGAATAATCTATCCCACTAATTCTTACAATTTTTTCTAGAACTATATTGAATAGCAAGGTAGACAACGGAACGGGTCTCCTTGGTGAACACCTTTTCTTTTCGAATTCTTCTGAAACTGTACTATTGCATTTCATAGCACAAGTTGTTTTTCATTTTCATCAATTAGAGTTATTAATTCGATTGATGATGAAACATTTTTGTGTCACGTATACTCCAAATGATAATATTGCTTCATCGAAAATTTTGCGGTAAAATCTTGTTTTTCATGCATATAAAATCCAACTCGTGCAATAATTACATTTTCACGAACTCAAACATGAAGCATACTTGGTAAATGAACCCATTTGAACTACCTACCGTTTAGTGATTTTTATGTGCTGGTGAAATTATTATTCCTCATTTCAAACTTAAAATGGTTTGATGTGGGAGAGCTGTGGTTACAACAAGATGGAGCAAAATGTCACACAGCTCGTGCATCGATTTATTGAAGGACCTGTTTTTCGAACTCATAATTTTCATGTTTTGTGCATTGGCATCCATTATCGTTCGATTTAACACCGCTGGATTATTTTCTATAGAGGTATGTGAAATTCATATCTACGACTCGATGACGATACGCCAGAGATGATTGATTCTTCTTTTTCGAAATGTGCCTTTCTTCTAGAGATTGACCCATCTTATTCTATTCACAGCAGCTCGAAATAAATCAGTTGACGTTAGACCAGCCCACTTTCTAAGATTGGCCAACCAGGCTATACGTCTACGTCCAGGACCTCTCTTACCCTCAATTTTGCCTTGTAGAATCAACAGTAGAAGTCGATTATCATTACGCATGATGTGGCCAAAGTAAGCCAATTTTCTGTTTTTTATGGTATTAGCAATTTCTTTGTCTTTTCTTAGCCTCTGGAGAATAGTTATGTTACTTGTGTGGTGTATATATGAGATCCTCAACATACGTCGGTAGCACCATATTTCAAATGCCTCTAATTGTTTTATAGCATCTTCTGTAAGGCTCCAGCTTTCTACTCCATACAGGAGGACACTAAAGACCATCTAAGAATTCTTATGCGTATATTGATACTTAAAGATAAGTTGCAAAGAATCTTCCTAAGGACGTTGAAAGAGCTTCTGGGTTTTTCAATACGGGTTTTTATTTCGTAGCTGTGATGACAAATATCCTTAATATTACAGCCAAAAAACGCATATTTTTTACTCTTTCTAACGGTGTATCGCCTATTGTAATCTGGGCGTTTATGTTGGTGCTCTTACTAATGATCATGATTTTTGTCTTCTTGCAATTTAGTTTTAGGCCGTATTTGTTACATGCGTCCACAACGTTATCAATTATTCTTTGGAGCCCCTGCGCACTATCTACCAGCAACACTGTATCGTCTGCATATCTAATATTGTTTATAAGTTGGCCATTTACAGCAATCCCATCTTCTGATTCGTTCAAGGCCTTTCTAAAGATGTTTTCAAAGTATATATGTTAAATAATGCCGGTAACAATATGCAACCCTGTCTAACTCCTTTTTCGACTGTGAAGATCTCGGACAGTTCATTTTCTAACCGTACACATGAATACACATCGCATTTGACATCACTTGCTCTCTGTATTAGAACTTGCAAACTAAAAAGTGCTTCCCTTGTTCTGAGCCCTGCTCTGAATCAAAATTGAACTTCACTCAGGTGTTCTTCTAATTTGGTGTATATGCGCGAGTGAATGATAGTACGGAGTACTTTAAGTACATGTCTCATCAAACTAATTAATCTATGTTCTTCACCTTTTCTAGCGTTTGGTTTTTTAGGAAGTGGAATGAATATTGATAGTAACCAGTCTCGATTTGGTGTGCCTCTAATATCTTTAAAATTTCACCATGCACCTCATCAGGTCCTGGTGATTTCCAATCGTTAATCCGCCTAATAGCCGTAGTTACTTCTTTATTTGTTATTTCTGGGCCGTAGGGATTGTTTATTTCAGTCGGACTTCGTGGTGCATCTTCGAATAATTCATTCATGATCGTTGCATGCTGATTAATTACTATGAAAAAAACATTGATATATGGTCCAAAATTTTCACATTCGCAAATTAATTGGACCTCCAAATGCAAGAAATCATATTGAAATAAAAAAAATTAAAAGAGGCAAAAATTACCTTTCATATGAAGCCAATTTCATGGCAGCTAATACAATTTATCTAGGATTTAATTTATTTAAAATTATACCTCCACAAAACACCCGGTAAAGACACAAAGAAGTGGCTGATAAAACAAAAAACACTAATGAAATAGTGGGTTAGAACCGTATTATAAAATAATGCGAAACCTAGCAAAATCTGAAAATCCGATGAAGGCGTAGCTGGATTTACTGTACTATTTGCTCTTATGGTATTAACGATATTTGATACAATATCTTGAAAATGCCCTATTTTTCGAGTACTACGCGCAGTATTCGATTGGAAAAAGGAAACTACTTATGGAAAAATTAAAGCTCTAATGATAACACCGGATCAACTTTTCCATAAACATGATCGCTCTCTTTCAGCATAGGTAGTTCCGTTGCGTGATTTTCACATGGAAAAGAAAAAAGAAAAATGTGGGAACATCGTAAGAACATTGCATGCCGCGCGGGGGGTTACCGTGTATAGAAATAAGCGAGGTATTTTAACTGCTGCGGTACGAATGGTTGACACACATACGTTTTTATCGACGCCATATAAAATGAGCAGTTACCTTGGGAAGTTCATTAACCACAAGTTTACTATTTTTAGTTTTGCAATTCTGTTCTGTCGGTTACAACATACAAAAGGGAAAGCGATTTTTTACAGTATACTTGTTTCGTTTCGTATAAATGTTTCTTTTTTTACTGAGTGACAACTTTAATAGAAATTGTTTAATCTGTCTATACAGGTGGTGAATATTATTTATAGCGAATAGACATATAAAAATTGTTCGATGTATCAATGTTTTTTACGTCTGTTTACGAGATTCGATCGATTGAACTGTCATAACTAATTAGTAGCGACCATCAAATGCTAAGAGACCATTTGTTTCCATCATAAAAAGTTTGGTGATCATTAGACCAAGCAATATTATGTAGATCAAATTAGCAGCTCCTATGGCGTTTGTATGTAATAACATAATAACTATAGAAACATAATTACTAATAAATAGGTATTAGTCATATGCAAAATTTACATAGAAAAACGTTCTCCGCCGTTTTCCGACTTCCAATCGCCACTTAGTCTGGTTGTTCCATAGGTCTTCTTCTATGGCCCTCTCTCTCAGTTCTTTATTTATCCTTCGCTCCAACTTTTTCTCGGTCTACCTCGTTTTCTCTTTCCTTCTAATTGCCATTTTAATATTTCTTTTGGTATTCGTTCTTCATCCATTCTTTGTATGTGTCCGAACCAGATAAGTTGATTTGTTGTTAGGTCATCTGTGATTGCTCGTTTGATTCCCATTAGTTCTCTAATGCGTTCGTTGGTAATCCTTTCTCTTCTAGATCCTCCTGTGACTCTTCTCCAAAAATCCATTTTCGTCGCTTTCAGCGTTGCCAGTGTTCTTTCTTTCAGTGGCCATACCTCACAGCTGTATAAAGTGATACTTTTTACTAGAGTCTCATATATCGTCTTTTTATTTTCTTTGCTGATGGATTGGTCCCATAAAATGCTGTTTAACATTGTGATGGCTTTTCTCCCTGACGTATTTCTCTCTCTTGTGGCTTTTTATAATGTTCCATCTTCCACTGAAATAGTGATACCTAGATATTTGTAGTCACAGCAGTGCTTTATCGTGGTATTATCGTCTAATATGAGATCTTTTTGTTCTACTCCAATGCACAGGTATTCAGTTTTTTTTATTTACTTGTAGACCCGATATACCATACTCTTCAATTAATTTTCGTGCCATATGGTTTAATTAACCCTTTCGAGACTCCAGGTACATATGTGTACCACTATGTTTGCATACAAACCTAAAGTGATATTTTGCCGTTAAATATTATTTAAAAATGTACCAGTCAGTTCTCCATTGCATCGTTTGAGTCACGTTCACGTGTAGCCGCGTAAAATATTTTAGTTAACCTAGAATTTGCGAGTTTTAGATGTGTTGGTTGCTACAGTCAGCATAAATACATTGTTTTTTGATACAAATTATAGTTAAATTGTATTATATCATTTTACAGACTGTTTGTTTTTGTGTCTTTTTATAGTAAGTATATTTAGATTGTTATTTATTTATAGTAAAATAAACATTTGACTGTTTTTAAAATCTATGGTACTAATAAGTACCAATAGTCTTATAGTACGGTATGTAAGTGTATTAGTGTTATTCATGTCATTTTTAGATATGGCTAAGAAAAGGCCACTTACACAGAAAGAACTTCAATATTATGCAGAATTATCATTTTTCGAGTCTGGAAGTAGTGATGACATGTATAAGCCTTCTGATGATGAATCGGAATCAGACGAGGACTGCAAAGATAATTTTCACGAAACTTCTGATGAAGAATCAGAATCAGAGTTAGAAGTTCGTGATACACAGGAAACTTTACAAGAAACTGCCACACCTAGTAGTTCTTTTGTGTTGTGGTCAACGTCAAATAAAGGTTTTGCTCCGAAAAAACAAATTTCAAGTCAACGTAGTTGAACATTGGATGCTGGCATACAATCTAACTTGACGCCATACCAATATTTTAAAAAGTTGTTTCCACGTTCTTTGTATATGTATATTGCTCAATGCACTAATGAAAGGATTGAAATATGTAAGCAGTCAAGAAGAAACGCTCGTCTGAAAGAAACTGACTTAGGAGAAATTCAAATAGTTCTTGGTTGTATGCTAGTTATGTGCTACAACCGTGTACCAGAAATCAGTAATTATTGGTCAACTCATCCTTCACTGGGAAACGTTTCAATTCAAAATGCAATATCCCGTGACAGATTCAAAGTTATATCGTTAAAAATGTATTTTGCATCACCAAAGAAACCAACAGAAGCCTCAAAAACGTATTACATTGATGACGTTGTACAATGCTTGAAAGGTACCTTTCAAAAATATCGACAAGACAGCAGTTTTCAAAGTATCGACGAGTCCATAACGAAATTCAAAGGTCGATCGTCACTCAAACAGTATATGCCGCTAAAACCAATAAAAAGGGGAATCAAAATGTGGCTTAGGTCAGACTCATTTACTGAATATACCTACAACTTCATCATCTACACAGGTCGCAAAACTGAATATGTAGAAGGAACTCTTGGGGAACGTGTAGTGAACAAACTTGTTTCCACAGCAAAAGAAAGAGATATAACCTTTTGCTTTGATCGTTTTTTCACTTCGGTTTGTCTGTTGGAAAATATAGAGTACGCAGCAATAGGGAACTGTAACCAAAATAGAAAAAACTTGCCAAAAATAAAAGATAAATTGCAAAGAGGTGAATGCGTATTTCAGTGCAGTGAAAACGGACAATGTTTGTGAAATGGCAGGACACCAAGGAAGTCTTGATGCTGAGTAATTGCCATAATGACAGTGTTTCATCTATCAATTAAACCATGAGAGATGGTTCGAAAGTAAATGTGTCCTGTCCAGAAATGATAGCGTGCTACAGGAAAATTATGGGTGGGGTTGATCTAGCAGACCAAATGGTAGGATTGTACGATTTAGATTGTAAATCAAACAAATGGTGGAAAAAAGTATTCCATCGCTTACTTATGATGTCAGTTGTAAACTCATGGATTATTTATAATGAAAAAAATAAGAAAAAAATTCCTCTGATTCAATTTTTGGTACCTCTGGCAGAAGAAATGATAGCTGAAGTACAAAAAATAGCTGCTATACGACGTTTATCTAAGAAGGGAAGAATATCTATGAAAAGAAAACGTTTCGAGAGTGTATCATTACATCTTCCAATTGAAGGAAGCACAAGAAGACGATGTAAAATGTGCACTGATAATAAAACTCAAACACGTACAAAAACCCTTTGCGAAGAGTGTGACATTCCTTTATGTAAAAACTGTTTCGCAGTATATCACCGTAAATAATATTTTGTATTTTTGAGTAATAAAGTAATACAAATATATTATGTGGTATATAATAATATTTTTATGTGGGACTGTTGGTACACATATGTACCAATACACAAGACTAATGGTACATATGTGTACCACTACCCCCACGAACACCCTAACGTTTTCATTAACATTTTTTGTTAAAAAAGGGTATATTTGTGTATATAAAAATAAACAACCATAAAAATATGTTTTTAAAACTCGTTAAAAAAAACCGTCTCGAAAGGGTTAAATCGTCATAGTTAAATAATCTCTAAAATAATGTATTATGTAATAAAGGAAAATTATATGTCAAGATGACAGACTGAACGGTTTATGAGGCCATTCGACTTCTTTTAAATCTACAATACTCACTTTGGTTGCATTGATAGTGTGTATTAGCCAAATCGTAATGGACATGATGTCAATAGAAAAAGCATTCAGGCCTATCAAATGTCCGAAAACATTATCAGGTCACAATAATAAAATTCCTTCTGAAATAACACAAATTATACTGAAACTATGGCATTTTCCGAAGTAAAATTTTTTGGAACCCGAAAAAATAATTTCAAGGAAATTGGTAGAATAGTTAGGTTGGTCACTCTATTTTCCTTGGCTACGTCATAACTATAATAGAAAACGTTACCGATTACATTCATCTTTTTTTTTTCTAATACTTTGTTACGGAAAGAAGATTTAAGAAAATAGCGCAGAAAATTGAAAAAAATTAAGAAATTTTAACGATTTTTTTTAAATCTTGTGCTTTTACTAATTTCGTGTTTGTTATACTGAGTGACAAAAAAAGATTAACACATTTATCCCGTTTTTGTAATTTTTGGTATACGTGTTCAGTGTCCCTTACTAGTATAATTATTTTGTATAAATAGTTTGATTCGTCAACTTACTACAGAAGCTGGTTCAATAATGTGTTAAGGATCCATGATATCTTATAAACTTATTAACATATCTGGGTATCGTCATGATAAGGTATTCGATATTCCATTGGGGTATCTCTGCCACTTGATGAGTAAGCGCTGCGGAAGTTTGTGGAGAATGTTGCAAATTCAAGATACTGCAACCTATAATGTCCCAGACGTGTTCAATTGGAGACAGATCAGACAATTCGAGTGACCAAGATAAATAGTTGATATGATATTGATCCATCGATTGTCTGATAACATGTGGTCTGACATTGTCCTTCTGAAAAATCGGGTTTTGTAATGGTGAGATTAAGTGAGAGCGCCCAATAAAATGGCGTGGCAAGTGGCAAGTAGCAAGTAGCACGCGTCTAGCATGTTACTTGAAATGTAACCAATGGAAACGAATGATTAGAATGAATAACGTCACTGTCATTTTGGTGTGCGCTGAATCATTTGTTGTCATTGGTTACATTTTAAATAACATGCTAAACGCGTGCTACTTTCTACTTGCCACTTGCCATGCCAGTTTGGTGGGCGCTCTCCCTAAGTATGAAATAGGTTGCGGCTCCACTACTTCCAGAATATAGCGTCGGGATGTTATAATGTCTCTGATTGAAATAAGTGGGGATCTGCTACCATAAGTAATAGCACTCCGTACTATACCTGCCACGGTGTGGTGAATGTGTCGCTCTCTGTCAAATTGTCGGTCACGTGTTTCAGCACGTCGCCTTCTCGCTCTTGCCCGACCATCGTGCGACAGAAGCCAACTTCGTCACCAAGGACCACCTGATTTTCATTCAAGGTCCCCTATAATTCTGTTTCTTGCCCAGGGCAAATAGTTATGCCGGTGTTCAGCTGTAAGAGGTAGCACCCAATGTGAACCAGAAGACTAAACTGTCATATTCGGCGATATACTGTACACATATCAACCACCTTTCCATACTCTTTAAACCACTGATTTGCGATTACTCGAATACTATCGAATCTGTCTCTTAGAGCCAGGTCTGAATCGGTGATGTCACTCTGCGGTATCTCTGTGACATACTTCTAGAAACTTCTCTTATTAATAGATCGGCTCTACACAAAACGAAAATTATATCTCTCTCAAGTCAGCTATCTGGCACATCTGGCTAATTATATGCAAAATTAATGAATTATAATACACGTACGTAGGTATTTTGTCACTCAGTATACCAAAAAAGTAAATTTTTTATTTTCATTGAATTGAATTGAATTCGTTGAATTTTGATTCTTAAAAATGACACCAGTTAGACTTAGAATGTAATGGTGCAACTCAAAAAGAATATACGAGCAAGTCACACTGACTTGCTCGTATATTCCAATCATTTGGTCCCATTGGACCAAACCAATTGGTCCTCATTGCACCAATGAAAACGGACCAGATTCTATTTATTTTTGACTCATATAGCGCCTGTCTGGTCAGCTAACAGAGTGTATAAATTATAGCAAAAGTTTTAGAATAAGAATAATAAAATTTTTAGAGAAATTACGTTACTTAGTTAATTGCTTACTTTTTCGTTCATGTTTCGTTAATGTATGTCCATCCAAACACTTTGTTTCTGAGAAAATAGAATATGCTGTGTAAATTTAAATTCAAAAAAACCTTTGCGACATATTTACTTTGCGTCAAAATCAAATTAAGTGAGATTGATTCTACTTTTTGAGTATTTTTCTCTTGTTTTTTGTGCATTTGTCATTGTTGGTTAACCTATTTAAAGACTTCCAAAATCACTCCAAAAAATTATTAAATACTAGATGTAATATTTTTCTTTTATATTAAAAAGTTGACATTTTTAAGTTTCAAGTTCAATGCTGTTATTTTCCTTTGGATCACACTGCTGTTGAGTTTCTTCGGTTATTAGCTAAACTACCGACGTAAATTTTTCATGCTCGTTCAAAGAAATGTTTATAGCAAATCGTGTTTGGAAGTTTTTAGTTTTATAATGATTATATAAGATAATTGAGTTTGTATATTTATAGCATGGCAGCAGTAAAATATGCAATATTCGCATAAAATAAGGTAATGTCATTAACAACTGTTTTACTGCACTATGATCTTCATGTAATAGTCAAGACTGTAAGCCATATTTTATAATTTTAATTACCGATTACGAACGTGTCACGTTGTTTTCAAAAATGTGTATTCGATGTAACCAGAATATATAAGATCTGATTATAATGAAGTGAATAATGGGACATACAGCCACATAAGTGTTGCATTTTTGATGCTTTGTTTAAGATTATGGCGTTTTGATGACGAAAGCTGAAGACTTCTTTTTCTCCTTACTGTTTATGATGGAAATCACTCAGAAAACCTGCATTTAGATTGTTACTTTTAGTAAACACGAATCAATGGCTCAAAGAGATATGCAAGATATATGGATTAAGTTTAGAACTTCTAAATAAGATTTATAACCAAAGGCATTGATGGTAGATATCTACATGTCATAGAAAACCTATATTGTAAGAAGAAAGCAGTCGTTGCAGTCGATGAAAGATTAAACGACCAATGTTACTTTGAAAGAGGTGTCAGATAGGAATTCATTCTATCCCCGCAGTTTTTTAATATCTACTCGAATATAATTGTTAACAGACCTTGCAAGATAAAGACAATGAGAATGAATGGTGTACTGATTAATAATATTAGGTATGACGACACTGCTATCTTAAGCGACAGTCTCCAGGATCTTCAATAATTTTAGGACTGCGTAAATATGACCGCAGGTCATGTGTTGATAGGTGAAAGATATAAATTTCTCCAAATCATATTGGAAGGTAAAGGGCAGGGCAAAAAATCAGTTGGAAGACGACAGCACTCATGGCTGAAAGACCTGAGGAGATGGTTTGATCGCTCATCCACAGAAATCTTTCATGTAGCAGTTTCCAAAGCTACAATTGGGAATTTAGATCTTCAACCTTCGAAAAGAGACAGCGCAATAAGAAGAAGAAATATGACAGGAAGCGAAATGGTTTTAAAAATGAATATCATAAGACAAAATTGTTGATATTCAGTCGTCAATCGCACAACAATGCACCCCTACAGATAGATCAAGAAAAAATTAAGTTTCTTTTAATATCTGGGATGTTACTTTGCAGAACAAACTAGACCAAAGTAAAAAGATCAAATGCAGATCTGTAGCAGCAGGGGGTATTCAACATTTGAGGGCTATTCTGTCATCTTCTACGCGGAACCAGTCTGGAGTGAGGCAGTTGAAATACTACCTTACAAGAGGCTTATGGTACGCGTCGACAGCACTAGTCTGCTGCAAGTAGGATATGCCTACAAGACCGTGTCAGCTGCCGCTCTCTGGGTAATCACCGGCTGTGTTCCTTTACATGTGCTGGCAGGTGAAAGGGCAAGGATTCATAGTTATATGGGGCGGAAAAGTGGAGAGCGAGGGATGACTGAGATAAGGCTGACCGAGAGATTAGTTTCAATCGGTCAGTATCAGCAAGAGTGGGAGGCAACACGTGATGTGGCGGAGTGGATGAATTCCGAACCTTTAAAGCTGGATGGACTGTGGGCATAGGCAGCTGGTTTATTATCTGACACTAATGCTCACAGGCCATGGCTGCTTCTGTAGCGGTATTTTCAGGTTTAGGAGGGTACAGTCTGATCAGTGCCTTTACTGTTGTCTCTTAGATAACGTGACACACACGATGTTAGAGTGTGAGCGTTCTTTCAGTTAATTTTCAATGGTAAAATTAAAGAAAAGGAATGGATAGGGAGACGGTGAACAGGTTTAACAGCAGACTAAATGCTATACGTAGCCCACGACCGAGATCAATATAAAATTTTTATAAGCATGGTGGTCACCAACCAACGCTCCTACGGACACATTCAGAAGAAGATTAAAATGACAAAATACGACTAGTATTAAGGCAGATAAAACTTAACTTAAAGTGGTATTAAAACTAATGCTTTATCAGCTTATTCACAACACTATTTCTTTTAGATTTCTTCAGTACCACCTTTCATTAATTATAAAAATTTAGTAGTACCTGTTCATAACATAGTTCTTGAAAGTTTTAAATCATGAACAAAATTTATATATTGGATTTATGTAACATTATAACAACTTTTATTCCGCATCTTTGCCGGTGCTATTTTACGAAATTTAATTATGAGGTGATTAATGATTCACTATAGATTGCATATTACTTTTAAATTAAATCGAATTTTTACTATAGATTTTAAGTTTATACGAATATATTGAGTTAGATAAGACCATATGTGGCGCATGATTAGGTAGGTATTTCGCTGCAGAATTCAAATATCCACGATTTTTTTATATTAACTATATTTTTGTAAAAAATTATTAGTTTTACACCTTGTGTGTGTGTGTGTTAGTGTTACACCTTGTGTGTGTCAATTTCAAGTTTTCCCTTTACATCAAAAAATACATTGAAATGAAATTTGCAACATTAATGGGAAACTTTATTAAATAAAACGTCAATATATAAAATGAACAAAATTTTTAATTAATAAATCACTAATTCAAAACAGTTTAGTTTTCATCAGCTATAATTATTTAGATCTTCAAAATATATCAGCCAAAGTCCATATAATTATGAAGTCGCTGTTTGAACTTATAACGAACATTTTGAAGCATTTCGAGGGTTGCTAGACTACATTAGTGCACTATTATTCGCCTTAGTACTTCCAATGAAGCAGGAATGACTATATGAATCTCACTTTTTAAATAACCCCATAAGAAGGAGTCCAGGAAAGTTCAATCGGGGATCTTGCTGGCCAACGCAGTGTGAGTGACTATAAAAATCTTACTTTTTAAATATCTGCATAGGAAGAAGTCCAAGGGAGTTATATCGGGGATCTTGATGGCGATTCAATTAAACATTTTCGTCCAATCCATTGCCTCGAAAACCGTTCATTAACCGTTTACCGTTGGATCAACTAGGTCCTCTAATAACTCTAGATATGATAAAAAGTAAAAAGTCACAGGAAAATATGCCTTTAGAATTGCATTATTTAGCTTGCTTAAACTGATAAAGAATGTATAAACAGAAGATTTAAAAAGAAAGGATTTATCCGAAAATATTTTAGAGATATTTTAAAGTTCAATGTATCGTAGAAGTTTTTCATAAGCGTGAAATAAGGCCAACTTAAATTTACATATACAAATATGCCTTGATAAGAATATCTTTCTGAAAAACAAAAAAGCAGCGTCACAACTTTATTATAATAATTAACAGTTACAGCGTCTGACTCACAAAATTCGTAAACAATCTTTTATAGATTGAATAATTTTATAACAGTACTTCCTAAATATGGCAAAATTATGCAAACTTAGTGTTTTTTTAAACGACTGATTAAAATATCAAGTAATTATATTTTATAATACTTTATATTTATAGATAACGTTCACTGACTTTTCATATTTAATAATAATTTAGTAGAAACAAAGACTTCTTTCAAGAAGTTGTTTATAGCAGTTAACAGAAATTGTTGCCCCAAAGCTAAATATACAATTCTTTATATATAATGAATAATAAAGGTATATATATATATATATATATATATATATATATATATATATATATATATATATATATATATATATATATATATATATATATATATATATATATATATATATATATAATATATATATATATATATTTATATACAACCACTTATGGAATAAAACTGTTTGTGTCCTTATTATAAAAAATAATCAAAAACTCTGGGACACGTTACCTTTTTAAAATTAAATGTGCGCTTTTTAAACATAAGTTTAATGTACAGGGTGATCCACGCAAGTCTGGCATAGTCCATAATCCTTATTTTTAATCAAACACTTTGTATATTTTAATATTTTTAAAATACTTTTAACAACCTAATTTCAATGAACTATATCATGTAGGGTCTATAATGAATAACAGAAGGTAAATTTTTGAAATTAATAATTTATCACGTGTTATGGTATTATTTAAATTAGATAAATACAGACAATAAACTTCTACTCTAAGTGTCAGTACACTGTATATTGGGGAAAATTTCTGTTTAGTAACCGTGTTAACATTTTTGGTCGTGAATAGGTAAAAACTGTATAGATAGTCTGCTAATTAAACTAAATCGGTAAATAATGCGGATTGTTATCAATCAGTTGACATGCTGTTGATATTTTACATTAAAATAATATATTCTTAATCAAAAACTAATTTCTTGCAGAAATAAAAATGAAATATTTAACTAAGGCCCACCGAATTGAGATTTTAATGATGATCGGTTACGGGGAAAATTGTAGAAGTCAAGTTGAAGTAGCAAACTTATTTAATCAGAGGTATGCTCAGTTGCCTAATATTTCACAAGGTACTGTGTCTAGAATTTATGCACAAATTAGAGAACTTGGATATGTCAAACCATTAAAAAGAAAATCGAACTTCATTGAAGATGAAGTGAAAGTGGATATTTTGTTAAGTGTCGCAGAAAATCCAATGTCAAGTTCACGTCAAATTGCACGTCAAATTGCACGTCAAAATGTGTCACACAACTGTCCTAAGGTGTCTCCATGAAGAAAACTTCATCCATAAAAATTGACATTTGTGCAGGAGCTATCAGAAGACGATCCGGATCGTAGAATGGATTTCTGTAAAAGAATGAGGGATAAAATTGACAAATGAAATAGCTCTTGACACAATTCTTTTTTCTGATTAATCAAACGTTACATTAAACGGAGAGGTAAACTGACAAAACTGTAGATATTGGTCAGCGGAGAATCCTCATTGGATGCGTAAGACACACACTCAGTATTCTCAAAAATTGAATGTTTGGGCAGGTATTATATGAGATCATATTATTGGTCCTATATTTATAGATGATAATTTGACAGCGGGAAAATATTTAAACATGCTAAGAGACCATGTTCTTCCTTAGTTGGCTAACTTATATCCCAATCCGACCCTACCGCATGAAACTGTCTGGTTCCAGCAGGACGGTGTAACACCCCATTATGCTTTAATGGTGAGAAATTACTTGAATGAAATCTTCTTCAATAAGTGTATTTGATGAAGGGGACTAGTGAGCGGCCAGCTAGGTCGCCAGATCTTACACCCTTGGATTTTTTTGTGGGGTTATCTCAAGAATAAAGTATATGCAACACAATCAACTATCATTGAAGACCTCATAAAGTAAGAATACAGAACTACAGAAATACGGAATATTTCACCTCAAACTTTAAACAAAGTTCGGAACGAGATTTATAGGAGACTGTTTTATTGCCAACAACAAGGTGGAGAACATGTTGAGCATTTATTGTAATGTAATCCAATCAATTACCTCGGGTATTCTATGAATTCATTGTCTTGAAGAAAATACCTAATTTCAAAATTTCACCTTGTATTATTCATAATAGACCCTACATGATATAGTTCGTTGAAATCAGGTTGTTAAGGAGCTTTTAAAAACATGAAAATATACAGGGTGTTTCATTTAAAATACAGATTATGCACTATGCCAGTCTTGGATTGATCACCCTGTACATTTAAATTTATGCCTAAAAAGCGTACATTTAAATTTAAAAGTTAAGGTATCTCAACGTTTTTTATTATTTTCTAAAATAAGGACACAAACAATTTTATTCCATAAGTGGTTTCCACACTGTATAATAAAGGTAGGTTAATAATCGACAACAAAGGAAAAATATATAAAATATGTGTATAAGATGGAAGGCAACCGTATATACGTATTTTTGACTATTGGTGGTCTTCAGTACGACGCAGTCAAGTTAGAAAAGGAGCATGTTAACTTGGGAAAGGACCACTACAGGAGCTATGTGACCAATTTATGGCAATAATGTTAGAAGTCTTTAAGGTTTACTGAGCAACAACTAACATATCCACAGAGGAAGCTAAGCTACCTGAGAAAAGGAATGCCAAACGTTTAGAACGTTTCAAACAACAAAACAAAAAGTTAATGCGAGATAATAGTGAAATAAAGGTAGAAGTTATCGGCATAGTTCGCAACAAAGAAAAAAAAGCATAAAATATGTGAGTAAGATGGAAACTTCAGTTTTCTAACATTATTGCCACAAATTGGTCGTATTGCCCTGTAGTGATCTTTTCCCAAGTTAACATTATCCTTTTCTAACTTGGCTGCACCGTACTGAAAACGACCAATAGTAAGAAATACGTATATACGGTTGCCTTTTATAGATGAGCGACAGGTATATGAGAGCATTGTCTAAATATCATTATGTCAATAAGACATAATGAAATCAGAACCAGATGTAGAATAAAATATAAAAATCAATGGACCAAAAACAGGAAAATACAATAAAATTAAGAACATAACGTCCATGTTGTCTGGCCATCTTGCTATTCTGAAGCGTATTGAAATGTACCATCCAAGTAATATGCCTCTGCTTTCGTCAATAATCTTAAATTCTCAAGAATATATATATATATATATATATATATATATATATATATATATATATATATATATATATCCGGTTTTTTAGGCGTTACGCCCGTCCGGTAGGGATCTTTGGAGGAGTATCACCGAGCCGCAAGCCCTTATCTCTTGCCGTACTGCTCCACCATAGGCCGATCAGATCCCAGCATATTCTAGTCTAAGCCGCAGATTGATCTAAAATTTTAAACTGCTGCGTTAGACTTTTTGTTTTCTGTACACCGAGCTGGGGCTCGATCCCACATCCACTGAACCATTCGACAGTGAAGCGAATGAGAGGCAGCAGCACAGCCCGCTGAGCTATCTGACCGACTCAAGTCGGTCGACGACAATTCTCAAGTCGGTTGAGACGACAATTCTCAAGAATGCCAAAAATAATAATATTTTGTTGCGAAAGCTTATCCAACACAAAACATTTATCGCGGTATGTCTGTAGATTTATCTGTTGGATTGCTTGATGTGCTTTCCCATTGTCTTAGGTATATGTTACATAAAAGGAAAACCATCGTTGCTCATATTCCTTCAAATACAAGAGATGTCCGTTGTCGTCATGTGTTATTTGAAAGAAAAATTTGCAATCTTTTGATGAATGATTTCTGATGGCTTCTCTTGAGCTTTCAACTTGTAGGAGTTTCTGATGACTTGACGGCTTAGTTTTCGAAGGTTGCTTACGTGATTGTGTCCCAAAACGCAGTGCAGAATATTTTCCGCAACTAAAATAATTATAGAAATATAAACACATACTGGTCATTTTCAGAAAACTGGACTTTATTATATAAAATAAAGTCTTCTTTGGTTTTAAAATTTCAATAAGTTCTTTGCATATTTTTACGTTTCAAGTGAAAAATTACTTGATTGCATTATAAATGATCCATTTATGGTTAAGTCAAAAAAATGTTTGTATCTTAAGCTGGTATTGCAAACTTATTATAAGAGTACAATGCAGTTGTACACAGAAATTAGATATTTATACTAAATGATTTTCCAATCCTGGCACTTTGAATTTTTATTAAAAATATCTAGCAAGTGAAATAACGAGTATTTCTTAACAAACTTTAAAGAACAATATTGACATACATTTGTGTTTAAATTTAAACTACCAAATATGCAGAGTGTTTCACTCTACCAGCGTACCACCAAAATTTGAAAAAATTGATATCTATGATTTTCATCCGCGTTTGCTCAAAACGCAATAAGCAGCTCACTATCCATGTTAGAGGAACAAGGGCAAATAAAGGGAAAGTTTTCTAGGCGTATAGTTTTAATACATCTATTTTAGATTTATTCTGTCAAATTAACAAATTTTAGCGGTTTGCAAAAAGTTTATGGTCTATACCTGCCACGGGGTGCAGGTAAGCCAGTGATGAGTTTACCGATCTCTCGGTGTCTATTTGAAAATCCTTACTTTTATGGCGATGGTGAGTTTGTCCTATGTGCGGGAGTATTTATGGTAATTGGTGATGAGTTTACATGTACCCGACAACATAAATGGTGGATAAAACTGACGTTAAAAAAGGTGCATATATGTACTTATCAAAATAAAAGATGGAAGAAGATGAGTATTAAATCGGATGCAGTTGTCAAAATATTATTATAATTCCTACAACTACAAACATGTTCAACTAAAATTAGTTTACGAGAAACCTAAATATGTTAAAAAGATAAGTAAACTTTACTAGATGAATAAAAATTATACTACAAGGATAGCAAGCTTTTTAGCCATTTAATCTTCTATATTATCCAATGGTGATATGTACGATACCACATTTCTTAAAAACATTGTGGTGGAGATAGAAGAGTTTGAATAAAAAATAAACTGTGGTGAGATTAAGGATAAAAATACTTGTTATATATCATTTATATTATAAGTTACAATGTAAACAAATAAATATACTAGGACTGCGACGCATATTTACGAAAAACAAAACATTTACAAAATAATTATAATATTTAGGGGGCCATGAGATATTAGATTTATTTCAAGTTTGAACCGCAGTAGATATTGGTTTTCTGATAAATAGGTGTTAGAATTTATAAAAATGAAATCAATAAATAGTTTTTTTTATTCCTTATGCTCGATATTTCTTAAAAAATTATCAGCGGAGATCAAGCAATCAGCAACATAAATTTTCTACCATATTTTCCCACAAAACCTACACAAATGCACCTGCAGATCCCTTGAAGGGGGTGTTGTCAACAAAATAGACCACGTCTTGATAGAAGAGCGATCAGCAAGAAGCATTCTGTACGTAAAAAGTGGACGAAGTGCATGTTGCGGCTACTACTACTTACTCGTTCAGGTACTCTTCAGATGTAGGATCCTTTGACAGGAATAAGAGAATAAACCAAAAAAGAAAATTATAGATCTGGGAAAACTGAAATCGACTACAACCCCACGCAGATAAGATCATTGGAGAATATCAAATAGGATTTATGCAGGGCAGATCAACCATCGACCAACTATTTACAGTTAAGTGGGTGTAAAGCAAAGCCGACAGAGAAAGGTTTCAGGAAATTGTAAGCATGATGACGGCCAACGTCTGAATACGGACACGGCACCCAAAGAAGAAGAAGAAAGCAAAGCTTGAGAATAGATTAAGTGAATTTGAAATACTCTCTAAATTAGAAAGGCTAAGGGTAATGACGAAGTACGACACAGTGGCTCAAGTACAGATACAAAATGAGATGACAGACCCATTTCAAATAACACAAGGAATAAATTGGGCTGATATTTCGCTGGATTAGCGTGACTCAGATGCTATGAAGCGTTAGACGTTGGGTCTCTCTGAGAGACCGAATCCCAAACGAAGAAATCCGTTGTAGAACAAAAACAACAGACACTATCGAAAAAATCACGTCGTTAAAATGGAATTGGGCAGACCACGTCGCCAGATTATCAGACAGTGGATGAACAAAACGTATTTTAGAGTGGAGACCAAGGCAAGAAGCAATACGGAGCAGAGGACGCTCACTAACTAGATGGACTGCGACCTGAAGCCGCACAAGACAGAGACAGAGGGAAATAGCTGAGGGAGACCTATGTCCAGCAGTGGACGCATACAGGTTGATGATAATGACATAATAAAATAAAAATTTTATTTTAAATTTTGCGATACAGCTGGGATATACTCTGGATATATGATGAAGAGGTTGGAAGTAAGAGGACGAGAACTATGTTTAGCGGTGGACGTTGACGACTGGAAGATGATCTGTTACCCTCTATAATTGTCTTACAGGTTGTACCAAAACAATTAAAAAAAAGTTATAATCGCTAAAGCGTATAAACCGAAAACTTCACAAAGAATTATTATTATTATTATTATTATTATAATATAAGCGAGGGCAGAGGAACTAAGTCCCTATTATGCCCAAAAACAAAGAAATTTCATTAATCACCTACTAGTAAATAACAAAAATTACAACTAAAAGAAATAAAATTACAATTTTTGGTTTAAAAGAAAAACAATATTTTAACTATAATATAAAACTGTCGAGTCTGTTTTTGAACGAGTTGGTAGAGGAAGCGGAGACAATGTTGTCGTTGAGGTTATTCCAGCACTCAAAAACTCTATTTGGAAGAAAGTTCTGTCTTTGTCTTATAGAAAAATTTTCTTTCTTTAGTTTATATTGATGACCTCTGAGGCGTTCATCTTGGTTTATGATAAATATTTCCTCGAGGTTTCCAAAATTGAATTTTAGTATTTTGAATGTTGTAATTAAGTCTCCACGTTGTCGGCGAAGTTCAAACGTAGTGAGGTTTGCCATACTAAGTCTTTCTGCATAAGACGGTCTTCTCGGTCCCAAAGAAATTCGAGTGGCTTTTCTTTGGACATTTTCCAACAGAGTCTTGTCTCGAACCAGATCGGGATACCACGTTGGTCCAGCGTATTCAAGTATGGGTCTTACGTACAAAGTGTAAAGTTTGCAAAATAATTGCATTGAAACTCCCGAAAAACACCTCCGAATAAGATACAGTCTGGAGTTTGCACGTTTACAAATAGAGGTAATATGATCGGACCAAGTTAGGCTGCTGTTCACAATAACACCAAGATCGTTATACGAAAACACAGATTCTAATGGCTGCCCGTTAACAAAGTACGGCACAAGTGGGTTATTTTTGCCAATTCGAAGCACTACACATTTTTCCGCGTTTAAGGGTAGTAACCACTGGGAACACCAAGTTAAAATAGAGTCCAAGTCCATTTGGAGGGTTAGCTGGTTTGTGTTTGGATTGGCATATATTTTTGTGTCGTCAGCGTAAAACGATATTTTACTTGAGACATAATAAGGAATATCGCTGGTGTAAACCGTAAAAAGCAGAGGTCCAAGGACAGAACCCTGAGGCACTCCACTTTCCACTAACCTGTCCTGTGAGAAAGATTCGCCAACTCTAACTTTGTAATATCGATCTGTCAGGAAATCATCTATCCAACGAAGTAAAGTACCGCGAACTCCGAAATGTTCTAGCTTATGTAGAAGTCTGCGCTTAGGTACACGGTCAAAGGCTTTAGAAAAATCTAGATAAACAACGTCGACCGGCTGCGAACTGTTAAGGGATGAGGTCCAGTCGTTAACACAGTGTAGGAGATTAGTTAGAGTAGAGCGACCAGAGACAAATCCATGTTGTTGTGTTGGAATAACATGTTCCTGGAGAAGGAATTTGGTCATCTCCTCGGAAATAATGGCTTCCATAACTTTGGCAACTACTGGCAGCAAGCTAATCGGACGATAATTGTTGGGGTCGAGTTTGTTGCCTTTTTTAAAAATAGGGGTAACGGAAGCTAATTTCCAACTAGGGGGTAAGGAGTTTTGGATGAAAGAGGTTTGCATAATTAACGTTAAGGGTATTGCAAGCGTGTCTGCGCACCTTTTTAACAGTTTTGGTGTTAAACCATCTAAACCAGGTGAAGCGGCCGTGCGAAGTTTAATTAAGTGTTGTTTGACATGATCCACTGTGAATTCAACTTGCTGTAAGGATGCGCCGACACGATTACAGTTAACAGCAGGTAGATTACCATCATTTAATTCTTTAGTAAATACCTGTGAAAATGCTAAAGAGAGAGTTTCGGAAGATTCTTTGTCAGAAGAGCATAAAGTCTGGTTGGATTTTTGAAGTAGCGGAATGGAAACTTTAGATGTCATGGAGGAACGTATGTATTTATAGACTTTTTTAATGTTACCACTTTCAATAACGTTTGCTTCAAAATTTTGTCTTAGGGTTTTTAGAGATGTTTTTAAGTTATTTGAAAATCTGCGGTGGCTTTGGAAGTCACTAAGAAGCCCGGTGTGTATAAATTTTCGCCATAGATGTCGTTTGTGATTGATTTGTTTAATTGCTGTTCGATTTATCCAGGGTTTGAGGTTGTTTTTATAACTCTTACGGAAAATAGTATTTGTAGAAATTATATTGTGGACTTTATCGAGAAATGCAGTCCACATTAATGAGGGGTCGTTTAAGTCTGCAAAAAATAAATGCCAGTCGATTTGAGAGAGTTCAGTGTCAACTTCAGAAAAGTCGGTAGTAGCATATGTTACAATGTTATTTTTGCGGGGTAATATTTGATTGAACTGGATGTGAGCCGTTATAACTGCATGATCTGACTTTCCTATGGGAGAACTGACTTCGAGAGATGAAATCAGCTGTTCGTCATTAATAAGCACTAGATCTAAAGTAGAAGGTTGGTTATTATTCCTAAATCTAGTAGGTTCTGTAATGAGTTGTATCAGGTTTGAATTTACTACAAAGCTTTTAAATAAATTATGAGCGTTTTCGGCGTCAGATAATGAAGTTATTGGCCAGGTGATCTCTGGGAAATTAAAATCTCCAGTAATGATGAGATTATCAAGAGATGATAGTTCTTCAAGTTTTGTGAAGAAAACATTATCGTGTGCAAGTAGTGTATTAGGTGGACGATATATACATACTAGATTAAGGCAAAAAGAATTTTTAGTAACAGATAAGTGAATTGCATCTATTCCAGTAATATCTATTAGCTTGAGGTTAATTTTGAAAGTTGTGGTAATAATATTGGATAAATAAATGCATACACCGCCACCCACACGATTTTCTCTGTCTTTACGATATATTGTATATCCATTTATATTAACAGAAGAGTCTGGAATTGTGGGTTTGAGCCAGGATTCGGCAATACAGATAATGTCCGGTTTAAGAAGTTGCACTGTGCATACAAATTCGTCAAACTTAGCGGAAAGTGAATCTAAATTAGTATATAGAAATAGCCAGTCATTAAATTTGTTGGTAGAAAAATTATGAACGAAATTTCGTGATTCTGGGAGTGCCATTGATGTATTTAATAGTTAAATCATGTTCACCGTTATTTTTGCGAGTTTCTAGCTCACTTCGGAGTTCTTTTAAACGTACTTGTTGGATGGGCGTCTTGTCGTCAATTATTGAGAATTTTTCCGTGGCTTTGTTTTCCAGAAGTTTGGCTTTATTTCTCAGAATATCTTTAACGTGGTATTCCGAACCCATCACTACCTTTATCATTCGGGGAAATCGTTGGTTTGCTTTGCCGACTCTGTAGAAGGTGATTTGCTTTTCCTGGCAGCCAACAGTATCCAAAACAAGCTTCACCTTATTCGCGTCATCATCTTTTCTGCGTTGTACATCCCCAGAGGAAGATTCTGTTACGCCTCTAATTAGAATATTTTTAGCGCGTGTTATACGATCTACAGCTTCGTTTGCGATATTATCCGTGAATTCGGTAGACTTAAATAAATTAATCTGGCTGAGCTTATCGTTTAACTCAGTTATTTTATTATCAAAATCATCAATTTTCGCGCGAATTTCCATTTTAAAATCTAGCAGAAGATCTTTTATTTCTGAAATATTAGAAATATTGGAGCTGCAAGAGTTACAGAGTATGTTCAGTCCTCGAATTTTCTGTCGGGTGACGCGGTCCTCCGATGAAAGGTCGGTGCATGTGATATGTATTTGACGCTTACATCCATCGCACTGGAGTTTGCGGTCAGCTGTCGCTATGGTTTTCGAGCAGTTCGAACAAAAAGAGGTGGACGGCATTGTCCGGTTTTTTGTGTATGTAATTAGTATTTGGTTTTATATTAATATATTGTGGAATGATACTCACAGTAATTATTCGCTGTAACTGCACTTTTTACACAAAATTTTTACAAAAACTACTGACTATTGGTATATGGAACAATCATGCAAAATTTGTTTGCGAAATAATTATTTTCTACAGAATAATCGTGAAAATCAATACGAGCACAAAATTTTACGTGTGTCGTCAACCTATCATCCAAAACCTAATTCATCCTATACTATCATCCAAAACCTAATTCAATTCTCCTACAAGATTTAACTAAAACATCTTCAATAATTGATCATATTGTCTCAGATTTCTCACCCCTTGGTGTACGTTCTACAATTTTATTAATACAGGACTCTCTGACCATGAAGCAATATATACGGAGTTTAACACTCTTAACAAACCATTGTCGAAAACCCAACATTTAAGTAGGATTTTTTCCGATCAGGACTTTCGTAAATTCCAAAATTTGTGCTTGATTTCTGGATGGCACTTTCCCCCTGTGGACGTGGGCTATAATTTCAGTGATTTTTTTAGATAGGCTTGTCTGTATTTTCAATAATGCATTTCCTTTAATTACAATTAAGTCAAAACATCACAAACCCTGGACTACCAAAGGTATCCGCATATCAGCCAAGAATATCTGTTCACTACCATACATCAAGACATTTACTACCAATGTCTTTGTCACGGAATATATCTCCAAGTACAGAGGAACCGATATAAAACTTATCAACATAGCTAAAAAATGTACTATGTACAAAAATGTACTATGAGAATTGTCTGGGAAGTTCTAAAAATGTTGCAAGGGAAACTTGGTCCATAATAAACGATATTCGAAATAGAACTAACACAGCTCAAACATTTTCTCTTCCAAATCCTGAAAATCTATTTTTTTTTTGTCCAATCCAAAAACAACTCCAGTTGTTATCAACAGGTCCTCGAAGACACTTCGTCTCAGGACCATTTTACCTATGTAGGGTCATACGTCGCTATGTTACCAATTCCAACGGTAACTTAAACATCATAATTTGTAACCATATATAATGTAAAACAACTGTAAATTTATATCATTTAAAGGGTTTTGACCCATATATTTTGGTGGCTCATAGCATGTATACCTCGTTTACACTGATGATGGATTTAACAATCCGAAAACGTTTTGTAATATAATTGTGATAGCCCGTTTGGGCATTTAATTATATACCTTTTATAAAGGATTTGAAATAAATGTTTTGTGATATATGGTATACAGCCAGCTACAGGGACTTAGTTTCCTAGAGGATTTTTTTTACATTGCAGAAGCTACTTCAAAAATCACGGGATTTTAACTCTTCCCTCTCTATGTATTCTAGAAACTGTTTGCTTAATTCGTAAACACCTACATGTTTTTTCAGCTAGACCTAGTAATGACTACTCTACACTGAGTTAGTAAAGAAATCTATATTATATTGCAACTGAAATCTACAACTTCTTTCCTAAGTTCCGTAAATTGACAAAAGCCTATCTATCTGAAAGACTTTTATATTCAGTGGAAGGTTTTCTTAACGAATAACTAAGAAAGTGCAGTACGTTTAGGTACAAGCAATAAAGTATTTTTATATATATTTGGGTATCACATGCAGCAGCTTAAACTTATTAGTAAACTAGTTCATAAGGTTTTATTACCCTATTTGCAATTTAGTGAGATTTTGCAATGAATTGTATATTTTATTATGGTATTTTGTGACATTGACGATTTATATAATTTTTGTAAATTTTAATTGATATTGTTATTTTTTTGACTTTTTGTAAGCTTTGTCCATAAAATTGTACAATTTTCAGTGACAATAAAGCATATTTCTATTCTATTCTATAACCGACAGAACATTGACAACAATTATTGATGCAATGATGACAGAAAACAAAATAGATCATATAAGTAGCTAACTTTTAAGATCAACAGAAGGACAGACTGAAAAAAGTAATAATAATATAGAATCAAGGTGATTATAGTAGACTATATCTACATAACCACCACAAATATGACAGCATTGCTACTCAATAGAAGCTCAATTACCTAGTTATCAATCAATATTCGTAGGTCGCAGACGTAATACATACATTTTTAGAAGAAACAATATTTTAAATTATTGTTATTTGAGCAGAAGCCATTGAAATCATAAACAATGAAAATATGCCGACACATTATATAATAAATTAAAAAAAAAACGCGCTAAAATCAATAAAATTTAAACGAGGTTCATTGAAAAATAAAGGTAAGAAGATTTTAAGTCATATAGACAATGAAAAAATGCATGAATATGAAGAAGAATCCAGAACTCTGTAAGAACTTCCAGAACTTTAAAAAATGTGTTATGATTATTTGCCAAATATTATTTTTTTATTATCCCAAATAAAAGAATTACTGGAGACATGCATTACAACATTGACTTCAAATTAACCTGTTGAAAGGTTTTTATACTTTTTTGAGAAATTTAATGCTCTAAGTAATTCTAAAAACTAAGGGAAACATACCTAGATAAAACGAAGATAAAGCGCACAATACAGCTGAATAGTATAGAGCAACAAATAGCCCCATAGATATTTAAAAAAACTATACTTAATTTTTTTAAGAAAATTTATTTTTTTCTCTCAATATAAAATTTATATTGATATTTATCTCATATTTATACTGATTTCAAATCCAAGATTATCATAAATTTTTAAAGTACCAAATACCTACTACAAATAATTTTATTCCATTCAAATACTTTTTATTTTCGCCATTATATAGAAATAAAAATCAGTAGTTGTGAATAAAGTTCAATGACTCCTCGCCAAAACCGATGTATTTTTACATTTTGCGGACAAATAAAAACTTTATTTATTTATATTTTCTATTAATAAGCATTATGTATATTGTTTATTCGGGGATTAACGGATTAGAGCAAAAAGAATGCTAAAAACTTTGGATTTGTAAATACTTTGCAACGAAATGTTATAATCCTTTATGTAAGGATGCTTATAAATACAAGATAATAGATAACGTTCATTGACATTTCGCCAAAACAACTAAGTACGTAAATATTTCCTCTACATCCAATCAAAATAATTTTTGTATAGTCTTTCGCTAATGTAATTAAGTTTACACACCTTTCTTCTGATAAATAAACATGTAAGTTAATCCTTTTTTTTTGGAAAAACCACAACACTTCTTCACACACTATCACGTGTTATCGATCATAGGGTTCATATTCGGCAACGCGTGCGAGCAGAGTAGCGGGATAGTCGTCAGTCCTTTTGGTGGAACACTATACGTCGGCGTCGTCGGTAGCACGAAATTTCGAACTGCGGATTGGGTCCACTTTCCTCCGATGTCTTGTACACACTGAATCAAATCTCCGAAGTAGAAAGTGGGCTTTGCATTTGCAAGGATTATGGCTTGTACGCAAGCGTACAAGGATTGTTTTGAATAAGTTTACGTTTTCTTCAGATTGTTTGAACAATGTCATCCCTTTGGGAACTTAATTTCTTTTATTTACACAAATGACAGTTAAACTAACAAGTGGTATATTATGCTTCGACATGTTTTACTATTGACAATATGCATTGTTTTCAGTTGTTTGTTGCGAAATTTGTTTTGTTCGTTTAGTTAATTCTTCTTCGTGGAAGGCCAGTTTTAAATAAAAAACTATGAATTTGAATATAACGTTTGTACGACAATGCTTTAAAATATTAATTAATATAAATTATAATTCAAATATAAATAAAAATGATTTTTCTTTCTTTATCCATATATTTTCCACAATATCCCTTTTCCAAGAATATTCTTATAACTAGGAATTTTATACCGTGCCTCTTTGTTTCTCCTTCGCGTATTTTTCTTCAAATAATTAAGTCTTACACTTTTTCCGGACTTTAGATGCCTTACATTGAACAGATTATGTCTTCATACCTTAACCAAACTCTCTATTAGTGAAATTCTTTTACAACAAATACAATACAAACAATACAAACAAAACAATACAAACCTTTTTCCCCTCTTTGGATGCCTTTTGGCTATTGTACAATAATTTCACATATATCCGTACCGCTCTTAATGACTTTTCCTCTTTATTTTTATATATCTTTGCATTATTCTTTTTTTTTAAGAAATCTCTGCTTTTTTATTTTAAACACTTATTCAACATCAACCACGAAGGGTTATTAGTGGAAATTTTATATCTTTTAATAATTTAATACATTTTTGTCAGGATGGATTTGAGGTCGTCTGAAATTCCATGCATTATTCTTTGATTTTGGAAACATGGGCAGTCAAGCAGGAAGTGTTTCACTGTAAATGAAGTGGAGCAGTTGTTGCAAATTGGTGGTGGATCTTTGCTGATTAAAAATGTGTGTGTGACAGCAGTGTGACCAATTTTTAAACAAATTACTTGACCTCGTCTACTTGTGAGGTTATTTAAAGAGCTGTTCACCTTTGGGCATATTGGGTTTAATTTGGTTTCTGAATTTTCCCATAATTTTGCCAAATTTTATTGCGATGAACTTTAATCAGATGTTTTATGTCACTATAAGGATATTTTGTAATTTTTGTATTATCTTCTAAGTTGATATGACTTGTAGTTGCTAACTGATCTGCTTTTTCATTTCCCCAGATTTCAGTGTGCGATGGTACCCAAATGAAAGCTGTGTCCTTTTCATTTTTTGTTGCTTGTGTAATGGGATTTGTTGTATAACTTTGCTTTAATTTAAATAACGTGAATCTGTAATGATGACGCACTTCATCGTATTACTCTTTTTGAAAAAAATTACGGCTCTTAATATATCTGTGTTCTCATCTGCGAGTATACCACAACTGGTAGGTACGTGTATGTTGTACCTATAAAAATATCGGAAAAGAAACGAAAGGTAGAATTTACAAAACAGTCATCAGACCAATAATGACATACGCGGCAGAAACAAGACCTGACACATAGAGGACAAAAAGGAACACCAGAGATGAAAACACTTAGAAAAATTGATGGTTAGACACTATGGGACATAACTAGAAGTACAGATATATGACATAGATGCAAGGTGGAGAACATCAACAACTGGGTAAGAAATAGATGAGTAGAAATGACAACAAATAGAGTAGTAAAGATGGCAAGAGACGGTTCCTCAATAGGAAGACGATCAGTAGGAAGACCACGAAAACGATGGAATGACAATTTACTGGAGGCACATTGAAAAACAGACGGTCTATATAAAAAGAAGAAGTGTATGCTGTAGGAGTTTTCATCGGAATAGTAAGCAGCAGCATGTGCTTTTGGGGTTTTAGAGGCCTCAGTAAAGATTTGTAAGTAGTTGGGGTAATGGGATATGATTTCTGCGGAAATATGTTTAATTAGCGAGAAGTTTATATTTGATTTGGGGTACTTTCTTGATGTTAGGTCAATGGTCAGTAGGCGGGTTGTCCATGGAGAAGAGATTGCGTTTGTATATAGCAATAGACTAAGTTGATTCATGTTAAAAATTGTGACTTTTATTCTTTCTATTAGAGGTATACAGTTTGTTGTCTTTTTAAAAGAGAGCCACCGATG
The DNA here is from genome assembly GCA_918026665.1 of Diabrotica balteata. NCBI lineage: Eukaryota > Metazoa > Arthropoda > Insecta > Coleoptera > Chrysomelidae > Diabrotica > Diabrotica balteata. The sequence goes on from OU898277.1 coordinate 45,191,880, forward strand.
TCACAGCGAGAAATTTGAGAGAAAAGTGGATGTTGTTTTTGAATTGAAATATTGGCAATGTATTTTAGTGATAATTATTGTCGCCTTATAATTAGGGGTTGCTCTTTAGCTAGAACTTGTAGACTACTAGTGGGACTAGTTCTAAATGCACCAAGTGCCCAATCTCAGCTTTGTTAAGACCATTAAGCTTTATTGAACAAGTCAACACCAATACCTTTATTGCTAATGGCTTTTTTTTTTCTTCTTTCTCACTTCCTCACCAGAATTCGATTTTGCCTATTCGGCCTTCACATGGGTAATTTTTTGCTTGCCTTTGGAAATGTAATTGAGTATTTTTTGGGCAGTCTTTCATACTACATTCTATGAATATGTTGTTTGAATTTATCTTTATAATTATCTTGTCGTTTATTGTGTATACAGATGTTTACGTATGTCTTCATTTCTTATTAGATCTTTATTATATTTTTCCTATTCTAGAGGTTTATAGTGGATAATATTTCTCTCTGTAAAAATTTGTTCTGTGTTTTTTAATTCTGTCAGTCTACCGTTATCCTAATCAATTTAAAGTAGTTGAAGGGGTGAGTGGCCCACAATGATCCTTGCTCGCAAAACAATCCTTCACATTATTTTTAGGACTAATAATGCCATCTGCAGTTGTAGTGGCGTACCCATCACCCAACGCACTTCTGCAGTCAGTTAAATATAAGCTTCTAGCACAAAAACTTCGTATTCCCGAATTCCGCTTAAACATTGATTTGATATAAGTTTGATATCAGATGACTCCCTTGAAACTATTGTAATTTTACTTTTAATCAAGTAGGAATGTTCAATTGTGATATAGTGTTTGTAAGTCCAATATTTTGCCGATAATTTGAGATATTTACGAAATACCAAAATCTTGACCGCCACGTAATAAACATGGCTGCCAGAAAAGTGCGATTGTTTGGGTAAAATAATTCCCATGGTGTAAGGGTTGAATGATCCCGGGCTCATGTTGCCCTCTTTAGTAAAACATTTTATTATTGTTTTGTTATTTGAAGAGACTTAGAAGCAAAACTAGCATATTCATCGAGGAACAAGTACAACAGTTTGTAACCTATATTCTCTACAGCAAAGCCGAATGTATGACCTTACCACCAAAGACGTAAGGTCTATGGCGTACCAACTCGTAGTTAGGAAAGCCATTTTGCATAGATTTTCAGTCTGAATAAAAACTTGCTGGTAAATACTTTTTAAAGGGTTTTCGTACCAGGCACCCCCTACTTTCACTGAGATCTCTAAAGCAACATCGATCGCTAGCAGTCATGCTTTTAACAGAACTGTTATAACAAAATGTTTTACTTTGTTTAAGACTATATTGGATAAAACAGAATTCTCCCTCAGGACATATAATGTAGATGAGACGTCTTTGAGTACAGTATCAGGAAAAAACTGAAAAAGATTCTTACTGAAAGAGGTCGGAAACAAGTTGGTAGAGTGGTCTCTACCAAACGAGGTGTATTTACTACGGTAGTTATTTGTATATCTGTGGGAGGTTCATATGTTCCACCGATGTTAGTTTTTTCCCTAAAGAAGAAGAAGGAGGAGTTAAAAGATGGGACACCACCAGGAGCAGCAATCAGATGCAATGAATCTCGACGTATTTGAAGATTTGATTGATCATTTTATATATTGCATTGAACCATCAACAGAAGACCCAGCGCTCCTAATTCATGACGGTCACCTTTCTCACACTAAGAATCTATATGCCATCGAAAAAGCCAGGAGTTACTTTTTTTACCATGTTATGCTTGCCATTTTACACTCAGGTTACTCCAAGAAACCTTAGCTTTATGTATCCCCTTAATAATATGAAGAGCTGTTAAAATATTTCAAATTTCGAGAATTTTTAATGAATTCTACATGAAAGCCTGCAACCCCATAAATGTATTAATGGTTTCAAGAAAGCCGGAATCGTACCTTACACGATATTTCAACAAACTGGAAATATCATAATAGCTTCTTCAACTTCAGTTCAGCAAAGTCCTTATAAGAAAAATTGTGGCCAGGGTTTTACTTCAGACAACCATGACCTTGACGAATAAGAAATTGATCCTTCTTCTTCCGTTATTTGTCAGTATATTAACACTGGCATTGCATATGTACCTTCGACCCTCGACCTCTTTTACTATTTTTCCGAAAGAGATATTTGCCATTTCCCAAGTGGTCACAACCACGATGCACTACTAAACGAAAATCTGCTATAGGGCGCTTACTCTTACAAGCACTCCTTACAAAGACAAGCTTTTAGGTGAGCGACAAAAAAAAAAGGAAGAATTGGACGAAAAGAGAGCTCTTGAATTAACAAATAAAGCTGCAGTTAATGGAAAGTAAAAAGGGAAAAACAAGAAACCACGTTCAATTAAAGTTATAAAAAACAAAAACGAGAACCTAGATGATGAAAATGCAGAGTGCATTATTTGTTCTAATAATTTTCTAAAATCTCCCGCAGAAACGGGTGTACTATTTGCAAACGTGGACCCATGATGAATGTGCTGGAATAGAAGACAATAACTGCGACCTTTATACCTGTGATTATTGTAATGAAAATGATAGAGTTCGTTGTAATTATTGTACTACATAATCCATGTTTAGTTACTCACTATATTATATTGAGTTTACTTTTTTTGTATCCGAGTTTAAATGGTTTTATTTTCGTATTAAATATATAATAGTTCTTTGGTTAATATAATATATATTATTGATAATATTATTAATAATTATATTATTAATAATAAACCTGTTTTTGCAGTATCAAAGCTTGGATGGGCTTGAACGTTTAACAGTTACTAAGAGTAGCGCAGAATAGAGATTTTAATTTAGTGATCGCAAACCTCCAGTGATGGAGTCAATCAGAAGACGAGGACTCTGCCAATGACTACCGACCTAATAGAAGAAAAAATATCTTTTAATTTATTTTATTTCACACACCAATTAGATTACAGTAAATAGTCTACAACTGAAAATAAGTAAGAAGTGTTTGTTATTCATGTTTTGATATTCATTACCTATCATAGTATTCTATAATATTATTCAGATAGAAATTTGTTATTATTTTTAAATTTTAAAGTAGTTGATTTATTTAATGTAAAATGTATTTTTTTGCTTTATCCCAATCCGGAATCGGTATTCAAAATTACACAGACATGTCCCGTGTAACTGTCTCTCATTATGTCTTATTTGATCCGTCTCTGCTACAATCAGAAAGTTGCCACTTAATGGTTTTTCTTATTCTTCCTCCTCAGTCCTAATCCCTTTTGGGATGTGGTGACACCATCAGGCCTTTACAGTTTTTTCACGATTTCCCTCCATCCTTCTCTGTCCTGGGCTAGTTGTTCGGCTTCGTGTAACCCTTGGTTAATCAATATTTTTGTTTGATCTACCCAACGGCTTGGAGATCTTCCCATAGGTCTCTTTCCTTCAACTCTACCCTCGACTATCAGTTTTTCCATCGTACCTGTTCTTCTAGCAATGTGTCCAAAATACTGCAAATATCTCTGTTGTATTTGCTTAAGCAATCTATCCTTTACTTTAAGTTGTTCTAATATCGATACGTTAGTGCGATGAACAAATCAGGATATTCTCAACATGCGGCGGTATACCCACATTTCAAAAGCTTCCAGTTTACTTTTATCCGCTTTCTTTAAGGTCCACGTTTTGGATGCATATGTGGCTATGGGAAAAATAAGCCCTTACCAATCTTAGTTTTGTGTGTATTGTTATGCTAGAATTTTTTCAAATTGCTACCAGTTTCATCATAGCTTTTCTAGCAATAGTCAATCTTCTACGTATTTCTCTGTCACACCCTTCGTCATTTGTTATTAGGGACCCCAGCTATATGAAAGTATTTACTACTTCAAAGCTCCCAATTTCTTTAATGTGTTAAAGATTGTTCCGAGCTCTGTCTACTAACATGATCTTTGTCTTACTCCTATTTAGCTTTAGTCTATATGTTTTAGTTTTTTCCTCCAAACATTCATTATGTCTTCCATTTCTTCTTGATTTGGCGCAATTACTAAAGTTTCATTAGCATATCTCAAGTTAGTAATTTTTTGACCTCCTACTGTTATTCCGCCCTTCCATCCGTCTAGTACCTTTCGCATAATGTGTTCGCTGTAGATATTAAGCAAAGTTGGCGAGATAATGCATCCCTGCCTGACACCTGCCTCTGTTCTGAAATGATCGGAATGAGTGTTGTTTATTTTTACTCTGCACTAATTATTTTCATATAGAGTTCTAATTAGTTGAATTAAGTGGTGGGGTGTTCCCATTTCCGCTAGTATGGACCATAGCTGCTGCCAATTGACTTTATCGAAGGCGTTTGTGTAATCCACAAAGCACATAAGCATAGGAGTATTGAATCCACATGTTTTTTCGATTAGCTGTCTGACAACTGAGCAAGATCAGTTGATGACCGGTGGACAAAAAGAATTTTGGAATTTAGACACCGAATACAAGCTTACAGAAATAGAGGTCGACCCCAACGAGATGGGCAGATGACATAAAAAGAGTGACTACAAATTGGATTCAGATGGCGCAAAATCGGACTAAGTGGAAAAGCATGCGAGAGGCCTATGTTCAGCAGTGGACGTTAGAGGCTAATTGATGATGATGATGATGTCTGACATTAACGATGTGTTCTCTTGTGCCTTTTCCTGTGACAAATCCCGCTTGTTCTTCTGATATCTGAGGCAATAGAAAAGCTTTTAATCTTTCATGTATGAAGTAGAACCTTGCTTGCATGGGATGTTGTCCAGTCGTTGGGCCACTCTCCGGTTTCCCAAATCTTTTTGCAGATCATATGCATAACATTTACTCCAACATCTCCAGTCTCTTTTTCTTATTGGATACTTATTATTTTAGCTTTAAACGTTATTATAATTTTAACATTATGTTCTCTCATTTAGGCATTAATTGCCGCCAGTTTCTGCAAAATTTACTTTCATTGACATTTTTCTGTCCTAATAACCCTCTCGTTTGGTTTCTTGGTCTGCATTATCGATCCTTGATACATAAAAATCATTTTGCCAACCATTATTTTTATTTGTAAAACATATATAAATGAATGAAAGTTACCTTTAACATAACCTCAATAATTTTTGTATATTTACTTAGCCATGCCCTTTTCATAAATAATAAAGGAAAATTATTATCAAGCATAAAATCTTTTAATATATCAATAATATTTGCTATTTCGTAATAAACCATGTAACTTAATATCTTTAAAACGAACTGTATTCTTGCATCTGCATGCTATCCCACCTCACATGTGTTTTGGCTGACAATAAATTAAATTCCGCACGTAATTTTCTTTGCGTATTACAACCTTATCAAATGAAAGCTGGACTCATAATTCTGCATCAAGTTTATTGGCCATAAAATCTGACTTGTTTATGAAAAGCTCAAAAATCAACTTTCACAGGTACTGCAGGTACACGTTAGCATAATACCTACGTTTCAGGATTTATTGGTAAGAAGAATTAGTCAAGAAAGCTAGGATGGATACAATTTGCAAGAAGTGAGTAATGGTTGCTACGCCCAAAATAAAAAAAAAAACTCCGAGATTATAGAACGGACATTTTATATAGTTGTTTGACAATTACATGAAAAGAAGGTTAGAGTTTTTTTGAATTAAGTTTTTAATATTTTAATATTTTAATGATGAGTGAGATAAACAACTAGGTAAATGTGGTGAAATGATTGTGATAGTAATAGTTTTTATGTATCTAGAATAGGTATTAGAGATAAATGGGCAAAAAAATGAGAAGATGAATACAGTAAAATTAGAGTGAGTAGGATTGGATAAAGTGGAAGAAGGCAAGTAGGGTGTAGGTAATAAAAATAAAGAACAAAATAAATTCTATAAAAGTGCTTTAAGTAGCTTTGCTGTTGTACAGTACTGAATCTTGCTAGCTAAAAGAAAAGAAGAACAATAAAATATTTAGACGAATGGTTGAAATGACACAAAAAAAATAAAATTACGGGGTTAAGGAGTTATGTTATTAGGGGAAGTCTAGATATCAATACCCTTATTTTTGCCATGGCTACATACGCAGCTAAAATATAGACTCTGAAAAAAAAATCGATAGCCTGAATCGACTCAATACAGAACCAGCCTGTTAATTCTGAAAGAGCTTAATATAAAAGAAAGGCTATTAAAAAAGTAAACAGAGCATACTTAAATTACTTGAGACATATAGCCAGATGAACGGGGACTATGGAACTATTGGTAGTAGAAGGAAATATAAAAGGCCGAAGAGAAAGGGAAGACTATAACACGATGGGCAGATCAAATTAAGATTCTCGTGGGAAAATACCCACAGAAGCTGTTCATCTGGCACAGGATCGCAGCCAATGGAGGCAGCAAGCTAATAATATTTAAAGTGTCACCATACCCTGATATGGGCTCAAAGACTGAGGAGGAAAAAATGTAACACAAAATGAAGCCAAAATCAAAGAGAACAGATTAAGATGGTTAGGCAAACTTCAATATAGAAATGGTAATTATACAATACGACTCGGTAATCACTGACTTTGGAAGAGGTAGGAAAGGAAGACCAAAGAAGGAATGGTGGAAGATGCTTAGACAACCAATGACTGTAAGGGATTAATATTGGTAAGGCTAAGATAGAAACTGATGAAGAAATATGATTTGAAAAGCCGACACCGCATATAGTCTAGTCGTCATACGAAGAGTAGGAGATTTGACCACAGTTCCACAGTGTAACAAGTCAGAAATCATTAGTTACGAAAAAACAGGGAAAATCTATTCTCCAACATGTTTGTATCAGAAAATTTATTATTTTGCTAATATAATAAAAATCTACATATTTAATTAATGTTCAAGAGATACAAGATAAACTATGATGCTATTTAAAAAGAAATATATATCTACATATTATACAATAAATAATTTGAAGGTATTTGTCTAGTTGTTATACTTTGGAACTAAAGATTTTTCATATTTCATTGAAAGTTAAAATTAGGTATAAGATTTGTTAAAAAAAAACGTATGGTCCTATATTTATTAAATATAACAAAAAACCTTAATTTATTAATCTGATAATATGTTTTTTTCGTCTACCGTTGTGGAGGCTACAGGAAGGCCGTGATAAAAATCTCAATATGCTCCTGGGATCGACTCAGAATTGCACAAGAAAATCAGGTCTTTTTTCTTTAAAGCTGAAATTCCTGGTGGATAGCTATAAGCAGGGTTTAGTTTAATATCTGCTCGCTGTGCTCTTGTTCTCCGATCAAAATTTATACTTTTAAATTTTTTCTTAAAAAATGATTTTTTATATAAAAATGTGTAGGAAGCTGCTTTTTCTACTTGAACAATATGCACATCACTCCGTTTTATTGTTTCTCTGCTGTTATTTTTGGTAGTTTTTAACCCAAGCTTTAATATCCATGAAATTTCGAAATTCGTTAGTAATATAGGATTTTCCATTTTTTTGCCAAATTCATTATAGGTGTTAGTTGTGAAGGGACATACGTTTGCTCCTTTCAGAGCAAGTTTTTTTTTCACGTTTTATAAGAGTATGAATGCCCTCGTTCTGGGTGTACTCTACCACAATAAACTTATAAATAATGCTTTCAATATGTGAACTTAGTACAATGTAAGAGTAAAGAGCCCGTATAAATTTATTTTTATTTTGCCCAGGGCAGTTATCTGAGTAAAATATGGCATGTTTTACCGTAATATGATCTCTCAAATATTTTAGCAAACAACTATATATTTCGGTAACACCTCTACGAACTACTCCTTTGTACCATAAAAAGCAATATCTTTGATTATTATTTTTTATATCGTAAATTGTGAAGTTGTGAGTATCAAAGCTTTTCTGGTTTTTCAGCTTCTCTTTATTAAATATATTGGACGAAAAATTATATTCAGTATTGAAAATATTGTCATACAAAGGCTTTTTAATCGGCTGACAATTATTTTCTGTATACCTACTGTTTCAAATACAATCGATACATTTCAGATAAGTTTAAGTCCCCCTGTAAATATGTTCTTTGGGTGCGTACTCTCGGCAGTAATGAGATTATATTACAGGGAAGGAATCTATGTGCCTTCTAGCAAAATTCTTTCTTTCATCGTCTATTCTTGGACGTCCAGCCTTTTCGTTACCACCTCTTCTGTTACTTTCTAGAAAACCTGTATTTGTATTTTTTTTAAAGCTGTATATATAACTCTGTTGTTTATATTTAATGTATTTTTGAAATAGGTTTTACATACTCTAATTTCATTTTTATGTAAATTGAAATAGTATCCATAATTGTTTAACCTTGTTTAACTTGTAGAATTCTTCATTTTGGCAAGCTAACTGTAAAATACACTCAGATCAAAAAATCACATTTTTGATCTATTTTAGCCAAAATGTTTAAAATACTCCTCTTCGATGAATGTGTAAAAGCATAAGCCATGTCAAGCTCGAAAAGTCAACCAAGTTTAAGCAATATTGCCAATTTTGAAGTGTACAATTTAGATATGTTACGGTTTGGAACTGAAAAAATATATCGTTTACAAAAAGAAATCAGTTACAAAATAAAATAACTCGAATTGTTACACTTTGGAATTAAAATAAGTATCATTATATGACAAAAAATATGTGTAACATCTTCACGGAATGTTATTATAGAGTTGTTATCCTTTGGAACTCGTAAATATTGGTTATTGAAGCACTTTCCAATACTTTACTCAAAATCTCATACTTATTACTCTACTAAAATTCATATTTATTACTCTTTGGAACTGGTGTATCGAACCGTTCTCTCAGAAACAACGCTTGAAGTGACCGACGATTTTGAATGTCAGTTAAGCGCGCGAAATTAATTTTAACTAAAGTTTGTATCTACTCGGTGATAAAAGTTCGATAACTTTCCATCAGAATTACAAATCAGAAATCCCTATCGACAAAAATCAAAATGTGTTTTAAATGTGAAGAGTGTATCTTTTATATGCAATTTCTTTATTTTGCCGAAAATGAAGTCAGTTTTACGTTAAGCATATATGTAATAAGATAACAAAATACGCCTTTGACTTACACCTTTCTGAAGTTTAAAGTAAATTTTACTTCTCATCTTTTATTCTTATTTTTAAATATATGAACAACAAGACCCACAATTGAATCTTCATAATGTAATTAAAAAAAGTGGTTCAGTGGGCGCCGCTGTATGCTAGCGCAAACTTCAAACTATGTTTTCTGTTTTTTTAAAAATTAAATATTATTTTTAAAATTGAATAAAGTAATTTTATTATTGATTTATTATTTTTTATAGATTTTAACAAGTTTAAAAAGTTTACATGTTGTATAATAGGGATTCTCCTCGCTGCGTATATGGACTCTTTAAACTATTTCGTTACGCTCGTTTTGTGACGATCACCTCAACATTTTACTGTAGGGAAAAAGTAACACAACGCCAGTATAGGAGCTTAGCTTCAATAAGTTCCAAAATAACAATCATATTGAAGAAGAGTAGCAAACAGGAAAAAAGTAGAAATACATGTAGATAATGCTTCTCCTTCTTAAGATATTTATCCGTTACGGACGTTGGTGAATAGTATGGTTAATTTCACTTTATTTGCTACTGCTCTAAAGAGTCCAGTAATAGATATTGAAAATCACTGACAGGTTATAGCGCCAGGAACTTGCTCGTCTGCCGGACTCCTTTTGCCTGTTACTTTTCCTTGCAATATGAGCTGCAATAGAAAAAAACTTACGGTTAAATAGGAAAAATAAGTGAGTTGAATAAACCAAAATGATAGATAGACAGATAAGAAGTGAAGAAAAAATCAAATAAAGGAAGAAATCAGAAATCCTAAAAGATGAAAATAGAAGCAATTATTGAAAAGAATAGACATATGGAATTTCTAAAAACATAACTAAAGGCAATCGAAATAAGAATAAAAGATGAGACAGAGGTAGAGAAACTCTAAAGATCAAATTATAAAAACAATTTAAGCTGAGAAACTGAGACTGTTCTACACAGAACAAAAAAACCCTCAGAAGAAATACAAAACTAACTTAAAAGTAAAGAGAAGAAAATAAACTCAGAACTCCAACCTGAAATCACTAAATCAGAAATAAAGAGATATCTACATATTCTTGTCAGACAAATGGAAATGTACGAATTTATCACAATAATTATGTAAACAAAAGACAAGGCAGACGAATAAAACAATATACGGATTGGTTACAAAAATACTAACGAGTAAGTTAACAAACTTCTATAGTTACCAATCTACAGAACACGTTGAATTCACAAAAAGATTTAATATAATTAATCATCTGTAACAGTGAAACTTTTAATTGAGAAAGCCAATCGATAGCTAAAAAGACATTACCATTTAAGGACAACGATTAAATATTCTAATGTATTCAGTATTAATAGCAAACAGCTCTATTTGGGGAAGCTGTAGGGGTGATGACTTGAGCAGGAATTTATAGTAGTGGTAGAAGCATTTATATTCTACTAGAATAATGTGCCTATATATTTCAATCTTACATTGTGCAAGAGAAATAAACAGGAGGGCTTTTGAACTTAAGTGGACCAATAGACGGATATGCACGAGCAGCACTGAGAAACACTCGATCGATTGGCGGACTATTGATCAGTGTCACACTGGTATTGGTATCAAGCCATAAAATACCGCTGGAGCAGGCACTGATTGGGAGAAGACTCTTTTCAATTTTAAGAGAGAATAAGATCTTCACGGGTTGGAGTGTAAGTTTTTTCTAATTTGTAAATCGTGTATAAAGTGAATTATTTACATCAACGTTATGGTTACTCAACGGAACGTGTGACCTTTAAATAATAACACTTTACATTTAGTAAAATGGTGAATAGACATTGACTCCGAAGCCAATAATCCTCAACCAAACAAACACACACAGCACTTTACTTTTAGAAACATAAAACAATATACAATAATTTATATTGTCTTTAGACGTAAAGTCGGTTGGGCAAAGATAACCAGATCAGTGAGCTCCCACGTCGCATAGGAATAGTCTGGGCAACGTTTGGTAAATTAAACTATGTATTTAAATCAGACCTACCCAGATGTGGACTACACTTACGAAGTGGAAACATTAACACTCACAAAAAAGGTAGTGAATAAGATTCGCGTGACTCAGATGGCTATGGAGCGCCAGATTTTGGGTGTCTCTTAAACGAAGAAATACTCGTATAACAAAAACAACAGACGCTATTGAAAAAATCGAGTCGCTAAAGTGCAATTGCACAGGGTACGTCGCCAAATTATCAGACAACCGATGGATAAAACGTATTGTGGAGTGGAGACCAAGTCAAGAAGTACTTAGGAGCAGAGGATACTCAAACTAGATGGACTGACGACCAGAAGCGTGTTAGTGGTAACTGGCTGTAAGTTGCACAAGACAGAGATAGATGAAAAGAGAAGAAGGAGAATGTCCAGAAGTGGACGCATACAGGTTGATGATGATGAAAATGATGATGACACCATATTCTGATATTCGTATAATCCCCATCTTCACCTAATTAAGTATTAAATAATATTTTAGATTATTTAATACTAATCCATGGGTACTTAGTAAAGCGCTTCCTATCTTTAAATTTAAGTAAAACAAACGCCCAGCTGGGTGGAGCGCTTCCGAAATGTCCAATTTTCCATGACTTAGTGCACAAATCAAGTTGAATATGACCAAAGGTATGGGTTATGTTTGTTTTAAGGATCACTGTGGTTTGTGGCTTATTCGTATAGAGCTGGTATTTAAGAAACCCTACAAGAAAAGTCTAATGGGGCCAAATTGTATGATTTCGGTGGCCGCAGCAGATCCACCTGAGATGATCATGCTTTGAAATCACCCGTGCAGAATGTCCAATGTGCCAGGAAATTTGTGGTACGTAGCGCCGTCCTGTTAAAACCACATTTTGCTGGTGTTTATATCATCTAATTCAGGTAATTGTACGTTCTTGGATCTTATCTAGATTGATGTCGTCCCAAATTAGACAAATCTGTGGGTTGACGTATCGTTTATTAAAAAATGGGCCTCATTGTCGAAGAAACAGTTTTCAGAGACCATTCAAAGAAGGCACGTCATTCCTATAAGATATGAGAGTTAGTTGAATTTTGTACTAATGCAGGGCCAAATCACGAGTAGAAAATTCGAGTTCTTGTGAGTGGCGTTAAATCGACTGCCTCGGATTCTCCTGCCTGCACACTTTTACGGATACCAGCGATGGTTTTGGTAGATATTGTACTTTGTTGACATATGGGCGTTAGATGATTGTTTACTAATTTAGTGGACTCACATTTATCCACCAGACTACGAATATTCTTCTCGAGTAGGATGATTATGGCCTCCGTACAATGGGCGAAGCGAGCGGAACATTGCCGAACAGAATATCCATTCTGATAACAAATTTATCAGTTGCACGTGTTGTTGTACGCTATATATCCATTTCTGGTTATTTGAAGAAAACAGATTGAATAAGTGACAATCTATTTACAGATGTAGCTTTTACAATATGGTTGCTACTAACTGTTAAAGTAAAAGTAAATGTAAAGTAAAGTTAAAGTAAAGTAAAAGTAACTGTTAATGTAAAAGTTTAAAATTCCTTATTGGAAGACCCTTTAATTAATATTTCTAATGTATATAAAAATTGTATATAATATATATTATATATATATATATATATATATATATATATATATAAAATGTATATATAATGTATATATAGAGTATCTTAAAATAGGAGATGGTGAAGAAGATCCAGAGTTAGAAATTAGAAACACAAAAACATGCAATGAATATAAATATCTCGGATCTATAATATCTAAAGAAGGAACTACCAAAAGAGACATCGAAAACAGAACACAGCAGGGAAAAAAAGTGGTAAACATTCTAAACTCTCTACTTTGGTCTAAAGATATTAGACAAGAAACGAAATTGACAATCTATCGAACCTTGGTAGAGCCTATTATGACTTATGGGGCAGAGGTTTGGCAGATAACGCAGAAGGATAGAAAAAGAATAGAAGTAGTAGAAATGGATTTTCTAAGGAGAGCGTGTGGTATATCCAAAAAAGATCACATCAGGAATGAATATATTAGAAGGAGGACAAATACTGTATATTCCAGTGTAGATAGAATTGAAACGAGACAACTAGTGTGGTATGGTCACGTGAAACGAATGAATGAAGATAGATGGCCAAAGAAAGCTTTAAATTACATACCACAACAAAGAAGAAGAAGGGGAAGGCCTTCAGTTGCCTGGGAAGAAAATGTACGGCACATAATGAGAGATAGAGCCATCAGAGAAGACGAATGGATGGACAGAAAACGATGGCGGTCGAAATGCGAGAAACGGCAGAGGCTGTAGGAACCTCGCTTATATATATATATATATATATATATATATATATATATATATATATATAACAATATAAATAATCTGTTTCAATCATATCACGCCAGGTCTTACTTATAAGTCACACAAGGTAACAATAATAGAATGAAGAAAACGGCAAGCTGTGGAAAGGTAAATGCGAAATATGTAACTAGTGAATAAGTAAAATAATAAGTGGATTAGAGCGAAAATCAAGTCAGATATATTAAAAGAGATAAAAATGAAAGATAAATAATTTAATTGTATAGTGTACATGATGTAAAAACATGAGATGAAAAGAAATACCACAAATTCGATATGCAAAGGACCTTAAACAATTTTCAGAATTTTTGTGGAGGATGAATATATCATCATAAAACTGAGAAGAATGGATGCAATATTTTTACTTTAATATAATTGTATTATTTTTATACTTATTTAAGTAAATATTTTTAGTAACAAATACGTCTCGAAAATTTCTTAACGTTGAAATATCGTAAACTCCCAGAATCTGAGGATTTTTATACTATTCTAAAAAATAAGTTCTGGAGACATTGTGTCTTTACCAGAAAAAAAAAAGTGTAATTGCAGAGATAAATACCTGATGCTAAAGTTATATCGCCCGTCTACGGTCGATATCAATTTGAAACAAATGACACCTTTACTCTGAAAACTTAAACTGAATTTTTTTAGCCAAATGGTGTTTCAAATACATTATAAAAACAGTTTATTTGCTCGATTCCGTTAAGAAACGTGTAAGACTGTTTGTACAATCAAAGAGAGCAAATTAGATCATATACACCGTATTATGAGAAATAAGCAGAAACATGGCTTGTTAAAACTCGACCATCTTCTTGGAGGACGTCCTCGATTGCGATAAGCATCGTGTCTAGGTCTCCAATCTAAAGTTTTCTTGGTCCATCTTCCATCTCTAACTCTGGCAATATGTCCTGCCAGTTCCATTTCAGCGATGTAATTCTTTTAATTCCGTCAGTAACATTAGTTTTTCTCCTAATTATTTGATTAGAAACTCTGTCTCTGAGGGATATTTTCAACAGTGACCTTTCCATGGTTCTGTATGCCAATTGTACCTTAGTTATTATTTACTTTTCTAGTGAGGGTCAACGTTTCTGTTTCATACGTTAGAACTAGGAGTACACATTGATCAAAGACCTTCCTTTTCAAGCACATAAGAATATCTTATCTAAAGACTTCCTTTAGTTTTCCGTAAGCTGCCCGTGTTAGTCTTACTCTCCTGTTTAACTTCGTTGTTTGATTGGCACTTGTTCAACTGTTCAGTACAAGTTGCAAGGTACAAATGTCACAAACTGGAATACTTGGGCCATATAATGCGCAATGAACAACGATATGACCTACTTCGGACTATACTTTAAGGTAAAGTGCATGGGAAAAGAGGTCCAGGACAAAGAAGAATATCCTGGCAGCATAACTTGCGAAAATGGTTTAACTTAACCACTACCGGACTTTTCAGGGCAGCTGTCAACAAAGTCATAATAGCCATGTTAGTGTCCAACGATAGGCACCATAAGAAGAAAAACAAGATTGGTCAGGTACCTACTGTGTTTTGGGAGAGTTAATTGTATAAAAGCCAACTCATGTACAAGAGCTAAAATATAAAAAAAAGGTTTTGCCTATAAAAAGTGTTTTTATACATTTTATAGAAAAATAGTTTAAATAAAAGTTTGATAATAAAGGATAACAGTTTTCACAAAGAATTGACTGAGATAATTTGAAAAAAACTCTGATTTTTACAGTAATTTATAATTGTTATTAAAATTGTTTTTTGCATCATGATTCATGACATGTAATATAACTATAAATATAACAAGTTATTGAAGTGTGCTAAATTCCAAACGGATCGACCAAATAGTTTATGAGTTATTCAATATCCCAGAGTACCACAGGATCACCTGTAGGATATAGAAGCAAAGGCCGACCACGAATTAGGTGGTTAGTTGGAGTTGAAACCGACTTACGAATATTAAAAATCAGAAGATGGCAACATGTTGCCAAAAACCGAACAGAATGGCAACGAATCTTAGAGCAGGCCAAGATCCACAGAGGATTGTCGAGCCAAAGATGATGAATATCCCAGAGAGCTATTATTTAAACAATGTACTTGCCCAAAAAGTCACTCTAGAGATATTTTGTAAATCGCAATCGATTCTTTGAGGCTTAATTTTTAGGGGAAATTGAAAAACTTTATTTAATTTTATTAACTTGGATCACAAAATAAAGATCAATATACAATCTGTTCAAATTTCATATTTAGAAAAGAAGTAAAAAGTTATAGTCCGTTAAAATGATGGTACTAGTAAAATATCGCCACGGAAAAATGGAGGGGAAAACTGTCCGCTGCAACACCTCGATTTGTTTCTGGTTATATGGGTCATAGAAGGTTTTGTTTTTTTTTTAAGTATTTTTTTACCAGCTTTTCATTACGCCTACTTAAAATCGTGTGACATAAAAAATATCAAAGGTATTATAAATGTATAGAAGTAAAAAGTCGGCCCTTTTTCAAACCTTTTTTTAATAACAAATTTAAGAAAATTTAATAAAAGTTTTTTTAATATATCCAAAAAATAAGGCCTTAAAGAACCGATTGGTATTTACAAAATAACTTTACAGTGACCGTTTGGTCAAGTAAGCTGTTTAAATAATCGCTCTCCGGGATAAAAAAATACAATAATTTATAAACTATTTAATTATTGATTTATTTGAAATACTACAAAATTAAGGGTTTTTGACCCCCTCTGTGGCTCAGTGGTAAGAGCGCCTGCCTTTAAACATAAAGGTCGTGAGTTCGAATCCCACCTGGGTGGAAATTTTCGTAAAAAAATTAATAAATGAAAATAATTTCTATCCTTGTGTGATCGGTACACACCGGAGGGACCGCAGACGTTCGGATACAATTAGCGTCTCTTAGCAAAGACAATGACGTCGACTTTGCTAAGTAACAAGACAATTACTCTACACACACACACACACACTACACCTCAAATTGTAAGATTGGCGAATGGATTTAGTGTCCGCAGTCATTTAAACACAAAACAAACAAACAAGGGTTTTTGGCAATTATCTCGGGTAATTATTTATGTCTTTTAATTTGGAAACACTCAAATTAAAAACTCTTTATGGTCTACAACTTTCATTTGAATAATTTCTCTCTAAAAGAAAAGTTGTATAGACAAAAAACTTTTTTCCACTTTTAATTTAAGATCGTAAAAAAACAAAGCAAAATCAGATACGTCTTCACGGATTTTTCATCAGCTACCCCTCATATACTATTTTGAACCTTTAAATACTTGTATATTTTTTTAGCTTTTTTCCTGCCTTGGCAGGGGCATAATATTGACAATTGAAACAAACACATTAGAGAAACATAAAATATCAGAAGTAGATATTGACTATTTCTTCAGATCAAAAATTCTTCAACAACTCGTAGATCTTGATTGAATACACATAGTATCGATATATCGGTGTTCGCTAAGTATTTACGGAGACCTGGAATTGGGACGCACTTTAATCAAATAAATTAATAGTATTAAATTAATACCATATACGTTAGGTGTATCAGTTACGTAACAGTACAACCAGTTGATGGCCGCTACCAAGTATGTACTACAGTCAACGGAGCAACTAACATTTCATTCGAGTGCCGTATGGGGGTTTCCATGGAACGCACGCCGACTGTCGAGAGGTTTCTAATTTCTTTTTATAGCGCTCTTAAAAATTACATGGGTATGTACGTTGGTGTAAGTCGGCACCTTTGGAGGCGTAAGCTTCTTCTTCAATACGATACGATCACATAGTGACGGCTATCACACTATGTTACCTGAGATGCTTTTGTCATCGTCAATCTCAACAAACATTGCTTTATTCTTATATTTTGTATAAGGTGAATATTTTTTAAGGGAATAAAAGTAAATAGGAACGATTTAAGCTGAGAGCTGAACATAAGCTCTACTTTTTAATACTCTTTTATTTCTTTATTAAATTCTTTTAATTATAATATAATAATTTTAATTTAATTAAAATTCTTTTAATTTTTGCTTCTAGTATTCTTCTTTATTTCAAGTTAAATTGCCTGTTTTATCTTTATACAGCTGTCTTCTGTCTTAGCTTATCCATCTATGAGTGGCTTTTCAACTATTCTTTCGTTTCTTCTTTTTAGGATATTCTTCTTCGTCCTGGACCTCTTTTCCCATGTACTTTACCTTGAAGTATGGTCCGAAGTAGGTTATGTCGTTTTATGGTTACGATTAGTTCGTGCTCTTTACCCATTCTATGTAATACTTCTTCGTTGGTAACTCTGTCTATCAAGGAAATCCTCAACATGCGTTTATAGCACCACATTTCAAATGCTTCTAGTCTCTTCCGTGATGCTTCAGGTAAGGTCCATGACTCCACACCATATAAAAGAAAGGAGAATACGTAGGATTTTAGTAAATGAATTTTTTTTCCAATTTTATTTCGTAGCTGTTAAAGATTTTTTTCATTTTAACGAAAGCTGATCTTGCCTTCTCGATCCTTATCTTAATTTCCGTCGATTGATCCCACTGTTCATTTAATTTCGCATCCAGATAACAAAAGTTGGTGATTTGTGTTATAGGTTGTTGGTTAACTAGTAATTGACCAGGTGGTATTCTATTTTTGCTTATAACCATTGGTTTTTTTTTATGTTAAAATCAAGCCTGCTACTCACTTCTGCCACCCTGGAGACACGTGTCTGCAGACCTTCAAGACTGCCTGCAAAGATGAAAGTATCATCTTATGTTGTTCAATCGTTCTCCGTTTATAAGAATTCCCTCGTCTATGATCCCCAATTCTCACAGCTGCAGTTTGTTCGTAATAGATATTGTTTATTATACGACGATCTCTGCTGTCTAGAACAATTGAATTTAATATTTTCATCAGTTCATGTTTTATTCTATCGAACGGTTTCTGGTTGAATTACAATTCGCGTCTCTACATCTTTGAAAGAGAACTTGTAGTGCAAAAAGTGCCTCTCGAGTACCCAATGCCTCCCTGAAGCCGAATTGTGTGTTTGTCATGTGTTCTTCACACTTTGTATATATTCTTTTATGTATAACATTTAAAAGTTTTGAAAAAAGTTTTCAGGAGATGGTTCATAAGGCTTATTATTTGATCATCTTCACATTTTTTGGCATTGGGTTTTTTAGGGATTGTTATAAAAGTTGATCTTAGCCACTGTTGGGGCATTTTTCCACTTTGGTATATATTGTTGAAGATCAAGGTAAGTTCTTTTACTTCGTCTTTATCCATAATTTTTAAAAATTCTGAGTAGAACTCGTTCGGTCCTGCGGCTTTTCCCTCCTTAATGTTGTTTATATCAGCTTCTACTTGCGTTTCTTCCGTCTTCAAATGTTGTTGTCACGTAGTTCATCCATGTTGTTTTTGTTTCTTCAATATCAACTATTGGATTTCCTTGACGGTCTGTTAAGTAACCCGGCCTTTTTTAATTTTTAGATGCCTGCTGCTTCTTTGATCTTTTTGTGAAGGTTGAAGGAATCGTGTTTATGTTCCAATATCTCGATTTCTTCACAGTGTTCTTCCAGATTTCTATTTTTAGCTTCTCTGACAGCTTTTTTATCTCTTTGTCTAGAAATTGATATTAGTAGGTATTTGGTATTATGATACAACGTAGTCTTTCCGCTTGGATTCTCTTTTTCTGTCCATCATCTGTAATATACCGTCGGTCATCCATGGTTTTTTCTTTTCTGTCTTTTTCGGTCGCAGGTATTGGTCTAATATTTCCTTTCCAATGTTTTCTAAGTGGTTTATTTCTGTGTCAACATCATTAACTACTTCTGACTTAGATATGTTGTTCTTCAGATATTCCCGTACTTCTTGCTTTATGTCATCACCTCTTAGTTGTTTGAGATCGTATCTTATAGGATTAAGTTTGTGGATTTTTTAAAATTTCAGACGAAACTTAGCGACAAGTGGGTTATGGTCTGGCTTAATATCGGCACCAGGGTAGGTTTTCACTGATGTTATTGAGTTTTTGAATCTTTTATTCATTAAAATATAGTCAATCTGGTTTCTTATGAAATTTTCTGGAGTGTGTCAGAAATCCGAAGGGAACATGTGTTAATCTCTGAAAATAGGTGACCCTCTAGATATAGAAAAAACAGTAAGTTTGCCTCTGCGGTAAAACTATTGATAAAGGCCCTCGACAATGACAAAAGGGATTTGTCTGTGAATGCTAGTGACAAAAAGTGAATTGCCAGTCGGACTCTATATATATATATATATATATATATATATATATATATATATATATATATATATATATATATATATGTATATATATATATATACGAAAAAAAAAAAAAAGATCTCACAATAAAACAATTAATTAAAAACGAAGACTGAACCACAAAATTATGAGTTTTTTGATCATAACTTAACTACAAATATGGACGTCTGAATGCATATTAATATACAAATAACAACTGGCAACTGAGAAATAAAATTGGATAATTATTATAGTATATACAATTATTATAGTGGTTTTTTTTATTACTTCACCCTGAGCTAATTAGTTCTTCGGACGGGGAAATGTAGTTAGGTTCGAAATATTTGTTCCCTTGAGAAAATAATATCGTTTTAAATAAAAACCAATCAAATTTTGAAAGGGGTTTATGCGAGGTTAATACTTGAATGATCTGGTTTAAAAGAAAACGTATATTCTAACCCCAAGCATAATTTATTACAAAAAGGAAGACTTAGGTACAGAAAATTATTCTTTAAAAACTCCTCTATAATATTGCTTCCAGTTTTTATTTATTGTAAAATGTCCAAAAAACAAAATTTGTTCAAAAAGTTATTTTTGTTAATTATTTTTTATTTTCCATTTTACCATAAAAAGTAATACGAATAAAGTAGTAGAGAATTTAATATTTTACACATAATGTCTGTGTTGCTAGTTTACGAGAGACAGCGTGAAAACCCTTTGCACCTCTTTTTTCAAGATGGTGGCTGGGAGACAAGGGTGACAACCCCACAAACTTGAACTCAAACTTATTATTACCCCTCCAATACATCAAAAAAATAAAGTTGATATGAATAATGAAATAGAGTAAAAGTAAATAAAAAAACTAGTTGGCTTCCGTCCTCTCAAAAAAAAAAAAATAAATACAACCTACCAATGCCGAAAAAAAATTAATGTATTTATCGTACAGAAACTTCACATATAAAAACTTAGTCTATAAACAGGCGAATAATCTACAAAGAGACAATATTACGATATACCTTTTGATCTAAAAGAAAATAGAATCCAGGGTAACGGATAAATAAAAATGGCTATCAATCGGTTCACATTAGATTAATCACAAAAGTGCTCTAATTGTTCTCATTAAACTATACTATTATAGAATGTACTTAAATTTATCACTTAATAATAGCAATTCTGTTTACTTGTTTAATTCATGGGCATTAAAAAATATTTTATTCAATCATCGGCTCGGATTTTCCGCTATAAACGCCATTACATCTCGTTTGTCTCGCTGAATTCCGTACTCTTTCATAAAATGAGTTTCATTATAAAAACTACTGTTAGTCAGCAGTTGTTTAACTGTCTCTGGAACTGTTAATCTCGTAACGATCCCTCCGTTGTGATTATAGGTAAAGAACCATTAAAACAAACGTTTATCTTTGTTTACTTTTTATTGAGTGAAAAGGTGCCTTATAGGTGGAGTACAATAAGTCATTTAAGAGTATAGAATAGACAGACCAGGAAAATTGTTTCAGCGCATTGTATCCCAAGTGATAAAATATAATAGAAAACAATACCACGGGAAAGCTTTGTTTATTTGCTTTTTTTACACAAAATATCGTTATTGAAGCACTTTGAACTTTGAATTATACTATTTCCTTGTTCTGTTCATGTTGTTTTCTTTTTATTGTTTGTTTACTATCAAGCTAGGTGAAAGGGATACAAATGAAGTAGTTTAAACCAAAGGAAAAAGAATGCAAAAATAATTAAAACAATAAAAAAATTTTGACAAATAATACATTCAAAATACACACCTCATTATACAGGGTAAGATCGCAGGAAAAAGTGGCTCAGGTCGAAGAAGAACATTCAACAAGACTTTGTTGAACTGTTTCCAACTACCGCAACAAATCGCCAACTTTTCATTTATTTTTAATTATTCGCAATCAATTATTCTCGTTCAAATAACCAGCTGTGATGAATTTTAGTAAATTTGGCTGTATAAAATCTCATATTGTGTATAAAAACTGTTTAGACTTAAAGTTACTAATTTCGAAGCTTTTTGTATCGAAAACATTTTTTTTTTCGTCCATTGTATGTGAAAAGAAGGTTCTCGCTTCTATCTTACATACAGGTGACAAATACATTCTTCAAACTCCTCAAGCGTCGTTTATATACTTGAAACTCACCAGCAGATACTAAAAAAGATCATAAGAAATCAGATCGATTATATAACAATTACTAAATTCATTCAAGATAACTAAAACACTACCTGGAGCAGATGTTCCCTCAGATCATAACTTATTAATCAGTGACATCAAACTTAAACTTAAAAATATAAAATTCCAAAAAACCGATTTAAACCGAACTGAATAAACACTGACTGTATTCGAGATAATAGCGAAGAACTTTGCTATTATCCACCAAAAAGTATAAACCTGTTAATAAACGCTAACAAGAATGGATGACTGATGATTGAGACATAAATATGAGACATATACATTGAGAGATAAACAGACGAGAACAGAAAAATGAAAACACCGAAGAACACAAAAAATCAGATAAAGAAATCAGAAAGAAAATGGGCCAACTGCAAGTAGTTTATTTGATAAACAAGAAAATATCATAGTCAATGAACAAGACAGACTGAAGAGGTGGAGAGAATATATTGAGGAACTGTTTGATGACGAAAGAACAGAAATACAAATCGAAAATATATCGACTGGTCCAAATATAACCTTCGATGAAAGAGCTATACAACTATCAAAGAATAGGAAAGCATCCGGTCCAGATGAAGTTCCCAGCGAAATAATTAAACTACTCGACTATAAGGCAAACATTTTCTGCTAAACCTCTCCAAGAAAATATACGAAACAGGGCATATATCAACAGAAGCATGCCAACATTTGTAATGATAAAAAAAAGTAAATAAATAAACACAAAATAATATAGGGATCATCGCAGTATCATTATAATTAGCCATGTACTGAAAATTTTCTTAAGAATACTGCACTCGAGAATTTACAACAAAATAGAAGTACTACTTAGAGACACACAGTTTTTTTTTTCAGAAACAAACTTGGAACCAGAAAAGCATTATTCAGTTTTCGGGTCCTGGTTTAAAGATTTAGGGATATAGAACAACCAGTATATATGTATTTTATCGACTTTGACCGGGTCACCCACAACAAACTGATAGGTGTCTTTGAAACAGGTGAGAATTGATGACCATGACGTCCATATTATTTAAAAAGATATTGAGCAACAGCAATTTGTTATGGCATAAATGTGCAAAAATACGAATTGGTCAGAATACGATGGAAGCAGTGGAAATACGACGTGGCGTGAGGTAAGGTTATATTTTATCGCCTTTACTTTTTAATATCTACTCCGAATTTATTTTAAAAGAAACCTTAGATGAAGATGATGGCATTAAAATCAACGGGATTAATATCAACAATCTCAGATGCACATACGACACGGTACTGATTGCCTCCAATGAAGACGAGTTGCAAATACTTATAAACAGGGTGACCAAAACATGTGTTAAATATTATGGATTAAAGCTTAATATTTTTAAGACCAAACTTTTTTATGGTTGTTAGCAAAGAAATGGAAATAGTTAGTAGAGAAACTGGAAATATAAGCAAAGAAATAAGCAAAGAAAAATTAAAAAGGCCAAAGACGGAATCTATAAATAAAAGAAAATTCTAATTAATAGAGATATTACATTAAACCTTAAAATCAGATTAATACGCTGCTAGATATTCGCCACATTGCTGTATGGTATGGAGAGCTGGACTCTTACAGCAACACTAATGAAAAAAAATTAAGGCCTTTGAGATGTGGATTTACCGAAGAATATTGCTAATAAGTTGAGGTGATCGAATAACAAATAAAATAGTTTTACACCGAATGACAAAAAGCACATTAATAACAAAAACAATAAAAATCCAGATAGGTCTATCCTTCTGCATCTCATATACAGGCCAAGATCGCCAGAAGAAGCAGCCCAGGCCCAAGAAGAACATTATTACTCCCAAATTTTCGAGAGTGGTATCAAGAGACATTCGCTTTCGAGCTGCCGTGAACAAAGTTATTATAGTTAATATGATTGCCAACGTTCGATAATCGGGCAGGTTACTACAAGAAGGAGATCTATTAACATCGTTAAATTCTGAGCACATGAACAATGTTAAAACAGTAAAAATATTATTTGTAAGATGACTTTTATGTTATAGTAAGAAAATTCTTTGATTTAATTATACAATTTTGCCTACTTATTGTACATCAGATATATTCCTATCCGTGAGTATTGTACTATTGCAACTTTAGCTGATGTTACTGACATTGCACAAGTAATTGTAAACTCTATAGACCAGATTAATATCTGTACCAAAAGATGGCATAATTAAGTTTTATCAAGGCAAATGAATCTATGATATGAGAAACCTACATATTCACAAAAGGATAAATAATGCTCAGATTTCCTGTGTTAATCTAGCAAGGTTTCTGGGAATGTTAATGGGATTCTGTGAAAAGTGCATATCAAAAAGAAACGTGAAGTACTTGATGTAAAACACCAAAATACTTATTGTTTAGGCAGATACTTCATGTTATATATAAAAAACAAACTGCTCTTCTATAAACAGATATTGAAACCTGTTTGTATGTATGGTAGTCAGGCTAGGAGAGTGCTAATAAAAGCAGCATTCAAGTTATTTACCGTTTCAAAATAAAGTATTGCAAAATCAAGTTATATACATATTATTTATATGAGACTTTATAAATCACAATTTGATTGTCATAAAAATGATATTTTCCGTTAGTTTTGACGTTTCGATTTTCACTACAAAAGTCGTTTTTCTATATGGCTTAAAAATCTTTTTATATCAAGGAAATAAATATTTTAGTTACACTAATGTAATTTCTATATACAAACTATTCTAATTAGTTAACGTATATATTTATTTTGTAATTATAATCCACGCAATAAAACATAAAATACATGAATTAACAGAATATAGGCTGTAACATTGTGATTGTAATTTAAATAGTTTTTATAGATCTTTAGAAATCATGCCCATAAGAGCAACATGGAAGAACCATAAATTTTTTATGTTTTATTATAATCCTATTTAAATGTTGACGGATTACCAGAGGGTTTTTCAAATATTTACGAGCTCATTCTCTTTGTAATCGCATTCTTCAAAGCGTTTTGCTGTAATCGTACCCCCTAACGGTACTTTTCAAAAATTGCGGTTGCAACTGTTGCATAGCTCATCGCAGCATCTGAATGGGATACGCACAGGTGGTGGGTGATTAGCCCCACAATAAACATGATTTTTATTAAAACGGGGCGGGTATTCAGGTAGCAAGATTTATCGGAACTGAGAATCTTATAAACATAATAATTATTTTTATTACTTTTTTTTTTGACAAAAATACAGCTAGAAGGTACAAAGTTTTTAAGATTGCATAAACAACAATTTATAGATACACTTAATCATCGCCGATCAATAAAATACCTGCCTGGTATATGAATTACTTATTATTTATTAAAATAAGCGATTATTATGTAATGTTACAACTACAAAATAGATAATTTTGATGGTTGTCTATTGTTTGTGTACTGGCAAATTAAGTGAAAAATGTATTTTACAGAAAAATTTGATTATAATCATTAATGTCGCTAAAATTTTTTAGCCAATGATTAGAGTTACGCAGCCCATATGGCAAGAAACTTAAGGTTCACGAACTAGCGAATAGAAAGATTGTCGCAATTCACATGAGTGCACAATGGACTTGTCACACGAGTTGTGTACTAGGTTCTTGCTCTTAATGTTTACTTTAAAGAACAAGCAAAATATGCCTGAGTAAGGACATTGAGCCTTGGCCTCCTTTTTTTCCTCCACCCTTGCTTATTTGTGACTGATCTTCTCCATACACGAACTTCTAAAAGAGTTTGTGCGTCGCTATTTACTGTGTCTTCCCAGCGCTTTCTTGGCTTTCCAACCGGTCTCTTTCCCTAAATTCTAGCATTCAGTGCTCTTTTTGGTATCCTATCCTCTCCCATTCTTATCACATATCAGGCCCATTGCAATCTTTGTATTCTAATGAAATCTGACATTGGTGCTTCTTTATAAAGTTAATAAAGCTCATTGTGGCGACTTCTGAAGATTCCGTTTTCCCTCGCGTTATGCTCTTCCGTATTTCTCCATCTTCTGATCCCTCAGCATATATTTCTACTCCCAGATATGTAAACTTTCCAACCATTTCAATGTCATCTTCATGTATAATGTTTTGTGGGACTATTTATTTTTTCTCGTCTGCATCAATATTTTTGTTTTTATCTGTTAATTTTCAGACCTAGCCTTTTTCTGCGTTTCCTTGAATTAGGACTGAATTCACAATATTCCTAGTAAGGAAATAATAAGGGAACTTAGGGTACTACCTCAAGAAAGATAACTTGAAATTTGAACAAGCAATGTCATTAATTTAACGATCATGTAAACAAATGAAAGAGAAAGAGTTTGAGTAAGAATTGTAAAAGGAAACCGAGCATTCGGAATAAACACAAAGATGCTTAAAAATAGAAAACTAGCAAAAAGACAAAGCTAAAGATATAAAAAACAAACAAATGGCCAACTATAACACACGCGATGGAAATAACAGTAATAAACAAAGAAGAATCAGAAAACTTGAAGAAAGAAAGAAGATTTGAATCTTAGGACTTGATATTTTATTATTATTTCTTAGTTCTTAGTATACAAAAGTGACTTATTTTTATTGTGACATGACATGTAGTGTTTACTATGTAAAAATTGTCAATAAACCTATCTATCTATCTATCACCATATACGAAGAAAAAAATAAGAAAACCGTCATTCAATATTCACTTGTTCACTGCTGGACATAGATCTCTCTCATAATTTGAAATCTGTTTCGATCTTGTGCCTCTTGCATCCAATTCCTATAGCAACGTTTTAGATCGTCAGTATAACGTGTTAGTGGACGACCTTTGCTTTGGTAAGCATCATCTCTTGGTCTCAATTCAAGTATCCGCTTTGTCCATCTGCTATTTGTGATTCGAGCCACGTGATCTGCCCAGTTCCACTTCAGTGTTGCTATTCTTTTCTACAGTCTCTACAGCATCAACCACTCCTGTTCTTTGTCGTAGGTGGCGGTTTGGTAGCTTGTCTCGCAATGAATCGCTTAACATAGCAGGCTCCATCGCCTTTTAAGCCACACGAATAATTCTCCCTGTTCTCCTTGTCATAGTCACGGTTTTCGTTCCGTTAGTCAAACCTGACAAAATTCACTGATTAAAGGTTTTTCTTTTTATTTTAGACTTATTGGTATATCGGACGATTTGAGTGTGTGGTTTAACTTGCCGAAGGGTTCTTAAGTCAGTCTTATACGAGGGAGAAGCTCAACGCTTTGGTTATCTTTTCTCATGTGAACCTCGTGACCTAGTCATTTATAGGTCATTACCTGGTTTATTGATCTGGTTCCTACGCATATATCTTTGCTGAGTACAAGATTTGTCATCATCTGAGTTTTAGATATATTTATATAGCGAGGAAAGGTAGAGCTGATTTAAAAGTTCTTTGATCTTTATTGATCTGATCAACTATTAGCACAATATTATCCGGAAACCTCAAGTGGCTAAGCCTTTCTCCATTTATGTTTATGCCCTTGTCGGTCAGTTTGGCCCTTTTAAGTACACATTTTAAAAGCGTAGTAAACAGTTTCGGTGATATGGTGTCCTCCTGACGTACTCCACGCTGTATCAGAAATTTCAAGTGTATCAGGTGATGATCACCCCCTCTATTACTAGCAGTTGCATTTTTTTCCAACATTTTTTTATTGAATTATGGTGTCAAAGGCCTTTGCATAATTCACAAATATTAAAGCTAGTGGTTTATTGTAATCAGTACATTTTTATTTAAGTTTTTTTATTGCCAACAGGTGATCGTTTATTCCGTAGCCTTTTCTAAAACCCGTCTGTTCTATGGGTTGTTCCAATTTATTGTCTAATCGTTTGGTAACTATTTTTGCAAATAGTTTATAAATATAAGAAAGTAGATCTGTATATGTAAATGGGCCTGTAGTTTCTGAGGTCAGTAGCATCGCCTTTTTTATGAAGTAAGATAATTTCTGCCTTATAAAAATGAGTTCGTGTTACTGCTTCCTACAGAAAGCTAGTGAATAGTTTGGCAAGGACCTGCCATAATGTTTTCCAGCCTCAAGGCATATGCCAGTATTACACCGCCTCCGAGGGACTTATTGTTTTTATTTCTTGCACTGACCTTCGAACTTCATTGAGTGTTATGTAAAATTTCAGACCAATGGTTAATTACCTTTGGTATTGATCCACTTTAATTGCTGCTCTTGTGTTGTTGGCTATAAAAACTCTCTATAGTGTTCATAATTTGCTCTCAATCCTCAATGATTTGCCCTTGGTCATTTCTTAATTTGTGGATGTTTTTTCTTCCAACAAACATGTTTTGTCTAATTACTTTCAAGCTTTTGTTTTTCAAACGTTTCAAACGGTACTCTCTTGACTCCCAAGCTACCTCCATCGTTCTATAATCGCAGATATAACGTTGGGGAGGCTTTATTTGTTTTTTGATCTACTATGCCTTGCGAAATCGGCCATCTAAGAGGCCGTTCTGCGGCGATGCTGCTTTAGTAGGGGTGGCATTAAGAGACTTTCTTAAAGTAAATTAACTAAGTTAAGTTAAACCGTAAAAAGAAAGCCTCGTTATTTCTTGTAAAATTTTATTTGTTCATCGAGTTTTTAATAATATTAAAAACCGTTAAATTTAGATATCTGTTCAATATTTATCATGATTTAATACTGGTTATTTAAAAGATACTAGGTGATCCTAGTACCTTTTAAATTCATGGACAAAATTAACGCAATCATATTTTTCTCAATAATCTTTATATTTATTGATAATTTACTGCACAACAAGTTGCCTAAGGACCTTGTTTGACAATGACAGTTGATATGTAAGGTAATAATGGTCTTAACAATGATTTGTATTAAACTTCGTTTTAGACTAAAAGTGAGTTAAACCTTTCATAAAAAGTGCTGATTAAAGCAAAGTGCTTGTGAGAAACAGCTTTTTATTGTGATATTTTTTATCACATGCATATTTGGAAGTTCATTTGCATAAAAATTAACTAAAAAATGAACCGCCAAAGAAATTTGTCAATCAAGGAGGCAGTGCGATCATCGACTCTCCTAGATGAAGGATATTCAATGCGATATGTTGCAGGTTTGTTAGGAAGACATCATTCCAGCATCAGTCGCAAGGTGAGGCGATATAATGAAACAGGGTCGTACCATCGAAGATCAGGGCAAGGGCGAAAACGTTGCACTAATCAAATTGATGATCGTTTTTTGAGACAACGAGTCACCAGCAATTTGGTAAAAAATGAACTAGCAGATGTTCGAAATGTCACGATATCGTCTCGAACAGTAATAAGACGTTTACATAAGACAGAATTGAGCAACAGAAAACGGCCAAAAAACCTTACTTACCAGAGAACACAGGGTTCAGAGGTTGAATTTTGCAAGACTGCTTCAAAATTGGTCCATCAATGATTGGAAACGAGTTCTTTTCTCCGATGAGACACAGTAAGCCTAAAAGCTCCAGATTGTCATCAGCGTACTGGCTAAGGCGAGGAGAAAGGTTTGCCAGCTGCAAAATCCTCTCCTCTCCTAAAGTACCTTTTGGTGGTGACTCTAAAATGTTTTGGTAGGGGATTTTTTCTGAAGCTGGTAGGGAGTTTATGAATGCCCATTAGACAAGATTATTGTCGAACATGTAATGCATTTTGCTCCGTTACTTGGACCTAAGTTTTTACTCATGTAAGACAAGCTCGTCCTCATGAGACTCGACACGTTATTGGCTACCTAAATGATGTTGATATTTCATTATTAGAGTGGCCATCTAACAGTCCGAATATGAATATAGAGCATCTATGAGACTATCTCAAAAAAAAGATTCGTAGACCCCCTACTGCCAATCACAACCAACCCATTGACGCCGTTAATGAAGAATGGGAGAATATTCTGCCATTGGGAGAATGTTTTGTTGAACATTTGATATCCAGCATGCCTCGACTTTAACACTCACGCAAAAATCTGCGAATAAACTCTATAGTTACAGAACGAAAAATGGAACGTGCAATGCTAAACGTGAGCCTTCGAGACCACATAACAAACCAACAAATCAGGCAAAGATCAGGAGTTCAAGACGTCATCGAAAGAACCACGACGCTTAAGTGGAACTAGGCATGGCACTTAGCCAGAACACAAGATGGACGGTGGACAAGACGTATTATGGAATGGAGGCCCAGAAACTATAAAAGAAGCCGAGGACGACCACCGACTAAATGGACCGATGATATAAAACGTGTATCGGGAAACTGGCTACAAGCGGCCCAGTATAGAGAACACTGGAAAAACTGAGGGAGGCCTATGTCCAGCAGTGGACGCGATTGGCTGATTGATGATGATGCCTCGACGCATAAATGCAGTCATAAGATGTAGAGGAGAGCCTACACGGTATTAGTGTTGACCCAGATGCATTTTATTGTGTTTCTTTACTGATTTTTTTGCAATTTGGAGTTATGCTAGCTTATTTACGCATTTCTGCCAAAAATACATTTTTAAAGAAACAATAAGGCAAATTGAGCCTAATATGATAAAGTCATGTTGGACTTATTTGTAGGTGTTTATTATTATTTCAATGTAACTTAGTTTTATTTTATGTTCATATTATAAACACTTAGATTAATTAAAGTGGTGGGTTAATTTTGTCCAGGAGTTTATAAACAAACTTATAGATTTCCATAGGAAAATTAAATAAAAAACAAATTTCAAGATCCGATAATATGGAATCTGCATTAATATAGCTATTTACTTCTATGTTTCTCTCTTTACTGACAGGTTGCAGTGTTTACTTTTTGCTTTCCCCTTTTGCCTCGTTTGGTACAAGTATACTTATACTACCAAAAGCAAAATTTAAAAAAATCAACTAATATCAAAACATTGAATAATATTATAGTCGTTCGTGTAACATAATACCAGAAGATGAGACTGGACACAAAATATTTAACGAAAATAAATCTATCGATAACATTAAAACTTAGTTCTTTACGAAATATACCTAATACAAGAAAAGAGAAAGAAAAAGTTAACGATTAGAAACAAGCAGATAAGAAAAAAATATTCTTTTTATGTTTAATATAAATATATTAGTTCGTATTGCATGTTGTTAAATCACCCTCTATAATCAGATAACTACCACATTCGATATTTACAGTTATTCGGTAAGGTGGTAGACAAACGATCTGTTCCCTGTTCGCGACCATCTGTGTAGTATCAAATTTATACCCGAAACTTCCTTGTAGCGAACAATCATAATTATCTACAATGATTCGTGGGAATCTCCCCCTCCTCAAGGTGGATTTCACCAAAATAAAGACCAACCGGTTTAAAAAGCAGAAGGTAAAAGGTGTAGGTGCCGTCTGAATCCATCGTTTTTTACAGATTCTCGTATACCTGTAAATGTATTGAATGTATACCGTCTTGAATTACATGACAAACGAAATCTGAAGCTTTTTATTAGATTTTTAAGTTGCTAAAAATATACCTGAATCATATAACGGTACTAAAAAGTAGAGGGTCATTCTATATTGATAGCCATGGTATAATGTTTTAAATTAATATGTTATTTGATATTAAAATTACAACAGTTATAAATTCTCTTCTTTGTATTTCTGGTAATCTGTCTATCCCACAGTACCCCGTTCATTTTTGTTTAATACATGTTCTTGTCTGTGCTAATCTGCTGGTTATGTCTTGCTCAGTGGTTCCATTTTTTGAGAGTATGAATCCTAAATATTTGAATTTTTCAGTGCCGTTAATTTTCCTATCATCGTCCATTTCCAAGTTTCTCACTGGTTCTTGCTCTGTTCTTAAATATTTGGTCTTTTCTAGGTATATTTCCAGTCCATTTTTGTGCATTCCTTTTCTAATTTTCGGAGTATATAGCACAGATCTTCTTCATCTTGAGCCGTTACCACTTGGTCATCTGCAAAGCTTAATGTGTACAAGAAGTTGTCCCGGATTGGTATTCCCATCCCTTCACATTTTCTTTTCTATGGTTTTAATATTTGTTCGAGAAATATCTTGAACAGTGTCGGAGATGTAGAGCATCCCTGCAATAAGCCTTTTGTGGTCTTAAATTCGTTGGAGTAGTTATTGCCGGTTTTAACTCTTACCTTGTTGTTATAAAGGTTTTGTACGGCTTCTATTAACCTCTGAGTTATTTCAATTTCCTTCATCATGTTCCATAGTTGTTTTCTGGGAACCGTGTCATATGCCTTTTTTAAATCTATGAATGACATGTGTATATATGTGGTCTATGTAAGATCTTTCTGCCGTGAACCCCGCCTGATCTTCTCCGATTTTATTTGAGATAGATTTTTCCAGTTTTTCTATCAGTATTTTTTCATATAAACCTGCCCATAGATGCTATCACACTGATGCCTCTGTAGTTCCCGCATTTCTTCTTATCTCCCTTTTTATGTATCGAGGTTATACATGCTTTGGACCATTCATCTGGTATTTCGTTCAGGTTTATAGCGTTACTGAACATTTCGTGTATAATTCTGTGTAGTTTGTCCGTTCCGTACTTAATTAGTTTGGGTGCTTATACTTTTCATATATAGAATTTTCTTCTCCTCAATAAATTTTTTGGTTTCTTTGTTTATTTTTACTTTGTGTTGGGTATTTCTTTTCTCAAGTTCCCCCAAAGCTTCTAATGCAGCCTTTTTTATGCTGTGTTTGACGTGCTGGTACGTTTCTTGGACGTTTTTGAAACCGAAATCCTGTAACTTGGGTTCCAGTCTTCTCTGATATAGGTCCCTTATGGATTCCTCTTGAAGTAAATTTATGTTGAACTTCATTTCTTCTTTTTTCTGTTAATTTTTCACTTGGTCTTCTTCGTGTTCATTCTTCCTTCTAGTTTGGGTGTCAAATAGGGAAACCCCATTTGTGGAAATATTAATCGGTGGTCAGTGTCACATTCGGCTCCCCTCTTTACTCTTCTTCTTCTTTTTGTGCCACTCCTATCGGAGATTGGAAATCATCAAGGCTATTCTGACCTTGTTTACGGCTGACCTAAAGAGTTCATTAGTGGTGCAGCCAAACCACTCTCTCAAATTCCGCAACCATGACATTCTTCTTCGGCCTGGATTCCGTTTTCCTTCTATTTTTCCCTGCATTATATTTTGAAGTAATGCGTATTTATGTCCTCTCATCAGGTGACCAAAATATTCGAGTTTGGTTACCAAAGTTTGGTTACCAAAATATTATACCTCTTTACTCGTGTAGCTCTAATTTTGATAGTACTAATTTGCTGACAATTATGTAATCGATAATGGATCTGATGTTTCTCGTTGTTTGTACATACGTGTATTTATGTATGCCTTTATGTCTGAAGCTAAAAGTCAAAGCCGTTAGTAATTTTCAGATTGTTCAGTTCGCAGAGGTCAATTATTCTTTCTCCATTATCGTTTGTCACATCTCCTCCAAAACGGCCTATCGTGCTATCATTTTGTCGTTTCCCTGTTCTTCCATTTAGGTCCCCTGCTATTATTATTTCTTGTGTTGGTTTCACTCTTCCGTCAACTAAATATTCTGTTTAATTATTATTCTTCAATTTAAATTTTCAATTATTTCAGTTTAATTTTCATTTACTCTTTGTACACTCCGTATTTACACCCTGTATGCTAGCTTTCATCTACTTCCAACAAGTTACAAATTTGTTTGTGTGTTGATAATTCTGATTGTCATGTCAAATATCAAATCAATTGCTTCGTAAAAGGTAGAATTCTTTCAGTACCCTTATCATGTATTTAAAGTAGATTTTTTTTTAGAAACACATTTTATTAATTCAATCTGTTTTTATGATAAGTTGTTACAAATAACAATTGTTCTATATTCTCAGTTGACAATCTTGTTTTAATATTATTTATCATAATAATAACATAACCTCCATATGCCCATGCTTTATTCACACTTTAGTAAATATATATGTAGAAAGTTTGTTTTAATAAATAAATTCAGACATATTTGTGTAAATCATATGCTAATTTTTTTTATATTTATTATTTTCTGGAACCTCATTGCAAGTTCTTTACTAACATATTTAACTTTGTGCTGTCAACTAAGATGTGATTTCTTGTAGTATTTTTGGAACGAAGCTTCTATATGGCGCTTTGTATTACTTTTTCTTTATACTAAAATGCCAAGAAGAGCGTCACGGAACCAGCGCAACGAGAAGACGTCACAGGTAGCGTCACAAAATAGCGATCTTCACATCGATTTCCTACTCTCCATCAATTCGTTTCTAGTCATCATATATTTATTATAAGCAGGTTTAAATTAAAAACAGCATGAAAAATAACTCACAAAATACAGACATTAAATAAAAAGTAAACAATAAAAGAATATCTATTAGTAAAAGATACAGTAGAACAAACAGAAAAATAAAAGGTCGATAAAAGAATTCGATTCGTAACGATTTTTGAACGACAAAATTTAAAAGTCATTACATCATAAATGTCATCCGATTAATAACATTATTGAAGCGTCTGTTTATTAAGGTCCCATTTGATATTCAATTTAAAGTGAACATTAAACGAAAAGTTCACTTTAAGTGTAAATTTCAGTTTCATAATACTACAAACTAACTAGCTTAAATGGTAGAAATCTGTCAATTAACTTGTTATTTGTTATTTTTTTCAAATTTAAAATCCATACTTCTTCAATTTCGAATTCTTCTGAAAATGAATTTATATAACTACGCCGCTCAAAAGTTTACAGAAACGGATTATTTTTTAGAATACTAACGTAATTTATGTTGCTTTCAAAGTTTTCTTTAGACAAAAGATACAATTATTCTTTTAATTAAACTAATCGAACCTTTAATAAAACTTCCTAACAAAGAGATAAGTACCTAATATCATTAAGATATTATAAAATGATCGTTAAAAACTCAAACCAACTAACTAATCAGCACACATTTTTAGAGGAGATACAAGTTAATATTAACTGTTACACTAGTGCGACTTTATTATTAACATTAATATTTTTGCTTCTGGAAACATGCAAATATTAGTAGCTGACTATACGGGTATGTCGAGGGCAATAGCTATAACGATTCGAAAAAAAATTGCACCAATTGTATCATTAGTTATCATAAGCCAACGAAGAGTTTTGTGTCATTCTATCATTTTCAAGATGCGTAGCTGCAGTTATTTGTACTCTAATACGAATTGTTTCTCATGGAGGTGCAGATGCAGAAATATACCGTTCACAAAAAGAATTTTTGCATTAAATCTCCAAACAATCAAAGACTAGTTTAAAAATTAGAAATATTAATGTAAGATGGCTAGATTCTCTATATAATCAAACAATATTTAAAAATAGTTGCATACAAAGATATGAAGCTGGAGACTTTGTTAAGTTTGTACTTTTTTTATAGTTGGTGGGGGTGGTTACAGGCTGAAATCATATTTAATGACACGGCTAGACAAGATGCTAGAACAAAAGCAGATAATCCTTATAATGAATCTCTCAATATAAATTAAGAATGTTGTGAAAAAGCAATACAGGATATGGAAACGATGTTTTCCCATTTTAAAAAACCAAATAAGATTAAATTTGAAATGGACTATAAATGTAATAGTAGCAACAGCTTCATAACATCGTCATAGAAAATATAAACTTGTTTCCTGTAGATCATAATCTAGATCAACAAGAAGACAATTTAATTAAGGTCGTAAAAGTAAAATAAAAGAAGATAATTTTTAACATTTTTTACTTAAGAAGACAATTTTTATGTTTCTGATTTTCAATGTCCAAGTTATACTTACAACTTTCACTTTTGTCAAGATAAATTTTATAGGATATTATGATGCTCATATTTAAATAATTTGGAATTTTATAATTTGTCACATATTAATCATAAATATATAAATGTTCTCAAAAAACTTGATAGTGTGTAATTTTTTTTTTAAATCAACTGAGTACTTTCGGAATATAACATACCACCTTCAAAACTTCATTATAAGAAACAATATTTAAAAAAATTCTTGAATGGAAAGTCTATAAGTACAGCTCACACTGCTATAGAAAAGAATTGAGAATATATAACAGGGCAACATTTGGATTCGAAGTCAGCTCCATCACTGAGGGAGGTATCTGAGAAAAGGACAAGTTACTTCTTCCACCAAGCCACAAGAAGACTTCTTAAGACCAACGACATCCTCGCGAAAAATCTCAAAAACAACTCATAGACTGATCGACTAGTCTAGAAGAAAGAAGACTGAGATATCTTAAGGTAATATTAAGTATGAAATGTAATTATTATTGCAATAAATGTTTTTATTTTTTTATTTGTATTTTTATTAATATTCGAAGTCACAGAGTTAAGTCTAGTACCTCTTCAAAGCTTCTGTCGTGAATTCGGAGGACAACTTGTGTTTGTAATTTTGAGAAAACCATAAGTTTCGTTTTAGTGATATTCATATGTAGGTCATAGTGCTGTGTTCGCAAGTACAGATTATTATTAAATTGTTGCAACTTTGTCCTTGTAGTATAAAAAGAGCACATATAGTCTTCCCAGTTTCAATTATTCCCTTGAAACCTATGCACATATTAGGATTAAATGTTGCTTTCAGGTAATTTAAGAAAATATTTTCCAAACCACCTTTAATCACAAGTAAACTTCTAATATATAAGAGGATGTAAGACAATAGATTTTTATGAAAAGAAGGCTTATCAAAATTTTGTTTTGAAAAAACATTGGAAAAAGAGCGTCATAGTTATTTTAAAAATATTATAGGAAAATAGTTAATAATGTAAATACAAATAAAAAAAGAGAAGTAAATAATAAGAGAAGAATTTGCGCCTTGCATTTTTGCAAACTAAAATTTACTTTATAATACACAACTTATAGTAATTGCTTTAACGAGGTAGAAAGGAATTCAGTGATTAATTGTGTAAAGCGGTTACTATATTGAGTGGCTATTGTCGTCACATTTTTATAAGAGTATAAAGATTTAAACTGCTTTCCTTTACGGATAATTGAAACCCATTTTCCACCCCCAAACCACCAACGCATGAATAATTCAAATTTCACATATGACATTTTCCTTCCTCTTGTTTTCCAACGTTCATTTCTGAACCCTACTGAACATATACGTTAAGAAGTCACTTATATTTTCTATTCATTCCATAAAGTCGGCCATAAAATTGGCTGGTGAATAGCACAAAGGGCATTTTGTGTACTGCCACACCAACGTTGAATGGAACCCTTCAACGGCCCACTTGGCGCCAGTGCGTTTCTATGGAGACGCCATGTTTTGACTCGAGATGACGTCACAGCGTCGATAGTTCGACGCTGTGCTTCCTGGTTTCAGAATTTGCGAAGTAATGCGAAAAATTTGCTTGCGGACGTGCCCCGACTGGTTATGGGGTTAGTTCATTTAATAGAATCAGTGTCATTGCGAATGTGACGCCTTGACATGAAAAAATCCACTTTGTTCGTCTAGAGGAGGCAGTAAACTTTTATTTTGGTTTTGAATAAAACACATTTGCTTTTCTTTACACTGTTAAATTTATTAAATGTTATGATCCGTAGTAGAATTTTCAAGTCAATATGACATGAATAATAAAAGAAGATGTTTTTTATATAACACTAAAAAGCAAACAATACAAACAAGTTATATTAATTAATAACAATTTTGCAATTTCCCAAGGAAACAACTGGTTACGCGCTTTGTTCAAGTTCAGACTTTATCCTCTAAAATTGAATTTGTTGAAAAAAATCGAATGAATTTTTAAAATGTTCCAAGGCCTCAAAAGAGCATTCGTTCTTTACCTACCTGCTAGGTATAGTTTGAATTATATTTTTGTTTTGACATTTATTTGTCTTCAGCATTCAATTCCAAACCACTCTTTGAACTGTCGAAAGATGAATCCTTGACATCTTCTAGTGTTTTTAATGTTCGTTTTGCTTGCAATCTTGTGAAAAAGTCTACTGCAAAATCAACTGGATTTTCTTCTCTATTTGATCAATCGGAAAATTTTACAGGATATGTTTTGCCAGCAACGATATTCAATAAATGTTTAAACATTTTTTTTATAACAATGAATAATTCTTTCTGATTAATTATTATTAATTATGCATATTCTGACATTGTTTACATCACGTTTTCTGATGACTATACATTTTGTTTTCTTTTGTGAGATTTTTAACGTGAGAAGGGGAGTAAACACTATACAAACTATATAGTATAAATAAGGGATGGTAATATAACCACCTTATTATTGACTAAGCCTACTCTAGAAGAGCATGCTAATGATGTTACTCGGTATAAAACTCGTGGAAGAATATAACAGGTGGAATCTGGAAATAAACAGAGACAAAACTGATCATATGACAATATGTTAATTGTTATTGTTAAACTTAATTTGGGAGAAAAAATAATAAAAAAAGGTGGTACAGGAGGTGGTACTGTAGACTAGTGCGAAGCTTCATACTATGTTTTCTGTATTTTTAATGTTTAAATAATATTTTTAAAATTTATTATAATTTATATTTTAAACAATTTATATTAAATGGAAGCAAACGAAAGATAATCAACGTTTAATAATTGTGCGGAATGACATTCGTGCTCTATGTCTTAAGTATTTGAACCATATTTAATAGTACAAGCTAATTGAATACGTTGATGAAACTTATGTTCATACACGACACACTACGCCAAAGAGCTGTTTAGATGATAGCGCTAAAAGATTGTTCAAATACATTTTAAAAGGAAGTAAGGTTGTTATCATACACGGAGGTGGGAAAATGAGTTTAACACCAAATGGCCTTTTGTTTTTTAAATCAAAAGTTAATCCTCAATTTGCCTGTAGAATCTGTCGCTGGTAATGACAATACTCCATACCATAATGTTGTAATATTATTTTAACTTTAATTCTTTCTTTTTATTAATTTTATAAATATATATACTGATACGCTACCGAGTCCATGCGTTTTGATTTTTTTAACTGCTTGAGGAATTGAAATTCTATAGAACTTAAACTTTTTAGACACACTACATTTTCTAACTTGACTAAATTAGT
This sequence comes from Diabrotica balteata, assembly GCA_918026665.1. Lineage (NCBI taxonomy): Eukaryota > Metazoa > Arthropoda > Insecta > Coleoptera > Chrysomelidae > Diabrotica > Diabrotica balteata. The sequence continues at coordinate 45,230,776 of OU898277.1, forward strand.
CAAACTATACTTTTTTTCAAAACCCTTTCGCGAAATAAGATATTTCAATGAGGAGAAAGTTGGGTAGTTGTTAGCTATTAATTTTAGCAATTAGAGAGAGTTTTAGCCATATGTCACTAATATTTCTTAGGGGGGCTACCAATTTCCTGAGGAAAGGGAAATCACTTCTGGCGCGGTACTAAAAGGGTATATACGTCGATTTTTTTTAAGTCTGATACTCTTAGTGTGTTTTTATTAAGAAATAATATATCGTTTTATAATACATTGTTATAGAAAACGATGTCAATATAGCAGTGAACGAATTTGTATACCTGTGAAACGCAGAATTTGCACAGCCAACAGATGCTATTCTGTGCTCAATCTCCTTCTTAAATCCTCAATTATATCGAGAAATGCCAAAGTAAACTATACAAAACAATAATACGGTTGTAATAATAACATATGGTTCAGAAGCCTGGACTATAACAAAAACTAATGAAAACATGTTAGGATATTTCGAAAGTAAAGTACTATGGAACGGTGAACGACAATGTGTGAAGAAGACAATACAACTTCGAACTTTATAGAATATACCAGGAGCTAGATATCGTAAAACATATTAAGATAGGAAGTCTGAGGTGGATATGGCATGTAATGCGGATGGAACAAATGACGCTGCTAGAAAAATGCCCTTTGATAGACCCATTGGTCAGAGCAGAAGAGAAGACCCAGAACAAGATTCCTAGATAACATAGATCAAGATATAAGAAATATGGAAATACGTGTTTGGCGGAGGAAGGCGATGGATAGTAACGACCGGAGAAAAATTATTAAGGAGGCTATGATCCACGTAAAGTTGTAAAGCCAGAATAATGACGAAACCATCAACAAATGTAAGTTATTTAATGTTACACCTGGATCAGATTGCGAGTTGCTGCGATTTTTTTACAAATAGACATCATATCTTTGTCTACCTGTTGAATAAATATTAAGTACCAAAGTAATCCAAGCATATTACATAAACTATATTTTACTTTACTATTTATAGAGTCATTGCATATAAATAACCACAGTGCCGAAATTAAATATTTAACAAAAAGTGCCGAAATTGAATTTGATAATTTGTGCCGCGTCTATTAGATTTTTGTTTGCAACAAAGATTTTTTTTAAACAACAACAACAAAAATTTTGCCAAATATAATCTAATATTATTTTTAATACATTGTGAGTATTGTGTACCTATCTTCAACGATTTTTACCTATTATAAATCATAAGTATTTTCGGTAACGCCACTGCTTCGTTAGGAACGTCACTTTTTCGAGATATTCTCGCTACTGCATTTGAAACCAGCTGTAATTGAGCAACAATTTTGTAAAATATTTTAAGTAATGTTTAAATGTTTAATGTTTTTATCAACACTTGTATTTTTACCTTGATTTGTTTTTTTGTATGCCAAAAAGAGTTCAAAGCATTTTGGAATTTTAACTTCTTTCAATTTGGTATTAAACTTCCTGTAGTCGGAAATTTGACAAAGCAGGAGGGAGAATTGTTATGATTAAGTTGTAGTATGAGACAGAACATATTATATTGTCAGCCGCATGTTTTATGTTGAAACATACAGTGTCACGAATAACTCTAATATGACATTTCTTTATTAAGGCAAGAAAATCCATGCAACATGATGTGTAATTTTTTTTTCATTTACATTTGCTGGTGACGTAAAATCTTTAAATATTAAGCTGTACTTTTGGTATAGGTTTTGTAATAGGTGATCCTCTATAACGGTTTTTTAATAAAATTAACTAGTGTCTAATTTATGCTATTATATTAATCAATAATTGCAAAATTCACTGCTTTACTGCAGATGATAATCCTTGAATAATTTTAAAAAATTGCCTACAACTGTACGTTTGCCTTCCAGTTTATTGCTTCAGCTGCAAGTGATCTTGCAAGACCAATCGTAATACAGTAGGCCCAAGAATACAAGAATACACTTCATTCAGATCTTCGATTTTGTGTTCAGACATTGCACAGTGTTACAAATTTCTATACTGTCCAAATACGTATTCTATATCATCTACCTCCCAACATATAAACTGTGGTAGAGAGATATATTTTTTATAATTTCCCAACATATAAACTGTGGTAGAGAGATATATTTTTTATAATTGAATATTTGCTGTTTAGTAAGATATGCATTTCAGAGAAGATATTTCAGAAAGCTTTGGAAGGCAACTCGGATGGTATAATTATAAATGGGCAATGTATAAATAACCTGCGATATGCTGAGACACTGTCATACTGGCAGATAATGCTGAAGCTCTGCAACGCTTATTGGACCGAGTAACGACAGCCTGTAGAGAATTTGGAATGAAGTTGAATACAAAGAAGACAAAAACGATGATCATTAGCAAGCACCAAAACAGAAGGGTGAAAGTCAATGTCTACGGAACAGATCTGGAAAGAGTAACAAGAACAACGTACCTTGGAAGTAATCTTGATGAAACTTGGGACCACTCACTAGAGATAAGAATACGCCTGGAAAAGGCACGTACAATGTTTTACAAAATGCAAAAAGTTCTACGCAACCGCCAGCTGGGCATCTCATTGAGAACTAGAATACTTAAGTGCTATCTTTTCTCCACCTTGCTCTATGGTGTTGAAGCCTGGACAATGACAGAAGCAACACAAAAAAGAATACAAGCATTCGAACTCTGGTGTTACCGTAAAATGCTCAGAATATCCTACATGAGCCATACGACAAATGCGGAAGTCTTGTTGAGGATGAATAAGGAAAGAGAGCTTATGCTTATAATAAAAGAACGGAAAACACAATATTTTGGTCACATCATAAGAAATCAAAAGTATGAACTGCTCCAACTTATATATATATATATATATATATATATATATATATATATATAGCAAAAGAGGACCAGGAAGAAGACGCAACTCTTGGCTTAAAAACCTACGGCAATGGACGAACATGACCTCCATAGAACTATTCAGGGCTGCTAAAAATAAGATTAAATGAGCAAATGTAATGGCCAACGTCCTTAAGGATAAGGCACCGTAAGAAGAAGAAGATATACATAATTGTTTTGTTGATTTCTTTAACTTCCACCTTCCAACTCAGTGTAAATTTTAAATTTGACCATTTATTTAGAGGGTCGAATTCCTTACTCTAAACTTCTGTAACTAGAATTCATTATCTTTTAGTAACTTTTCAAATTTAATTGTTTCGTCAATATTACTTTTTTATGAAAACTAATATGGATGCTCAAGCATAATTTTTCATTCGAAATTAGTCTCGGATTTTTATATTGTTACGTAAAAATTAGTCATATTAAAATAAACCTGTAAACATGTTGTTTATTTACTAAATATGTTGTAGAATGGACGAGATCTTTCGATCAGCTGGCAGACATATACCTGAAACGGCCATTCGAAGTTTCCAAGGACCCTTAAACTAGCGGGGACAAATGAGTGGAATCCAATTTAACCTACGTAATATTTTTTCACCCATTTTTCACTAATTTATTACCACCCTAATAATTATTAACCACCAAACCAACCTTAAGGGGAGCGATTCTGCTGGCTTAAGGTTCAAGCTATCAGAATTTGGAAAACAAACTTTTTGCTTATGGCATAGTTTTTCACCCATTTTTCACTAATTTATTACCACCCCAATAATTTTTCACCACCACACCACCCTTTATGGGAGCGATTCTGCTGACTTAAGGTTCAAGCTAGCAGAATTCAGAAAAAAAAAACTTTTTTCCGACGACATGTTTTTTTACCCATTTTTCACTAATTTTAGTATTTTCATATTTTCAATATTTAAAAATTTATAAAATAAATATTAGTTAGCACTGAGTAACATTTCAGAATGTTTTTAATTAGGTTAGTTACGAAAACAATGACTAGGCTGGTAAAATATAGTAAAAATCTAGCAGAGCACTTTTGTATATGGAAAAAGATTTTGCATTTAGCGTGAATGCGTAGCTTGTTGAATGTTTCCCATTAACTCTGGCTTATGGGTTAAAAATTATGAGGGTGAATAAAATTCAGTAAAAACCTGGGAAGCAAGTTATACTTTCAATTAAAAGAGAAGTACAGTAAAATTGTAAAAATAGATTTTTTATCACCTTAAATATTAACCCAACAGAATAATTACTAGTGTGGTAATAAAATCATAAAAATCTAGCAGAGCACTGTGGTATATTGTAAATATTGTTTTTGGAATTATACTCCCATTAAGGACAAAATAGCTCCCATTAAGGTTGGTTTGGTGGTGAAAAATTATTAGGGTGGTAATAAATTAGTGAAAAATGAGTAAAAAAATATGCCATGAGAAAAAGTTTTTTTTCTGAATTCTGCTAGCTTGAACCTTAAGCCAGCAGAATCGCTCCCCTTAATGTTGGTTTGGTGGTGAAAAATTATTAGGGTGGTAATAATTTAGTGAAAAATGAGTGAAAAAATATGCCATAAGCAAAAAGTTTTTTTTTCCAAATTCTGCTAGCTTGAACCTTAAGCCAGCAGAATCGCTCCCCTTAAGGTTGGTTTAGTGGTAAAAAATTATTAGGGTGGTAATAAATTAGTGAAAAATTGGTAAAAAAATATTACGTAGGCTAAATTGGATTCCGCTCATTTGTCCCCGCTAGATTAAGGTACCTAAGTTTCCAGAGAAACCGGTCGAGTGATGACACGGCCTAGAATTGTCAGAGGGATTCTCCTGAGCTGTCGAGTAACTGTATTTTCATATATTTTATAATAACGGAGCTTTTATTGAAGAAGTCAGTCAAGAAAAGAAGATCGCGATTTCGGGTTTGTTTAAATTGTACGCACGTAAATAAATTATTTGTAAAATAAATAAATTAGTAGTAAATAAAGAGTTTGATAAATTATCGTGAGTTTTAATAAATTAGAATATAGACAATAAATTAGAATAAAGACAATAAATTAGAACTATTAAAAATATAACAATATATATTAAATTATTTATATCTCAGTTCACTGTCTTTTGTTTATCTTTATATTTCTCTTTCACTGTTCATACATTATATAAATATAATAACCCCTGATAGCGATATTTTCTGATGATGTAAGTATTTAATATCAGATATGGGTTTTACAGGCGCCAACACTGTCCTCAAAGATTAGATAAACGCTACTCCAACTATCTAAATACCTGAAGTCAAGTACTTAGGGTATCACCTAGATCTTCGGTTAACATAGGAAGATGTAAAAACGTAAGTAGACTGCAATCGCAAAGCATCGCAAATTTAATCGCAATTTGTTGCTTTAACAGTTGTAAAATTATTTTAAGAAAATAAAAAGCTAATTTGTTTTTTAATTTAAATCCTCAAGAACATTTTTAGTTCCATGCTTGGATTTTAGGAATACCATTCAAAATGTGTATTTGATCGATATCGAAATATATGATTTGATTAATATTAGACAGAAAGTTGCCATATAAGAAGGGAACTGAATATGGCTGCATTAAGTATCCTCGCTCTTGTGTCAACCAGACCTATCCCCAACATTTTTAAAATGACTGTTCATACTAAAAAATTAATTCGAAAAGTTGAAAGCCGAAAAGCGATAATTGCAGTGCGATTTACCAGCTTTTTCCTTATTTTTCGTTTTTTGCGATACAAACGGTAAATAATTATGGCTTTTGCCTAGTCTATATTGCTTTAAGGAACAGACACAACTTTCGATTACCTATGGCCGTCGATTGGCTCATATATTTATGTCGAAGGCAGGTTGCCGAAGCTAGGCTGCCTAGTACGTTGAGCCCTTAACAGTCCATCTTATTCGCAAGGAGCGTCAATATGTTTACAAAAAAACGCCAAACTTTCTTCAAAAATTCTTCAAAAATAATTTAGTTTCTTCATTACCTACGTGCCATCATCCCACCAAAGCTTTCGAGACTGCTGCTCTAAACAGATGGTTATTGGTGGTGTTGAACCATTCGTGCAGATTTTTTAACCACGAATGTCTTTTCTTTTCTATTTATTCTTCCTATCTTCTTTTACTTATCTTTCCTTGCATTATAAGTAGAAATAATATATAATGATATTTTTTTCCTCTCATGTCCTAGGTAAAGCAGTGTTCTCTTTTTAACAGTTAGTATTTCTCTCTTTTTTGTCCATCTTAATACCTTGTCTTATAACTTCTTAGTGTTCTTCTTGTTTAGTGTCCATGATCTCATGCTGTAGTATAGCACAAACAAAACATAACATCTGATAAGTCCTATTCCTGTTCTAAGCTAAGATATTTACTACAAAACAATAACGAATAGAGAGACAACCCCGAGACTTTAAAATTCCCGAAATAGGTTTCAAAGATCCCAATATGGGTCCTACAGGCAACCTTGAGCACAGTAAGATAGCTTCCGCAGAACTTACTGGTACTACGAGATGGTTAGATTTATCCTTGATACCAATGCACTGAGTATACTAGGGTCAAATAGAAAATTTATCTTGTGATCTTGTGAGAGGTGATGAAGACGACCGATACAGATCAGAGGCTTTCCAGAAAAGAAGAAAAAACTGCCAATATGTTAAATAATAATTGTTTGAAATAAAATTTTGGTCTCGAAATGGTTACCTTTGTTTTTACTACAAAAAATGCATTAATATAATATTTTAACAAAATATGATTTGAACCAGAATCAAACAAATATGTTAAACCGGCAAAAAAAGCAACATAACCTCAGTCATTCAGAAACATAAAACAGTATCTCGCGACAGACTATACTTCCGACCACAGTATAAAGAGGTTCCACAGTAGAACCACTCTCCGAAAAATTGGAAGTAAAATCTGTCAACGCGTAGAGCGACTGCGCTTATTTCTTAGTCGCTCGAGAACCATTCTTCCGTTGCTAGTCGCGTAGAAACGTACGGGTTAACAGTGCCGTATTTTGCTTAAACTGAGTTAGTTTTGTGAATAATTGTTAGTATTATGAAGTGGAACATGAGTAAAATTCGAAGTGGTATTAATAATCTTAAACTTCCAAATTTGTTAAATATATCTGCCGATAGATCATATTTTTATCATGAAAATAATACAATTGTCTTTTCTGTTGATACACCTCATTTATTAAAAGCACTTCGTAATAACTTCCTAAGAAACAAATTTGTTATTGATGATATTATCGTTTCTTGGGAATTTATTAAAAAAAATTACGAACATGATAAACAATATCCTATACGTACAGCGCCAAAATTGACCGAATCACATATATCTCCTAATTTTGAAAATATGAAAGTGAAATATGCTTCTCAGATATTTAGTAACACTGTTGCTGCCGGTCTGCATCTGTATATTAGATTTAATGTATTCATCGAGGAAGCAACAACAACCGAAAGATTTATTAGGAACATTAATAATTTATTTGATATGCTCAATTCTTCTTCATTAAGAGGAGCAACTGAGTACCAAAGACCATATAGAGGAACCGATGCTTAGCAAGAATTTCTTAATACGTGTTTCTGATTGTTTAATAATTTACAGGTAATTAATTTTATAGCTAAAAATGTAACACCAAGAATAAAATATGTTAATGGTTAGAAAATAACCATTAATGGAGTGATTCATTTGTGGAATCTACTACAGTCACATGGAATGGATTATTTTTTAACAAGGCGGATGAATCAAGATTGGCTAGAAACCTTTTTTGGTTCAATCAGGCAGCAAGGTGGCAATTGTGTAAACCCTACTCCGGTACAATTTACCGCAGCATTCAAAAGATATTTTTGTTTAGACATGATGCATTCCGGTACAGAAAATTGCGAAAGAGATGCAGGCCATTTTTTTTAAATTTAACCGATATATGTACCGACGATTATCAGCCTGAAACCACTGCTTTGGTTCCTGAAAACACTTTGGATGACCAAAAATATCAAAATTACAGAAAAACTTCACAAGATATATATGCAGTTATTTATTAAAAAAGTGTCTTAGGAAACATGTTTGTCTAATCTGTGAAGCATATGGGAGAGAGTACGATGAACTACACGATTCGTCTCTGTTTTGTTACGTTAAAGCCTACAGTGGTGATGAAACAAACGTTTTTGGCAACCTCTATATGCCGAGCCAAAATTTTGTGCAGTATGTTACAGATTTGGAAATTATTTTTCAAGAAAATTGTCAAAATTTTAGTCATCAACCGAAAATTTTACAAAACTACGTTAGCTTATTCGAAAAAATACCATATACGCATCCTTACAAGTCATGTTTTGTATGCAATTTTATCCGTAAACTAATACTAACATCAATTTCTAATAAATAATCCTTTTCATATTTTTTGATAATTTAGTTAGTTAAGTAATTTATAATTTAGTTTTATAATGTATTTTTTTGATAATTACTTCTTCTATAATATAATAAATTCTTATGCAGCTCTATATTTATTTCAAGAGCTATTTTGCCATATATTGTCCAAGTTCCTCATTTTTTTAGGAGGAGAATAGTACTCTCTCCAACTATCTGAAATATCTTTTGATTTGATTTGTTCTTGATTTAAAAAAATTTAATGGAACCTCTTTATACTGTGCTTCCGACGATGAAAAGGAACAACTGAAAAGTATGGGTATATCCATAAGATTTTTCAGATTGTAGCGTGGAAAATGTAAGATGATCCCTGATCATCATAGTCGTTAACATCTTAGCAGATTTGTTGTTGTTACCTTTAATCTAAGGTTGTTACCATACGCAGCATGGGCAATATCCAAACTGTCAGGAACATCTATATCAAATTTCAGACTTTCCAGACTATACTAAATATTTCAGGATTTTTCTATGGCATCTTGAATATTCTAAAATTTTAATACATACTTCCTATTTTTCGTGAAGAAACTTCTTCTATGTGGGATAAATATTACGAAACTTTCGTAACAATGTTTAAACCATCATTGGTATCCCTTAATATTATCTGACTTAAAGAACTCAAAGACTAAGTGGAATTGAAATGGAGAAACGTTTATGGACGATTAAAATTGTATTTTTTGGTTTAAACGTTTATTCTAAAGTACTTAGTTAGATTGTAAAAATAATCTAAAGCAATAAAAAGAAAAGTTTTACAAAATTTCAGTCGGCTAAAAAGCAGAAACTGTTTGATGGAGAAATTAACGGTTCCCCATGTTTGAATACTGGACCTTCACTCGCCATCGTGTTATTGATCTCATAGATTTCGTTTTGTTCTCGCGAGAGACGTAGGAATTAATAAAATCCGCGCATGTAACGAATTAAACGAATTTAAATGTAATAGACCAGTGAATTTGACCGCTGATTTTTAACGACAGCGATTTTTTTTATATAATTGGGTCTAAAATGTTATTTTCATTTTTTAAAAAAGGCTTCAACTTATATTAAATTTCGTAGTTATGGTTCCAAGGGCGTTTTTCAATGATATACATTTTCACAGTAAGAGTATCGTTTATCTTTTCTTACATTAACTAGCAAAATTTATATTTGTTTAAATAACGTTCGTTTCATCTGTCATAATAAAATATTATTTTAATCAAATAAAAGGCAGATATAACAGTTTTTTATTACATCTTGCCCAAGCACTTTCGCTCCTAGAGCATTTTCAGGGGCATTTCGTCAAAATTAGGCTATTTAGCAATTTGGTGAATGTCATAAACATTAAATAATATATTTCACAGTACGAGACAAAGGACAAAAAGTTTAAAAAATTTTATTAGATAGATAGACATATATGAATCATACATCACTTTAAAACAATCTTAAACAAACATTGTAATCGAGTCGATGTAAATAAAAAAGACAGCCCGAAAAAATGTTATATATTTAAGTTATTACGAGTTGAATACATGTTTTGGAAGGATTATATCACTGTAAACTATATCTGGATCACGCTCTCTATGCCATTTTAGTTTTTTAAATACTAAACAATAGCAGATAATTTTTAGCAATTCATATCTAAATCTTCAAATCGAGACCAACTGTCAAAACAAAACTTTTCAAGAAACTTTCCCCGCTAAGATAGTTGCAGGAATTACTTTCTTTAAGAATAGATAAGGCTCGTCCTTTACAACAGTCGATTTTCCGAGGCCAGTTTATATCGAATATATACTAATATCGAAAATAATATTCTAAGTTCTAAGTAATATTCTAACCCCTAATTAATTTGACACATCCTAGTTCTCACATCGCCGCCATACGTTTGACTTCAATGTTTTTATTTAATTCGTATAAATTGAATAATAATATATGTACAAGGAGTCGACAAGCTGAATGTAACTCATTTGATCACATCAAATCCACTACTAAAAGCATATGACTGATTTTAAATAATATAACAAATATATTATATTCAATCTAGACCATAAAACTATTTAAATTATTAATTCCATATAAAAAAAACTAAGAAAACGCTCAAAATGCTATGTTTCTCGATGTCATTTCTTCAACATTCAAATTCAAAATATTGTTGCATCCGGAGGAGTATACCAACTAGTGAAAACTTTTATATTTTTAGTTTATTGGGAAAATATCTTTGAAATATAAACACAATAATATCGGTAACTATATTTTTGTGAAATGTCTCGTTATCTACTACCTTTAATAGGAACTAATCCTCATTTTAATTGACATTCTGTTTATTTTGTGGTTTTAATTTTCACTTCACCCCTACCACAATTAGTAAATCCTTTGCTAGCAGCAAAGGACCTGAATATAACTACCCCCATCAGTACTTTCAATAATCCTCCATGGACCAATAAGCTACCTGCTTTCAATATTAGTCTAACTCGACATAAAAAAGAAGACACTCCTAACCACCTCCTTAGACAATTATTTCAAGAAGCAATAAATGTAAAACAGTACAATCAAGTTCTCTATGCCGACGCATCTAAAGATGAAAAGAATACTGGCTGTGCGGTCTGTACTGAAAACATAACCTTAGCTCTACACCGACTACCAACCACTTGTAGTATTCACACTGCAGAATTATATGGTATCCTTAAAGCTCTTGAAATGACTTCTCCTAATACAAAATCTATAGCTATATGCACTGATTCTGTCTTCAATTGAGTCCATTGCCAACATATACTCGTTAAATCCGATAGTCCAAAAAATTCAACATATCTGTCATCAAAACCACAGCAGGGGAACATCAATAACCATTCTTTGGACCCCATCTCATGTGGGCATACGTGGAAATGAGTCTGCAGACATCGCAGCAAGAAAAGCAAGTTGCTCTGATCTAAGCCTAGAAAAAATTCAACTTCATCAAGATGTAGCAGCAACCATAAAACAAAACACTTGCAAAACATGGCAAAATCATTGGAATGGACAAAACTCAAAACTTCTTTTAATCAATCCTACTGTTTACTCATTTAAGATGCCTACAATCACTAGGAGGGACAAACTTATAATTCGAAGACTTCGAATAGGACACACACGCATCACTCACGGATACCTGATGACTTCCGAAAACCCACCTGCTTGTGAAAATTGTGATTATCAGCGCCTTACAGTAGAACACTTACTCGTCGAGTGCAGTTATTATAGACTATATAGATTAGCTCATAATATAAAAGGTAACCTGAAACAGATACTTAGTTCGCCAAATATGTACAGTGCTCTAATTGACTTTTTAAAAGATTGTAGATTATATTATCGTATATAACAATATTGTAACATTGTTCGTTCAAAAACAAAAAAAAATACTGTATTTATCTTACGTAATGTAATCATCTTATATGTATAATGTAATATTTCAGATGTTTTTGTACCCATGTCAATGGCCATAGATGTCGAGACACGTTAATTTCAATAAAAAAAAAAAATTTCACTTCGAAAAATGTTCAAAGCTACTAAAATAAGTATTGTTAGAACAATATCGGAAGTGTAAATCGAAATGTCAAAATAAACTTATTTTCAACTAAAATTGTAGTTAAGTCCTATTAAATATAGTAGATAATAATATATTAGGTTGTGCATAAGGTAAACGTGTTTTAAAATATACGGAGCTATTTTAAAACATGCTTACCTATCCTCACTCAATTTTTTAAGTATCACGAGCAAAATTCTAAACATAGTAGAGTGGACTTAAAATTGAATGAAGTGCATTAAAAGATCAAGAAAGAAATATTTAAAAAATATATATTACTGTAGGTCCGATAAAAATATCATTGATTAAAATATCATTGAATATCCTTAAACAGTTAAAATACAAACAATCATAAAAACTGGAACTGTTAAATTGAAAGTTTTAAAATTTGATAAAATTTAACAACACTGAGAAGAGTCGGGTTTCTGAAGGGGCGACCTGGACGTGGCTCAAAGTTTTTAGAAATATTTTAAAATGCAGTCGGACTCATAAGAGTACTCTTCCAACGGAAGTGAACGAAAAGCAGAAGAAAATATGTTTGGTGTCCAAAAGGACACCAAGAATACCAAATAAAAGAGAAGAACAGCACGAAAATAAATCGATTTATTACTAAATGAAATAAGAGGAATAAAATCAGACTTAAAAGATATATAGAGGCTATTAAGAAGGAGGTGCAAGAAATGCGACAGAACTTTCAGGATTACAAACAAGAAATACAAGAACTAAGACAAGAAATACGTGCAAATACAAAGAAATATAGTAAGTGTCGAAAGCAGACTGGAAATTGTGGATAAACCTTAAAAAGAAAATAATATAGTTATTCAAGGCCTGTCATGCAAAACTGATGAATGCTTTGAGAATGACAGTAAGAAAAAATACCAAAAATGGTAAAAAATACAGAGATGGATGACAAAAGAGGAGTAGGTCTATCAAGAAAGAGATGTTTATTTGAAGCAGAAAAGGACCTTAAAGAGAAAGGTGTTAGAAATAAGAGAGGAAAAAGGAAACGTTAAGTACAGTCGCCACCAAATTATTGTATAATTTATTATCTCCATGTCATTATAAAGTCGTTTCTATTTGATGGGATTACTAACAAAAGGCATACGACTCCGATGTCTGTTGTCTTCCCAGACAACGACTGTGGGAAGCCATGTAGTGGCTAGAAGATAAGCTGATCCATGTAGTGAAGTCCATGTACACACATAATAATGTTACAGTCAAGGTAGGTAACAAGTGTGGAAAACCATTTAAAACCACGAAAGGTTTCCACACCTACACTCTTTAAAATATTTCTTCAATACGCCCTAAAGCCATGGAAAAGAAAATGTGAGGGAATGGGAGTACCCATAAGGAACGACCATCTGTATACCCTCAGTTTTGCCAACGATCAGCTCATAATAGCACAAGATGAGGAAGATCTAAGTTATATGGTTCGAATACTAGAAGAAGAATATAAAATAAATGGTCTGGAAATAAACATTGACAAAACAGAATATCTGAACACAACACAAGAACCAACAAGAAACCTGGAAGTGGATGACGGGTGTGAAATAAAGGGGACCGATAAATTTAAATACCTGGGATTTAAATAAACTCTATTAGACAACTGAATCCAATCCTATGGGACAGACACATAACAAAAAAAAAATAACAAAAAAAGAATTTATAACACGATGATTCGCAGCATTCTAACATATGGAGCAGAAAATTGTGTCTTAAATAAAAGCAGCAGAAACAAAGAAAAACGCCACAGAAATGGACTAATAGAGAAGAAGCTGCAGAGTTTCCGTGGTACGGGTATGGCAGACGAACAGGCCCAAACCGATGTATAGCAAAAATAACAGAGTGGAGCCCCATAGGAAAACGCAAAAGAGGCAGACCAAGAAGATCTTTCAGAGATGGAGTAGATGAATACATGGAAAGAAGAGGATTGGAAGACGGAGAATAGGAGGACAAAGAAGAAGGGAAAAATGGTTCAGAGAAGGGAGACAGCGACAGCTGTAGGATATATACCTTCGTATATATACTAACAAAAGTAGGTAACAGTAGCATTGTGTTCATCTGTGATTGGACTATTTGTTTATGGTAGATACCTCTCGAAACTTAACGACACCCATCAAATACAAATGACTTTGTAATAAGCTTAAGATAAGGTTTTCTGCAATAATTTCTTGGCAACTATACGTTAAAATAAATTTACACGACAGTCTTACTTCAGAATCAGAATACAGAATCGCATGCGAGATTTTTTAAGTGAAAAGAAGAAAATAATTGACCCCAAATTCTATTATATTATATTTTACATAAAAAGAAAAATATGTACCAATTTTTATTGACAAGAAACTTTAGAAAACTAAAAAGCACTAGAATAAAACAAAAAAAAATACTTATTAACCTCAAATTTAATACTTTTTTACATCAGAAGAAACCTAGGTACCAAGTGTTATGATATAGATGATATAAAAATTTTTCTCCATGACAAAGAAAGTTGATAACATTAGAAGAAGAAGAACACTTATTATCTTAATATCGGTAGGTTTGTTGTTGTTTGTAGAAGAAGAGGAAGCTATGTTCCTAGTTTTCAAGACGTTTTTAAGACCTTTTTATAGAAGTTCTCACTGCTATAAAGTTCTATTAGGTGCATATACAATGTTTAAAGACAGCAATTACTGTGACTTGGGGTTTTCCACATATCACAATGATAATACGTACAATAAACTCCCGATCCAAAAATTTCGGTTTTAAAAGTTAGATACTGTCCTACTATATAAATAACACAAAATAATAAATTGAAAAAACTGTACCATTAGCTTTTTTAAAAGCGGATTGACCGTACTAGAATGGCAGCGACGGCGGCTTTCTTATTGCATAATTGAGAAAGTTGATGGTGATAAGGAAATTTACTTACAGAAGTGCAAAACCGCCAGCAAATGGGTAGGGAAAGTTATACGCACTTCTTGTTCTTGCGGTAGACGGTAGGATGTGTTGGGAATTCATACAGGGTGCTCATATATTATATATATATATATATATATATATATATATATATATATATATATATATATATATATAAGTATAGCAAAACTGGTAAGATTATCGACCGACACGTAAATAACAATTTATTGTGTTGGAGTATCGGGTATGCGGTCTGTTATTAAAAATTTTTTTTTTCTTTTAATGCTCTATATTTCGCTGATTTTTTGTCAGCTTTATCAGGAGACAACTAAAATATGGTTAAAAGTTATATAAAAATCAGGTAAGAATAAACAATGAATCACTTACAGATTTAGAGTTAAAAGTATTTAAAAAAGTTGTTGTACATAATATGTTCAAAACAGCACTGACAGTATTGGTTAAAAGCACCTAGGCCACTAGTAATTAAATATAAAAACAAAGTAAACAAAAACAACTAATAAACAATTAAAACACAATAAAATTACACATTAAAAATATACAGGGTGATTTAAAATATAATTGTAAACAGAAAAATTATTTGGACATACTAAGAATATTACAGTAGATATTGCTCAACTGTCCCATGTCTGCTTTGTAATTTACTGCATAGTTTTCTCTATTTATATGACATATTTCCAAAAACAATCTTTTTTTGTAATTATTTTCTTGCTGTAGAACCCTGACTTTTGAATAGTCGAATTGATGGCCAGTTTTTAAGTGATGGTCAACTGCCGCACATGTATTCTTCTGTTTTGTGCAGTCACTTTTGTGTTGTGTGACTCTTTGTTTTAGCCATTGAGAAGTTTGACCAACATAACAGCTTTGGCAATCCAAACAAGGCAGTTTATAGATAACATTAGTTTTATTTACAGTTGGTGTCTTGTCTTTTACTTTAGAAAACGGTTGTGGGTTTTCTAATAAATTATATTGGACAATTTTAATGTTAAATTGTTGTTAAATTAAACAGTAAATTGTTAAATAAACTAGTCCCAGAAGGTGTTAACTGTTTAATTCATGGTAGTTTTTTATATTGTATTGTTTGTACTGCTCCGATGTCAGTGGGACCGTCAAAAATGTCTGAGTTAAATATCAATTTTTTAAGGATATGTTTTGGGTATCCATCATTTTGAAAGATGTTTAACAGCAAATTTAAGTTTCTGTTTATGAATTTATCATCACTAATATGCCGTACCTTATTTTTCATTGCAATGACTGTATTAAACTTTTGATGAGTAGGATGATTTGAAAAAAAGTTTAAATATCTTCCAGAGTGTGTTGGCTTTTGATACCAATCTATCAATATTTTGTTTTGTTCCGTTCTTATTATTTTGGTGTCCAGAAATGATATCGAACAATCATTTTTAATCTCTAAAGTAAATTGGATATGTTTGTTAAAGTTATTTAAAATGTTTAAGGTATTTTGAATTTGTGAAGTAGGAACATAACATATAAGATCGTCTACAAATTTTTTAATGAAGTGTAAAAGAAAAGGTAATTGTGGAATAATGACATCCAGTAAATGGTCCAAAATGATCGGAAGAGAGATGAAATACCTTATTAGAACGAAAGGGCAAGAAGGACAGACACACTCAAAAATAAAGAAATAAGAAACCGACTTAAAATTAAACTTTTTTTAAATCCTCTATAACAGTTTCTTAATATTGTTCTGAAGCTATTTTCTTGTGGCATTTTAAAGTAATTATTATTATAGGGTTACTTGTTATAGAGGAAATTACTATTTAAATGGAATAAGCCACAATTAAAGGTTAAAGTACGTTTATTGTCGTTTCAATTTCCACTTCGGAAATCGATCTCAAAATACAAATATTAGTAAATTTATCTTTATTTACTAATGTTTGTATTTTGAAAACGATTTCCGAAGTGAAAATTAAAACGTCAATAAACGTACTTTAACCTTTAATTGTGGCTTATTCCCATTTAAATAGTAATTACCTCTTTAACAGGTATATTAATATAAAAGAACCTTTTGGGGCTACCTCACAGAACATTTTCAGAATGACTATTCCTTCATCAGTAATTTTTCCTAAAATAAGTATTACCACTTTAATTAAAGCAAACTTAAAGGTTAAAGTTTGACTAGTGTTATAGTAAAAATGTAATTTTATACTTACTAGGTTTACAAATTTGAAGCCACTAAATATACGGGTAAAAAACCCTTTAAATATAATTAAATTAATTTGAAGTTACATTGCTGCTTATAATATTCTATAATTTAATGTGTTTAGGTTTTAGACGGAATTTACTTCTAGACAACGTAAGACCCCAACACTGGGATTGCTGGCTCTGTGAAAAAGTGTCTAGAAGGGTTTAAAGGGGCCGAGAAGAAGTGATTAACATGATGCTTTTGGATCGAAGTCTGAACAAACCAGTCAATGTAACTGGAAGTATGTGTCTAAATATGCTTATAGCCAACATTGTGTACAATTATGTACACATGTACATAATGTGTACCTAATGTGTACAACAATGTGTACACATATGTACATATGTGTGTAAAAATACTATCGCCAACATTGTGTATACTTTAAGGGACGTTATTACATTCCTTAGTTTCACAGTACTTAGGTCATTCTCGACACTCTCTACCCGACGTTTTCTAGGGCGAGCTCCATTCGGTGATATTTTTGTATTTATTTCATTGCTCATTCGGAGCAAGTGGCCAATCTAACGAATTATATGAGATTTAACACACTTTACTATATTAGCGTGTTTAATTAACTTGTCGAACTTAAAGTTCATGTGAATTCTGTAGCCCCCATACTTCTCTCTGACAAGCGCAAAAATCTTTCTGAGCACTTTCCTTTCAAAACTTCTTAGGGTATCTTCGTTTTTATTCAGCACAATCCATGTTTCACAACCATAGGTCACGATGAGTCTTATTAATGTTCTGTACAATAATTGTATCTTCAAATTCTGCCCTAGCATTTTAGAAGTTGTCAGTTTTTCATACCATTTTTCCTTTGCTTATTCTGTTGTTTATTTCTGCACTTATGTAATTCGGTTATTAGAGATTCTAAGTACGTGAACTCTGATACCTTTTAAAACTGTGGAGAGCTGTTTGGAAGAAGTTTCTATGGTTTCGTCTTGTCCTTAACGTAAACATACAATTTACCCTCAATCCTACATCTCGTGTGGCTTTCTCGAGATATTTGAAAGCCTGAACTGCTGTCTCTTTATTACTTATAAAATTATTGATTCTAAACAATGTTAAAACCAAAATCCTGGAATCTCTATGGAGTTTATAACAAAACAGGTAGATTTTAATATAAGGATATTTTTTCAATATTATTTAAGATAACCATTTTTGTCGAAATAATTCCCTAAGAGTTCCTGAGCAATCGATTCAACAACCATACTAAATCTCTACAATTAAACAATGAATTTTTATGAGTGGGCTAATTTGTTTGGGCTATCAAATTGTTAGTTTGTTGAGTCCGTATTTCTTATATTTAAGCTATTTAACTACTCTAAGCTACTAAATATTTAAGCACTCCTAGGTTTAATAAGGTTTCAATTAAACACAACGTACGAAGTACCAATTAGTGAGGACTTAATTTTTATTTCATTATTTTTTGTTCTTATAAATGAACCTTGTACATTACATAAAGTATGTACAATTACAAAAAATACTTTTTTGTGCTTAAACAAAATGATTACACATTTTAATTTAATTTTATCAAGTATATAATCAATCAAATATTTAGTGGTAAGCAGCTTGCGAATAATTCATTGAAAAAATCATTGGAAAAAGATCATTGGTCATTTGGAATAAAAAAAATTCATTTAAATAAACATAAGTTAAATTTTATTTTACCTTACCATCAGTCGAAAATGTAGATCAAACAGTTTGTGTAGTGAAAATACAAGTTACCTGAAACAAAAGTAATTGTTAGATTGTTGAAATCTGGAATTGTAGATTACTAAATATGAAAATAATAAAATATTTTAAGTACAATTATACTGTATTGAAAGATGTATTAATATATGAAACAATAAAGCAAGCCGAAGGCATCGCACAATTTTTGGTAAGTAAAGTACACGCATTTGCTTAATAATAATACAAAACTTTTTTCCACCACTGCCTGATGTTCATGGTTTTAACATCTTCCTCTACATCATCTGTCCACCTTTTACGAAGCCTTCATTTTGTCTTATTGTGATTTCCATCTTAGGATTACTTTAACAGCTCGGTTATCTGGCATTACAAGTGGCCAAGACAGTTTAGTCTTAAAAATCTAACGATATCTGTGCTCTGCATTAATTCATCCAGCTCATAGTTAATTTTTATTCTCCACGAATCACCGCTACATTGGGTTTGCTCAAACATATTTCTCAACACTTTGCGCTGAAATATTCTCGATTAAGTTTTATCAGTGGTTGAAAGGGTCAATGTTTCATATCCATACATGACGATTGGTCTAATTACCTTTTTTTAATATAAGCTTACCTTGGACTCACGATTCAGTAACTTACTTTTCGTTAAGTACCTGTATGCATAAAAACACTTATTACCGCTAAGAATCCGTGATTGTATTTCTTGACTGACGTTGTTGCAATCAGTTACTATTGAGCCTATCTAGGGAAAGGTGGAGGCAAATTTGTAGGTATGGTTGTCTACCTTTAGATTCTTATAACTAGATAACCTGATAAAATTTTAACTATTTTTTGTTGCAATTAATGTTTGTCTTAAAAAATCACGAATAACTCAAAAATAAAAACAGTTAGGTATAGGGAATGATTAATAAATAATAAACTATCTCAAAAAAACATTTCATTATAATACTAAAATACAGGGTATTCCCCTGTATTTTAAGAAAATTCATTCCATTCATTCGATCTACAATTCTAAAGGGTTTTAATTTTGCTATAAAATCAATAAAAACACATGATTATCTTTTAAACTACCTCGTATAAAACTACCAAACCGTATACTAAAAAAACGAGAACATCGAGAAATATCCAAAAATGTAAAAATTATATAGAATGTTCCATTAAAAAAAAGATAAGTTTGTTCCATCCCGTCAATATGGGTGGCCCCGTATATTTGAAAATATACAGGGCCAGAGTTTGGTCCTATCTATGCTCCAAGTTTTACCTAAATAATTTTTTTCGTATTTTTTAGACAAATGAGTAATTGGGCTTTCTCGTATTAATGCCGCACCTTATAGACCGCTATTTTGGACAAACAAGGCTGAAATTTGGTAAATAATTATATTTCATAGAATAGAATACGTCTGTAAAAGCCAAATTTAAGTAAAATTGAGAAGTGTCGTCTGATCAACTATTCATAGTGAAATTACTCTATGTACTAAGATCCTGTATAAATGAGTAATTTTTTAATAAAATCAATAGAGAGTTTATATAAAAAAAATTCACTAAAATATTTTGTTTTATACTCCCCAAATATCTACGTTCTCTCTACTATGACGATTAATTTTTTTTTCTTAAATTGTATGTGAAAAATGAGATTTCTTTTAAATTATTAATAACGATGTACAAAAGAATTTGGTTCACAAGGTGAAATACTGCGGTGAGGAAAACAAAGATTAATATGTTATATAAATAAATAATTGTTTTGCAACACTTTAATGAACATTTGATGTTTAAATCTGTGGTAGAAGACGCAAAAAAACTAAAAAAAGTCGTGATACTTCTGTTTTATCTTAGTGTTAATGGGTAATAGTCTTTAAGATACACTGTATATAAAATTTATATGTAAACCAGATATAATCATCAAAAAAAAGGCCGGATGCAACAAACAATGCAAATTTACAAAGTACACAAATTCCCTTTTTGACTTTACATTCCACTGTCAATTAATTCGATATTCACTTTGTTGCAATGTTTTCTATTTCTCAATAATGAATACAATGTTTGCATGTCTGGATAATTCAGACGTGTTTTTGTTGTATAATATTCTCTACAGACAAAACTAAATTTGATAAAATAATTTTAAAATAGTTTATACAGTTTGCAAGTGATAAATGGAAATGAAAACATTTTCCTACTGTTAGCAGCAATTTCTGTTAAGGTAATATAAAGGCACTCTCATACGAAGAAATTATATAAATATTAAGAGCTTCTAGAAAAAAAAAAGATTTAGAGAAATATAAGCTCAGCAATGTACGATAAAAGGCAGAGTAAGACAGCATAAATAAGATCTTCCTCGTTTTTATAGATAGATGGATAGATATATAGATAGATAGATAGATAGATAGTTTATTACGTTTATTGACAATTTTTACATAGTAAAAACTACATGTCATGCCACAATATAAATAAGTCACTTTTGTATACATAGGAAATAACTAAGAAATAATACAAGAACACATAATATAACACACAGTGAAAAATAGGAATATAAAAATATAAAAAAAAACAATTAAGTTAGGTGTAATGTAATTTCCATAAAAACGACCACACTAGGAGCTCAAACAAATAAATTCCTGTATACTATAGAAACAGTGTTCCAACAGGAAGTGTTTTGCTATACAGATTATAATCTATTTTATTAAGTTGTGTAACACACAATTTGGAATATGGCATAATGATATGACTTTTGTTTCTTGTATTGTACTAATGTTGATCAGCATGTGTTTTTACATCTTGTATATTATTATGAACAGTTAACAAAGTTTCAAATATACATATTGAAGGTAAAGGAAGAATTCCATGCTTTTTAAGCAAGGATTTACAGCTAGCGCGATATTCCGCTGAGTCCATAATTCTGATTGCTCCTTTTTGAAAAGTGAAAACTTTATGTGCATAGGACGAGTTTCCCCAAAGAAGTATGCAATATATCAGGATACTATGAACCATTCCAAAATAAACTGACCTAAGAATATCTAGACTCACAAAAGTAGCCAATCTGGCTTAGCAAAAATCTGTGGGGCGAGCTTTTTACATAATCCTTCAATATGGTGAGACCAGTTCAACCTTGTCCATAGTAGAGGTGTGCTTATTAGTTCTTTTAGACGAACTAGTTCAACAGAACTATTTCACAAAAATGAACTAGTTCAGTGAACTAGTTCGCGAAAGAACTATTTGTAGGACCGACATCGAAATCCAACCCTAACAGAACTGGTTGCTAGATGTCTCGTCTCAATCATCACACAAGCTCGGCGCTGGCCGCCCGTTTACTTCGGTTTTCAGTCAGTCTTTCACTAGTTCACTACCGTACAAGTAGTTCGGAACTATTTCTTTCGATCGTATGTTTAGGTTTAAATGGTTTAAATTATTATATGATTAGTTAGTTTTTATTTGCAAAAAATTATTAAGATTTGTTTTTTATTAACCGTTTTAAATATAAATATGCTTCAAGTATGATTTATTTTTATATTTACGTATATTTAAACTCATAGGTATTTATAATTAGGTTATTTCTAAAAGAACCTTTACAAAAAAATCAGTGAATTTTCTAGGAACATTAAATAACACATTTTCATTTTCACTTTTAGATAAAATTATATTTTATGTAAATGCCTCAATTATTTTAACCACAACTAAAATTTTTATTTCAAAATTACAATACAAGAAAGAACACAGCATGGCAACATCCAGCCAATACATGGGCATAAGATCCAAACCATTATGACATTAAGATAAGACCTTATGGTATTGTCACATTCATAAGACTTTGAATCTGTTATCTGAGGCTAATCGGCATTTTTTTTAAACTAGTTAGTCCATCCATTCACAAAATAATAAATATATGTTTTAATTCATTCATTCATTATTTTCTTCTTTAGAAGTCGAGACATAATTTATTATGCAAATTGTTCGCAGTGAACTAGTTCTATGAAAATTAATGAACTAGTTCAATTAGTTTAGTTGAAAGAATCGTTCATTAGAACTATTTCGATGGTGAACTACACATCCCTAATCCATAGTAACACCTAGTAACTTTACTGGTTCAGATGGTTTAACCCATCTATCAGAACTAAATATTATTTCCTGGGTTTTCTGCTCATTTAACTTAAGTTTGTTACAGTTAAACCAGGATTTAGATTTTTCTAATATTTCCTGACTGTAGTCAGTTTTACCTCGAAATAATAAGGTTGTGTCATCTGAAAAAAAAACACAGTTGGTGTTATCCAACGGACTTGGTAAATTATTTATATATATCAAGAATAGCAGAGGTCCCGAAACTAATCCTTGTGGTACTTCGGTTGAAACCGGTAAAGGATTAGATTCTTGATTATTAAATGTAACAATCTGTGTTCTTCCTATAAGACATGATTTTAAAAGGTCGTGTATGGTACTCCTTATTCCAGAGTGCTCCAATTATTGTTAAACTAAAATAGTACTGCCAGGACTAATTTTTCTGAAATGAACACGCTAACTTTGTTGTCATTTTTATACACGAACATTAATATCTAGGTGATGACCATTTACTGTCTTCCAACTTTTAAAGTGATTACTCGCTGTACTCGCACCACTGCAAAATCCAGCCTCAGGAAGATTCTCTGCAACTTATCTTTAAGTATCAATATACGCATAAGAATTCTTAGATGTTACGTCTTTAGTCCTCCTTTATTGAGTAGAAAGCTGAAGCCTTATAGAAGATGCCAAACGATTAGAGGCATTTGAAATGTAGTGCTACCGACGTATGTTGAGGGTCTCATATATACGCCACACAAGTAATATAATTATTCTACAGAGGCTAAGAAATGACAAAGAAATTGTTAATACCGAAAAGAATAGAAAATTGGCTTACTTCGGCCACATCATGCGTAATAATAAATACCGACTTCTACAGTTGATTCTACAAGGCAAGATTGAAGTAAAGAAAGGTTCTGGACGTAGACGTATATCCTGGCTGGCCAATCTTAGGAAGTGGACTGGTCTAACGACAACTGATTGATTTCGAGCTGCTGTGAATAGAATAATATGGGTCAATCTGGTCGCCAATATCTCTAGAAGATAGGCACATTTAGAAGATTCACAACATCCTACAATCTTTAAATCTATTTCTCTAGACACTAGCAACTTTTGATTCAAAAAGCCTGATTCCTATTCATATTTTGTAAGACTGCATACTAAATGCTTAGTCGATATTATAAAACATGTAAACATATAAGAATACTATGGTGCCTTAAAACCTATGAAGTAGTAATAAATGAGGTTAAGAAATATTAAAACTTAAAAAAAGTATGTCGACAGTACAGCAGAAGGTAGACAAATGGACAATAAGAAAATAAAAAGTCCTTTCCTAGTTCCTTTTCTAGTTATAGTAAAATGATATAATTATATAAGAGAGACCGAACTATTCAAAAAATAATAATCTCTATAACATTTAACAGTTAGGTAAGTATTATTATCAAAAAATGTTCACAACCACAGTTATATAACTTCAGTATTTCAGATTTCAAAGTTTTATTCATAATTTCAAGGAACATATACCAAATAGGGTACATTATACAATATTACCTTACCTATCTTTCTATTTCAACTGTTTTACCACCTTAATTGTTTATTTTTGTCTTGCATGGTACCGGTGCAGAGCGAAAACCTTCTTTTGCGTTTTTTATACAACTGGGAGTTATAAAAGAGAGTCCAGTTGCCGATACCAGCATCCAGTTCCAGTTCCAATAAGGTTCCAGGAGGAATCATCTCTTAAGTAGGGGGCAATGTAAAACTGATCCTGTCGAGGCGCTACCTCGCTACCTCTAACTACCAACCTTTCTCGCGGATTGTGGAGACTCTTTGACTTGGCCACGATATCTGTAGATGTTCTAGAAAAGGAATATTTTTCTTTAAGTTCTAATATCGAAGGTTGAACCATCTAAAACGAAACTTTCAATAGTTCTGTCCTGCTAAGTAACTTGTAGGTGAGTGTATCCGAATGTGCTGCCGAATAATTTGGTCTCAATTTTCCCTACAAACAGAAAACCAAAAGTTATTTCCATGTCTTCAGAATCTTTCAAACATTCTGATGTTATTTCCTCAGGTAGCTGAAGCTTCCTTCATGGTTGTGTTAATTGAAGCTCTGAAACTTCAGAGTCTTCTGACATTATTGCTACAAAATGGGCGTAATGATCCTATCGTAATCATTTCCCAAGATAATTTTTTACTGTTCCGACTTAGCTGCACCTTACTGATGACGATCGAATAGTCAGAAATAGTTATTTACGGTTGCCCCCTATCATTTTTTTTATAACTATTTTGTTTTTTATTGACGTTACGAGTTTTGCCAATTATTTGTTCTTGTTCTATATCTATGAGGTGGAAAGATGACATCAGGAAACAAGGAGAGAACAGCTCAAGATAGGGAAAGATGGAGAGAACTGGGGGAGACCTATATCCAACAATGGAAGGATAGAGAATACGTTCAAAAAAAACCTATATCTATATATATATATATATATATATATATATATATATATATATATATATATATATATATATAAAGCTGTGTTTATTATTTATCTTAAAGAGATTTTATAGCGATCATATCGCAGACGTTTATCCGATATAGGTCAGCAAACTAAAATTAAACCACTTTTACCTGGGTTAACTACCTCTTTCTAATTATATATACATAGTATAGTGACATGCGACCGAAGTTTATAATCTTGCACTGGTCTACAGCGGCGGGGTGATTTAGCGAATAATCCTATATGAGCTATGAGAGGAAAATAATAATTAACTAAAAAATTGGAAGTTTTATTTTTTATTGGTTTTGATTATATTAAATATTAAAAACTAAGTAAGTATAAATATTCTCAGTAAAGTATTTAGAAACAAATATCAAATTAATGGATTATAATATATAGATAGATATAAATGAAAGGGTTATAAAGCTAAAAAGATAATTTAGCTACTTTAATACAGGTGCAAAATAGACTGTTTGACCATAGTAACAGATAATTTCATTATTCAACAAATGTAAAAACAACAAGATCTGTTTACAGGTCAAAAAAAATATATATCAACAAATCAACAGTACTGTAATTGGTACACATTTTAAAGGGTAGCCCTTCTCAAGCTTTCTGCGCCATTTTGTCTCTTGATCTTGCTTGGATGTTTCACTTGGCTGTACCAATTTTCTCAGCATTATGTGTTATGTCGTCTAACCACCTTATCATATTTTTTTAGTAACATACATATAAAATCAGGGTTTCGTGTTGATTGAGAGTAAATTAAATACAAGACCAAATACTTACCATATCGGGATGGTAACATGAGGTTTTTTCCTGGGCTTTCCTCATTATTTACTATGTTATCACTAAAGAGAGAATTTTAATGTCATCATTGCACGTGCTTGTCTTTTTAAAGCAGGATCACATGCTACAATTTTTTTCTGTCAGGTCACATATATCTGTGTCAGATAAGTTAAAGTTGATTTCATATAATCCAATGAACGCTTACAATAAAGTAGTCACAGGAACGCAACTCAATAATATTGGCAACCGCCAAAAATAAACTTATTTTAAACTTATATTGTGGCGTATTCCCATCGAAAATAGTAATTGCATTATGGAATAAGATGCTATAAGAAAATAGCTTCAGAACAGTACTTTAGCTTTGGTTTGCTCGTCTTCATATTCCCACCGGCTGCGCTGTTAAAATTCTTCATATTAGATTTTGGGGCTCGTGTCCTATCTACTGCAGATGGTTTCGTCTGATTATGGTGGTGGTATATTTTCTAGCAAGATTATGGTTGTAGATATTCTGAAGTTGATAGTTACAGCTACGCTTTTGATTCTACAGTTTTGATTTGTTGTCCATTTGAGCCAGGGGTTGTCCGCAGGGGAAAGTTTTACTTTCTTTTGACATATCGTCATGGACGGCTAATAGCTAGACTCAGCTACGACAGGCAACATGTCCTAGACTACTAACACAGGACTTAACATAAGCCGTTAGAAATCATTATAAAAAAAATGACGAAAAATTTACGATTTTACGTGTTTTTTTTTGTACCTTTGTAAGTAATATTGAGCTACTTCTCTTCCACAATTTAATCGACAAATTGTTTTTTAGATTTTAGATATATTGTCCATGAATTGTGTACACTTATGTAGATGAGCCATGTTAAAAGTGGCCAGTCTAATTTTTATTGCTCACGTTTACCCTATATCGGGCTATAATTTGATCATCCTTCCCCAACACAACTCTAAAGGGGATTTATCTTTAAACTGAGAGTAATTTGAAGACGAGAAATATTTTTGATGTCGTCCAAAATCTCTTTTGGTTCAAGTACAACTCTTCCCGACCTGTTCAAAATGTTCGATATCTATCGATGTATAAATAACTCCAGCATCCGCCAAAGGGTGTTTGTAATTGAGGTTATCCGCAGTTCATCCTTCATTCTCTTCCCCGGAATGCTCGTTTGTCAAAACATCAGGTTTAGGGGGAGGAATAAAAATATCCTTAATATAGACTGTCAGATTTCAATAACGGGTTAAATTAAAGGACGTTATCCAATTATTGTACGTTATTGTATGCAAGAGAGATACCTTTAGGAATAATCAAAACGATCTAAAAGATCTACCAAAACAACACAATAAAAGTAAAAGTAGAACTAACTGACCCTATTGAAGCTGGCAATGGGATAAGACAGGGAGGTTCCCTGAATATTCTATTGTTCAACCTGATTATGGATGAAAAAATAAAAAAAGAAAGAACTAAAAAAGGATACCAAATGGGGAAAAATAACTTAAAATAATCTGCTATGCAGACTACGCAATACTACTATCTCAAAGTGAAGATGATTTACAACGTATGCTGCACCAATTTAATATAACCGCAAGAAAATTTAACATGTTAATTTCCCCAAAAAATACAAAAAGCGTGGTTACAACAGCAAATTTACTAAGATGTAAATTGGAGCTGGAAGGTCAGATAATGGTGATGGAGTTTAAATATCTTGGTATCACATTTAGCTACAAAAAGCTCGAAACCGAAGTGGAAGATCAAGTGAATAGAGCAAACAGAGCCGCAGGCTGCCTAAATGAAACAATATGGAGAAATAAAAATATTGGAAAATAAACAAAAGGCAGAATGTACAAAACAGTCATCAGACCAATAAGGACATAAGCAGCAGAAACAAGACCTGACGCAGAGAGGACAAAAATGATGTTAGAAACAGCAGAGATCAAAACACTTAGAAAAATTGATGGAAAGACACTATGGGACAGAGCTAGAAGTACAGATATACGACATAGATGCAAGGTGGAGAACATCAAAAACTGGGTAAGAAATAGAAGAGTAGAATGGAACGAATGGATCATATTATAAGCCAAATGATAACAAATATAGTAGTAAAGACGGCAAGAGACAGTTGCTCAATAGGAAGACGATCAGTAGAAAGACCACGAAAACGATGGAATGGCAACTTAATGGAGGCACATTGAAAAACAGACAGACTCATGTCTATATAAAAAGAAGTTATCTAATAGTCATCTAATAAATTATTAGCTAAACGAAATACAACACTATCCAGAACTAACATATTTTTAGTTTTATTATTACCACAATAAATTTGTAGATCTACAGTTTTATCGGTTATAGAACGGAACTACAGTTTTATCAATGCAGATTTCTTCCTCCGACACTACCACTATTTGATACCAGCTTCTCCAATAGGGGTGATAGTTTATACAGTCGAAGTTCTTATCGTACTTATTATAAAACGCGACATAAGACACTTTGCTTTCTTCATATCGTCATTCACAGTTGAAAAAAGTCGATGAGTCTTTTATCACGCATCTCAAAAATCTCAGCTTTGATACCCAAGTCTTGAACACTGAATCTAATATTTTTTCAGCTCTGATAGTTTTCAAGTTCTGATCATCTACATTCTTTCATATTAAGGATGTGCTCTGATAAATCGAAATGTCATCGTGTTTTAAAGAGCCTTCATCATCTGGCAGTCGATATTAGGAAATAAAATTTTTGCTTTTCGGAACACCTTCATTTGGCGAAGAACTAATATTTCGTCATCACTCCTAATTCAAAATTTTTATTCCGAAGACTGTCATTACAGTTTTTGTCTGAAAAACCTCTTCCAACAGCTTTTGCAAATACCTTTGCTCGTTTTCATATGACATTTTGAGAACTGATAAGACACATTGTACTACCTCGCCCACCAAAAACTAACTAATAACTAACAAAACAATAATCAAGTTATGACGGGTTTATTCTTGTCATATACGAGAAGCAAGTCTGCATCACATGGCTTAATGAATCCAAAAGTTATTTTGTGGCCAAGAGACGCACACGTGCTTCTCATTTAATATAATTCTAAAAACCATATAACAATGTAAGATTTTGTACTCAAACTGAGGAATTACTGTTTAAAATGCTAAACTAATACTGTAAACGTGTTTATTATTTTGGTTCACTTAACTTTTTTTTAATATGCATTGTGGCGTCAGGAAATTGATTTCCTGATAAATTGTAAATGTTCCAATAAAATAAGATAGAAATATTATGTGGATTGACGAAAGAATCAATAATTCTGAAGAAGCCATAAATTTAAGTACACGAGAATGAAAATTGCATAAGAAGGATATACGAGAGTTATACATAGTCGTAAAAAATAATTTAACAGTTATGAGATGCTCATGATCAAGTTCCCAATATTCTCCCATCAATTTCGTATCAATCTCCTTGACTAATTATTACTTGTACTTTCCAACAGCTTCCCTAAAGGCTTAAATAGCAATATACAGTGATTGGTACTTTCTATTTTGATTTGACTGAAAGATAAAAGATTAATCGATCGAATACCGTTAATTACCTATTGGACAAATATGTGCACAAACGAAAGTGGAATTTTATTTATTTGGGGGTGTATGTGCCAATCAGAACGGCTAAAAAAATGTTTAAATAGACGAAAGTTGCTTTAACGGTTCTTTTTATGGAGTGATTTCATGAAAATAATTCAAGTACGTGTAAACGATGAAGTTTTAAGTTTCTTAAAATAGAATTTATAGAATATGTTACTAAATTAAATAAATAATAAACTGAGGATAAAGATATTATAGTTTTAATAACATTGTAGAATTTCAATTTCTATCTTTGTGCGATCGGTACTCACCAGAGGGACCGCAGACGTTCGGATACAATTAGCGTCTCTTAGCAAAGACAATGACGTCGACTTTGCTAAGTATCAAGACAATTACTCTACACACACACACACACATACACACACACACTCACACACACACACACTACACTAGGTACCTGACTGTACCATGCCAATGATCATTAGTTGTCGAGGCATTAACTCAATCATAAAAAAAAACATTTTATTGTAATTAATATTCATATAAGTTAAATCAAATAACTTACAATCTATGATTAAAAAAAAATGAAACAAGGTTCATCAATGAAATTTGATAAAAAAATTATATGTAATTGTAGTTAATTTTGAGATTTCTATCCCCTGTCCTAACATTTTAGTATAGAGACAACCATAATTCTCTAATTGATAACATTTGTTGAACACTAAGGGTTTTTTCTCTCAGTACTTAATTACCATTATTTTGTTCCATTGAGATGCCCCATAAGCAAGCGCAAAGAGATCTGCACCAATCAATAAAGAGATCAGTTAAGCAACCTTATCTATAGCTTCGAAATATTTAACGCTCGATATTTAGTGCTTATTCTCAAACTAGACCAATCAGAAATACTGATATTCCAGTCTCAGTAACTTAAATTAAGCCCTATTTGATGATGGCAGCGCTTTCGAAATAATGCCGTCAAAAAAATCACTACATTTCCAGGAGAAGATATTGGATCTGATAACCAACCCCTTGTGGTAGATATTAAGCAAAGGTTAAAACAAAAACCAAAATTAAATATATTTAACTTTGACGATATAAGCATAAACGATAATAGTAAAAAAGAATTTAACAATAAAATAAATAACATCGGAGAACAACTAGAAGATCCAGAGGAACTATGACATGAATTTTGAATACTAAGTTAACAAATTCTCTACAAACAATGATTATAGATGTAACTTAATAAAAACAAATAAATGGATGGCAGAAGACATCTTGAAATTTATGGAACAACGTCGATTTATAAAATCGAATAAAACAGAATAAAGACATATATTCGTACAGTGAAGAATTAAAAGGGAGATAAAATTAGCCAAAGAAAATAGATGTGAGAAAGCTGCGATCAGATGGAGGTAAATGGAGGTTTTGGTGTGTGCAAAAAAGTAAAAGAAATAAGCAACATATTTAAAAAACGAGTTCTCTCCCAACTAATTGTCAATAACACTCAAATTATTGTAAATGAGAACGAAATAAGAAGATAATGACACCTGCATATGTCAGAGTTGTTTGAAGATAAGAGAAATAATATAACCGAATCCTACCCAAATTGTACTAACGGCCCAGAAATTATTAAATCAGAGGTAGAACATGCTATAAATGCTTAAATTAGAAACGCTTGTGATCCAGATGATACACCAGCTGAGTTCCTAAAGCTAATAGATAAAGATAACATAAAAGTAGTAGTAAAACAAAATCCACAAGGAAAAAATTCCTGTAGCTGGCTGTATACCACGTATCACAAAAAGAGGTTAGTCTTTGTAAATGGGTATATTTATTTAAAAAACCCTTAAAAGGGCTACATCAATAAAACAAAAGTTTTCGGACCACACAGTCCATCATCAGGTTTTAAAATCGAAAAATGCTAGGTCACAATGCCTGAGCCACCAAAATACTAGGGTAAAAACCCTTTAAATTACATTTAGTTATAAAAGATTGTACATTGTGTTGTAAAATAACTGTGATGTTCAGTATTAAATTAAGTTTGACTAGAGGTAACACATGGCTGAATCGAGTTCCAGAGCCGGTGAGAGAGAACCTCTACACGCGGAGAACAGCTGGGGACTGGAACTCGATTCAGCCATGTGTTACCTCTAGTCAAATTTAATTTAATACTGAACATACGTATTAAATTAAATTTGACTAGAGGTAACACATGGCTGAATCGAGTTCCAGAGCCGGTGAGAGAGAACCTCTACACGCGGAGAACAGCTGGGGACTGGAACTCGATTCAGCCATGTGTTACCTCTAGTCAAATTTAATTTAATACTGAACATCACAGTTATTTTACAACACAATGTACAATCTTTTATAACTAAATGTAATTTAATGGGTTTTTACCCTAGTATTTTGGTGGCTCAGGCATTGTGACCTAGCATTTTTCGATTTTAAAACCTGATGATGGACTGTGTGGTCCGAAAACGTTTATTTTATTGATGTAGCCCTTTTAAGGGTTTTTTAAATAAATATACCCATTTACAAAGACTAACCTCTTTTAGTAGTAAAACGTTTTAATGCAATATCACTGGAGTGATTCCCACAGACTGGTTGGACTGAAATCCATCTTTGTCGCAATACCTAAAAAACGCAATTGTATAAATGCTCATAATATCGATTAATTACTCTAATGAGCCACACTCTTAAGATTTTCCCAAGAATACTTCATATTAGAATTAATGTGGCGAAGGAGATCACGAAGATACTCAATTTGGTTTTAGAAATGCTATGGGAAATGCCATGATCAAAGAAAAGATGTATTTGTATGCTTTATGGACTTCCGAAAAGGCATTCGATAAAGTACAGCATGTAAAATTAATGCAGATGCTAAAAAATATAGGAATATATGACAAAGATATTCGTGTCATTAATAGTCTGTGCTAGAATCAAACTGCTATCGTAAAAATTGAAGATAACTCAACCGACGAAATCTTCATGTAACGTAGAGTCAGACAAGATTCCATTTTGCCTCAGACATTGTTCAATGTTTACTCAGACCAGTTATTTAAAAAGGTATTTAAATTACACACATTAATTAGATACGCGGACAATATAGTCATTCTGTCAGAAAATATTGAAGGTTTTTAAATTCTGCTTGATTGTATTCACCAAGTAGGAGAGAAATAAGCAAATAAGGAAATGCAGAGCTTTAATTAAATAGAGTCCAAGTTAAAAAAGTTCACAAAATTATAAATTTGGGATAAACCTGATACAGACATAGAAATAAAACGATTGATAGCAATAAGTAAAACTATTTTTATGAAATTAAAGACATTCCTTTGCAATAATCATCTCCGTTTAGAACTAAGAATGGTTAAGTATTGTATTTGGTCTGCAGTTTTGTATAGAGCAGAACTGTGGGCATTAAAAGTATCACGCACGTACAAAATTAAAGCATTGGAAATGTGGATTTATAGACGAATGCTGAATATACCTTGGGCAGTAAGAAAAACTAATGAGGAGGTACTAAGGAGGGTCAACAAAGATAGAGAATTGCTAAAGAGTGTTAAACGCCGGAAAATGCCTTATTTGAGACATAGAGCGAGGGATCGATATAGAATACTACAACTGATCCTTAAAGGCAAAATAAAAGGCCGTAGAGGTGTAGAAAGAAAACAGGTTTCTTGGTGAAAAAAATTGTGAATGGACTTAGATATCAAATGCAAGAAATCTATTCAAGTTGGCAGAATATCGAGAAGCCAGTGCAGTGGCGACCGCCAACATCGGATAATTCTAATATGGCTTGTGAAGAAGAGAAGTAACTTAGATATTAATAATATACTGCGCGGCATAAGTTAAGGATATTGCGAATATAATTCTAATGGTACTTCATTTTGAACCAGTTATTTGTATGTAAAAAATTATTATAGTTTAAAAAAATATGAAAATTTGAGACTTTATAAAGAGAATCAGATCAAAAAAACATATTAAGTATTAACAGAGCAGCTGTACAGCCATTTGAAAATGACCTTTGTTCTCTCAAATGGGATAAACAAATATAATTGTTAAAAAGCTACTTGACCGATTGTGTCCATCTTTCGCAAATTTAGTAACTACACAAAAACTTACATTATGATATATGCTTTGAATGTTTTTATTGTTTATTTTAATAATTATAAACAATTAAAAAACATGCTTACTTTCGGGTTTAATTTGCAATAATTTGTTTGATTATAAACTTTTTTTAATTTAGAAAATCTCACGTTAAAGAAAAAGTATTTTCAAGACAGTCGTCTGTTAAACGTTATTATCTAGAATGTGTAATTTTTTCACAATATTGAAATGAATGAAAAAAGTCCTTTTTTTGCTTAAATGTGATGACGCAGTGAAAGTATCGATAACCACAAGATAATACGGCGTTTCTATTGACTTCGCCCCAGATATTCCAGATCAAAAATAACGCTCAGTAATTTTTCGATTTTTTAAATGATCTTTGGTTTTGTTTCATGGGGAATAAACAATTTTTAAACGTGTTCTTATTAAACAAATTTAATTTAAATTAATTATTTATTTCTCTGAATAAAAAAATCCAAAAAAAATGGGGTTAATTGTTGATGTATATAAGTGATAATTGTTTATTTATTATTCAGCTATATCCCTTACTTGGGATCGCAGTTTATATTATATCTCGTTAAAGTGTTTTTAAAAATATTTCATGGGGGAATTAACAAAAAATTAGAGAAAAATATTTACGGTAATGAGTTTGGTTTTAAGAGGACTATGCACAAGGGGGGCCTTATTTTCATTGAACGTAATAATACAATGATGCCTAGATATGAAACAAACCGTTCATTTCTGCTACATAGGCTTTAAAAGTTTTTCAACAAAGTCCTAAAACAAAACACTGATTAAATCAGAATATTTATAGTCTCAGAATATATTGAAACCAATAGACTCAAATAAACATAGGACAATTTATCGCCAATTCACACAAAAGAAAAGTGAAACAGAGATGCGTTTTATCACCACTGCTTTTAAACATATTTGTCAAATATATCTTTAAAAAAGCCTTGAAATAGCAAAAAGATGGAATCATAATTAACGACAAAAAAGAAAAGAATGGAAAATTCGCATATGATACGATCATATTTTCAAATACATATTAAAAGTAAAAATCTTTAAATACTTGGGAGTTTTGATATTATACAACAATGATTAGACAAGATTGATAAGAACTTTAAAAACAAAAGAGAACATGAACACTACGCATTTTTTACATTTTTGACATTGGTATTTGGAATGGAAACTTGGACACAAACAAGAACACATAACCAGGTAGCAGTCGTATGAAATGTAGTGTTATAGAAGTATGTGGACAGTAACATAAACAGATGAAAGATTAGAGAGGATATAGGGACAGAGATATACTCCAAAAATCCAACAAATAGGGAAAATTTTGTCTTGGGAAGGCACTGGTATGTCAAGAGGTGACGCCCAGGCTGGTGTAGGACTGCACTAGAAAACTGAACGAACTGGGAACCCGAACACGGTTGAACTTCTCTAGAGACCAAGCCATCATCGTACCGAAGGCATCGAAAAAGCAGATCAACTTGCTAAATGAAGATCGAAAGGATCAAAGACTCTGGGAGTACCAAAGTCTGCAGAAAGCTGAATTTTAGAAAGTCATGGGCGATATTAGGAGGGAATCCCATAACAAACACTGAAAAATTTTCATTGGTGAACCATGTACAAAAAGAACAGAGAAACTGCTCCATATGGGCAGGAACAAACTCAGAACAGCAACATTAGTTTTGACCAAGCATGCACTAGTGAGAGAATTCCTGGTTACAATAGACCGCAAAAGACAAACTATATGGGCAACCAAGAGAAGTCCCTGGTATATTTGGTACACACCAAGCAAAAGACAAGAGAACTGTACAAACTTCTACGGGGTAAAAAAATTCTAGAATTGGTGTAGTAGACAAAACTGGGCAGCAAACACTGGCTTCAGCGTTAGTGACAAAGAAGATCTTTTGGATCAGAGGATCCAATCGGGCTATATCAAAGAAATAAGATAAAGGACAAGGGAGTGTCAATTGATAAAAATTAAATATTAATTATAAGAATTATTACGTTGATTTATATACCGAAAAGAAGGGGTATTGAAGGAAGAAGACTGTCATGGCAAAGAAATTCGGGGGAATAATTCCAATTTAGCTGAATTTAACTATTTGGAGCAGAAGAGGATAATAGCCCGAATAACCTCCGTTAGGAGACAGAATATTAGGAAGAATAGATAAGATAATTTATGGTATCTTTGGTATCTTCGTTTTATTAGAAATCTATGTCGTATAACATTCCATTATTTACAAAGAAGTGTTCTTAAATATTTTAACTTAAGCGGGTATTGTACATTTTGTATCAAAACAAAACTACCTTCAAAATGTCTACAAAAACATGTTGGTGGGAAACATCTTGCAATCTGACAAAATAATGATTGCTTGAAGCACATAAACTCGTTTAAAAATTGCATTAGCAAATTTTTACAAAGAAACTACTGTGACGGTATTTATGTATCCTGAAATAAAAATTTCATTCGGGAAAATGCGGTTTATTTTTAAACTGTATGTACTTTCTTAAGATCGTTAGCGTTTTATTTATGAAGGAACCCGTAGAAACATTTACGGTAAGAATAATTGAATGAAATACAATTTATAAACAAAACAGGAAAGAGATACGAAGAAAGCAATACTGCAAATATTTTATCGAATTTAACCTGTTGGACATAAGTTTTAATAAAAAATAACAGAATTAATTATTAATACGAAACTTTTTTTAAGTTTAAATATTAATAGTGACTGTTACATATTTTGATAACCCAAACATTAATCTATAAAAATGAAAACGGACCATAATCCTTAATGAAATGTAATTTGGCCAAAACTTGTTATCTTCCTTTGAAGTATGATCTGAATTTTTCTAAGAAAAAGCCTGTACTTAATTGTTTGTTCGATCTTCACGACTGCTTTTAGAACCTGTTGTGTACAATGATCAAAATTCTTTAAATGGACGAACTTGAAAGATATTTTAGGAGTAGGTACTCTTCTCTTATCATTTTTATTGTTTAGCACAATACCATTCTCTTTACATATCGTTTCCAGTTTGAACATTATTTGGATCTGGTCCTGTTCTGAGCAGGCTAACATTAGGGTATTGTCTGCATATCTAATGTTCGTAATTATTTTGCTACCTATCGTTAATCCCCCTCTCTATTGTTGCAGGACGTTTCACAATATGTATATTCTTCATACCTAATAAATAGTATGATTAATCGAATACAGCCTTGTCTTTCATCAGATTTTGGTCTAAATAGTTTAGAAAGAACATTGTTTACCTATATTTTTGCAAGACTGTTTTATGTAGGTTTTTAAATAGAATAATTATATTTGCCACTTGTATACTTTCCAAGGCCAACGATAGTCTTCTTCACTTCATGGCAAACATTTCCTCTCTGGTTCTCCTTGTGATCATTTATTACAATGATAAAATTTGTCACATTTTTTTTTAATTGGCACCATGCAGGAATTGTTTCAAGCTGTGACTGTCTGTGATGACGCGCAAACATTATCTTCTTTTTTAGCATGGCCAAAGCTTCCTGAACCATTTTATATGTAACTTTAAAACGCCAATTCATGTTTCGGGTCTTCTTCTTTCTTTAGGTACCGTGTCTGTATCTCTTTTCCTCCACTTTTCCTTGTATTATAAGGCGAAGTAGATGGTATTTAGATCCTCTAATTATATGATTGAAGTATTTTGCTTTTCTCTTCTTTATGATGTTTGTAAGCAGGCGTTCTAAATTCATCATTTTAAGAACATCTTCATTGAAAGTATGCGAAAACCCATGATATTTTTAGGGTCCGTCGATAGCACTACAATTCGAATACATCTAATTTGTTAAGCGTTGTGGCTTGACAACGTTAAGCAATTGTTAAATAACATTCAAATAGAAACACCAATTATATCTTAAGCCTATTATATTAATATTTTAATACTCTTTTCTGCCAAAACGTGGGGATGGCCACTTTTCGGAAAGTTATTGGAAGGTATTTCCTATTCACGTCCTATTGTGACCATATAAATTGTTACCTGGCTAACATGTTAATGTTAGCCAGGTAAAAATAAGCCAGGTAATAACTAGTCAGCCTAGTTCAAAGATTTTAAACAAAATAGATATCTTGCACTACTCAGTCCTACGTGTATGTCTTGATGCCATCAAAACAACTCCAGTCGAACCTGTTCATGTAGAAGCTAGTGAGCCTCATTTAAATCACACCAGGCAGTTCCTTGCAGACAAATTTCTTCTCAAAATATCCAGAACCAACGATAATCTATATTCAAATACAGTATTATTATATGAATAGGATCTTACAAATAAATATTGGTCGAACAAAAATTATCCACTACTGCTCAACTTTGTCAGATCTTTATGATAACAATCCATTGTTTTTAAATATAAAGATTGTAAAACCTTCATTTAGCGATAATTTTCACATTAACATTAACTTATTATACTCCATACTTGCAAGCTTCGAAGAATCTGTGGCAATATATTCCGATGCTTCCAAGTCCAAGGATGATGTGGGATGTGCTTTTTATGTTCCCTCCAAAAATATTAATTATTCCTACAAACTGGATAACATATTTTCTATATTTAGTGCTGAAGCTATTGCAATCTACAAAGCTTTGATATTTTTAACACCGTCTACAATTGATTCTTCAATAATTATATCGGAATCCTGTCTGTTTTAAATTCCTTGGTTTGGCTAAGTACTGCCTCCAATAATATTATATATGCAATTAAAAAACGGATTTTAGAACTGCAAAAAGTTAAAAAAACATTAATTTTGTATGGGTTAAAGCACATATCGGTCTCGAACATAACGAGTATGTGGATATGCTGACAAAAAAATGTAAAAAAGAATTTGACCAATAAATTACCTGTAAGTTTTTGTGAAGCAGTCATTTATATTAACATAAAATATCTCAATATTTGGAACGAATGTTGGTCACAACATACTTTTAGCAACCCTTCTAG
Organism: Diabrotica balteata; assembly: GCA_918026665.1. Taxonomy (NCBI): domain Eukaryota; kingdom Metazoa; phylum Arthropoda; class Insecta; order Coleoptera; family Chrysomelidae; genus Diabrotica; species Diabrotica balteata. The sequence continues at coordinate 45,269,418 of OU898277.1, forward strand.
ATACTGCAGTATACAAAATCAAATACCGAATGGAACGTGGTTACAGCCATATAATTGTTCAAGAAAATATATCATCACAACTGTAACACGTTTTAGATTTGGCCACGCCTGTACTCGAAAATGATCATTGTCAAAATTGTGACAAAAAAGGTGATTTAAATCATATTTTTTTTCGAATGCCCAGAATATAAGGATGAAACAGATCACTTTATTCAACAATTACATGATCTTAATATACAAGCCCCGTTTAATACCTTTGGTCTCTTAGCTAATGGAAATGAGAGAATGGCTGATTGACACCTAGTCTATGCCAATAAAAAAATTTTGTCAATGTAGGATATTTAATATTTAAACAAACTAGGATTTGTTTGTTATTATTGTGATGACTAGATCAAAAATAAAAATCGAATTTGAATTTCTAGGCGCAGCTTTTCTTAAAATTTATGTCTTTACGGATCAAAGTTAAAACTATAGGGAAACTATGCAAAACAATAAACAGTGACAAGTACCAAAAAAAAAGTAAAATTTGACGATGGAAAAACTAGAATTCTAAAACTAGAAAAAATGTAAAATATTTTCTATATCCAGGACACATCGGATAGACTAGAACAATATGTGGCTAATTTCCGTAGATACCATGGTAAAACAAAGTGTTTTATTAGGTATCATAAGTATCAAATTAATTTTACTACAATGGCTCAATATACTGCAGATAGACTCGCATTTGCTAGAAAAGGTTGTACCCTATTGTGGTGATAAGGTCTTACCCAGCAAACTCAACCGATTTTCCATGTTGCACTTCAAAAAAGAAAGATTGTACTTTTTCGTTTTTTATTGATAACATATCATTACAATCGTAACCTGGTCAGTTTCACAGCATATACAGGAGAGAGTATGTAAACTCTACTACCAACAATAATAATATCGTGTAACCGTAAGTTGCTTTTAAAAACTAAATTTATAAACATAATTTCTGCTGACACTACAAGGTCGCGCAATAACTGAAGCTAACCTAAATATAAAAAAAAATCGTATGTGATATTCCACACCTTCAATGCAGTCAAGGAGAAAAGGAAACCTACCAAAAAAACTTGAGGGTAATCCCCTTCAAGGAGATCCGCTGTCCAAAATACTCTTCAATTTCTTGTTGGAGACAATAATGATTGAGAGTGGAATTCGTACGAAAGGAATGATTTATAACAACAACCAGGTCCTGATATTTGCGGACGTTGTAGTGTTAATGGCAAGAACTAAAGAGGAACTGAGAAGGACATGGATAAATCATGTCCATTAGAGAAAGTTGCAAGGACTGCTCGTTTCTTTTTTCTCTGTGGCACTATTGTCATTGTTCAGGTTTTTTTATTTGTTTTAAAAAACAATTTGTTACATGCAAACAAGTAACACTAAGGATTTTTGTTGAACGAACATAATACGTAAGCAAAAGTTTTAGTCCAATCCTAATATTTTGTTAGATAATGAAAAGGTGGATTTACAGCCCAGTAAACAGTAGTGATTTTTAAATTGTTTCCCAATTGCTTCCTCTTCATATAGATGTGTGTCCTTCATGTTAGCCTCTTGTCAAGGTGTAATCGAAGATATTTTATAATATACTTTTTGGGAATGTTCTTGTTATGCATTAGGATATTTGGTGTTTTTTTGTGATATTTAGTAATTACCACGTTAACTGATTTTGCTTCGTTGATCTTTATCTCCATTTCTTAGACCATATTTCAATTAAATGTAGGGTTTGTTGTAATAATTCAGATGTTTGTATGGGATCTGGGTTTTTGACCAGAATTGCACTATCATCTACGAATATTGCGATGGTAGATTACTCTCCAGTTGGGAATTCAGCTGTAAAGATTGTGTAGAGAATCTTGCATAAAATAGTTTTTCCTCAAATTATGATTTTAGCATCGTGTATAGCGGCTGAGATATTCTTTCCTTTAGTTTGAATAGTAATCCTGGATGTCAGACCTTGTCAAATGCTTGACTAACATCCAGTCAAAATGGTATTGGAAAAGCTCTTTTCCTGGAAGACTGATTGTATCTTTTCTACCATCATATGCAGTTGTTCAGTTGTGCCGTGTTTTTGGCGAAAACTCAACTTGATGTGGTATAGATTAGGAAACCATATGATATAGATTAGTTTACATGGAAAACTCATGATTAGGTATAATATTGTTGTTCTGTATTTCAATAATCAGTCTACTTGCAATGACTTTCTCTAGACAAAACTGGTAGTAGGCTGATGGATCGGTAGGATGTAATCTTATGTGAAGAATTTCCTGGTTTTAGAATGGTAACGATTTCTGCTAACTTCCATTGTGCAGGAAAGTAGTCTGTTCTTAGTATCGAGATTATGATTTGTGTAAGATACTCAAATTATCTACTTATTATTTAGGTACTGTAAGAAAATAAACCTTAACATTTTATTAATTTGTAATCTTATTCGTGGAATACTAAGAAGTGTTGATTAACTGACTGAAAGAAGACATATTTATTCTTTTCGTTAACACATTTTATTGTTTTTTTTTTAAATTCGTTTGTCTGGCTTTATATCTTCTAGTTTTGTATTACATATTACATTTTGATATAAATCAGAGTGATACGATGAAACACTACACTTTGCTGCTACGCATGGTTAAAAGATGTTACACAATTTTTTGCATGAAGAGAAAAGAAAAAAACTTGCTGGAAGGAGAAAAATGATCTGACTAACAGAGTATTTCTAACACGATGCTCGGGTATAGCATTCATAAGACGAATCATTTTTGCACTTTTTAAATATCGCCTGCAAGGTATGTGTACTTAAATTTAAATATATGGTGTCACTTTGATGGAGTAATAACACCAGTAATTATATTTAACGCCTGTCTTAATGGCTCGGTTGCATTTTAAAAAACACGGATGTCATAAATGCTTTCAATTTGTCTTCTGAAAATCTTAGCTTGGGTCGTGTTTCATCGTGCCATTTGTATTAAGTCTTTGGCAAATGAAGTCTAAATTATGTGTAAATATTTTTTTATCCTGTGCACATGCTCGCTTACTTTTTATGACTCGTTAGTCATGTGGATAATTCAGACACATCGCCTCTTTTGTTCTTTTTAGTTTGCTAAAATTAAATTTTTTATGTACACAGGCATTAAAAATCTTTTCGGTGAACTGTCTAACTGATTTAAATAAATCGCATGCATTGGAAAGTATATTTTTGGGATTAAAGATACGGTGAATGATGAATCTTACAAGAACAATGTTTGTGTTTATAATTTGGAATAATTAGCACTATTTAGGTATGTTTTAAATTAGTTGTATAATATTTATGTTGCATTAATAATGATAAGAATACTAAAAACAAGGTGGTAGCAACCAAAGAAGGTGAACCTAGCCTACCTATAATAAAAATCGCAATTCTTAGTGCCCTAAAAGAACCTCAAAACAAGCATAGCAGTGGGACCAGAGAAATATACTCAGAAATTTTAAAGCTTATGAATACAGATAATATAGACATACTAGTAGATCTTTTTAAAAAAATATCTCAATCAGGAGAACTACCGAAGAATTGGCTAAAATCGACATTCATGAATATCGCGAAAAATGTACGTCAGTTTTTATTCTATTTTTATTTTATTTTTTTTTATCAACGTTCTGTTTTACTATTTTTCTTCTAAAAATAGTTTGCGCTCAACTTATCTATCAACTAAATACTCTGTTTAATCTTTATTCTTCAATTTTAATTTCTACTTCTATACTCCATTCTCTCCATATCTAATATGTCTATGATGTATAATGCTCTACTTCAACTCAGTTCTGTCATATCAATTTTACTTCATTATAGAAGTAATGGATCTGTTTTAATAAATATTATTCATCTATTTAAAGAGATGTTTCAGTTTCAAAATTCATATATATTATATAAATCTCTTCTAGGTTAAGTACATATTGATATCTTTTTATATTTTTGTAATTGATACTTTTTTATACATCTGTCTTATAATATTCTTTTTTAAATTCTTTTTAAACATAACCTCTAAGCTACGTGTATTGTTAACTTTATTAATCGATTGTTGGATTGATAGGCGGTCTGATAAGTATTTAGCCTCACCGCCCGATGGCGGCAGTGATATGTTTGATAACATCCAACGTTAACTTTAACATCTTAATATTGCATAAGAAACAATGTAAATTAAATTTAAACAATTAATTTTTAACGGGTTTTTACCCTCATATTTAGTGGCTACATTCATGCATTAACTAGTAAGTATTAACCACATTTTGCATTAACCTTGGTCAAAATTTAAATTATTTCATGTTTTTTTTAATTAAGTGGTTATATATTTTTTAGGACACTGATGATGGAATATGAATTCCAAAAACGTTTTGTCGTTTGTTTAACATAGCCCGATTGGGTTTATATATATATATATATATATATATATATATATATAATATATATATATATATATATATATATACCTTTAACAAAGGATTTTAACAAATTTTTTTAATATATGGTATACAGCCAACTACAGGAACATAGATTCCTTGTGGACGTTAAAAATTGGTTTAACAAGTTTCAACGTGATCGACGTCGGTTTTCGATGAGCCACTGTGGAAAATGTGAAAAAAATCCACTCTTGTATTGGCAGACCACCGACTAAAGTTGCGCGAGATAGTTGAGATAGTAGGCATCTCAAAAGACAGTTTATGTCATATCCTGCATAAAATTTCGGGCATGAGATAGCTGTCGGTACGATGGGTGACAGATGGATGAATCAGAGTAGTGTTTGACGCTATTAAAGCGTAATCCAAAATAGTTTTCTACGTCGTTTCGTATCCATCGACGAAACACGGATTCACTGGTACACATCAGGGACCAAAGAACAGTCGAAACAGTGGAAGACTGTCCTATCGATAGGAAAGGTAATGGCCACCATTTTTTGGGATTAACAAAGGGTATTCTACATCGACTCTCTGAAGAAGAGCAAAACGGTCATACGTCTCGATATTGGTGACTCTATTGGTAAAAAAACGACTCCATTTGGTGAAGAAAAAGCCGTCGCTATATAGCAAAATTCGTCAAATTTGGCTACTAACTGTTACTCCATCTACCGTATTATCCAATTCTTCAGATTTGGCTTTGTGCCATTTATTTTTATTACCAAACTTGAAATAGGCACTCGTCGAGCAGAAAATTGAGTCGAATGAGGGGGTCATTGCTGCCACGGAACACTTCTTTGAAAATCTCAGACGGTATTTTCCAGACGGGTTAAAGAAGTTGAAGCATTCCTGGGTCAAGTGTATCGAGCTAAAAGAAGCTATGTCGAGAAATGAATCACCTTTTTCTTCTTCTCGTGCCATATCAGAATTATCCGACGTTGGCGATCATCATTGCGAAGACTTCTCGATCTTCTGCAAAATAAAATAATTGTCTTGCATATGATATCTAAGTCCATTCACGAATGTTCTTCAACCAAGAAAGCCGTTTCCTTTCTACACCTCTGCGGACCTCTATTTTACCTTTAAGGATTTGTTGTAATATTTTATCTCGACTTTTTCTTACTACATGTCCCAATAAATCACCACTTTTCCAAAATTTTCATTTTTATTTTGCAGCCTAAATACTTATAGGACCGCCTTAGTATGCATGTAAGATCTTTATTTAATTGAACTAATTTGTTTAGTTATTTTTATATTTATTTAATCCGTGCGATCTACTTTTTTGTATATATCTATGGCAAGGAAATGTTTAAAACTTGATGATATTGTTAACACAATGTTTCTTATGTTAGTTTTTTGGCCTAATTAATATTTCCTTGTTCAAGAGAAATTTCCCTAAATCACATGGTCGATCATATAGAGCAGTACCATGGCCGTTACTATGAAAAACTTAACATCTTCCAGAAGCTACAATCAATTTATAACCTATAATTCAGTCTATGTACATTTAAGGTAGCATCTGAATTTAACAACCACACTAACTACATCCAAAAAGTTATATCAGTACATGAAGTCAACAAAATGCCATAAGTATCAGTTTCAAACTTTGTATAGCTTGAGGCAAGATTTGCTTTGTTTTTTTTTATTAGTATTAAAATTTAATTTAATTCTTAATGCATATATACTCTATAGTCTATTATTAGTTATATCCACTTTTATTTCTCCCAGCCAGAGGTTCTCCCATCAGATAAACTGATTTTTTTAGATTTGCATTTATGATAACTAGTTCCTACATTTGAAAGACTAGAGCTATTTGAAGCTAAAAAAATTGACTTATAACGTTAGTAGGAGTTCTATTCATATCTCTGTTCATATCTACAAATATGAACAGTTTCGTCTGATAAGTATGATGAGGCAAACCCTAAAACTATATCTAAAACTCATACGTTGTATAGTGTACCAAAAATACGAGACCGATATAAGCATTATACAATTTGGTTTTTGGACCTGGCTCCAAGGGACCAGAAGTCGATTTACATAAGCTCCAAAAAACTGGCACAAAATCGCAACTTGTTGTTCTAGATATTGATTTGAGCATCTTTGGTAAATATCTCATACACTTTCTTCTTGTAGCAAATACACTTTAAACACTTCTTGTCTGAGTGGTAATTGTCTGATTAACTTCTTTGTCTTTTTTTAATGATTGTTTAATATATTCCGGTGAACTTTTTGTGATTTGTGTCTTTTAAACTAAGTTTGAAAACAAACTCCACACATAAACACACATAGACCCATACACAAAACATAAACAAAGAAGTACCAGACATTATAATTTGTACCAACCATCGCAAAAAGAATGGATAAAAAGTATGGCTGATAAAAAAAAAGATGTGCGACACATATAAAATCCGAATATAAGGACCAAATAATTTTCGTATGAGGATAGAATAGTCTAAAATAAGAAATGAACATCCACTGACGAAGGAACTATCCATACCTTCTTTTAGTCTACAACATCAGAACCGTGCACCATATTGTTGTAAAAGATGCACTAATCCAAATTGGCAAACAAGTTCCTAAACCCAATAAAGCTAAAAAAATAAATATTAGCATAATGTGGAAAAAACATTTTCCAATAATTTCGTTAAAATATGTAATAAGCATGGAAGAATAATATATAATACACAAATGTTCAAAGCGAAATCCATATTCACAGAAAATATACTTAATGTTTGAATATTTATCGAAGTGAAATTCTATATATTCTATATTGTCGTTGTATCACTTTTTTCTATATAGTAAAATGCTTATGCAATCGTCACGGAACTAACGCAGCGAGAAGGCGTCACATGTAGCGTCACGAAATAGCAGTTTTTCACGTTGATTCAATACTTTCGATCAATTTGTTTCTAGTCATCATACCTATATTTATTCTAAGCGGTTTTAAATTGAAAAGTCCATGAATGATAAAAAAAATACAGAAATTAAATAAGGAGTAAAAAATTAAAAGAATATCTGTCAATAAAGGATAATATTAGCAACGATTGTCAAAATTTAAAAGTCATAAATGTCATCCAAATAATAATAATATTAAATCATCTAATAATAAAATATTCATATTTTATTATTAATAATTTGACAGGTATATTAGAAGTAAACAACGTATACTTTGTTGATACGCTGGCAGGTGGCGTTAGTAGCAACCATAATAATTTATTGAATTATTTTAATGTAAAATAATTTGTATAAAATATAAATATTTAAGAAATAAATACAAAATTACTTTACTCAATTTTTAAAATACAAAAAACATAGTATAAAGCTTCGCGCTAGTTTACTGCACCGCCTACTGTAGCATTTTTTTTTGTCATGGTCACAAATGGTTCCAGCTACGTAAGTGGTTAACTCATATTGGGAACGCTTTTGCAACTGAAAACACCAAACCTTAACCAGATCACACGAACTTTAACTGTATAGTTACAGATACAGTATCAAATATACAAATATTTCATTGAACTACTGTAACAATTAATCAGTTTTCTCACTGCATATATATGATTTAAGAACTTTTTATGTATTGAAGAACGTCTAAAAAGATATCCTACAAATATCTCTGTATTGGTAAAATAATTTAAAAATTATTACTAAAGATCACAAACAAAGGTTTGCCTAAAAACGGAAATATTATAAAAAAGAAATCCATAGTTGATTATACAGAAAACACGCAATATAAGGACTATTGCACCTGTCTGCATTTCTTCATCACTTTTTTCACGTCGACTTGTCTGTCATGTTTTTTTCTAGATTTTAATCAGTGCTTTTAAATTTAATATCGTATGCAAATATTGGTTAATTGGTGTTTTAATAAATTTGCACGACTGGAATAAATAACGGTTTGGAAACGATTGAATTATCGATGGGCATGCACAAAAATCGTGAAAGATCATTAACTATCATCTCTAATCATCGTCTAATGCCGCTAAAATGCAACCAAAAAGTGTTTATAACAAAATCTTTACGACACATCTAATATTTTGTTTCTAAGTAAATGGATATCATAGGATTTTTTTGGATTAGCAAGATTAGTAAAGGATTTACTACTGATTATTATTATATTTATCGTCTGTAAAGTAGGACTTGCACGAACTCCTCTTTTTATAGCCCCCACAAAATTATTAAACTCTCCGAGATATAGCAAACTGATCACCGGCATCCTTTGTAGACCCGTAAACTCATCACCGCAGATAGGTATTAAATTAGATTATGTGAGGTCGTTAAGATCATGCGGCCTCACCGCACTTCGACCTATAGAGATATTTTGTGCATACCTTAATCTAGTTAAACTCCAGAATGCCAATACTTCTGATGAAGGTGATTACCTTCCTAGGTGACTTGTTTCCTATGTCAGAGGATGCCAGACTGACCTCTCCTAGGAATTTTAGTCGTTTGCAGAACAGTACTACGCAGTTGCATAGTATATGTTCTGCCGTTTCTTTTTCATTGTGACAGAAACGACAGTTCTCACTATTTGATTTGCCCATCTTCTTGAGATGAGTGACCAGTGAGAAGGCCAGTGACCATTTTGATATCTTTCTTACTCATTTCGAGAAGTTGCAGTAGGCGACACTTTTATAAGCCTTTTTGCTTGCCTTTGTGCTGGTGTGTTAGACCAATATGATCTTAGTTGATTGAGTTCCCAGGTACGGAGTTCCTCTCTGATGTGGCTTTTCGATAGTCCACAGAAGGGTTCCGGACCCTGGAATGGGGTATTAGCTCCTTCTTTTGCGAGGCTGTCAGCTTCCTCATTTCCTGCAATTCCCTTGTGACCTGGCACCAACATCACAGTTACATTATTGCGTTCCGCCAGCTTCTTGAGAGATTAGCCAGATAGGTATACTCATCACCAACGTTTGGTAATGGTAATTTATTAAATTTAGAAATTATTTTAATCAAATTACTTTAAAATTGACTGAAATTAAAAATAATATATTTATATCAGGTGTCTCATGGTGAGTATCCTATTAGACATATCTGCCAATCTAAACAGATTTGAGATCTGAAAAGTCAGCCCCGGATAGGTTTTTGATAGTGAACTTATTAATGAAAGTATTTGTGAGCATGTGGTATGTCAGGTTATATAGGAAATAAGTAGTCACCAATTTGGTTATTTGATTTGCATTGCATTTTTCAATTTCTCATTAGGGATATTTTATTGAGCACACATTCGGTCTAAGTGTTGCCGTTTTGGGGTTATTTAACCTTTTTAAAAATAATAGGCAACAGACTGGGTAGAGAAGCACGAAAAATGAGACTAGTGATTAATGAAGACAAAACAAAATACATGAGATTGGACAGGGGGGGAAAAGGCTACCCTAATAACCAAAAATCACCAACTGGAAGAAAGAACCAACTTTAACTACCTAGGAGTTAATTATGAATTCCCGAATGAGATCAATTATTGAAAAAAAGATAACTATTGAAGGAGAAATAAGTATGAGCTCGAATAAGGAAATATAACAAAAAACGGGAGGCGAAACTACAGTAAAACATATAAAAGCAAGGCGACTAGAATGGGTGGGGCAAATAATGAGGAGAACACCGTCAGAAACGATAAAGAGAATTACAAGATGGATCCCATTGGGATCAATAAGTAGAAGAAGGTCCAGAAAGAGATGGTGGGACCAGATAGAAGAGAACATAAACACAATGAACAGACTGGAAGACCAAATCTAGAAATAGAAAAGAGTTTAAACAAATAACCAAACCGAAGTTATCTGCTACGCCAATGGCTCAAAAACGTCAGAAGGTGTAGGAGTCGGTATAGTAGAGTCAAAGCAAGGGATTAATTTCCAGATAAGTATATCTAAGAATGTCAAGGAATGTTCCAGGAACAAATAGAAAGGAAGAAAAGAACGTACCGTTTAATTACAATCTTCATAGATAGCCAGATAGCGCTTAAGGCACTCAAGCCTGAAGAGGTCAATTCTAAGCAAGTATGGGATTGTGTGGGTGCCCTAAATAAACTAGGAGACCGTAGCAAGGTTACGGTAGCCTGGGCACCATGAAACGAGGATCATAAGCACAATGAAAACTAGGATGAAATGGCCAAACAAGGCTCTTTAATGAAATTCGTTGGAACAGGAACACTTCTGCGGCACAGTAACACAAACGACTACAATCAAGTGAGTAGCTCACAAATATCTGAAATGGTGGAGGAATTCACCAGCACAAAGATAGGCTAAACAGTTCATTACAGAACATTAGAAGCAAAGGTGGAAAACAGTCAAACCCATAGTAGGTCTGCTAACTGGGCACTGTAAAGTGAATAGGTCTAACTGGTAAGCTGGTTTTGTATGTTTTCAATAAAATTGATAGTGTGTAAAATTATTTAATAATTAAGCTAAGTATACTTTCGACATAATAAATGTCATCATCAGAGCTATCGTCAATTAGGTAATAAATACTTCATAGAAGGACAATTGTGCACAAACGACATATTAAAATTCAAAGATCGGGCTCTGTAGGCCACAGATCTTGGGTCTAACCCTTATACATATGTATAATTCACATTTAAAAAGTTTTTATAAAAAACATGGTTACCACATACAGTAACGACAACAGCTGTCTTTGACTTACTTCAAAAATGTAAGTCAAAGACAGCTGTTGTCGTTACTGTATGTGGTAACCATGTTTTTTATAAAAACTTTTTAAATGTGAATTATACATATGTATAAGGATTAGACCCAAGATCTGTGGCCTACAGAGCCCGATCTTTGAATTTTAATATGTCGTTTGTGCACAATTGTCCTTCTATGAAGTATTTATTACCTAATTGACGATAGCTCTGATGATGACATTTATTATGTCGAAAGTATACTTAGCTTAATTATTAAATAATTTTACACACTATCAATTTTATTGAAAACATACAAAACCAGCTTACCAGTTAGACCTATTTAGAAGTGTGTACAAGTCTTACAGTCTTTTTCAATTCAAGTAAAGTGAATAGACAGTTAAAGCTGATGGGGTTGGCAGATGATGTCCCATGCAGATTCTGTCACTTAAAAGAGTAAACAGCAAAGCACATTTTATATTAGTGTGACAGCCTGGTTCTTTGCATTAGGCAAAGAAAAGCAGCCGGCAAAAAACTGCATAGAAGGTTCAGTCTCGACGTTATTTGACTTTTTAAAAAGGGTCAGGCTAGAGAATGTAATCTAAAGTTAGAGGACCATAATATATCTGAAAAGGTAACAGTGGAATAGGCCAAATGGCACCTCATTAAATCTTTATATCTACACCTAGTGCAACACAAATATCATTCAGCAAAAAACATTAACAGTGTTGCTGATTCTGTAACCGTATTATGTATTAAGTCTAAGAAATGAAAATCGAGTTTATACTCTTTCTATTTGCAAACATTTTTATCTATTATGTAACTCAAATTAAGAGCAGAATAGAACGAGTTAGAAATGTTTTAAGCTTCTGACTGATTGCAGATTGAATTTTGTCGTGAGATACAAGATACTTAAGAAGTACGTTTGACCTGTTTTACAGAATAGAAGCATGAACGTTAGAGGCTATTTCCCTTGACGCAAACTTGAAGCCTTTAAAAAAGTAGTTCCTGCGCTGAATCCTTAGAATATCATGAAAGGACAAAGTCAGTGAAATAAGAAAATATTAGGAGAGCTTGTCTAGAAGATAAATAACTTTTTGAAAATATAACACGAAAGGAAACTGCATACTAAGAGCACATATTAGGGGAACGGGTACTCTTTTCAGCAACTAATACTATAAATAATAGGAAAATATAACATTTAAGTTAAGAAGAAGAGGTATCGGACGACTGCTCAAAAGATGGAGTGACAGAGAGGTATTATTCCGGCATTGAACAAGCAGAATTGCTTATAAAGAAGAAGAAGAACATTTAAGAGAGTCTTTAGAACATCCAGGGAGGAAGGTATCCCGTTATATCAATGGGTATTAGATGACCAATTGTTTATTTTGTTTTACCGCTCGAAACGTAAAATGAACGCCGCTGTCTCTGAATAACATCAATTCCCAGCACATCCACCAAAATTTATAATCTAAAAGCCATTGCAGTTGCCGATAAAACATTAACGAACGAGTTACTTGTCGCATCCAGTCGTAAACAACAGTAGATATCTTAAAGCAAAGCCATGACTAAGTCAATAAATAAAATGATTACATAATCGAGTTAAAAGTAATTCATGAAAACACGCGAATACAGCAGATTTCATGGCGTAACGTTTGTTTAATTATAGAAATTGGCACATGCGAGAGCCTCATACTTATCTTGCAAATCGTTTGGAACTGCACACACACATATTCATTTTAACTGGATTTATATCGATCGATAGTAAGTCCGGTAATTAAGCGATTATTTGCCTCGCTTTATTAACCACTAACAGGTTATGTTCATTTTTACACGATAATTGAACGTTTCAAACATGTTTAATAACAATCATGGTAGGCATTTGCACAATGTTTTGCTTATGAAAAACATATTTAATAACGACCACAATTATATAGTGTAAGTTTCAACTAACAAAAAATAAAACTAATTCATAGGAAAGGTAAAAAATAACAAATAATATTATACGTAAAATCATATATGGAATGTGGTAAATTACAAAATCGGATATCTGGACTGTTCATGTAAAAATGCCTAGTACAACTCATTAAATGTTTATCTGTACAAAGAAATTACATCATTTATTAAAATGGGTTAATTAGTAGGGTAGAAATAGTGCCTAAAGCCATTAGTAGGTATAAAATCGGCGTCGGCGCGTCACGACGCAAGGGAAAGATGTGTTCACGTTAAATTGGAGATGTGCACATCCTGGTGTCTTTCGTTGATCTCGTTGATCTTCGTTGAGTGTTTCGATCTCTGCATTTTTCGATATTGGCAACACCCTCTAACAAAAATTTTTATTTGGCCCAGGGGTTGGTGGGACAAATGCACCGTCATAAATCAAGCAATTGTAAAACCAGACAGTCGAAATCCGAAGTTTTCTTGGTTGACGAAAGCAAACTTCAGATTTTTGCTTAAATATGTGCCTTCTATAAATTGCAAGGCAAAACAGACGATCAAAAAAGCGACATGGGAGATCCAAAAATTGCATTTCACAAAAGATCTATTCATCTACGTAAGAACTTCTGGTGAACTGGTTTCTTTATGAGTTTATCGGTTTTTTTTCTTTATGACTTTCTACTCTTTATGAGTACATAGAAAAGACAGTTTATATATACAGAGGCACGTACAGTGCCTCTGTATTTCTCTATATTTCTTCTGCATGAACTGCTTAAACTACAGAAGCATGCTCGAGGTTTGGTCTAACCAAGGAGTTGACCAGTTAACCAATTATAATGTTCATTGAAGTGCAAGTTTGGTTGAAAATTCACACCAAGATCTTTACACACTGATTTTTTTGGCAATTCCCTATTATTTATATATAAAGTTCATGTTACGTGTAAAGGTCATCACCGAACACTTGTCAACATTTAGATTCATTCCATTTCTATGAAAATATTTAAGTCTAATTGTAATGGTTGCAATCACTATTTTATATTGAAATATGAGAAAACTTGAGTTCCATGGCCATATCTCTAGAGGCACAAGATATAAGTTTCTACAGCTTATAATGCAAGGAAAGATCATTAATTGGTTGCGAAACGTTCGTGAAAAGTTCAGCATCGGTCGAATTATTCCGTGCAGCAATTTGGAAAGTGAAAATAGCCATGTTGATAAGCACCCTCCACAAGGGTCACTGAATGCACAAAGAAAGTAACCTTTAGTCTTAGTGAATATCCAACGCCGGATATGATTCAATAAGTCTATTCTATGGGTTTAAATGACCATCGAGTACAATAGCGGCAGATAGCTGATATAATGAGTATCTCACATAATATTGTGCTCACAATTTTAACAGAAGAATAAGAAATTAAAAAATACACACTGCTATAGAAACTGAACTGAATTAATTTCGCCACAAAATCAAGGATTTTTTGCACCGCTTTATAATCGCCGGCGTAATTTGGGTTAAAAATTATAATCATACAAGCAGAGTTCATAAGTTCATAAAACAGGCAAAAGCTCATTCTACCAAAGCGGACAAAAGAGTTTTGCCAATAGGAAATATTATCAAAACAGTGGTTTGACATTTATAAACTAGGTTTTAAACTAGTATCCTATTCGACTTATTTCCCAAATTTGGTTCTGAGTGCTCATCATGTTTGAGTCTAAAATGAGATGTTTTAGTCTAAAATAAATATATGCTCTAAATAGCTATTTTAGTGCTTTTCATCGAACACACAAGTTGTATAGTGTCTTATTTCTACTAAGTATTTTTTTTTAATAAAAAAATAGTACCTTAGTGACAATTTGACCCAAAGAATTCTGGGTTATCAGACCTTGTATTTTAAATATATTTAATATATAGAGAAGGAAGCTGTAAACATCAACTATCTTGACATAGAACTTTAGGTATTTTAAGCTCCTATTGGGAAAATTGTTACCTAATTTCAGATGTGATAGTAAATAGTGACTGGCAGTATTCAATTTTAATTTCTATGGTCGATTTTCGAGAAAAATGCTGCATTAATATCGACTACAATAGATTTTACAATGTTTTGACAAATTCTGTGTATTCATTCAGAGAGACAAGAACTAAAAATATTGAAATTTTTTATTTATTGATGAAAATCCACATTTCAGTATTAGTCCAACAAACAAATATTTTCAAACAAAATCTGTGACGTTTTATTAATTTTACCTATGACATCGATATTACATGAATTGATTGTTGGATTTTTGTCATAATCTTTATTTACAATAAAAACGACAAGGAACAAATATTATTTTAAATTGGCTCAAGAACTCACAAAAAATATTAAAATCTTATAGTTTACCGTAATCAAGATTTTGTACAATGGCATGTTAAACAAATTCTTTCTTCTTAGGTGCTGTCTGTAATAGAGTTTGGCGATGACTTCTATCTACCGAAAATCATTAGTTTTTGGCATTGTTAGATTTAGAGAGGGATACAAACGTAGATCTTAGCTTATATTGTAGACTTCTGCAAGTCTTGTATATATTAATAAATAGTTTTGCAAGATCTTTATTTTCGTCTTTATAGAGGGGGGGTCTGGATCTTCAAAAGACATCTCAGTCCAGGACGCCGCCTGACTGACAGTGTAGGATTCGTTTTTTGTACTCCCGGCATTAGTTACCGAGTTACTTTAAAATGTCCTCTTTTCGCTGAGTCTACGCCGAACGCTTATCTGCTAAACCAGACCCTCTAAGTTGATCGGCAAGGAGATCTAAGTTATCTTCTTCTTAGAGCTTGATTGATAGCTGAAAATTTTGATTATGCAATGGCAGACTTTAAGAGCAGAATGTGAGTTTATCGCTAAATATTCCACATATACTAAACTTTAACACCAAAACTAGTAATGATACTATCAGAAACTTCCTTAACGATTCTAAAATAAATACTTAATATGACATCCTTAACATTTAAAATATTTGTGGCAAATTTGGTGTAGTGCCATCCCCCCTTTCTGAACACACACACACACGCACACACACACACACACACACACACACACACACACACACACACACACACACACACACACACACACACACAAACAAACACACACACACACACACACACACACACACACACACACACACACACTCACACACACACATACAAACATACACAATAATTATTCAAAAATATTTGTTAAGGTACAATTTTTTTTTAAATATTAAATTATATATTAAAATTTTTTAAATGCATTAGTAGAAATTCGCAGATTTCTTACTTGGTGAAACTAAAACTTTATAATTATTTTTGTAATTATACTTTTATGACGGAAGAGATTTGTTTTCAATCCAGACCTTCTGCATATGTCGCTCTGAGGACACCTAAGAAGGTCGAAGTACATATAATAGGATGCATTAAAATTAAATCTCAACGTCTTTCTGCTTTTTTAATACTGTTTATTTTAATTTTTGTTTAACATTTTATGGATAGAATAATATTTAGTATAAAACGTTGTAACGATGAGTCCAAGCCATCACCGTTAAACCAGCGTGCGCGCGAACCAACCCATGAAGTAGGAGTGTATCGACAGTAGAAAGGGCAAAACTTTGCTATATAAACCGCATTATTTCCTCATAGAGGCAGAATCGTCAGGTGTTGACTGAAGGTTCTCTTCTCCCCTACCCCGGCTTGTGGACGTGTTGAGTTCACAAGTTGTTTCCGTTCCTTACCGCCAGCCGGAGAGCGTGTTGAGCTCTCCATTACCCGTACTCCGAAGCAGTCGTGTTGAGACTGTCGAGGAGTGTCCTATTAACCCGAATCACTTGAGGGACGTGTTGAGTTTCTTTCTTTCCTTTGTACCTATCGTCCGCTGTTATTAGATCGACACATCGTTCACGTAAAATTCCGAAAACGCACTTGATTGCCGATAACACTAATTTCATACGACAAGGTCAAACTTATTTTGAATAAATAGGCCAGGTACTGAGAAGACTAAACTAAATTGTAAATATGTACATAAGATTTTTGTCAATTTAATTTAAGGAAGACAATAAAGTTTTATTTTTATTTTGAACTCTGTCTCTGACTGTCCAAAAGCTACCCGGATAGTGACTCCTACGAGAGGACGTCACAGATGGCGCCCGAGCAGAAAAATTCGTTTTAAACAATAATACCGACCGAATTCCGAATTTTATTTTCATGAGACAGTACTGCATTTCAAACTTTATTCAAATACAGGGTGATTCACAGTTCAAAAATGACAGACGCTCCGGAAACGTCGAAGGTTAGTTGGGTGTACCTATTAAAGAAAGACGAACTTATAGCCGAATTAACAAACAGAGAACAGTCGACGGAAGGGAATTTCAGCGAGCTAAGAGCGAGATTAGTTGCGATCATCAAGGCACCAACTCAAAAAGGCCAAAACCCAGAGGAAATAGAAGAAAACCAGATGGAAGACAGACAAAGAAAGATGGAAATAGTACGCAAATGGGGGTTACACTTTGACGGTTCAAGAGACCCAATAGAATTCATAGAACGGTTGAAAGAACTCCAGACAGCTTACGGCCTACAAGATACCCACGTCTTACAAGCTCTACCAGAAACATTAAACGGAAAAGCATTACTATGGTATAGAAACAATAACAAATATTGGGACGAATTAAAAGACTTCGAACAAGATTTCCGCAATTTCTTCGTTTCCTCCGTTCTCACGCAATCTCTGGAAGCTCAAATCCGGAACCGACTCCAACGAAACAACGAAGGTGTAAAAGACTACATCATTGATATTCAAACAATGATCAGAAGACATGGTGAATTCAATCACCAAGAAGAACTAAACAGGATATACACCAATATGAACCCGAAATACAAGTTGTATATAAAGAGGCAAGACGTATCGTCAACACAGGACATCATCAGACTAGCGGAAGAATATGATATGGTCCAAAAAGAAATATATAACAGAAACAATACAAGGTGTGACTGGACACAGGCAAATAGTCGTAATAACAAAATACAGAATTTCGACAGACAGACTTGTTGTTGGAGATGCGGCCGCAGAGGCCACAATAGAAGAAACTGCAGAGCTATCGCTGTACTCTTTTGCAGCCATTGCGGAACCCGAGGAACAACTTCCAATAACTGCCAATGTAGAAGCCGACCGGAAAACTCCAACAGGACTGGACAAGAAGGAGGCAACCCAGTCAGCATTTAGAGTCCTCCCTAACAACCTCCAGCTACGCACACTATAAAGATCAACGACCCCACACAACGATAACGTTCATCAACGGTAAAAAGTTAAAAGCACTAATAGACACAGGAGCCCAAAATTCGTTTATAGGACAAAAAGGTAAAAAAATATTGGAACAATGTGGAACAAAAAGCAACAGAAAAGCTTTAAAGATCACGCTGGCAGATGGAAAAACCAGCAACATAGAAATCTGTTTCACAGCAAAATGTTCCATAGACAACGTTTGGAGAAAAGCCAAGCTACATTTTTTACCAAACCTAGCTTCAGAAGTAGTACTGGGAATGCATGAAATAACAAGATGGGGCCTTGATTTATCAAACATCTTAAATAGAAATCGCGTAAGAAGGAGAGAACAATACCAAACCAGGACAGAACACAGATCCAGATCGTACAATGCAGACAATAACCGAATACCGACCAATTCCAGGGTCAACGAAACACCAACCGCAAGATATCCGCTCCAACAGAGAAGCAAGATATATAACAAAACGACCTACCGACTACCGACCGATACCGCGGTCGAAGACCAGACCGAAAATATACCGACTACCGACCGATACCGCGGTCGACAACCAGACCGAAGATATACCGAACTACCGACCGATACCGCGGCCGACGACCAGACCGAAGACATTCCGTCATACATACCGGAATTCACGAACAGTCCAAAACGAGAGCAGCTCGACATTAGTACTACACTAAACAATACCGAAAAAAAACAATTACAGGAATTGTTACTAACCGAATTGGAGAAATTTAAACACATTAAAGGAACAACACATCTAACCGAACATACAATAAAACTTAAGCATAATACACCGATCAAACAAAGATACAGGCCCCGAAACCCGGCAATGCAGAAGATCATAAACGATGAGATAGATAAGATGCTAGAAGAGAACGTGATAGAAAAATCTAATAGCCCGTACAGTTCCCCCATCGTTCTAGTAAAAAAGAAGGATAACAACGGATACAGATTTTGCATCGATTTTAGGAAAATCAACGACATCTCAGAAAAAGATGCCTACCCATTACCGTACATCAATCATATCCTAGAAAAGTTAAAATCTGCAAAATATTTTACCACGTTGGATCTAAAAAATGGATATTGGCAAGTACCACTTTCCGAAGCAAGCAAACCCTTGACCGCTTTCATAGCACCAGGAAAAGGACTATTCCAGTTCAAAGTACTTCCATTCGGATTACACGCCGCCTCCGCTACTTTTCAACGATTACTAGATACAATAATCGGCCCAGAAATGGAACCACATGCATTCGCCTATTTAGACGACATAATAGTACTGGGAAAAACGTTCGAGGAACATATGGAAAACTTAAAAGAAGTACTTCACAGACTACAGCAGGCCAAACTACGAATTAATATAGACAAATGTAAATTCTGCAAAGAAGAGATAAATTATTTAGGCCATGTAGTAAACAAGACGGGAATAAAAGTGGACGAAAACAAGACAAAAGCCATAGTCGAATATCCCGCGCCAAAAACCGTTAAACAACTACGCCGATTTTTGGGCATCATCTCATGTATAGGAGATTTATAAAAGATTTTTCACGAACTACAGCTCCTTTAACAAAGCTACTAAAGAAAAAACAACATTGGACTTGGGACAGAGACCAAGAGGAAGCATTCAACAAAATAAAATTACTACTGACACAAGCTCCAATACTGATCTGCCCGGACTTCCAGAAAAGATTTTTTTTACAATCGGACGCTTCGAACCACGGTTTAGGAGTAGCTTTAGTACAAACAAACGACGAAGGACAGGAACAAGTCATCGCTTACGCAAGTCGAAACCTAACAAAAGCCGAAAAAAATTACAGCGTGACAGAAAAAGAACTACTAGCGATCATCTTCGGTGTAGAAAAGATGAAACCCTACATCGAAGGATACCCATTTTCAATTATCACAGATCATCAAAGTCTACGATACTTACAAACAATGGAAAACCCTACAGGTAGAATAGCTAGATGGGCAATGCTGCTGCAACAATTTGACTTCGATGTCATTTACAGAAAGGGCTCCCAGAACGTCCTGGCCGACGCGCTCTCTAGAGAACCAGTAGGTCTGGTTTGCATAATAAACGTAGAAGATGTAGAACCCGACGAATGGTACAATAAAGCTTTAAATAAAATCCAGACAAATCCGCAACTATTTCCAGACTACTCTATCAAAGATGGACTTCTCTATCGACACTTCTGGGACAAATACGATTTAAAAGAGACAGAGGTATCCAACCCCTGGAAACTATGCATCCCAAACCACAAGAGACAACAACTCCTGGCAGAAAACCACGAGCAACCGACCGCAGGACATCTAGGAATAGCTAAAACAATAACCCGCCTAGCTAGAAAATACTACTGGCCAGGGATGTTTAAAGACGCCGCAAAGTTCGTCAGGAACTGCAAGAATTGTCAGCAATTTAAGCCGCAGCAAAGCTTAACTCCAGGCCGCATGCAATCTACACAAATTCCCCCACATCCATGGCACACCGTTTCAACCGACATCATAGGACCCCTTCCAACATCCAGCAAAGGAAACAAATATATAATGACATTCCAGGACACCTTTTCAAAATGGGTCGAAGCCATACCGATCAGAACAGCAACGGCAAAATCAGTCTGTCAAAACTTAAAAGATAAAATCATTATGAGATTCGGATCACCCAAAGAGCTAATATCAGACAACGCAAGAACATACGATAACAGGGAAGTACGAAAGTTGCTAGATGAATTCCAGATTTCTAAAAGAAACATTCCGCCATATTCACCCCAGAATAATCCAGTAGAAAGAACAAACAGAGTAATCAAAACAATGATAGCTCAGTTCTGCGATAATAACCATAAGAAATGGGACACGAGCCTTCCAGAACTACTATTCGCATATAATACAGCTAAACACGATTCAACGGGTTTCTCCCCAGCCTTCCTGAACTTTGGACACGAACTAGAAATTCCAAGTAAAGTCGTAAAAACCCCAACGACACACAACATACCGATCAAAACATAAAATGGCATAAACTACAAGAAACATTCGAACTAGTACGTACAAACCTGGCAAAAGCTTTTACAACTCAAAGCCATTACTACAACTTACGACGAAGAGAGTGGAAACCGACAATAAACGACAGAGTCATGAAAAGGGAATACCAACTCTCAAATGCCGCCAAAAATTTTAACGCCAAATTAGCACCGAAATTTTCAGGCCCATATACTATAACAAAAGTGTGTTCTAATGTAATATTCAAATTAAAACACGACGATAAAAACCGTACAATAACAGCTCATATCAAAGACCTAAAACCCGCATTTACCAATTTCCCTACTCCTTAATCAGTCCAAGCACTTACAGTCAACACCAAGTAGTGACAGTATATTTTAATACAGTTTACCAGTAACCTTCAAGTACAATGTCAGACACGTTAGAAATATATTACAGTGACATAGAAATGGACGGCACAGTTACGCCGCCACCATACACCGTTCCAGAGTTAATATCACCATTGGGGAAACACACCAAAACCTAACACCCCGGGCAAAGGCTGCGAGCCTCTGATAAAGGCTATTTCCAAATTTAAAAACCTTTTCGATGAACCAACCATGGGCATCACAAAAATTCAGAAAGTCCAGTCAATTCCAGTGTCAATCCCGCTGCTCTCACTAATTCCGCCGCAGCATAAAGGAAAAAAATACAGACTGAGACTCCCGAACCAGGTGCTGAGGATAAAAACCAATAAATAAAGCCCCACGAAGGAAGACGTTTTTTAAGAGAGAGGAAGACGATTTTTTTTAAGAAGACGATATTTATTTTTTTTAGGGCGGACATTTTTTATTTCGATGTATTATAAATTGTTTTTTAGGGTAACCAAGTAATTTTGTTCCAAAATTTTTTTTTTTTTTTCCCAGGAAGAGGGGGTGTAACGATGAGTCCAAGCCATCACCGTTAAACCAGCGTGCGCGCGAACCAACCCATGAAGTAGGAGTGTATCGACAGTAGAAAGGGCAAAACTTTGCTATATAAACCGCATTATTTCCTCATAGAGGCAGAATCGTCAGGTGTTGACTGAAGGTTCTCTTCTCCCCTACCCCGGCTTGTGGACGTGTTGAGTTCACAAGTTGTTTCCGTTCCTTACCGCCAGCCGGAGAGCGTGTTGAGCTCTCCATTACCCGTACTCCGAAGCAGTCGTGTTGAGACTGTCGAGGAGTGTCCTATTAACCCGAATCACTTGAGGGACGTGTTGAGTTTCTTTCTTTCCTTTGTACCTATCGTCCGCTGTTATTAGATCGACACATCGTTCACGTAAAATTCCGAAAACGCACTTGATTGCCGATAACACTAATTTCATACGACAAGGTCAAACTTATTTTGAATAAATAGGCCAGGTACTGAGAAGACTAAACTAAATTGTAAATATGTACATAAGATTTTTGTCAATTTAATTTAAGGAAGACAATAAAGTTTTATTTTTATTTTGAACTCTGTCTCTGACTGTCCAAAAGCTACCCGGATAGTGACTCCTACGAGAGGACGTCACAACGTAATTCAATCTTAAAAATGTATCAATTTATTAGAAAGTATTAAAAATATTGCAAAAAGTAATTAAAATAGTTACTATTTAACTGCCACAATTAAAGATAAAAAAATACGTTTATTGAAGTTTCAATTTCCACTTCGGAAATCGTTCTCAAAACAGTAAATTAAACAAATTTTGTTTTTTTTAATTTGTTTAATTTACTGTTTGTATTTTGAGAACGATTTCCGAAGTGAAAATTGAAACGTCAATAAACGTAGTTTTTTATCTTTAATTGTGGCTTATTCCCAGTTAAATAGTGATTAATTTAAATGCCACAAGAAAATAGCTTTAGAACTGTAATTAAAATGTTACATATACTTTTTCTTACCATAACAGGACTCCTTAATATCCGTAAGTAAAAAAATCGGGAAACATACCTGCAAAAAAAATGCAACTATTAATACTCCAAAAGACAACGACAAAATAAAGACAAGAATAAAAAAATATTAACTTTGATAAAACTAATCATGTAACATAAATACTAAAGAGAAAAATTAAAACACCAAATTAAAACTATACTATGTGTATGTCGTTTCACTCATCCTCTTTCTTCTCCTTGACCTTTCCTCTTTTATATCCTAGAAGAATTAAGAAAAAGAGAAAACGTGAAGGAACTTTAACAAATCATTTTAATTCGTCAGGAAAATTGTGTCTATGCAGCAAAAAGCAGCAAAAATTATAAAAAATTGGGTAAATATCGTATTTAATTATTATTATTATTATTAAATAAAAGAAAAAAAGTCAGAAAGAATAAGCATTTCTCCTTCAAAACTAACGTACCAATTACTAAAAATTGCTTTTCCCTTCAGGTCCTTCACTGAAAAACAGTAGCAAAGTAAATATTTCCAGGGTGGAACGGAATAATCAATTTTGAAGAAGAAGTAATCTTTATTAATTGTGAAACTTCATAGTCATCGAAATTGCATTGGAGAATTATTCAATAACTGAAAAGTTGAAAAGTAATAAATCTATCGACATTAATATAAGGTCATAAATTTTAAGAAAAAAATTAACAGGTTTAATTTGCAAAAGTATAAAATTTTATTTAAACTTAAATATCAACGGTAATTAATTCACCTTTTGACAGCCCGGTAACTAATTTTTAAAACAGGTAGTGGACTATAATCCTCAATGAAAAGCAATTTGCACAAGATTTGCTCCATCTTCCCTTTAGACTGTAATCCGGCGCATGTTTCGTATTTTTCATAAACTTGTCTATAAAATAATGACCAAAATTCTTCTAAAGAAATAAATTAAAATATGTTTGGTATGTTATCCTCACTTTTTACATATTTAATATTATTCTGATACAACCGTGGCAGAGTTCTCCTGGCAAAATGATATATATTTGACTATAAAGTTCCTTTTGAAGATTGCCTTCACCCTTAGAAATTGTTACCAAAATTGCTCACTTTTATTTCGTTCAGACAATTTTTAATATTAGCGGTGCAAAATCCGTCAATGTCTTTTATTTCATATTTGATAGTGTAAAACATTTTCCAGCATGCATTACATTAACATGATTTCTAACAGAATGTCTGCGTTTCAAAGCTCGTCAATGCACATAAATTATTTTGAGCTGTGTCTTTGTGAATACTTTTGCGAATTGTAAGGTTTTAACATTTTGAAATTATTTATTGAATAAGTTTGACATTCATCAATAAAAACAAACCAAAATTTGTTTATTTTTGTCACAGTATCACATCAGGTATTAAAAGCCAGTGTAACTTTAACTTTGTTAAAAGCTGTAGAAGAAGAAGATGTAACACCTTGTCTCACAAATTATCTCACGTATGTTATTCGACAAATATTAATTATTTTTTTTACAATAGAGGTCCATTATAAAAGAGTTACTTAAAAAGTACGTAATCAATAGATTGCAATAGACTAACTAATAATCTTATTTTGTGTTAAGTTTAATTTTTCGTTATGCTTGTTGTACTCTATTCACTGACGCCAGTCCCAATTGTTTGGTAAATTTATTAATTAATGCCGTGATATGTTGGTCAGTCAGTTGGACAGTCAAAAAATCAGATAGACGACTCATAGACACTTTTGAAATATAGAGATGGAGACGACTGCTTCGAATTCCATGGTCGAATCCAGTCATCATACCATCGAAGTCATCACAAAATGGAGTGGTTGGTGGTTCAAGAAATGCCTCAGAGTCAACGCCAACGCAACAGAGTTCCAAAGCGATGAGCAGACATTACTAAAAAGCTTGTCAACAAACAGTATCCTTATACTGGGGTAGTACATGTAACAGATGACCGCGGCCAGTGGAGAAATATTATCAATCCAACAAGCCAATCTTCTGAAGCACAATGATGAACCACAACACATTTGCTAAGATGTTAATAACTATGACGATGATATTGGTCAGATTTTACTTAAAATGGAAATTGCTAGAACTATACAAACAAACACAAGCGATCATAGCAAATATTAATTGTAACTGATTATTCACATGCAGTTTATCAATGAAATAAAACTTAACCAATTAAAACAATAACACAAATATTAAATATTTATTTTTGAAAATTTTATAGTCGGTAATAGAATCTTTCGTCGTATTTACAAACGAAAAGATTTTTATCAAAGTTAATGAATGCTTAGATAGATAAATAGACAGTACAGCAAGATAGCAAATATTATTGCATATACACCAATGGCTCCAAAATACAAGAAGGCTCAGGATGCGGGATATATTTCAGATCATTGAACCGAAGAAAAAAGTGGGGTATGGGCTAAAATGCCAGCGTAATTTAGAGAGAACTGGCTGGTATTTCCATAGCCGCTAAATAGATAACCCAAAAAGGTATAGCCGGGAAAACTATAATAATTTGCACAGATAGCAGACAAGCGCTACTAACCTTAAATAGACCACGTGTCACATCAGGGTTAGTAATGGAGTGTCACGAGTCACTAACTCAAGCTTCGCAACGTAATACCATCATCCTGAGGTGGGTTAAAGGACACAATAGGAACAAAGGCAACCACATTGCTGACCAATTGACTTGGAAGACGGCAGGCCTAAGACTATTATGACCTGGGGATCTTTTTGGTTGGTCAACTACAATAATCGCGAAAATTGTCAAATGTCACTTCCATACGCAAACTGTGAAAAGATGGAAAGAAGGGTAACGATATAGACTTGCCAGGGTAACACGAAGTAACCTTAAAATTAAGCATCAAAGAAGTACTTAGGAATGATTAGGAAAAACCTACGCTTGACAGTTATTTTATTAACCCCCCTAGTAGCCCTGGTAACTGTCCACCTTAAGTGATGTGGAAGTTAACTAGCCATCCCTACTCTACAGATACCGATACAGATAGTTAGATAGATATACATTTCCACTATTCATGATTATTCTTCATTGTTTAATTAATGAAATCGGTTATATTAAGCTAATTTCAGCTATTAATAATTAAGGCGTTGTATTTTTCTGAAAATGATTATGTTAAAATATTACCAAGCTAGGTAAATCTCGCTACCTTTTGGCAACTCTTTAATTTTGAAGATCATAGATTTTCCTATTTTTGAAGCGAAGCTTCTTTACTGGCGTTGTATTACTTTTTCTTTATAGTTAACTGCTGAGACGTGCGTCACGGAATTACCGTAACGAGGAGAAGGCCTCACAAGTAGCGTCACAAAATCGATCTCGATACTCGATCAATTCGTTTCTAGTCATCATATATTTATTCTAAATAGGTTTAAATACAAATCTACATGACAAATATCTAACAAAATACATACAGTAAATGAGAAGTAAATAATTAGAAGAGTATCTATCAATAAAAGATTCGATTCGTAACGATTGTCAAAATTTAAAAGTCATAAATGTCATCCAATTAATAAAAATATTGAATCATCTGTTTAAATTTTTATGAAACCTCTCGTTTTAAAACAATTTTATATAAATATAATTTTTATTTTTAAACATCTTATTGTTGGTATAATAATTAAATATACTAACAATTTTCAATTTACTATCAATACTCATATTTATTTATTCATTTAATATCTCGTCTGAATTTGATAGGTCTGTCAGAAGTAAACAAAGTATGCTTTGTTAGTACGCCAGCAGGTGGCGTCAGGAGCAAACAATAATTTATTCACATCTTTTAATTTAATATAATTTGATTAAAAAACTAGGTAGTAAAAATAAATGATAGACTTACTGAAAATGGACTTATGCGAGCAACCAATTTATAATTTGAATAAAATGTAAATACTAAAAAAATAATAAATTTACTTTATCTGCATAAGTCTACTGTGCTGCCTACTGTATCATCTTTTTTTCACTGTTTTCTCACCAAAGACTACTTTTCACGTTGAGTTAATTTTTTGTATTGATGTCCGTAGTGCTAATTTGGGTGCTTTTATATGTTGTGATAAGCTACTTACAAGTTACTTATGTACGCCATCATCTGGTATTATTTTCTTCTGTTAGAATTCTATACCTGCATGCTATTCTATGCTTCTTAATTAGATCTTAATCTTAATTGATCTTATTAAGCTTTTGTCTCATGTTCACCCAGTAAAACCTGGAGCGCGCACGCACTTATCTTACAACTTGTTACAACTGGTTCTTACAAATTCTTTCTTTTTTCTATTATACTAACTGCATTTTTACATATTTTTTGCTTTTTTCCTACGTACGAAAATTTATATCTAGTATGCAGTTCTTTCGACATTTGTGCTTTTTAGTTTGTGTATGTAGTATAACGTAGGTAATGAAAATAAGTTATATTTTTTTGAAGCCCAAATTATGTTTTTAATATTTGAACTAATATTATGATGCAGATCATTTGAAAAAATACGTAAAGAAATTTAAATTTTTTCGTCTAGCTTTTACTGTTAATTGATAGTTAACATAAGCCTACTTCGGTCCTGTAGGATTACATCCGAACAACTCTAAAATCGACAGCGTAACGACAGCGCCGACCAGCGTCGGGTAGCTGAAGTTGTGACGCGACCTCGCGACCTTTCAAGGCAGTTTATTGACCCGAATGACGTATACGGAAATAGTGACGTCACGGGCGCAACGACTGCTAGCTGCGGACGTTGCTAACGCGAATACCACGTTTGACTCACTCTATTAAAAACATTGTTGCCGGATTCCCTTTGATATGACTATAAAATCAGAGCATAAATATCACAAGAAAGAAAGAAGTTACAGTGTATATTACATATTCAATAATTAAAAGGACGTTTGCCCCTGCTCGATTTTACTTGAGTTTGCAGATATTCTTGTAGGCTTTCTTTCAATTATTCTTTGTTGTTCAGTTCCAGTGGCGGAGGGTTGGGCATTCCAATAATTCTTACCTTTATGGACAATATCTTTATTAATGTATCAATTTATATAGCAAACAGCTCAAAACGAGACCAATAAATTGTAGAAACGGATATTGATTTTAAGAAACTATTGTGCAGCTGATTACGGATCGGATTTAAATTAAGAAAATTAATAATAATAGTGCTATTATATTATTCTGTTTTTCTTTAGTTTAAGCTTGACAGGAGATATTTGAAAGAAGGTAGGACAAACTATAGCTATAATTTTAGAGATCAGGAATCAACTGGACAATTAGGAGTTTGAGTACAAATGTGGCCAAATTATAATTATATGGAAATACTTATATTCAATATTGTAAAAAAAATATTATTGTAATCATCTTATATGCTCTAGCTGATAAGCTAAAACAAAAGGATCAGGTACACTGTTCATGATGCTATAATCCTTGTACGAAAACAGAAGCAGTCAGTACTGATAAATAATGTGAAAACCAGTGGTAAAGTATCTTCTTCTTCTGGTACACTCCATTACTTAGAGTTTGCCATCATTGCATCAAAATGTTCTCTATTCTGCTCTACTCTTAGTAATTGTTTAACGTCCATGTCCCGTGCAGATCTTAAATTTCTGACATTGCGAAGCCATGACATGGCTCTTCTGTCTACTTATTTTCAACCCTCTATCTTCATAATTATTATTCTTCTCAGTTTATATTTGTCATTTCTCATTAAACGGCCTAGGTACTACGTCTTTCTGTTCTTAATAGTTGTTATAAGTTCTAACTCTCTATTTATGGTGTGTTTAATACTGTTTAATTCGTAACGTGTTGTGTTCATGATATTCTGAGCATCCTGCATAAAACCACATTCCAAAGGCTTCTAGCCGTCTTATGTTCTTCAATTTTAATGTCCAGGCTTCAACTACATGCAGAAAGACTAATGCTTCATACGTAGCATTTAATAACTCTAATTCAGATGTCTAAGCTTAGTCTTCGATTATAGATAATTTATAATACATAAAAATCCATAAAAACACGCAAATTGTGGATAGCAATGTTAGAAATGGGAATACCAAGAACATTTGTTGAATTAACGCAAATGTGCGTGAGAGACTCATATGCGCAAGTAAAGATAGGAACAAGAACATTGATGCTATTTGGTATAAATTCAGGACTTAGGCAGGGTGACCCCTTGTCGCCGTTGCTGTTCAATTTTGCTTTAGAATTTGCAATAAGTAAAATATCGTCTGAGCTGACAGGAAGATTTGCTGATCAAGGATCAAAACTGTTGCTGGTCTTTGCTGATGATATAGATGCAGTCACGTATTCTACAAGAGATGTGAGAGAGGTGTTTTCATTGCTCGAGGAGGAAACAGGTAGACTGGGTCTTCGAATAAATGAAGAAAATACGAAATATATGATAGTAACCATAAATCCAAGACCAAGAGTTAGGCAGAACATCAGTATTAATGATCACAACTTCGAAGTAGTAAAGGAGTTTAAATACCTGGGGGCGATAATCACAGCTGACAACCACATAGAAAAAGAGTCAATATTTTTAAGATCGAAGCTGCTAAAAAGAAAGTCTAAATTAACACTGTACATGTCGATTATATATATATATATATATATATATATATATATATATATATATATATATATATATATATATATATAAGCGAGGTTCCTACAGCCTCTGCCGTTTCTCGCATTTCGACCGCCATAGTTTTCTGTCCATCCATTCGTCTTCTCTGATGGCTCTATCTCTCATTATGTGCCGTACATTTTCTTCCCAGGCAACTGAAGGCCTTCCCCTTCTTCTTCTTTGTTGTGGTATGTAATTTAAAGCTTTCTTTGGCCATCTATCTTCATTCATTCGTTTCACGTGACCATACCACACTAGTTGTCTCGTTTCAATTCTATCTACACTGGAATATACAGTATTTGTCCTCCTAATATCTTCATTCCTGATGTGATCTTTTTTGGATATACCACACGCTCTCCTTAGAAAATCCATTTCTACTACTTCTATTCTTTTTCTATCCTTCTGCGTTATCTGCCAAACCTCTGCCCCATAAGTCATAATAGGCTCTACCAAGGTTCGATAGATTGTCAATTTCGTTTCTTGTCTAATATCTTTAGACCAAAGTAGAGAGTTTAGAATGTTTACCACTTTTTTTCCCTGCTGTGTTCTGTTTTCGATGTCTCTTTTGGTAGTGCCTTCTTTAGATATTATAGATCCGAGATATTTATATTCATTGCATGTTTTTGTGTTTCTAATTTCTAACTCTGGATCTTCTTCACCATCTCCTATTTTAAGATACTCTGTCTTTGCCATATTCATATTGAGGCCCCATTTTTCATATTCTTTCTTTAGTTTTCTAAACATGTAGTCCATGTCTTCCTCGTCATTCGCTACGACTACCTGATCATCTGCGAAAAATAAAGCTGTTAGACATTCACCACCGCCTATGTCTATTCCCATTCCGGATACTTGTTTTCTCCACTGCTCTAGCGATGATTGAATATATATTTTAAACAGGGTCGGAGACAGACAACATCCTTGTTTAAGCCCCTTGGTTATTGGAAATGATTCAGATATAAAGTTTCCTTCTTTAACGACACTTCTTGCATTTTTGTATATATTTGCGATAGCATCCACATACTCTCTACTGAGACCTACTTTCGTCAATGTATAAAATAGTTTTTTCAAAGGTACCGTATCATATGCCTTCTCTAAATCTACAAACAATAGGTGGGTAGATAGATTCCTTGCCTTTCGTTTTTCG
The DNA here is from genome assembly GCA_918026665.1 of Diabrotica balteata. NCBI lineage: Eukaryota > Metazoa > Arthropoda > Insecta > Coleoptera > Chrysomelidae > Diabrotica > Diabrotica balteata. Next base: position 45,300,352 of record OU898277.1, read on the forward strand.
ATTACCTGCTGCAGAACGAATATATTATCAATGTACGATCTTCCTGCCCGAAATCCATTTTGTTCCTCTATGTCTTCATATTCTGATTCAATTCGTTTTTTTATTATTCGACCGTACAACCTCCCAACTGAGCTAGTAACAGTTATTCCTCTATAATTAGAGCAATTGCGTTTATCCCCTTTTTTGTATATTGAGCTGATGTATCCAACATTCCAATCATCAGGGATATTTTGTCCTTTTAAGCATTTATTAAATAGTTTCGATTATTCACCCAATTATTACATATGGCAGTGAAACATGGACTCTCAACCAGCGGAGAATTAATAAGCTTCTAGTTTTTAAAAGAAAGGTTCTCAGAATAATATTTAGCCCTCAAAGAGATGAATTCACAGGTGATTGGAGAAGATGCCGCAATACTGAATTGGTGACTCTGTATGAAACTGAAAACATAGTTAGACATATCAAGCCAAACCGAATAAGAAGGGCAGGTCATGTGGCACGATCAGAGGATGACAGAGTGTTAAAGACAGTGTTTTTTGAAAGGCCAGATGGTAGAAGATCAGTAGGCCGACCGAGAAAAAGATGGAAGGATGATGTTGAAGCCGATTTATCTAGAATTTGGGAAATGGAAGCGCAAGATCGTGAAAGATGGAGGGCGATAGTGCATGCAGCGAAGACTCACTCAACCATTTTCATCTCTCTCTGTTGTCTCATAGATCGTTTAGGCCTCTCTTTATCATGGCGTCGTCTACTTCTATTGATGTTCTTTGCTGTATTTCGTCATTACTTCTTCTATCCACTCTTGTTACTCTGTAGTATCTTCGCAGGGATTCCATCTCTGTTGCTACTATCTTACTGCTTTCTTCTTTATAATCCAATTTTCAGCATCATATGTCAAAATACTTCACACTAATGTATGTTGTATAGATCTGTGTTTTTGTCCTTCTAATATTTGCTTAATTTCTGTCTCTGTTGTTGCCTTTTTCGTGATTACAAACACCAAGTATTTAAATTTATCCTTTGGTTTGATTGTTACGTTGTCGTCAATCTGTAGATCTGCTGTCTTCTTCTCTTGTAGATAGGTGCTCTGTTTTCGCAAGGTTAATATTCAGTCCAGCCTTGATATACTTTTTTTGTAGTTTCTTCATCATGTAACTAAGGTCTTCTTGGTCTTGTGTACTACTTGTAGACGATCACTATTGATCGCCTGCAAAGCTTAACGTATATAGGTATTTTTTTCGTATCGGTACTCCCATGTCTTTGCATTTTCTTTTCCATGTAGTCAAGGCTTTCTTTAAGTATATTTTAAATAGAGGTGGAGATGTGGAACAACCCTGCAGGAGCCTTTTTGTTGTGGTGAAGTCTTCTATGATTCTTGTTCCCATTTTAATGGACACTTTATTTTCTTTATACAGAACTTTTGTAACTTCTACGAGTTCTGTCTGTATTTCTAATTTGTACTTCTGTATCTAAATTTGTATTTACCATAGTTCTGATCTTAGTACAGAGTCATATGCCTTTCTCAGGTCCACAAATACCAAATGTATATATCTATTTTTTGTTTTTTTCTCCAACAGTTGTTCCAGTGTGTATATGTGGTCTATGCATGATCTTCGTGCCGTGAAGCCTGCCTGATACTCCCCAATTTTGCTTTTTATAGATAATTTGCTTCCATTTATTGTACATGTTCCTAACCTGTTTTATTCGTGTTTTTATTTCTATATCTGGATCATCTATGTCTTATCATTTTGTATATATGTGAAAATATGAGGGAGTCTCGGCCAATGGGAAAGCCAAGGCAGAGGTGGTTATACGAAGTGAGGCACCGATGCTAGAATGATATTGGGTGTAAATAACTGAGGAAAGCAGCCGAAGAATTGAATGCTTGGAGGCGAATGCCGGAAGAGGCCAGTGTCCAATTTGGGCCGTAGGGCCATTGGTTTGTGTTTCTGCAAGAGGCTCAATACTTGCTCATTTGTTTAACGTTTATTTTAAGAAAATCTACAACAAGCGCCTACACGCCCACATTTGAAATACTTATACTCTATTGATGTTAGATATTTTCAAGGTCAAGGTCCAAGCTTAAGCGTCATATAGTAATATTGAGTAGACTCAAGCTCTAGCATCAAATCCTTCGCATCCTCAGTATGAAATTGAAATTCTTATGAGTAAGAAATTATCTACATTTGATAAATGTAGCTCTTGCTTTTCCACTGCTACTGTTAATCACTATGGTTTGATTAGAAGATACTTCGAGATAAAGAAAGTATCAAATGAATTAGTAGTAATGCACGCAAGATAATAATAATCGTTTAAATAAAAGGTGAAATAGACGAAGAATAAACGACGGAATAAAAATATAAATTGAATGAAGACCTAGAATAATTAAAATTGTTGTAAAGAAAAAATAATGCGAAGAAGACACTTGCTGAAATATAAGTAAAATTAATTTTTTATATTTACGGACAAAAGTATAGACGAGTTATTCATTTTTAGTACGAAGCATGCAAAGCATTTCTTGTTTTAAGAAATTAATATACACTGCTTACAATGTCTCAAATACAAATATAAAATATTTCTGGTTTCTATTTATGGATTAATATTGTTTTATTCGATACATTAACTTAAATAATCTATGTTGTCGATAGCGGTGAGTACAAGTACTTATGTTAACGACTGATTACTTAATGCATAATATTATACATAGCGTTAATTATGGTCTTTAGACAGTTACACTTTTATTAATTAACGTACAAAGAATATACAATGTTGCCATATTATTAACTTGAGTTAACTAATAAAGTAGTTATTTTATTTTGTTCTTTAAACTTTACGTTTTGTTTTATTAATTTATAATTTCTAAAAATCGATAATTATCATTGTAATCACTTTGGAAAAGAAACTAGTTTACTGTTATATAACAAACGAAATTCTTATGAAAAATCCGCTTTACAACAGATAGTTTATCTATCAAGCAGGTCAATCTACTACAAATACTGTCTGTGGAAAGGAAATAACTCTCTACATTCAGAGGGAGACTTCATTTGAATCCTAGTTTAAATTCATAAAAAGGTTACTAGATCAGAAGAACGTATCAATTCTCGCTGATATAAGGTGTTAAGTTATCGCACCTACTATGGCCCCTGATCATCAAGTACATTTCCGGTAAGCTACATGAATTTGTCATCACCGCACAAAGTTATGCAGATGACGTTTCTTGACTATCAAGTGTCAGGTTTAGTCAAGTAACAGATCTTTGCACAAGTATGACAATATTCACGAATTATTTTTTATATTACGTCTCTTCTCTACTCTCAGAAACTAAAACGATAAACCGTCTGTCTATACAAAACAGCATACATCGAACAAAGACAGCCATATGACGATCCTCGGTGTTTGATTCACCTACTGGATATTATAACATGCACAAAACTTTATTTTGACGGTGTTTGTAGTGTGTATGTAAACTATACTCTTGTTATATAAATATCCATACATTGAATATACATAATAACAAAAAATAATATATTTTAACCTTTAAATTGACATTTAGTTATTTAAATTTGATTAAAACTACGTCAATGGAGTGATTAGAAATATTTTTGAACGGTTTTTATTTAGAGTGTGCCCGGTAAACCACTAAATTCTTAAGCAAAACAACTTATGTTAAAAGTGTATTTCGAATTGGAAAAAATGAATAGAGGGCATTTGGAGCCATTTTTATCTATTCAACAGGTAATATATTGAAATTGTTCGTTTATCAAAATACTTGATCATTTACTGTTAATGTTTGAATAATACTTTATTTAAGAGAGTAGCTGCTACATTAAAAATATCACAACGGACAGCATGAACAATTATAAAAAGAAAAAAATCATTTGCTTTTAAAGCGAGGCAAAAGTAAACCTTTTCTGAAAAACAAGACAACCGATATATCTGAGATATCAAAATTATCAGTACGATTTACAGTACAAGACATGAACCAACAAAGTAAGTACCCATTTCTTCAATGTGAATTTGAATATAAACCTGAAAGTAATTTTTAATTAATACGAATCTAAAATTGCATTCCACAACATATCTCCTCAACTTAGCAAAAATCCTTGGCGAGTTGGGTTCTTGTACTCATAAAGAGTGTATCGAAATAAAAGAAAGACAGTTAAAATTTTATTTTCTTTCAAACAATTTTTCCTGTCGAAAAGGAAGCAACAATAAAATGACTCTAGTATGGACACTACAGCGACATTTAATATTAAATCACGAAACTAGAAATCCGAAGATTTTTATTGACGAAATCAAAATCCAGATTTTTGCTTTAATCTGTGCCTTCTAAGAACTGCAAGGCAAAACAGACGTTGCTAAAGGTATAAAGAGAGAAATGGGGAATCTAAAATTGCATTTCAAAACATGTCTCCTCAACTAAGCAAAAATTCTTGGCGAATTGGTTTCTTGTACTAATAAAGAGTATATCAAATTAAAAGAAAGACAGTTAAAATTTGATTTCACGCATAGTGCCTCTGTATATTCGCTTATACGTATTTCATCCTAAGAGGAATCATCAGAGCGACTAGTTGAGAAGATATGTTGTGGAATGCAATTTCAGATTCTCTCTTTACATTTTTAGCAACGTCTGTTTTGTCTTGCAATTCTTAGAAGGCATATATTAAGGCCATTCCTCGCGATTCTGGGCATAACTAAATTCCAATGTAAAAGTTTATATCAAATAACGCAAAAACTATGGCAGATATTGAGATGATTCTTTTTTTATATGAAAGGACTTAAAAAGTTCTAGTGCACTATTTGATTGTAAATTAATAAATTGTTTAAACAATATTTTTTTTTTAAATATTTTTGGTTAAAATAAACGTAAAAATTTTTTTTTTGAAATAGGGCACTACAGAATTTTACCCACTTTCCGAATCTGTTTTTATTTTTAACATAAAGTGTAAGACAAAGCAGCTATTTCATATAAACTATTTAAAAAATGTTAAATTGTGCTAAATGTACTCTCCCTCTCGGTCAGTACAAGCTGTCCTTGTTGATAGTTTGTAGACTCTCGCCGACGAGTAGGTAAGAAAGTTGGAGGGTCATAAATAATGTTGAATAACATTATTAGGGCTTATTTCGACTTTTGACTAGTTTTGACAAACCAGTGTGTATTGTTGTTTTTAAAATGGGTAGTTCGCGAAGACGTTTATGCTCCGGACGAAAAAGTCGACGACGATTGAGGAAATTTTATATAAATAAGCAGTAAGTACCTATAATTTGATTAAATTTTTATATGAATAGAAATATTTTCTGTTGAGTTGTGACATTTTCCTTCTAAATGCTTATACTGTTTTTATAATAATACTATTGTTTCAATATTTACTTATATAATTATAATTTATTATGTAGAAACAGAGTAGAATTTTGGTCAATCGGTCAGTACATTTTTTTGTATTTCAATCAGAATTATTATTTTCTTTTCTTCTTTACATGAGCTCAGAGTAATACCCAAATAGTTTGCAGTATTTAAATATGGAATTTGATTAATTATATTTATTGGACTATTTATTTTGAACGTTTTTGTTAGTAAAGTTTACATAATATATTTCGTCACTTGCTTGTCCAGTCATATTAGTCCAGAGTAATAAGGATTTTCTCGTGACAATCAATAATCCAGGTAGCTGACAACTATTTTAGTTATTGTAGACATATAAGAACAAAACCTACCTGTTTCCTGTCTAAAGTTCGGAGCCGTTTTTTAATGATTTAATGTAATGCAAGAAACGCGATTTTTTCCACTCATTAGAAAGCTAAATACTTGACATTACAAATTACAAAATTTTATCTTTTAGAATATTGACAAAGCTTCAAAATGCTGATTTTTGTAAGTTGAAAAGTCAATTTGTTGCTTTACAAACTGCAAAATAAGTGACAATTGATATTCGTTAAAAACTTTGAATACAACAACTTTACTTTAGAGTTCCAGCGAAGGTTGGGTATTGGGATACTTAACAAACCCTCAAAATTTGGAACCGATATATTAATCAGTTTAAAAGTTTTTGTATTTGTTTATCCCAGAGGTCTTTTTTTACAATAAAATAAGATAGAAAATATTAAAGATAGGGTAATGCTGTGGGCGACAAATGAAGGCAAAAGATACTATCAATATGTATTAAAAAATGATAAAAAAATGATTTATCATAATCAAAAATCCTGATGCCAAATTTTTGAAATTATCTAGTTTATAAACATTTAGAACTTTAAAAACATTGCCCTTAGAAGAAATCTTTTTTTACATTCGAAAAGCTAGTATTTTCCCCGAATTTTCAAATAAAAAAATTTGACCTAGGTTAATTTGGGTCAAAGTTAGCCATGTTTTTTTGTTTATTCACAGCTAATTTGATTATAATAATTAAGGAACCTCTTTGACGCCATATTTTTGACGCCAAAAATTTCTAACGTTTTTTGTACTTTTATAATTGTTTTTTTTTAATATAATTTTCTTCGCAATGTGTTTTTGGTGCATTTCGAAATATTTTTTTGTATACATATACTACATCAGGACTTCTTCCTGTGATACTTTTATTAGGGTTTGGTGATAATGACCTTTAGAGTTGTACGAGAAAGTATCAGCATAGTATCTCATTTCATAAGACCCCGAGAGATATAATTTATTCTTTTACCTCCTAGAAATTTGATATTACATTATTATGTACTGTTCGGCATAATTAGTACTCATATTATTTATAAGACTATTTGCATGAAATTTTACTTTTGCTGCATATGAGCTAATATCTTTCAACAGGCTGCATTCTTTCATTGGTATTGTATAATCTGTTTCTGATGATTTTCTGTGACAAAAATAATCTGTGCAATTCGAATAGTTTACAAATACATGAAGATGGCTATTAGATATATTATATCTTGGTTTATCTGACTGTCCATGATAGTCAGTTGCTCTTGTAATAGCCAGTTCTTAATCTTAATATGTTAATTTTTAAAAGTTTTCGTAAGAAAATTGGTACGGATTGGCGCAGAATAGAGAAGATTTTGATGCGGTGCTCGCTAACTTCTAGTAATGGAGTGCATCAGAAGAAGAAGATAATTTTTTTAATCTTGTACAATAGTTTCTTATGAGATGGTTACGACATTCAGTTTTCTCAACAAAATTATTTCCATAATATGGTCTATTTTCTAACATTTTTTGATGAACAGTACTATCTCCATCGGCTATTAACAATTTGTAAGTCATGGCGTGCATGTGCCATTTAAAACCGTCTAGAATTATTTGACTTTTCATTGCAGTCGAAGCTTTTGTCCAATTGTTATAACATACGTGTTCTTTATATTCTCCGTATAATTTACAGTAGCACCAGTATTTGTTCTAGTTTAGAAGTACTAAGATACAGAATCTTTTGGGTTCTGTATCTTGGTGTTTTAGTTCAAAAGATTTTTTTAATCTTCCACACTGTTTAAGTTTGCAGAAACAAAAGTTTTGAACAGAAAATATTTTGAACTAATATTTCAAACTAATTTTCAAACTAGTTTGCTTTTTGGAAGAAAAAAGCTTACTTATTTTTTGTTGTCATAGATTCTCTCAACTTTTATACACACCTAGGTATATACGCTATAATCATAATATATTAGTCTGTGTCAGCCATGTATTTATGATTTAAAAAATTTTAATAATCACAGTGTTTTCATGTAGATCATTACTTCAAAATTAACTAATCTTTTAAATTTTTGTTAAATGTTGTTTTGTGAAGAACTGTTATTGTTGTTTTATGTTATTCAAGATGTACAACAGCCTTTTACTATTTTTAATTTTATGTAAATTAACCAACATTTTTTTATAATTTAAATGTTGGTAAGCCTTTCATTATTTTTTGTTATACCTACGCATTTAAATTTTTTTCTACTTTTAATATTTTCTTCTCTGCATTCAATCTTCTTTCGCATTGTAGAATTTCTTGAAAGAGGAAATAAACTTTTCAATATGAAGTTGATTTTCAATATATCGTGTGTTAAATACCGAAATGTCAAAAGTCAAAATGTACAACTTTTCAGGAGAGCGAAAAAACTTCGCCGCTTGGTACATATTTTTTTTCTCAATACTTACTTAATTATTACAACAGAAATAAATTTATCGAATTATTACATCAGAAAAGAAAGTAGAAAAAGAAAACACGTGTACTAAGCAGTGACGTTTTTTTCGCTCTACTGAAAAGTTGTAGATTTTGACTTACGAGGTTTCGGTATTTAACCATGTATATATCATCATCAACCATCATCATAAATGCCTAGACAATCCGTCTTGGCCTGCTCGCACAGAAATCGCCACTCCTGTTGATTCCTGGCAACTTCCCTTCATCTTCTGACCCTTAGAATCCGCTTCTGACACATTATCAATCCATCTTCTTCGTGGTCATTTTTAACTTCTTCTGCCCTCTGGTTTTGAAAATGTTAATCTCTTCATGTATTCGTGATCTGACATCCTAGTAATGTGTCCAGCCCATCTAAGTCTCTGAGACGCTATACTCCATTTTCATTTACGACCTCAAAAATCTTTGTAAGAATTTTTCTCTCAAAAATACCAAGAAGTCTTTCATCATTTTGAGATAAGATCCGCGTTTTAGCCCCATATATCAAAATCGGTCTTATCAAAAAGTTCTTGTATATATCGAGCTTTACTGCACGTTTTATATTTTTATTTTTTAAATGTTTCTGGAGACCGTGAACAGTTCTGTTTTCTATTGCTATGCGTCGTTTTATTTCGTTGCTTGTCGTGTTTGTTGCGTTTACTAGCGATCCAAGATAAGTGAATTCTTTGACTTGCTCAATGGTATGGTTGTTAATTTGAATTATCTGTTGGAAAACCAACCTATATTTGGTTTTTCCTCATTTACCATTTCTAATTAGGACCACAAGTCCTAATTCACTTGCCGCGTCCGCAAGCCTTGTAAAACACTGCACCATGTCTCTTATGGTTCTATTAAAAATAGTTACATTCATTATAATATTGTATTTTCTGGTTGCCTTTTCCAAGGCAACATTAAAGAAGAGACAAGCCAGCGCCTCCCCCTGTCTTATACCATCATTAACGTCAAAGCACATGGAGTTTTCTCCTTCAATTCTAACGCACGAACTCACGTTTTACATTGTTAGTTGGGTCAACTTAACTAACTTCGGTGGGATCCCAACCAAAGTCTATCATTGCTTAACACTGTCATAGGCTGTCATAACGTGTATCTATGTTATATTCTAGTGACTTTTCTAGAATCTGCCCATGTGTTTGAATTTGATGTATAGTTGATTATGCAGCAGTAAATCAACAATATCCTTTGTAAAATGTTTGTCTTTCAAACAATACATTGCCGAAGATTTTATACGCAGATGCTAACAGAGTAATGCCTCTATAGTTCTTACAATCCAGCTGATAGCCCTTTATGCAACGCATATTATTTCATTTAGCCACTCTTCTGGTACCAATTCATTCTGCCATATAAGTACTATTAGTTTATGGATTACTGCAAAAAGTTGATCATCACCTTTTCATACATTTCCCAGCAGATTTAATCGATTCCTGTGGCTTTATTTACTTTATGTTTTAAGACGGCATTTGACACTTCTATTATTGTTGGGTCTTCACTATGTAGTTGAAAATGTAGATTTTGTTGATTGTCTATGTCGTAACCTCCTTCAATATCGTGTATATAATGTATTATATAAATAGATATAATATGATATAATAACAATGTACCTATACTCGTAATATGATATAATCCGTATAAAACGTCTTCCGACGTCCATTTTTCATTGAATTCGGTTGTTCCATTGTTCTTTAAGTACTTTCGAGCGCATTGAGTTTTTTATTCGTTCCATCCGTGTTTTCTACGGTAGTCCTTTCTTCTGGATTCCTGTAGTTGTTCATAGATGTACTTGTTTCGGGAGTCTACTGTCTTTCATTCATGTCCGTACCATTTGAGATGCCTTCATTGTATGCCATCCATGACTGTACCTTCTATTCTCATACTTTATTGCATCCATTTCAGCGACATATCTTTCTTCGATGTCTCTGTTAATCGTCTCGTTTCACAACCGTGTAAATAAAAGCATGCTTTTTACCATAGTTTCATGGGTTCTAGTTCTAGAGAGAGCATGTCAGCTGAGCCAAAACGAAAAACAATCCTCCTGATTGCTTCCACTGGAATAAACTTGATTGTTTAACTGGGCCCGGACTACCTTCTTCTAATTTTTTAAACTCCCGTTTTGAAATTAATAATAATCGTTATTTTGTCTAATTACCTATTTAGTTGTCAAGACAGATACATTGTTACCTAAAGAAGTGAAAGTGGTTCAATTTAGAAATTATATCGTAAATAATAAATATTTGAAAACTAATGCATATATTCCTCCCGCGATTTGAGCTACTAATTTTATAAATCGCACCACTAATAGACGTAAATCCCTTCATTTTAATTTCATGAATGATTTTATTCGCCACATCTCAACATTTTCCATTTCAGAATATTTATCATCAAACTGTAATATACGTTAAAAGCCAATTTGTCAGCAAAAAAAACAATAACAAAAGAAAATATAAGACATAAAAAAACCAATACACTTATATCTGGTTATACATTATTTTGTTATAAAATTTTATAAAAGTTTGTGATTTAATTTATGAATCATTTACAGGACGATTATTTGTTACCTGTATGTACCCTTGCTAAGTTGTAAATTAATTATTATTCAATAAATAATATTACTCTGGTTTACTCGTATTATTCTAATTACCCCATAATCGCAATGAATAGAAGACCTCCCGCTCGCTTTATTGTATACACCCAAGACTTCACAATAGGGGATTGTAAGTAGGTAAAAATATAAAATTTAGTACCAGATGACTTTTAGAATATTCTTCGTGAATGGATTTTGTTTTCGTAAAGAAAGATATTTTTGAAATAGATAGCTCACTGAATTTTACCGTTAGGATTATCGAGGATAGGCCTTAAAGCAAAAAATTGGAATTTTGAAAGGCACTATATGTGAAATCAAATCTTAACTGTCTTTCTTGCAAATAAAACAGTTTCTAGCAAGATAATAGTGTTTATTAAGTGTACGTAGACCAAAAAAGTTATGGTAGTAAACAGTATTTATAATTGATCATGCTGGTTTCTCGAAAGGTTTTATTATCATAGCAGGTTTAATAGTTTGCTAAAAATACAAAAAGTATTTGGTAATCATGGGGAAATGAACAATGAAATTTACACTAAATGGATAAGTGAACAACTAATTTCCATTTTAGAAGATCTATCATTAATTCTGATGGATATTGCTCCATATCACAGTGTTTTTTTAGAAAATCAACCTTCTATTGTTTCAAATAAAATAGAAATTATTAACTGGTTGACAAAAAACGACATCAGGTATGACACACAACTCACAAAACCTGAATTATTACAAATTGCAAAAATAAATGGAACAGAATGTGTATATAATTGATGAGCTACTAAAAAAACATGGCCATGAAGTGTTGAGACTACCTCCTTATCCTTTTGAATTCAACACTATTGAATTAATTTGGGCAAACTGCAAGTCATATTACAATAAGTATATTGGTAGAGATAGACATTCTGATATTGCTGTTAAAAGCACAGTTATTGCAAAAATTGACAGATGTTCAATCTAGACAATCTAGCTAATATTAAACGAGAATTTTATAATCTATTTGGATACTAGTTAGTAGAGAATAGCGGATTATTTGAACATTTGTTTTAGTTTTATGTTTAGAAATTGTCATAAATTATTTATTATTAGTTCTTTAAATAACAAAAATGTACAGTTATAATTAGGAATCACCGTCCCAGTATTTTCAAGCTTTTTAAAATCTGAATTGTTGTATAACCTGGAATTGGTCTGTTAGAATATCTTACGCTAAATAAAGAGCTAGCAGTGCTTGTACTCGCATTATTGCTTGAATAAAACATTGCTGATATTTTTCTCAACTGATTACATTTCATTAACTTTATTGCTTTTTAAATTGCACAACGTGAGGCCTAAGTTTCACAACAGTACTCTGGCAAATGTAGATATATATTTTTTAAATTTTGAAATGTGTTTAATTTCTAGAACAATTTTAACCTTTTTTTTTCAATACAGAACAATACATTCTACAAAAATAGTATCTCATAACCCTTTCCTTTAACCGTTGCCTGTAGTGTTTGTGTTAAAAATAAAGTCGCTATGAAGGGCACCTTAGCATAAAGCTTGTGTTCCTGTTCAATACTTTTCATATAGTAACCCAATAGTGTTTTCAAAATGAGAAGGTTAGGAAATTGAGTTAATGTGCGAATGAACGAAGGGTTAGGAAATTGTCATGAATTTTAAGGAAATGCAGGAGATTGTTTTTACGTATTCAACCAATATTGTCTGGCTAAATAGGTCTTGAACTTAAGGCCAAAAAAAAGTATCTCATAACTTTTGACGAAAAATAATTAGGAAAGCAGGAATTCAACACTAAATAAACCTACACGTCTGATACTGCAGCTGTACGTGCGTACATATTTACCCGTATATAGAGGAAGAACTATATGAAGCAGTACAAAAAGAAGAAAGAGTAGCAGAAATAATGTTGCTGCTTACTACTACAACTGTAACAGTATATGGCTTATGTTAAAGATGTTATCATTTTTCGAAACATGCGAGAAAAGGTTTGTAAACCTGGACTACAAGGTGCACAATCTTAATTAAGGATTATTATTTTAAACCGTTTTAACTGTGTAATCAGTTAAATGGAAAATATGTTACAGTACAGTACAAAAATTCAAAAATACAGTACAGTAATTCAAACATTAGGTACTGGATTAGTGAGATTCTACTATATATATATATATATATATATATATATATATAATATATATATATATATATATATATATATATATATATATATATATAGTAGAATCTTACTAATCCAGTACCTAATGTTTGAATTACTGTACTGTATTATTATATATATATATATATATATATATATATATATATATATATATATATATAATAATACAGTACAGTATACAGTATATATATATATATATATATGTATATATATATATATATATATATGTATATATATATATATATATATATATATATATATATATATATATATAAATATCGCGTGGTGAATCGTCAAACGGACCATAGGAAACGCAATGAGAAATTGTAAATTGTTGAATTGCTGCTTCCCTAATTATTTTAGATCAAAAGTCATAAAAAACTATTTGTAGAGGACTAAAATCTGAATTAAAAACAAATGTTAAAACCGTTCTACGAATCAAATGTACTTCAAAATTTTGCAAAAATATAATACATTTTTTAGGCCACCCCTAAAAGTTAGGCCACACGTAATGCAAGAATATATATTAGAACGTGTGTGTTCTATACATGTTTTATCATATTGATGTCAGATATTTGACAATTTGAATTGTCAATTTTTTATTTTATGAATAAATTATAAACAATGAATTTTACTAAATACTACTACTAATGAACATTATTACTTTGTGAACAATAAATTATATTATTTAAAAATCAATCACTATAATGAAATGTACATACTCAGTTGACGAAAAATCGCATAATGTTGTATTCAGGCAATAGCGAACCTTTTCCTGCCACTACCGGATCTTTATTTAACGTAAGATATTCTAATTCACTAAAATTTAATTTCATGTTAAGTTAAGTTATACAACAATTCAATGAATTCCAATATACTGTTACTGTGATCTTTATTCCTGATAATAATATATGATAATTTCTAAACATAAAACTATAACAAATGTTATAATAAAACATGAATAAAACATTTTTATTATTGCTTTTTTCTCCTCAACTGAGTACATTTTTTAATCAACTTAATTTTTTTTTAACAATAAATCACAAAATTTTGGCAATTTAAATCATAGATAAATATAATACAATTGATTTAAATATTGTCAAATATCAGAAACAATAATATGACAAAACGCAACACGTAATACACATTTTTTTACAGAAAAGTGTATTATATTTTAGCAAAATTTTGGAATACGTTTAAGTCGTAGAATAATTATTTTAACAGTTGTTTTCGATACATATTTGAGTCCTCTACAAATAGTTTCCCATGACTTTTGGTGTAAAATAATTAGGGAAGCAGGAATTTAACAATTTAGAATTTCCTATGGCCCGTTTGACGATTCACTACCCTGTATATATATATATATATATATATATATATATATATATATATATATATATATATATATATATATATATATATATATAGTAGAATCTCACTAATCCAGTACCTAATGTTTGAATTACTGTACTGTATTATTAATGTTTATATATAAAGTTCCAAAAAAAATTCCTTTGCTTTATAATATTTTTTAGAGATATTTTAAAGAAAGTCAAAGAAGATAATGCAGAAACTCTAACTATCGACCAAAAATGGGAAAAAATTAAGTATGCCCTTGTGTCAGTTGGAAAAGAAACCCTCAAACCACTTGGGGAAAAAACGAAACCTTAGATGACAATAGAACTAATAGTATTAACTTTGTGGTAGTTTTGACTTTCCCCGTATTCCAAGATTACAGCTTAGAGTCCGTATAAAAATACAGCTGTGTTAAAAACTACATATTACAAGACGAGCCATCTGCGAAATGACACAGACGTGTATTTGAGATAAGAACGAGATAAGAGACGAGTTCAATATGCCATATGAGACAGACGTGTGTTTGGGTTAAGAGTACCTGAGACACTTCGCTTCGGTCTCGTAACTGAGACAGTCGCAGAGACAAATGCAGTAAGGATGGAGGTTGGTCCATTATCAACTTGTGGTTCCTGTACGTTGGCGATAGCGGTTAGTGCTATCATTTCATTGGGTAAGGTACAATACACCATTTATCTTGTTGCTGCATATATCAAATACGTTTACTTGGTATATAGATTTCATATTTGTTTAGAACTTTATCTGAGTTGTGCCGCGATCGCGATTGAACATTGTCAATTGAACATTTTGCATTTGTTTTGTTTTAGTTACTGTATTCTATATTTGTATTTTGTTAACACCGATTGTATTTCGTGTGTGTTTTGTATTAATAATTGTATTAATTATGTGTATGCACCGCATTATTAATTTGTTTTTATAAAGTTAATATATGTATCCGTAATTATATTGTTTTTTGTGTAAAATTATGAATTTGTCTTTTATCTTTTATGTATAGTAAGTTTGCGGGGCTCATCTATACATTAATGGGACGCAGATAGAGCGAATAAAACAGTATTGCTACCTGGAAACTATTATAACCGAACAGTGGAGCAATGTACAGGAAATAAAGTGCCGCATAAGAAAGGCAAGAACGGTCTTTAACAAAATGAGCGCCATCTTCACAAGTCACAACATATCCCTAGATACAAAAATGAGACATTTGAGATGCTATGTTTTCTTTGTATTGTTGAATGGGGCGGAGCCATGGACGCTTATAGACACCACTATTAAAAAACTTGAAGCATTTGAGATGTGGCTTTATAGAAAAATGCTGAGAATATCATGGACAGCAAGCATCACGAACAAGGAAGTTCTAGGAAAATGAAGAAGGAACCAGATATTGTGTTTACGATCAAACGCATAAAATTGCAATATCTGGGACACGTTATGAGAAATCAGCACCGTTACTCCCTGCTGCAGTGTATATTGCAGCAGGGATATATATTTGCATATGTCAAAGGTAAGCGAGAACCCGGTAGAAGGAGAATATCATGGCTGCGGAATTTAGGAACATGGTTTAGAAAAACCTCAACGGAGCTGTTTCGAGCCACAGCGAGCAAGGTTATGATTGCCAATATGATTTCCAACATCCGAAACGGATAGGAACCAGAAGAAGAAGAAGAAGTTTGCGGCTATGGTAGGCTTGTCTTTTAGTTGTTAAATACGTCGTAGTTGTCGCTTTGTTTGAGTCATCAGTGTTCTATCCCTTACATGGTTATCTTTTGTGCGTCGTTTAATTTCAACTAATATTTAAGTTTGTAGAAACTCTTGTTTAGTTATGATAATTGTATGTTCGTTTATGTATATTTATGTTTGATTTCACTTCTTTTTAAGAGTTTTATATAGACTTCTGGCTTTCACTTTTTTTTTAAATACACATACCCAATGCGAAAGCTAGAAACCAGCGACTTCTAGATTGAACATACTATCTTCTCTTCCCTTTATGATGACGCCAATTGTTATATTAAGGTCATCGTATGTACAGAACGCAACATAATGAACAAATAAAAGCAATAATGTCTTTCGGCCGACTGAACATCGTCTTGTAAATGAAATACGAGGAGAATCTAAACTACCACAAAGTCTGTTAATATTATATAAATGTTTATATATCGTTGCGTAACTGCAATAAAGAAAAGACCTGCATAAATACAAGGAAATTCAGAAAAACATCAGACAGAAAATTCGGGAGGTAAAAGAGAGGTGGCAGATCTGGCTCCGACAAATTCAAGGAAATAGAAGATCTGGATAAAAAGTATGATAGCTTTAATTTATACAACAAAATCAAAGAAATCACAGGTTCTAGAAAAAGCATAAAAACGAATATCCTTAAAACTGATAAAGGAGGTATTATAACTGATATAAAGGAAAGATTGTGTCACTGAACCAATTAAATCCAAAAGCTATTTAATGATGAAAGACAAGAGCTATCATTACAAACCACAGAAAATACCGGACCACCAATACGGGAAGACGTCATCCGTGCCATCGAAAGCACAAAACAGGGCAAAGCTACCGAACCAGATCATGTGCCCATCGAATTATTAAAACTCATTGATGAAGATGATATTGATGTAATAGTTGAACTCTTTAATCTAAAATATCACAATCCCCAGACAATGGCTGCAATCGACCTTTGTGACAATACCCAAAAAGTCAAGTGCAATATCCTGCTCAGATCACAAAACAATAGCTTTAATGAGTCACGCACTTAAATAATACACAGCAGAATTGTTAAAACTCTTTAATATAAAATTAGTGACACACAATTTGGCTTTAAAAATAGTATGGGCACAAGATATGCTTTGTTTGGCTTGAATGTGCTGGCCTAGAGATGAATGGCTATGAATCAAGCCATTTGATAAGATTGAACATAAAAAGCTTTTAGATATATTAAAAAGCAAAAATATTGACATCGTGATATGAAAATTATATATAGGTAAACTACATTGGAATCAAACTGTCAAGGTAAAAGATGACAACCGGAACACCCGAGATATCAAAATACAGAGAGGAGTCCGTCAGGGTTGTGTGCTGTCACCACCACTCTTCAATGTCTACAGTGAAGCGGTATTTAAAGAAGCCGCTCTCAGATTCAATAGACAGGTATATCTATCAATGGAGAAGTTTTGAATAACTTATGTTTTGCAGACAATACAGTATTAACGTTAAATCAGCAGATACAAGCATCCAATTGATTGTTGAGGATACTGTAATTGAGAATGTGTATAGCTACAAATACTTAGGAACGTGGATAACATCAAATGTATACCAAACCAAAGAAATTAAGACATGCATTAAAATAGCATGTGCATTATTCGGTAAACTTAAAAAGTTTATTTGCTGTCGGGATATGAGATTAGACCTACACCTAAGAATGCTTCATAACGCATGGACATTAAAACAAGTGTATCTGAATAAGTTGACCGCCTTTAAATTTTGGTGTTATAGAAGAATCTTACAAATATCATGGACTCAAAGAATATAAAACGCATAAGTTACTAGAAGAATAGGAAATGAAGTTGAAATAATAATAACTATCAAAAGAAGAAAACTTGAGTCTTAGGCCATGTTATGAGAGGGCAAAGATACTCATTATTGCAGCCTATTATGCAAGGCAAAATTCGAGGAAAGCGAAATGTGGGAAGACGAAGAGTATCGTGACTTAAGAACTTGAGAGAATGGTTTTAATACAGTAGTGCAGAACCATTTAGAGCGGCAGTCAAAAGGGTCCGCATAGCCATGATGATTTCCAACCTTCCATAAAAGATGTTCCAGCTTAAAGAGGACAAACACTTAAATTCATATTTAAATATGAAAAATGGCAAAACTATGAATTTAAACATGATAAAACACATATTTAAATTCACAAATATAATTGTAAATTTGAAATGAATGGCCTTATTAATGCAAATATGGTTAGTCTAATGCGCTGATTAACGAAAATAGTCAGGAAGCGGAAGTACTGTTTTTAAATGAAATAATATTATAAGAGACAGCGCCTTAGAGGTTTTCTATAAATAAATAATAATAATAATAGTACGTTGTAAACTGTTGTCATTTATCAGTTAGTACAAAATGACTTTTACCGTTAGCACAAATTACAACTATTATAATAATCATTGTTAGGATGCGCAGGTAGACGGTTTTTTATTCTTTAGGTCAACTAGATAGATTTTTAAGAAATAAATGTGGTATAAACAAAGTTCTGTTTTTTATAAAATCTCTGGTTCGAAATGAACCCATAATTATATCATTACATTGGTAAATAAACTCTTTATTTGAAATCTGGGAATCTAAATCTTTAATAGATTAATTCTGATATTATCAAGAAAAATAATAAAATTCTAATTCACTTCATACTTATAATTATATTTTTTTGATCATACTATTGATGCATTTATTATAATATTCGTGTTTTTTTATATGTGAACATGTCAAAGTTAGTATTTTCTTTCTTAGCAACTCTTTTCAATATGGATAACCAAATACTGCTCAACGCAACTAAATTATTTTTAATTTTTAAATTAGTTTTTATATCAGAGCGAATGTATTATTGTACATTTAGTTTTTAAGAAAAAAAATTATATTTTGCGCTATAGAGTAAAATGGTTTGGATAAGAATAATGGTTTCAAAAAAGAATTTAATCACACGTAATCACATGCTATTATTTTTTCTGATAGGCATTCTCACGTCAGTTAATTTCTTGTAATCAAATAAACTATCCTCCGATAATATTCTCCAAAATGTATTTTGAATTAAAAATGTGGTTAATACGCATTAAATAGTAGATAATTTATTAAAGAGTCATAATATTCTATAAATTAGCTATTATTCTTTAATTTTAGGTCTAGGTATTGTTTATTGTAATAGTTGCTAGTGTTTTATTTCTACAATTATATAAATTATAATAGAACTATCTAAAATGTATGGAAAAACTAATTGTAATAAAAACGTTATAACAAAAAACGTTCAATATCTTTGACATCTACGCTTCTCAAAAATCAGGTACGCAATTTTGTTTTAAGTAATTGTTTAAGGGCCGATTATTCGAACGGGGCTGTCAAAAAGATTAAAAATTACTTATTATTATTATTGATTTGTAAATGAAAACATGAAATTAGCATCAGAAAGAGTTTAGTTATTTTAAATTATAACCCAAAACAATAAAATTGAATAAAATAAATCAGTCAACATAACCTCAAAATGTGACGTACTTTATTTTAATTAAATATTTTATTACAATCAAGTTTTGATTAGCGTTCGAACAATTAGCCCTAAGTCAATAAAAAAATTATCAAGACACATAATCGGTCTCTATACATGCTCAATTGTTTTCAGGTCTGGATATTGAGCAGGCCAAGGAAGAAAGTCTTTTCTTCTCTTCATTCAGAAAAATTCTAAATGTTTGTGCCAAATGAATGTTTAAAATTATCAAAACAGGGTCAGTTCTTCCTACAACACTAGCAATTAACCCCATACCATAACAGTATCACCATATTAACTAATGAAACTCAATTAGGAGTTTCTAGGCATGGATTTGGTCCAGTCTCTCGCGAAATTCTTTGTTTCCTTGAGTGTCTGAATGAAAGCCTAATCGGGATTCGTTTGTAATCGAACTGTCGAGAAATTTTTATTAATCTGATTTATTTACTTCTGATAAAGTTGATATTGAGTAATTCGTAGGAGTCCCTTGAACATGAACCTCGATGTGGATGTTTTCTGAGAGTTTGGACATTCTCGATTACATTAGGGGCTAATTGCATCCAAAATAACAACTCTTTAAAATAGGGTGTATTTTTTCTGGCTTGAAAATCTATAAAACGGTGTTGAATTGGGATTTAATTCTCAGATAGTTAGTTAGTTTCTGCTTCTAATACATTGTTTTTCTAACTGAAGAGCACCTGTTTGGCGAATGGGCGAATGGGCTACGGGCGAATTGAATTCGTGTCACAATATTTCGTATTTATAATTTATTTCGCATTAAATACTCAGCGATATATCAATTTTTAGTTTACGATTTTTGAAAAAGATGAGATTATATTAGAAAATTTACAATATTGTTTACATTACAGTTCTCGTCTAATAGTTTCTTGTAGGTTGACGGAAGGTTTTATAAACAAAGCAACGATTTTATAACTGCTTTAATTTGTTTTAATTTTAATTGGGAGTTACCCCATTTACTCTGCCAGTTACTCTCTGTTTTAGATTTAAAAACTGTTTTATCGCCAATAACTATCACTTCATTCAGTAATCTTTACTGTTTATTGTTCGCTGCGTCTGTCTCTGGAATAGGAATTTGCTTCTTCTTGGATTTGTTTCGAATATTAGGGATTTGAAAAGTTTAAATCAGGTTGATAAGTATTTTTTGCGTACGTTTTTAATAGTTGGTCTTTGAAAACATCTTCAAAGAAATCTACAAACTAAGAGTTAAGGATTAGAGTTTCTTCTTTAAACAGTTTGTTTAACGGGAATTGGTCATAAAACAAAGTCAGAAGTTTGTGTTGAGATTTTGATATTTAATGTGTTTATCAGTAATTTACTATTTTTACTGAGAAAAGCCACAATTTTTCTTTAAAATAAGTTTATTTTGAAGTTTTAATTTCCACTTCGGAAGTCGTTCTCAAAATACAAATTAAACAAACTTTGTTTTTGTTAGTTTTGCTTCTTCTTTTTATATAGATACGACTGTCTGTTTTTCAATGTGCCTCCAGTAAGTTGTCGTTCCATCATTTTCGTGGTTTTCCTACTGATCGTATTCCGATTGGGGAACCGTCTCTTGCCGTCTTTACTACTCTACTTGTTGTCATTCGTCTTATATGATCGTTTCATTCTACTCTTTTATTTCTTACCCAGTTTTGATGTTCTCAACCTTGCATCTACATCGTAGGTATATCTGTACTTCTAGCTCTGTCTCATAGTGTCTTACCATCAGTTTTTCTAAGTGTTTTCATCTCTGCTGTTTCTAACATCCTTTTTGTCCTCTCTGTGTCAGGTCTTGGTTGTGCCTCGTATGTCATTATTGGTCTGATAACTGTTTTGAAATTCTGCCTTTCGTTTCTTTCCTGATATTTTTATTTCTCCATATTGTTCCATCTAGATATCTAGATATTTAAGCTCCATCACTTGTTCGATTATCTGACTTTCCATCTCCAATTTACATCTTAGTAAATTTGCTGTTGTAACCATGCTTTTTATCTTTTTTGGGGAAATTAACATGTTAACTTTTTTGGTGGTTATATTCAATTGGTGCAGCATACGTTGTAAATCATCTTCACTTTAAAAGCGTCGTCTGCATATCAGATGATTTTAAGTTGTTCTTCTCCCGTTTGGTATCCTTTTTTAGTTCTTACTTTTTTTATTATTTCATCCATAATCAGGTTGAACAATAGAGGACTCAGGGAATCTTCATGAGTCTTATCCCATTGCCAGCTTCAATAGGGTCCTTTAGTTCTTCTTCTACTTGTTACTTAGTAATACAAAAAATTCTTGTAATAGTTTAATTTTATCTAACTCATGCATATTTTAACATTTCAAAAAATCTATAGAATTTAATTCAGTATTTCAGAATCCTTTAACTTTTTTTTTAATTGAATTTAATTTAAAAAGCATCAATTTATACATTTAACCATGTCTAAATTTTTGGTTCAATATTTTTGAGTTGCTTGATATCATCCTGATAAACATGATATTGTCGTATTAAAAGATGTCTTATTCGCTCCGTGCGTGACTGACGCGACACCTATTGCCTTCATCTGACAGTTTTGGACCTCCCAGTTTGAGGTTAAACATATGTTAAATACATACGAAATTGACAATTATTAATAATTAGTTTTTTAATTATATTTTTTCAGTTTATGTACAAAAAACTGGGTTTCTAAAAATGCATCACAAATTATCTTTTTAACCAAAACGGCGAAGAAAGGAAACAATCTAGTACTGGAAAATCAAGTTTTTCATGTGGAAGAGCATGTAATTAAAAACAATAATAGTAAAAGTTATGATATAAAAACTAAAGTCATCAGACAGGCTGCAGTTAGCTTGAAGCCTTATGAAATATCATTTAAGGTAAATTATTTAAATGTTTCCTATTTCAATTGCATAAAAATGAAATTATTTGATATTTACATTTTCATATTAATAGCACCAACCCATCTTTTTTTTTCTGTAATTTATATGTAATCTTTGGAAACCTATATTTACTACTATTTTTGCTATTATTAGCACAAATTAAATACGCAACATGTATTTGCACCCATTTTTGATTATTTACTCCCCAAATGTATGCATAAAAAGATAGGTCCAATTGTGTCATATTTTGCCGCTACGCACGCTGACATCGTTTCAAGGTATCCCTACCATGGTCACGCACGGAGCGAATAATGATATGAAGTGTTTACTTGACTTCATGTATAGGAGTGAAGTTAGTGTTGACAAAGATAGACTTACAGTGTTTTTAAGAGTAGTTGATAGTCTTAAAACTTAAAATAAAAGGGTTAACTAAAGTAAGTGAAGAAAAATGTGATAGTATAGCTTCTTCTCTCACCCAACAAAATTTACACAATTTGCCAAATTTACAAAGATTGCATCAAACCAAAAGGTTTGGAAATAGTTTAAATATGGTAAGAAATGCGTTACTACAACCTAAAGGAAAAAGGGGCAGGCCTCGAAAACACTTTTGAATGTTCCAATGGACCCAATGATTATGACAAGGACGTTGTTCGAGGTAGCATAGACATGTAAGAAGTGAAGATGGGAATGCATAGCGCGATCGTAAAAAATAAAGTTGAAGCAGACGGTGGCAAGGTAAAAGACGAAACAGATCCAGTACCTGGATCATCAAATGACCAGACAACAAAATATAATAATCAAGATCACGAAGATTTCCTTCCTTAAGAATTGCTGTCAAAAAAATTGCTGATACAGAAAACAGAGTTAGCAGAAAATATGCTTTAGCACCTGCCACATCTATAGCCTCAAATATAAAAAACTTATTTTCTGTAATACTTTTAATACATCAGTTTAATGTAATAAATACATCAATTATTACAATAATAAGCCCCGTGTCCCAAACCTTACTACGAGCGAATCCAATTACATAGTTCTAACCTGAACATTCAGTTCACAACAGTATTTCAACGAATTCCAATCACTATCTACCTTGGACTATGGAACAGTCCAGAGTCATTACAGCGTTAAGTATATATAATAAACAATATTTCAAAACAATAGTCCCATTGTTTTTAAAGTCAAACTAAATTCAATCCTAGATCAACAACACAATGACTGGATTAAAATTTATACAGATGCATCCAGGTGAACTGGGGGTTGGAACAGTAGTGGTAATTTCAAATGACCCTTTTCAATTTAAACTTTGTCTTCTTTAAATAAAAAAAAAACAAACATAAGTTAATTACTAGTAAATGCCAGCTTTCTTAGTTTAGTTTCCTGCTTTAGATTGAAGTTTTGATTTTGTGCTTTATTCTGAAGAATATTAATATTCATTTTTAATAAGAACATTAATAGAAACATTTACAATTTGGCCAAATACTTACAAAATTATCATGTTAAAATTTTAATTATTTTCTAGAAAAAATACCAGCATTACTAAAATTTTTCAAAATTATCTCTAGACTTTTTTGCCACCCGTATATCCAAGTTGGATTACGATAAATAGAAAATTTATTTTTTCGTTCTATTTTTGTGATTGCCAAATGGAGAAAATTTATTGAATTTTTATGTTCCATTCGCTTTGCAAATTGTATGCAATTATGTAGTTGAGTTAATCAATTTTGCAAATTGTACAAACTGTCGATTTATTTCTGTGAAATAAAGATGATTTGACAGCAAAACAGTGTAAAGATTTATTTAATAATAAATTTTCTGATAATTTGAAACCGTAGTATTGAGTGTTTGTTTTTGTTCTTTGTTTATTGATAAGTGCTAATGTTTACTATCAATTATATTGTTTTTATTGTTCTGAAGCTATTTTCTTGTGGCATTTTAAAGTAATTACTGTTTAAATGGGAATAAGCCACAATTAAAGCTTAAAGTACGTTTATTGAGGTTTCAATTTCCACTTCGGAAACATTGTATATTGTATATATAAACATTCTCAAAACACATATGTTTGTATTTTGAGAACGATTTCCGAAGTGAAATTTGAAACGTCAATCAACGTACTTCAGCCTTTAATTGTGGCTTATTACCATTTAAATAGTTATTACATTTTTTTTCTATCATTTTGCAGTTGAATTTCTTGAGATTATTTATGTATAATAATAAGGCTCCTGTTACTCGTTTAACTTTTTATCATGCCTATCAAACTTTTGGTATTGCTATAAATAGTCTTTATTTTTGACTTTTTACAGTGGGTGATCAAATTATTATGATCAGTCACAAAAGTTTAAGTTTTTCAAATTTCTTCAAAAATTTTATAATAAAATCATATGCTGCTATACGATTAAGGTATGCCAATATATTTTGTCACTATAAACCTTAGGTTTTTGACGTTTACAGCTCTAGAACTGTCATTTGTGTCAAATTACGTGAGAACATACACATTGTGGTGAATTTGCGCTTGGAGTTTACAACTGAATTTGTTTTTGTATTGTTTTTGAAGGACTTGTATCGTTTTATTTTTGTACTATGTTTTATTAATGTAGTAGTGGTGATTTTCAGTGAAAAAAAAACTTTAAAGACATTTTCAAAACATTTCGATTTTTGAGAAGAAAATCTTAATGGGTAATGCTAAAGACGTCCCTGTGTATAAAATGGTGGAGATAAAGACACTTTTATTGAATACAAAGCTTTACCAACGTCAGATAGCTCAATAATGCAAAGTAGTGGAAGCAACAGTGAGCAATATCAAGCAAAATTTATACCAACAAACCCCTACCTCACCAGCGTGCTCAAAAATGTGGTCGAAAGTGTGTCACTACACCCAAAGACGAAAAAAAAATGAGAGATATCTTCGAAAACAATAGAAAGAAGTCAAAAAAAACAGAGAAAAAAGCAGCTGGAATGAGATGGCTGGAACATTTGAAGGTAGAAGCATAAAAAGAATAAAATAGTAAATATTTAAGGAATGTCTCTACAACGCATATCAAGCTATAGATCATTAAATAACGTAACGCATATCAGAAATGCCACAAGAAAAGAGTTTCAATCCGGTGGTTAGATGATATAGAAAATAATCTTGGGATTTATATGTAAGAGGATATTGACGCCTAGCTTATACGAGAATATCAAGACCGAGACGATTAAAAGATGTTCAGGAGGCCCGAACCCTACAAGAATCTTGGCACAAGTGGGTAATGGATTCGAGTTTTTTTGCTATTTTTTTTTGTTTTAACTGTTTTATTGTCGTTTGTTTTTCTTCTATAATTTCTTCGTATGTTGTTACATTTCTTCCTATTCGCTGTCATTCATATAAATTCGTATAACGAACCGTAGTCTGCTATGAGAATTTGACAGGATATCCGCATATCGTAGTGACAATACGGTACGTGTATCTTGTGAACGATCTTCATATATAGTTTTTGATCTTACCTTACCTGATGGTAAGTTTCTCGAGATCGTCACTTTGAAGAACATGCCCAACGTTACTTGCGTTCTTAGTTTTTTCTTGATGTTTACTTGTCTTTGTATGGACTCCAATATTCTTCGAGAAATTAGACAACAGAAAATCTCGAACGACTCTAATAGGAGCATTTAACATTTCTTCGTAAGAATCCAGCATTTAGTACCATATAGAACAGCTGCAAATAAAATATCGCGGCTAAGTTTAATAGTAGATGTAGAAATACGTCTTTATTTTATAATATTTATACGGCCGTAATGTCTTGGGCAAGAGATATTATTATTTCATTCGTTTTTAATTTCAACCATGCGGTTTTCAATTTTATTGTTTGTTTAAATAAAATAAAAGAGATTTCACCTTACTAACAATTCTTTGTAGCTTAAACAATGGAACAAACGGAATTAACTAAACAACGGCACTTAACTGTGACCGCGACGATTAGAAAGATTCTTCTCATGATTGTATAAATTTTTTTATTAATGGTCAACTAAAAATGGATAGTTTATTATCCTTTTCCAAATTATACCGTTTGCAGGTCACCGGTCTTTATTAAAAACCATGAAAAATTTGCCCAAGAAACACGGACGTCGAAGAAGATCGAAAAGCCGAATACAGCACGAGGTTTTCAAGATAAAGAAGCCGTATGGTAACAGGAACGGACTTAAAAAATTAATGTAAAAAGGAGAACAGGAGAAGACGAACTCATATAAACTATATTCCTATATTCCATTATATCCTGGAGCTAAATAAATAATAATTAAAAATGTGAAACGCTTCACGATTTTGCGCATTCTAGCGCAAAGGCTATGCTAATATTGTCTGTATAGTTCCAATTTTAGTATATGTACCGCCGAAGCGAGTGCAAACGAAAAACTTGAAATAATAAAAGAAATAGAAGGCAATACTGATATAAACAACCTATGAAAGAACTATAAGGATCTACTATTGGGTGGAGCGAAAGAAGTAGGTGAAACAAGTACAAAAACTCATCAAGAAACAGACAGTGTTGTGGTCCGAAGAAAGGAAAAAGCAAGTAAAAGTGATGAAAAAGCATGGAAATAATATATGAAAGATGAAGCAAACGTGAATTATAATAACTCTAAAAATGAATAGGTAAAAATATTAGAAACAGCAGCAAAGACCTATAATTGGGAAAAAATTATGAGATAAAAGGAAGAAGATAGCAGAAGTAACCAAAAACTATTCTACAGAACTCTGAATACAATATAAATATAAAAAAAACATAAAATATACAGCATTAAAGATAACAATGTAGAATTAATAATACAACGTCACGTAGTGACGTAGCCTCAATATCACGTAGCCCGATATAATGACAACAGGTGGACACGGAGAATTCTAGAATGGAGACCAAGGACGACAACAAGAAGCATGGGAAGACCTCAAAAAAGATGGGTAGATGACATAAGATCAGTGGCAGGCAAACAGTGGATTAGATTAGCGCAAGATAGAGAAAGATGGAAGCAATTGGGAGAGACCTACATTCGGGAGTGGATGGAAAATGGTTGACGAAGAAGAAGAATAATACAAATAAAATAAATATTAAAAAAGTAAAAACAACACTTAGAAGAACAATTAATGTATATGAACCAAGACGACATTAATGAAGAACAAAATTATATAAAACAAAAAATTCATTTGTTTGAAACATAACTATTTGTTGTATATTCACGGACAAAATGGCTTCATAAATTATGAACAAAGTATTTTCTAAACATATGCTATACTTTAGGTGATTTCTTTTGAGGTTTAATATTATAAGAGAATTTTGTTTTTTCTTTTAACATATATGTCAAAATTAAAATAAATATTAAGTTAAAAAGTTATGTTTTCAACGACTATTTTTTTCATTTTCCTGCTATATAAGCTCTGATGATCCAAAGTTATAAAGTTTAAACTATTTTACAGTGAATTCGAGACAGGATTTTTATTCTTTCGTTTGCAAAAGTTGTTTTAAGACTATAAATTGGTTTCAGGATTTTCAAGCCGTATTCGGGAATAATCTATTCCGACTTTTCCAAAGACAGCATAATATGCAATAACTAAATGTGCAATATAATAACACCAACGCTTAACAGATTGCACGTAAAAGTTATAAAAAAATATATTAAAAATAAGAAGCACAAGAACATTTATAGACCTACAGAATGCATATGACAATATGCTGGTGGAATGATAAAAGGAAAAAAATATAAATAGTTAAAGCTATAGCCCTTCAATTCATTATAGCGATTGCAGAGCTTTTGCTCAAGTGTAAACTTTACATTCTTAGAATAGCTCAAAAGGATAGAAATCGATTTTATTAAATCGTGTTTTGTTCATCGTCATCAAAATAGTACATTTCTTCTAGCTACCACGAATTGTGCAAAATAAGCCGTAACATTCACTGACCGTCTTTGTGTAAATTTGTATCTTTCCCGGATAACTGATGAAGCAGGCTATATGCGGAAATGACGTTATAAGATCCTAATGATACCGATTCATACACGGAATGTCTGAAGAATTGTATTATTGCGCTATATATATATATATGGCCTTTCAATTCATCATAGCGATAGCAATGCTTTTTAGCCTCATCAATGACTACAAAATTTTGCCAAAAAAACAACACCCAAAACCCAAAAAAAAATTCATCAAGGATGAAAATTTGGGAATAGATAGCTGAAAGTGTTTGGTATTAAAAAAACTCACAAAGTACCTTAATTTTGCAAAATGAAGGTTTACTTTAGGTACTAAATTTATATAAGAAAAATATAATCAATGGGTATCGTATTAAAGAAGACAAATATTTTACATTACATGTCGTGGATGACCCGATTATTTGGCTGAAGGACAAGGATGACTTAGAATAGTTGACGAGGCAGCTAAAAGAAATACCAAAAAGCTAGACTGACAATGAATTTACATAACACAACAGATATGTGATGTGGAAAGAAACTAATCTAATTTGATATCGTATGGCGGTAATGAAAAGTAAAATGATGTGATAACTACAGATAGACAGGAAATCAAGAAGAGAATATCATTAGCGTGAAGAGCAGTAAGCAGATTACATAGTAAATAGTCACAAAAATATAAACAAAGGAATACAACAATTATAAAAGTGAATATTATAAAATTATATAGAATGTTCAAATGAGATAGAGTTAAAATGGTTGCATTAAAGAAATCATTAATTTCCATTAGACACGTATAGGGGACGTAACAAAACAAGAACTAAATGGTATCGACATATAAACTAAACCTAATGAAGGAATTATTAT
Organism: Diabrotica balteata; assembly: GCA_918026665.1. Classification (NCBI taxonomy): domain Eukaryota; kingdom Metazoa; phylum Arthropoda; class Insecta; order Coleoptera; family Chrysomelidae; genus Diabrotica; species Diabrotica balteata. The sequence continues at coordinate 45,329,520 of OU898277.1, forward strand.
AGACCATGGCCTACAAATAAGGAAAATGTATCTTATTCTGGTGCCATACAGTATGCAGCGTGTAGGCGATCACGGTGGTTGTTGAGTGCACAGGGAGTATTGTGCTAATATCAGGTATGCCGCACCAGTTTTCTATATTACTGAACCGTGAAAGTTTATGTTTAGTTTTAAAGATAATATTTAATGACATATCAGGCAACAATGTATGATTACAAAACACCAGCCATGGAAGCCTGTATTCCCTAAAAATTGTTTTTTTAAAGTAGTGTGCTCTACAGATACATATATTGCAATATACTTTATTGTTTGCATTGTTTTGAGAAATGCATTGTTTTTTTAAAGTAGTGTGCTCTACAGATACATATATTGCAATATACTTTATTGACAGTGTAAATTGTGCTTTCTGTTATTTGATTTAGATACTTTCAATGTCACATAACTTTATCCATAATGCCTGCAGTTTTGTTTGAACCGTAAACATAAATTTGTCTTTTATGTAGTCATATAGGTACTTTGACTTTTTTTGCTCTTACGGTTGTATTGTATTTCGTTTCAGTTATTCTGAATATATGTAGCAGCTATTTTATGTTATTTTCATATAGTATCATAGTTTCAAATAGTAGAAGATAGAATTTAAAAAGATTTAAAATAGAAATGAAAATAAAAAAAGTTTTTAATGTGTGTGTGTGGTTGGGATATTAACTGCCAAATGTATGGTTTCATTCGCCTAATCATGTAAGTTTTTAATGGATCATTTATGTTACGTTATGTTTCTTGAGAGTAAACTACAAATTGGAGTATTTCAAATTATTTAGTTTTCGCATATCAGATTCATGGAAATTTTTAAATTAGTTTCTTGCAATGAAATAATCGTATAGATTACCGTCACAAAAAATAAGTTTGGAATAACAGTCAGTTATCAGATATATAGTTCCGAGTTTCCCAAGAGGAACATAAGGCTTCCACGAAGTGTCTCTGTTTCTCGCTAGAGCTTTGATTTCAAGCCAGGATTTTCCCAGATATCCAGCTATCAGTTACCACATACCACGTGAATCTTATATTAAAACAGAGGAAAATTAAAAAAAAAAAAAACAAAATAACAGTATTAAGAGGGTTACTCGAAATGTTAAATTGGTCAGTCTGAGATGGCTGACTGACCAGGTCAGGTCATACCTTTTTCGTTTTTCTCTGGATACTCTCCATAAGTTTTTCCACTCTTTGTGGAAATTCGTTGCTTAACGTACTTCCTCCATTTTAGTCTAATTTTTTTTTCATATTTTCCTGTTATTTTTTTTAACTATCGGTTGATCTCCATCTCCTTATTTTTCTGCAGGGCGATATTTGAGTGCTTGCATCACTATGTTATTTTAGTGTCTTTTTGGCGTGTGAACTATTTTAACTTTTTCTTTTCGATTAGAGCATATATAATTAATTTTTTGTTATTTCGTATAGCTCTATATTAATTATTCTAATGTTGCATTATATTTTCTGGATCTCTCTTACAGATCTATTCACTAAAATGTGTAGCATTCTTGTAATTTTCTCGTGTTATAAAGTTTCTGATCCGCAAAGTAACATGTATATTGTGCCTTTCTTATTTTCGTCTGTCTTTCCTTCTTGCAACCCCTTTTAACATAATTGATCCACTTGTAGTATGTAACTAAAATAATAATAAAATATTTAAATTTGCCCACTTTTTCAATTTCCTTTCTTTATTTTATTATTTTGATGTTTATTACTTTTTTAGGATTTATGGCAAAATCTACCCTTGTTATAGAGTATATTTAAAACAAAATAAGTATCAAAGATCCTAGACAATCAAAGCTTTTCTTTCTTTGAATAATAACGATTTTTCCTTAATGCTGAAAAATAGGATGGTTATTATGCATCAATAAGGAGATATATCAAGGTTAAGATAACAATTTAAGAATCTTTTCATATTACGTAGGAAATATAGCTGGGTACTGGAGCCGGTTCTGAGCACGAAAAGACGCGGCGATACATGGGGCCGTAATCGAGGCGCGCCTCCAAGTCATGTTATACAACACAACACAACATAACGGTAACGGGGCTCGTAACTGTAATTTCACCGACAATCGACAAGGTGCTGGTAACCTAGTGGACGATGATGCCGTCGCTGCTGCTGCTGATGGGTGGTGATGGTGAGTCGAAGTACCGCTATTCCCGCAATATTCATTTCACATTTCACGTATATGTACGCACAAAGCCTTATTGGGAATGCACGATGCGATTGTTTTGCTTTGAGAACTCTTCCAGTGACTGCGTTATGATGAAGACAGAACTCGGATATAAGCCGGTCACTCTTCGACGCGTTAAAAATATATTCACTGGTAGACACAGTAATGGAACAATATTTCTTAACACAATTACTTAAAAATCGATGAAAATTCTTATATCAAACTTGTATTTGAATTCATACCACATACACATGATGTGATAAATTATTTGTATATTTTAATATTTTGAGGCTGTTATTTCGATTTTTAAGATAAATAATTGAGTACCTAATTATATTTGTGGGTAAGATACAAAATTGACTATAAATGAAAATACCGAATATATAAAGAATATCAAATAAAATTAAGGGCACGAGGTGGAAAACTGATGGAGCAATATTAAAGAAGCTGGTTATTACAAACTGGAAAAACACTGTAATAAACAGGAAAAGTAGAAGGCATATTGAGAGGCAATAAAAATATGAAGACAATGATACCTACTAAAGTGGACTTGGAGTTTTTCAGAAGCCAGAAATAAACTATTGCTGTTTCCATTCTAAGAAAAAGTTGTGTTAGGTACACTCTTATGACTTTACAAATTAAAATACCAAATACCTATTTCAAAACTCCATAAGAACTCCCCCTTCTTAGACAATAATCATTCCATAAATTATTTTTTAAAAATTCCATCATTTGCCTTGACTTGTGACAGAGAGCAGAATCCTGTTAAAGAATCGCTTCTCCTTGGTGACATTTTTGGAGTTCTGTGTTCAAACGCTGTTCCAACATGCATTTGTATTTTTGTCTGTTCATCATGCCTTCGATTGGTACCAAAGATCCAACCTCCATGTATAAAAAACATCCCCAAAACATTTTTTTGACTGTGTGTTTTTTATTGTTTGATCAATATGTGACGGTGTAAGGTTTCATGACTAAGACCTCCTGACGAATTTCGATCACTGTTCTTGAACTACAAAGTGAGTTTCATCTGTAAATAGGACTTTTCTCCAGTCGTCTACAGTCTATTTAGAATATTTTTGGTCCGCGATAGCCTTTGTTTCTACATTCGTTCAGTTAGAAGCTGTTTTTTGTGTGGACGCTTTAACCTCCTACCATTCTCCAAAAGAAATTTCGGAACATTTGAGTTATAAATCACTACACCTAATGCTGCTACATCTTGTTGGAGCTTTTGGCTTGTTTTTCTTGGGTCAAATTTGCTCTTTCGAAGTAAAAATCTTTAATCTGCTGGTGTTGTTTTGCTCCTTCTTCCGCTCTTTTTTCCTAACCTTTTCAAATCTGTTGATCCCGTTTCTCATTTACGCTTTAAAATCTTGCTTACTACCCCTTGACTCACTCCACACGTTCTTGAGATTTCTCTTTGTGACATAGAAGTGTGTTCACTTAACCTGATAATCTTTTCACGATTCCTAGGCGTAATATCCATGATGGAATTAAGCGAAACAAACTCACTAATTACCGAAAACAACACAAAATAGTACAAAATAACACAAAATTAGTGGGGAATGTTCTAAAACATCCTCAAATAAAAGGCAGAAAAAAGTAAGGCTATGTTTTCAATGCTTGGTCAGTTGTCAGTGTTGCCAACTGTGAATATTGCAAATGTCATAATTATTCCATTAATTTGCGCAGTACTATATATAGAACCACGATTAAATGTACTTTTGGATATGACACCAAAACGTAGAGAACATATATTATAAGAAGCAAACGAGTGGAAGCAGTAGAGATGGATGCAATAATTTATGTATTTCCAGAAGACACCAAATTAAAAACGACTTAATAGAACATAGACACAAAAATGAAGCACTACGTTAGTAGTGTGAGCATGTTTTACTTCTTCTGAAAAAAAAACTATTAAAACGACTCTTAGTGGCAACTGTAAAAGAGAAAGATCCAAACTGGAATAACAACGTAGCAAAAAACGACAAGATCAACAAAAACATTCGTACTACGGAATATATCGTTTTAAAATGTACTTTAAGATACTTTTTAGACATTTAGAGATTATAATATATATTGTGTGTCTATACAAATGTTATCATCATTTTGCAACAGAACATTTCACTCACCTGTCATAGTATTCGGCGGTGAAGTCGACGGCGTAGGTCTTTGCGGAGCAGCAGCCGCCGTTGAGGTGGGCGTGACCTCGACACGTGTCTCGGAGGTCGTCGCTGGTGCCGCCGCCGGTGCTGCTGCTGGAGGTGGAGGCGATGGTTCAGAGACGACGGCAGCCGAGACCGATGCATCCTCCACCTCCTGCAGCTCGATGGTGATGATCTCTTGGCCGGCCAGCTTCACTTTTTTAATTATTAACCCCGTTGAAGAAATTTTGTAGCCGTTATTTGAGACGGTTTAGAGGACAAATTTTCTATGGTATGTATTATACCTGCACCTGATCGATTGAAAAATATAGGTAGTACTCATCTTTATTTATAATATTTATTTAGTTTCAAGATCGATTGTATAAAAACTTCTCATATACTTCAAAGATGTTTTCGATTTCTAGAAAAACTAAAGATTGTAAAAAATATAAAATAAGAAGAAAACAAATAGCTATACTGCAACTAACACAAATCAATTTAGAAAAGGGCAAAATACTAAACTGACACGAAACAGTTTAATAATTTTAAATGGGGTTAAATCGGAATATCCTTTATCAATTCGAAAAAACAAAATAAGATTTGTAATGTTCTAGCATATTCCTACACAAACTAAGATATTCTTTCATGTTTCTCAAATTTTCTAAGTGCAGACAAAGTTATGCAAAATATCCACTCGAATAATTATATAGAGAAAATGATCAAATTTGAACTTTTTGAAGTACAAGCAAATTCCAGAGAAGTTCACTTCATGGAGATACTACCTCGTATGAAGATTGAAGTGTCGTTTATGATATAAAGCAGGATTTTCTTTTTCTTATACATAGGAACCGAAACAGGATGTGTTTAAGGTTAAAAAGTAATATTTATATATGAAAAATGAAATAATGGGTTTAAAAGTTAAAGGTTTAAATCAAGTTTAAAACGGGTTAAAGCTCCCATGGTAACCTTTTTTTATTAATTTTGAACTTCAGATATGTTCAGCTTGTGCTACAGTAGATAAAATTAACTCTTTTTAATTAAATGCCGAACATATTCCAGAAGAAAATAGACTTTAACATGCCAAACAATTTAAAAGCACTCATAACAAAATACTTCATAATTTAGTGCCTTGTACTGAATTTAAAAAAAAATCCATACAAATAAACACAAACATACAACAACCAACAAACAAGTCTACAAAATCAGAACTTAAAAAGTATTCATAGAGAGGTTCTAAGAAGTATAGTGTAGGAGCCAGGGGGCTGAGTATGTACTTTTATGTCTTTTCGGTACTCTGACGTTTTTTTATGTTTTTTGGTTCGTAGTGCTACTATAGCTAATCGCAAGAGTTCCTACCAAGCCTGTCCTGACGAGGTCAACCTTTCGGTTGACCTAACCTGAAACATAATCCGGTTTTTCTTTGAAGCCATGAAATGAATCGAAACTTTTACAGTAGATTCGATTTCGGGAGTACCAGACTGAAAACACGTCAGCTAATTTGTTATTAACAATTTGTTTAAATGATTGTATCTCCAAACTATCCTTATCAGAGGTAATATATAAAGTGCTCGCCATACTAATTAAAAGAGGATTAGAAATTTATTTAGAGAAGAATCTAGGAGAACACCAGGGAGGATTTCGGAAAGGAAGATCAACAAACGATCAAATTTTTATGCTAAAACAAATCCTGATCAATTGCTGTGAATACAACATTTCAGCACAGGTGAATTTCATTGATTACAAGTGCCAGAAAAAATAGTAAGATTTACAATTAGATAGACCATTTGTGCTGTGAAATGCAACGATAATGTCTCAGAAGAAATCGAAATGAAAAAGGGTGTTCGCCAAGGAGACCTGTTGTCTACATTGATATTCAATATAGTTCTAGAAAAAATTGTAAGGGTTAGTGGGATAAATAGGTCCGGCACATTTTATACAAGGAGCACCAATGCTTAGCATATGCTGATGATGTAGTTCTCATTGCAAGAAATGGAAAAGAACTGGCAAGTATAGCAAAAGGACTGATTCGGGAAGCTCTAAAATGCGACTGAAAGTTGATATTAATAAATCGAAGTACACGGAAATCTCGAGAAAAAAAGGAATAAACACCAGGGATCCTTTAAATTGGAGGTGGATGATGGATCAGTTGTAGAATTCGAGAAGGTGTAAGAAAGAAACTGAAATCAACCTAAGACTGACCAAGAGGAACAGGTGTGTTGGAGCCATGAGGAAAATAACTAAGACCAAAGATATGTCTCGTACTACAAAAATAAGAGTATACAAAACTATACTTGGAGCCACAATGCTATATGCGGCCGAGAAATGGACTATGAACAAAACTATACAGAACAGATTGGAAGTATGAGAAAGAAAGATACGCTGAATGTTAGGTAGAAAAATAATAGAGGGAGAATGGAGAAAACGAACTAATGCAGAAGTGTACCATTTGTATGCTAACCCTACAATAACAAAAGTTGTGAGAAAACGTAGACTAGAATGGCTTGGACATCTAGAAAGAATGCAAGGTAATAGACTAGTCAAGAATATTGCTTGGAGAGTTCATAAGGGCAAAAAAAGAGGAAGATCAAGAAATCGGGTCGGTCAGATAGCCAAGCGGGCTAGGCGGCCGGTTCTCATTCGCTTCACTGCGAATGGTATAGCGCTCGGTGTACAGAAAAATAAAAAGGCTAACATAGCAGTTTAAAATTCTAGATGAATCTGCGGCTTAAACTAGAATATGCTGGGTGTCTGATCGGTCTATGGTGGAGCAGTACGGCAAGAGGTAAAGGCTTGTGGCTTGGTGATACTCCACAGATCCCTACCGGAAGGACTTGTCGCCTTTATTATTTATATAATTACTTTGTTTATAATAGTTTTAAACAAAATTCAGTCATAAGCGTTGGCAGTTTGGTTTATAGAAGTTATAGAATTATTCAAAATGAACATTTTACACTTTTTTAAATGTTTCTATTAATTTTTTGCTGAGATATTAACAATTGATTTGCGCTGTAGCAATTTAACTGACCGTGATCCTCATAGCGCTGTATTAAAAGTCAAAAGATAGAAAGAAAAGATAGAAGAAAGATCAAAATGTTTGTTTTGAGTTGTTCTATAAATTCCATTAGCCATATTTTCAATGTTTATAGCTTAATTTTATTTAAATCTCTAATAAACAAATTAATTCGCAACTTTTTAGTGAAATTTTTAATGTTTAATTTTTACAACTTTTTTATTAATAAAGATAAAGTGATTTTACTTTTTTTAAGTTGAAAAAATTACTTGAAAAAAAATGAGGGGTGATTTTCGCCCTCGATATTCGAAGTTAATCGCACATATTACAGCTGATCTATACTCGGAAAAGCCCCATCGAATGCATATTTTGCAATTGTTTTTCACGAAATTTGACAAAACTTAAGTTTTAACAATCGGATCAAAGTTTAATAAATGCCATTTTGTTCATTTTTCCAAACGGAATAATTTTGATTTTTGTAAAATAAAATATCTATAATAGTTTAGAAGATAGAATAATTTAAGCAATTAAATTATTATTAACAAATTATGTGACGGGTTTTCAGCCTGGTAAACTCAAAAAATCGAATTTATGCAACAAAAAACATAAAAAACTCAAGGTACTGAGGGAACATAAAAGCGAAAACTCCACCTTCCTCCCCCTGGCTCCTAGACTAATAGCGAATGTCAAGATTTCTAGAGCGACTAAAATACAACGAAGAACTACGAAATAACTACGAAAAACACAGCTGTAATATGCAGAACTGAATGTAAATACTGTAAAATATCTCGTGGAGGAATGAACTAAAACAGTGCTGAAGATACTTGATAAATTAGAGAAAAAATTATAAAGAAATAGTAAAGATTATTAAAATGACAATTAGGAATTACATAATAGTAACATCTTAATAAAAAGTATTACCACCACTTGTTAGGTTCAAAAGTGTATGTTTTATATTATTGACTGCATTGGCGAACTTATGGTAAAATTTTTTATAATCAATAATGAAACAAATTTTTTATTATAAATAAAGATTCACGCACTAATTATTAACTTTAATCAAATGAAAGACAGAGGTTGGGCACAGTTTTTATTATATCTTATATTAATAATAGCCAAGATTTAACAAAATAACAAAAAATTGGACTCGATATCTGCCTTTTATTTCATTAAAGTTCATTTATTCGAGCATTCAACCATATATCACTAATTATTAAGGAAAATATCAGATATCAACTATGAAACGAAAAAAACTTTAACGTACATATATCATGGTAGTACAAAACCTGAAATTCCTGAATTTTATTCAAACAAAACGGTATAGCGGTTTAAACCATTAAGAGATATGGCAATAATAACCAGAAATTTTTGAGGTCAACGATGCAAATCTTAGGATTTCAAAAATATTCAATATATGTATGTATGTATACATACTTTGTTTTCTATTTTTTTTAATTATGTAAACATATATAGTCCAATAGGAATCTGTCGAAAAGCAGACCATAATGGACATTTTCCGTAAGAGTCTATTGTTTGCTGATATTACTGCAGGATATATCTTGTATCAATAATCACGATATGCGCCAGTCGCAAACCTTGTAGCACAGTCTGGCTAAAAAAAGGTCGAACAATTTTTCAGATATATCTGACGCTTTTAAGACATAGGTGGGGGTTACTATTTGACGAATAGATAAAAAACTACTCGTATTTTTTCTTTGCGTTTTTTTAAACAATGATTTATGGTCACAATTAGATTTTTGTCTATAAGTTTTTTCCCTTATATTTTACAACAATATTTATATAATTTTTTTATATCAAGAATATATTTATTTTCCCGTTTTTTAAATTAAAATTGATAAATATTTTACTGAGATATTTGCAGAAATGCAGTTTTTTGCACAAGTTTATAAATTTTATTGATTTGTTTTATTAACAAAATAAAATGACGTTATTAATACAGTTGAACATCGAGGAATTACCGTCTTTTAAATTTTTGCGAAATTTCCCCGCGATCGGTTAAATAGTTTAAAAGTAGTTTAATTTATTTATCCCTGAGGCTAAATATTTACACTATTAAACTTGCTCTATTAATGATGCCAGACACATTTAGCAAATTTCATAGCATAAATAAGCATTCATAGCTATTTCATAGCATAGATAAAGATAAAAACATAAATAAATGTGTTTACCGTCCTTACTAAATATAATTATTTACTAAAGTAGTAAATAATTATATTTAATAGAAGGAATATAATAATATAATGTGTAAAAAATTATCTGGAATTTAATTTATAAAATATATAAGTATTATTAGATCATTGATATAAAATGAAAAAATAAAAAATATATATGTTGATTTTCCGGGATTTCCGGGACTGCGCCAGATTCTATCTATCTATACAGCCCTAAACATCCATCCTTGGATATAGGCCTCCTCCTCCTTCTTCCATGTCTTTCTATCTTGGGCAATTTGCATCCATTTTGACCCGGCGTGTTTCTTCAGTTCATCTGACCATCGCATTTGTGGCCTTCCCCTTTTTCGTTTGTGATTCCATGGTCTCCAATGTATAATTGCCTTAGTCTCTCTTTCATCTTTCTGCCTTAGGGTGTGTCCGGCGAACTTCCATTTAAGCTTTGCTACTTGTGTTGAGACATCTGTCACTTTTGTTTTATTACGGATCCATTCGTTTCTTTCTTTTTTTTTTCTGTCTGATAGTTTAATGTTCAGTATTAGATTATTTTATTATTTTAGCCAAATTAAAAAAAAGTAAGTTTTTACGGTGAAATTTCCAGGCCAGTGAACTCATATTTCGATGAGCTACCTCAGAGTAAAAAAAGAGGCCTCTAGCTGCAATGGAAGCTGAGATAATGTAAATTTTTCCTACGTGTTTCAATTTAAAGGTCCGATTTTGAAAAAAAAAAAACGGAGCTAAAACAGTTATTCCCTCCACTTTCTTATGTCGATCTTTCGAAAGTACCTTCGTTTTGATGGGCTGTTTCGAAAAATTAGATGAATTTTATAGCTATAAGTTTCAATGTAAATTTAGATTTTTATTAAAATTTTTTGAAAATTTTACTGCTTAATGTTTATAACCAATAAAGATATGATTTTTTTTTAAATAGTCCCCCAACCTCGTTCCTATTGGTATTTTTCAATCGTTTATTTTGTAAATAATTTCTATGGAAACGCGATATGCATTTAACTTCTGAGATAGTTTAAGTGTTAAAGAAACCTATGAAATTTGCTAAATGTGTTTGGCATCATTAATAGAGCAAGTTTAATAGTGTAAATATTTAGCCTCAGGGATAAATAAATTAAATGACTTTTAAACTATTTAACCGATCGCGGAGAAATTTCACACAATTTTAAAAGATGATAATTCCTCGATGTTCAAATGTATTAATAACATTTTATTTTGTTAATAAAAAAATAATAAAATTTATAAATTAGTGCAAAAAACTGCTTTTTGCAAATATCTTCGTCAATGATTAATTTTAATTTAAAAAACGGGAAAATAAAGATATTCTTGATATAAAAAAATTTTATAAATATTGTTTATATAAAAAAAGGTAAAAACTTATAGACAAAAAATCTAATTGTAACCATAAATTATTATTTAAAAAAAACGCAAGGTTTTTTTTTAAACAATACTCGCATACGAGTACTTTTCCATCTATTCGTCATCTAGTAACCCCCACCTACCTATGTCTTAAAAGCTTCAGAGATCTGTGAAAAATTGTGTCGTGAACTCGAAAATTTTTGTATGACCAGACTGGGCTATTGTGCTTGATTTTTATTTAACAAAATCTGAAAAAATTACTCCCACAGAAAAACTATAGGAGGTAAAAGTTTAGTTTTTCAATTTAACATGTTTGACTAGCTAGAAATTTAAAATTTATTGTTTATTGTTTAAAAAATAGCAATAATTGAAAAAAAGTGCAAAAAACTGAATTTTTCATTTTAGATTTTTTGACAGATTAAACATAACTTAAAGCCTTCGTATTTCGCCTAGAAAAAACTTTATAATATAACTGAAACGTGTGCTAAATTTCTTTAGGAACAATTTAATAGCTTTTGCATATACTTTTAAAATTCAGGGTTCGCAAAAATTGCAAATTTAAAAAATTATGCTGGGTTATTATAAAGGGTTAATCTTTCAAACGCATTTTGAAAAATTGAAATGGGTCAACTAAGGGAGCCTAGGAAATTTGTCAAAGTTATAAACAATTTTTACCTTACCTCCCATGCACTTCGAGACTTGCATCTCGGGACCGCCAGTGCGAAACCACGACTACAAGCGTTTATAGCCGATGCCAACCGGAGTTTTGAATACTCGTTCCATGTGTTGAATATTTCGACGTTATTGAGCCATTTAGAATTGAACTATTTTGGATAAGCTTAAAGTATATCATGCTTAAAGTTCAACAATGTTTAGAATATTTGGCAAATAAAACAAAATTCAGTGTGTTTTTGTGAATTTTTCAAAATTAGGACGATGATTATAAGATATATGTCTAAATAGAGTATCCGGACGCGATGCTGAATATTTGCAAGTTTCACAGTCGTAGTTGACTTTGTTTTTTGCGTGTTTGATTGTTTATTTTTTAGTGTTATGTGTAACGTAATATTCTATTGTATTATATGATATAGGTAATTAATATCAAATAAATTATATAAAATAGCAGATAAATGTCGCCGTTTTAAAACAAATTGATTTCAGAACTAACCAGTCTTATAAACATAAGAGTGGTTTGTAAAATTAATCTTCATTTATTATAATAGACATATATTTGCATCGGCATCGGCTATAAACGTTTGTAGTCGTGACTCCGCACTGGATGTCCCGACACGTAGTCACTTCGAGCGACTTTTTACGCGAAAACAATTTTTTCGTCTTTTTTATGCATGCTGTCCCGAGTCACATCGAGCAACATTTTTTATTTAAAATACTACTGCTAAAATGCTAATTGACAAGAAGCGTATTTGTTTAAAAACGAGGTCTCTGTCACTTATGGATAGGACGTAAATCTCGGTAACCACTGTTTTCTTTTTGAAGCGTCTTTCAAAATGCTATTAGTGCACAAATATAGAAATTGATATGTATAAAACTCGCGAAGTTACCATATACCAAAATAAGCTAAAAAATTGTTCATAATTTAAAACAATTTCCTAGGCTCTTATTGTTGGCGATTTAAATTTTTCAAAATGCGTTGTGAAAGTTTGAGCCATTCTTTATGTGAAAAAAAAAAAATATTTCGACAAATTAAACACACGGCTGAATTAAAAAATTAATTTGTAAAACCAAGTTTCAGTCGTATTATAAAGTTTTTCTAGTTAGAATATAAAGGCTGTTCTAGTGGCATTATCTAGCGAAAAAATTTAAAGGAAAAACTCCATTTTTTGTAGAAGCAATATCTCTCGAGGCGAAAATTTGAGCGCAAAAAGCAAAAATTTATATACGATATGAATAAATATAATTATTGATACAAGGAACATCCTGAAGTGATTCCAGTAAAAACTACGCTCCCATGGAATGTCAAATTCAAAACAGATACCGTCTATACTAATATATTTACACGCATTTACTAATTATATAAATTGTTTTTAATGAACTTAGTTCAAAAGAACTTAATAGAACGTATTCATATCCACTTAGTTCTAAAATAATAAAACTACTTTAAGTTTTTAATATTATATACATACATATAGTTTTAATCACAACTGTGTTGTTATTCAGAATAATTATTATTTGGACAAATCTTTTTTTCGTTTATTCTGTAAAAAAGTTACTATATAAATAAAGCATAGCACAAAACTAAATAATAATTTACTAAAATGAAAATTTTTCAAAATCGTTATATTAACGTCTTTACAGCATAGTTTATCAAAACATTCATTTTTCCTAAGATTTTAATATTTACTAGGACAAGTTCATAAATAAACTGACAATTTTTTGGAAAGTTTAAATAAAGCCGTGGCTAATGATGGTGACACTGAAGGAAAAACTGTCGGAAACAATATCCTACCAAATATTTATTACGCAGACTCTTAAAACAAGCAAATCTACAGTTTAATCCTTGACAAAAAAAACGAAAAAAGAATTAAAGTGTAGGAAACCAAACGAACAACAATTAGCGGTTATTTGAAATATTAACAGAAAATGGTATGCTTCTATCAATCTTGAAAACAATCCATGTGTTTAACACCAACAAAACCTCAGTAAAGAATCCAAATAATTAAACTAAAGGAAACGTACCAAAAATATACGAAAATCGATAAAAAATTTACATAAGAAATGCAATATCGTCGTTTCTAGTTATTGAAGCTCTGTATAAGCTCTGTTTTAGTAGTCAACATCTGTGACGTCATAAATGCTATGACGTAAATGTTTTACCTTTATACCGAAGAGATATAGAAACTTAGTTAGAAACCTAGTAGAAACAAGCACAAGCCTACAGATCTTCCATCTCAGTTTTTTAAAAAGTTTTTTTACCTTATAGTTTTTAGTGGGTAGAAACATCACACAACTCTCAAGAAAAGGCAAAATGGTGCCATTTAAAGATTTTTTCCTCCACAATATATATATATATATATATATATATATATATATATATATATATATATATATATATATATTTAATAAATATTAAACAATAAACGGAAAGGATGTATTGCCTCTTTCTAGTATTAATTAGAACAAATCCAGATAAATATTAATAAAGAAAAATACTGGTTAGAATAGTATGAACAGATATAGTCTTAAGAAATGGCAGTGGTCACATATGTAATAGTTCGAGATTTAAACCCATCAGATACAATAAACATAAAAGAACTGAAATAAGCTGTACAGGCAACAGAAAAGAGGAAGATTGTACCAAACTCGCTAGGATGAGAAACGATATAAAAACAGCTTAGCTTAATATGTACCTCAAATCATAGAATAATGTAAATATCTAACATTAGAATAAACTCATTGATGGAATAATGATGGAACTAAAAGTTTTTGACAGAAAAGAGCGATGAATATAAAAAATATAATTTTTAGCAGAAAAATATAAATCTCGTATTCAAACAAAAAAAAATAATTCATGAAAACTAATAATTCTTAAAACGTAGAAAATATAGTCGATAATAACAACACAGAATGTTAGTATACGAGAAGAACAATTTGGAATTGCAATGTATCCAAAATTAATACATTATGGTTGTATGAAATTGGAAATCAACAATCTAAAACAAATATTTATCAAATTCAAAATATGACCTACTGAAACAAATGCCGAACCCATAATACACTCAAAACTACGATCTCATTACATAAAAAACTACGAATCTTCAATAACCTTAAAGAAAATCGTAAATAGTAAAAAAATCATATCATTTCTTCATATTTTTTTAAACATGTAATATAAAAATTTCTATATAAAAATAAAAATACTGACTTCTACAATTGATAATACAAGGCCAGATTGAGTGCAAAAGAGGCCCAGGACGCAGACTTATATTACCCTGGCTGACCAATCTTAAGAAATGGCACTGGTCTAACGTCAACTGATCTATTTCGAGCTGCTGTGAATAGAATAAGATGAGTAAATGTGGTCGTCAGATCACTAGAAGATAGGCATCTTTAGAAAAAGAACAAATATTCACTTTAAAGATGGCATAACAGATGATGGCATAGAATAATGTTGATAGCAGATAATTTAAGAAAAGCTAAAGACACGCTAGAAGAACTTATTGCAGTGACAGAAAAAATTGATAAAAGCAAAACCAAAATGATGACCAACATAACATCCATCAAGATCGGGCAAAAAGAAATTAATCTTTTACATATTTACATATCTGGAACTTTACGTGAAATCGCAAGAGGTAATCAATGCAAGGTGTAAGTTAAAAGGAGAATATTCCTGAGCTAAGCTGCCTATGACAAATTAAAATATATTTTTTAATCTGAAGTACCCATCAAAACGAGGGCGTTTAACCGGTGTGTCTTGCCAGTCCTCACACACAAAGCTGAAAATATAATCCTTATCCAAAAAAAGGCCGACAGTGAGAAATAATCCAAAGAAAAAATGGTCAATAATGATTGACCTAACACTGAGAGACAGAAAACCAAAGATAAGTAGAAAGTCAAAGGTGGATGATAATCTTGAACGCATTGCAATGTATTAAATGAAGATGGGCGGAACATGTAGTACGATCGAGAAATGGGAGATGGACAAGGAAGATTTTGGAGTGGAGGCTAATAAGTAATTACCGCAGACAAACCTTCCACCCGCAGTTTAGATAATATCAGGAGAGTCTCAACAAGATGGGTTTCAACACCACAAGATAGAAATGTATGGAAAAATTAAAGGACGCCTATGTTCGACTGTCGACACAAACAAAAAGTGTATGATAATGATAATGATGATAGTTTAGTCTTCAGTGTAATAGATTAATTTTCAAATAGGCAGTGAGGATAGACTAATCAAAATTTAGATCTATAATCAAAATTGTTCTAACGATCTAAAAGAAAACTTAGATCACTACCAAAATACAAGTGATGAAAGATTGTATGGCCAAATCGACTGTTTTCAATTAATGGAAATCATCATTGAAAATGACAAAGAAATGTGAGGTCGTCAATTATCTAATAAAACCAAAATAATGTCAAAACAAAGAAGAGAAATGAAAGTAAGTAGCAACATACAAAGATTACAATACAAGCTCCTGAAACACTTGAAAAACCAATAAATCAATTAGTAACCAATAAGATGTACCAGAAGTCCATTCGAAAGAAATAGAGTCGACAGCTAGAAAAATGAAAAGCGGTAAAGCAGCATATGGCATAACAGTGGAACTGCTTAAATAAGCTGGCAAAAAAAACCTGAAAAATCTTAGCAGGCATATTTACAAACTGCCTATGATCAAGATGAATACTAGACCACTGGAATACTGCAAACACAATTCTCATTTACAAGAAAGGTAGTAAAAAGGATATCATAAACTACAGACCTATACGTCCACTACCAATCATATACAAGATATTCACAAAGATCCTTAAGCTAAAGAATATGAAATACCGCTAGCATTAACCTTAATAGATTTCGAGAAGGCTATCTATTCTATATATCTCAAGGCAGTAATAGAAATGTCCAAGATGTAATAATAAACAACTGTACTTAAATAACTGTAACATAAATCTGTACATAAATTTGGCACTCTCAGAAATCAACAGAAGAATGAAACTGGCTTGGGCAACTTTTGGTAAAAAAGTTATATTTAAATCTAGGATGCCACTCACACTAAAAAGGCACAATAAATGACAAAACTGGTATCAAACAAAAATCTAAAAGTCGGCTGCAATGAAATAGCATAAGTTCATAAATATAAATATTTAGCTCATAAAATCTAAATTATCAGAGACAACCAAACCACTGAACTGTAAAGAAAAAATTACTTTAGCATGGACAGCATATAGAGCTGTACCGGATATCTTCAAGACAAATACTCCCATTCACAGATGTCATAAAACATGGCTGAAGTGGAATTGGGCGGGCCATGTAGCCAAAATGAATAACGGGTGGTGGACAGGACAATTTACAGTATATGAGCAGATAGAAGAAGCAGAGATAGGCCGCCTATACGATTGACCAACGACGTCAAATAATCTCTAAGACAAATATAATTGGAAGAAATTAGAGGAGGCATATGTTCAACTTTGGACACAGAAGGCTGGATAATGATTAAGAACAGATTTTGATTATCTGTAAACCTGGAAAAATATTGAAATGAAATCTGGTATGATCACCCCGGAATTTAATTCGAAATTAAGAAGAAAGGGAACTGAATTGAACATCACCCAAAATAAGAAAAGCAGACAACAATAATTAACATATCTTACAAAATAATCAAAATAATAAAAAAAAAACACAAAGACAAATTGAGATAGAGTTAATAAGAACTGTAAGTCAAATAACTAAATCGTTAAAATTTTACATAAGGTGTGAAACATTTTAAAAATTAAATATGAAAAACAGAAAAACTGAATTATAAAAAAGTGATAGTAGAAATAATAAAGGAATACTGTGCCAATTATATACTTAAGAGTACTCCTAACTGTACTAAGTACTATTTAATCCCAACATTGTTTCTGATTGCAATAAATAACATTTTGGAAGAAATGTGGAATGTGCAACTGAAGTAATACAGAAGTTTTTGCACACGCTGGAAAAATGGTCACTTAAAACTGGTTTTAACTTTTGTCCTGAAAAAAACACAGTACATAATATCCAGCAAACGAAAAAATATAAAGAACGTGAATCTAACTTTAAATGGACATACACTAAAAGAAACAAACGAAATAAATTTCCTGGGGTTAACTCTAGATTGCACCCTAAACTGGAAAAGCCGCATACATACCTTGCAAAAGCAATGTCAACCTAAAATTAATCTTCCGAAAATTATCTCAAACCGTACGTGAGGAGCAGATACAAGAACCCTATTAAACTTATACCAATCATTTATACGTAGCAAATTAGACTAGGGCTTAATATGTTATGGAACTGCCAAAAAACTACATTAAAAAAACTAAACTCAATTCAAAAAACGTCACTAAGAATTGCTCTGTGTGCATTTAGAACTAGCCCAACCAATAGCCTTCAATTATTAGCTAACGAATTACCTTTACACTTACGACGACGGCAACAATTGTCACTAAATTATGCAACTCGTATATCATCTAATCATTATAATCCCATGCATTCAAATATCTTAAAACCTAAATGTATCAGTAATTATAAAAATAAACCTATGAATAGACTCCCTTTCCTCGAAAGAATCTCCCTTTTCCTCTTGGTCAACTAGTCGACCAATTTTAAATACATTCCTTACTCGCTATCTCAAAACATCCACTAACCCAACAGTAATACATCAACCATACCATGAAATCATATCCCTATATCCAAATTCTGAACATATCTACACTGATGCATCAAAAACTCAATCAGGACTAGCAGCGGCTTACATCCATGGAGCAGACCATTTTAAAATACGACTTCCTTTGAGTGATAACATATTTACTGGAGAAGCACTGGCTATTTTAGAGGCACTGAAAGTTTGCAGAAGAAAATCAGTACCTCATTATATTATAATATCTGACTCATTAAGTACACTAAAAGCTTTACAGCAATTGTATCCATCAAATGAAATTATAATGCTAATTAAAAATGAACTCACACTACTATCAACAAAAAACATAGAAATAACTTTTTTATGGGTGCCATCACACATAGGAATCAAGGGAAACGAAGCAGTAGACCAACTTACGAATGAAGCTGCACTAGATGAAAGCATCCCTGTGTCACACATGCTAACAAGAAACGACCATAAAACCTCCCTTAAAAAACATATTACCAACTTACGGCAGAGTAACTGGAATTCCACATCCAACAAATTAAAAGATGTTATAAAAACTGTCGGCACCCCTTACCACTCCCACTCAAACGTTATGAAGAAGTGATAATGACTCGACTACGATTAGGACATACTATACCAACCCATATTCACTTAATAAATAAAGAAGTCATCCCTTTCTGCCACAACTGCAAGATCCAAATCTCTGTGAAACATATTCTGTTAGAATGCAAAACATACACCCAAAAAAGAAGAAGAAATAACGTCTCTATCAACATAAAGGATCTACTAAGTTGCCAGTTCAACTAAGTGCTAAAATATTTAAAAGACATTAAATTTTACAGTACTTAATCGAATATATTTTTAATATACACTGTAAGAAATTGAATACTTGTAATTTGTGTTTGTACCCGCTGCTAATAACTCTTAGTAGTTGATGCAGGGTCATTTTGGTTTAAATAAAAAAATATATATACATAAGACATGTGAATATAGTAAGATTACCACGTTAGCATGGAAAATAAAGATCTAATGGGAACATGGGAAAGATTATGACAATTGACAAAATCTCTAAAAGGTCTAAACTGAGAAGCAAAAGTATGATTAAACTACTTTAAAAAGGTATGTCGGCAAACATTTTGATGAAATTCTATGTATAACTAAAAATACATTAAACAAAACATTGACTGAAATTGAACTAGATGTCCTAATCAACTAAGTTAACTTTTACTTGAAGAAATACTACTGCAGATTGGCTATTATTTATATATTTCGCAGCGAATCACCTAATTTTAATATAATCATTAAGATTTCTAAATCAACAGTTCTAATGTTTTTAAGAAATATATCGTTATCGGGTATTTCTTAAAAAAAAAAGAGTCTATACTACGTTCAAATAGTTTTTTATGGTTTCAGGACGAGCCAATGTGCCTATTCGTTTAGTAAATTCGTCCTGATTAGAACGCGTAAGTAAATATTGTACACAACATTTATCTAACACAATATATAGTTAACAATAGTATTATCATAATCTTTACAAAATAATTATATATCCATTCATTAAAGACCATTTTAAGTCCAATTAACAAAAAGGATCAGCTGTTGAAATAGGGCTGCCACAACAGCTGACAGCTGAAATATTTGTCCCATATTTTCAATAAAGTATTATCTAAGACTTTGTCTATTTTACTATTGTATTTTATTTTAAAATTGAAAAATACTAGCACTACGTTTGTTTTACTTGATACTGTTTTACTTTGAATGACGGCTTTATATAATAATAAATTGCCGTCAATATTGTAAGTTTACCGGAGAATGAAAGACATTTTATTGTGTCATACTGTACCTCTAGCATAGAAAGGAGCCGTTTACTAAAATACGTCGAGTACAAATTTTAGAAAAAATCCGATGTATAAAACACCAAACACGAAAAAAAATTTCGAGACTCCATGAACACCAAAAACGAGTTGTAAACCTGGTGTATATTTCAGTCAAACCGATTTTTTCTTTCAGTCGAGTTCAGTCGTTTATAAAAGAGCAGTCTTTTGAGAATTTATTATATTTGTTTTTAAAGTATTGCTATTATTTCCGGAAATAAAATGAGTTTACAATAAAGGCCTCTAGCGTAAGAAAAATGTATCAAAAAAGATTGAAATCACGACTAATATAAGTTTAGAAACACATCAAAAACACTATAAGAACACATGGGGTTTTACGGGTTTTTTTAAGGTTTAGGTAAACACTACGGCGAAGATCAATATTTTTTCAATCGATTCAAATGCAGGTTAGAAGAACAAGAAACTAGGTCTTTGTTTTTCGGCAAGTTTCCTCGATAATTATCCGCACTTATTATAAAAACAATCATTTGCACTTGGGTTTTAGTAAATAAATGGTCATTTCCGCGATATTTCGAGGCCTATGCGATTTTTCTTTCAGTTTCTCTTATGGATACGATGCAGTTTAGTTTCGGAATGTGCCGCTAGGGGATGGATGGCGATTGAAGGTAGGTTTACAGCGGACAAATTTCAGGATTTCAGCGGGCCCGAAACAAGACGAGGGATGAAAATATATACGGCAGCTGACACTTTAAAAATTTAATTTCAGAAGTATGTGACAGACATCTGACAAATCATTTCGTTATAAAATATTTATAAGAACCGAATTCACCGGGTAACTAGGATCAATACTATACGGGGTATAAAATCAATCACGTAATTACGTTTACCTAATGGTGATTAGGAATTGCGTAGTTTGAAGTTAGAGTAACTAATATTAGTTTATTGTAAATGTAGAAGGTACAAATTTAAATTTTTAGAAAAAATGCATAAAAATTGAGAAAACGCAATAGGTATTTATTATTGACAGAAATGTGCAGGTTTATGATTATATCGCTTGCACATTAAATTAATCTGTCCCTAAAAGTCACATATATTTTTCTGAAGCTATTTTCTTGTAACATCTTAAAGTAATTACTATTTTAATGAGAATAAGGCACAATTAAAGTCTCAAAAAAGTTTTTTGTCGTTTCAATTTCCTTCGGAAATCGTTCTCAAATTACAATCAATAATAAATTAAACATAATAAATTAAACATAATTAAACATAATAAATTAAACTAATTAAACTAAAAAATTAAATTAATAAATTTTGTTTTTTGTTACTTGGATATAAATTTTTCTAATAATTTAATTTTATATGACTCATTTATATTGACAATTCAGACATATATTATACATTTTAAAGTAGACGATTTAAAATGATATTGCTGGGTAGCGTTCCTGGGACGACTTCAATGTAAGATAGTTTATTCGATTACATGAAATCAACTTTAACTTGAGAATATCCGCCAGAAAAAAAAATTGGATGTGATTCGTCTTTAAAAAGACAACCGAATGTCATGATGACAGTAAAATTCTTCTGTTAGTGATTCCATAGTAAGTCACGATGAAATAACCAAGAAAAACCCCCATAATACTATCCTGACATAGTAAGTACTTGGTCTTACATTTATTTTACTCCCAACATGTTATTAAAAAAAAACGTAAATTATGTAGGTATCCTCAATAAGTTATTGACTTACTAATAGTGGTATTTTCCTGTTAATAACCTCCTCTTTTAACATGGGTAACCAGATCCTACTCTATTCTGCCGAGGAATTTGCGACACAAATAAAACTGATCGCATTCACAAGGTATTTTATAAATACAATTCTTTGTTTTTTCTTGTTCATCGTTAGGTTTAGTTTTAGATACAATAGACCTTAATGTTTCTATTGTTTTGCATATTGTTGAAAAAAAGACTTAAAAAGATAGGAAATAAATTAACATTTCAACAACTTTGAAAACAACAAACACATTAAGATCTATTTTATCTAAAACTAAACCTAACAATGAACAAGAAAAAACCAAAAATTGTATTTATAAAATAACTTGTGAATGCGATCAGTTTTATTTGGGTGAAACATCAAGGCCATTAAATGTTAGAATAAGTGAACACCAATCTATATTAAAAGTAGAGAATTTGATAGATCTCAATTATGTAAACACGCATGAGAATATGAACATAGGGTTCAATGGAACAATTCAAGTATAGTCCTAAAAGAACCAGATGGTAAAAGGGGAAAAATCAAAGAAGCGACTCTAATTATGCTAAATGAAATCAATTGTGTTGCAAATTTCTCAGCTGAATGCAGTAGGATCTGGATACCATTTTTGAAAGAGAAAAAGACCACTATTAGTAAGTCAGCAACATATTGCGGATATATCATTTATGTCTTTTAAATAACATACATAAAAAATCAGAATTTGATGTTTATTGAGAGTAAACTAAATATAAGACCAAGTTCTTACAATGTCGGGATAGTATTATGGGGTTTTTTTTCCTGTTTTTTTTTCTTGTGATTTACTATGGAATCACTAACAGGAAAATTTTACTCTCATCATGGCAGTTGATTGTCTTTTTAAAGACTAATCACATGCTATGATTTTTTCTGACGGATATTCTCATTCTAAAGTTAATTTCATGTAATCGAATAAACTATTATACAATAAAGTCGTCCCAAGAACGCAATATCGTTTTAAAGTTATCTACTTTAAAATGTATAATGTATGTCTAAATTGTCAATAGAAATAAGTTAAATAAAATTAAATTATTAGAAGAATTTTTCACCAAGTAGCAAAAAACAAAATTTGTTTAATTTATTATTGATTGTATTTTGAGAACGATGTCCGAAGTGGAAATTGAAATGCCAAAAAATTTATTTTAAAGTTGAATTGTGGCTTATTTCCATTAAAATAGTAATTACAAAAGTCACATAAAAAAACAAGCGAACATTTTCAAAGAAGTAAATTTTTTACACAAATGCTACAAAACCCGTGTTATTTTAAAAATTCACAAATCTTTTGGGCAATTCTAAAATATACCAAAAAATAATAATATAAATTATTATCATTATCATTATTAAAAAGAGTTGATAATTTCTTAATATTTCGACTTCCAAATATATTTAGCTGTTGTGTCTTCTTATCAAGTTCTTTAAGAGCCTAAGCCATCTCTCTGACGTTGACAATTATTCTAGCAAATTTTTCTTTATCTTACTCAAGTTTAAAGAATTGGTTAATATAGCGGATACCTATCCAGTCGCAAATCTTCTTTAGCCACGATGTTTGTTTTCTATCAAATCCTCTTTATCCTAATATACTACCCTATATTATTAATTGTAGGATACGATACTGGTTAAGAGTTCCCAAATGGTTTTAGCCATTTGTGGGGCTTTCTTGTTTGATCTTTTTTCCACGCTTGGTATACGTACTTATCTTCTATTAATCGACATCTATATGGACTCTCGCCCATTTATAGTGCCTACTATCAGATTCAAGATTTCTGTGCGATCATGTATAATTCAGAAAAAGACTTTGTAAGACTCTTTAAGGCTCATAATACTGATGAGTTAAATGTATATGTTACTCAACCACACCTGTTTTATGGATTTCATTAAAAAAGTTTAACAATAATCTGAATGTTATCTTCACCCAGTATTTTGAGAAATTCCAAAGCATTAAAGCATTTTAACATGCTTTAAAAAGAATAAATGCTCTTAAGGGGGATTTTTAAGATGGATGGTTTTTTTACGTAAAAACATTCCTTAGTATCATAGAAATACTAGAAATACTGAATAGAATACTGTCCTAAAATTTTATTCCTAAGAAATTCGAAATAGAAACGAAGTGTATTTCTAACGGTAAGTACCTGAGCTAAAACTCATTTTTATATAACACCGTGTGTCCCGCTTCACCTGTGCACTTGCAACTCAACAATTGCTTTTTAAAACTTGTTTTATATTATTGAAATTTATCGAAAATTCTTATTGTTTTGAATATGAAAAGAAAGGTCTGGATCTGGTGGTCATTTAAAACACGATCGAAGTAAGGAGATTCTTTAAAATAAGCATAATAGAAAAAGAAAATTCAAAAGTAATCAGCTTACTGCAGAAAACAATAATTATGAATTACTTAGTTTCTCAGCAAAATTGGATAACAATTCAAATTTGAATAAATTAGAGAAATAGCAATGAGTTGGTTTTCAAAATATCGACGAAGCTCGTATTGCTCAAGCCAATAGAAGAAGCAGCGAGACAAAAGGGGACAATGGTATGAAAAAAAGCTTTGCCTGACCATTTACACTTTCACTGAACAGTCTTCTTCTTCACGTGCCATCTCCGCGACGGAGGTTGGCAATCATCATGGCTATTCTGATCTTAGATGCTGCTGCTCTGAATAGTTTAATTGATGTGCATCCGTACCATTCTCTCAAGTTATGCAACCACGAGATCCTTCTTCTTCCTACACTTCCCTTGCCTTGGATTTTCCCTTGTATAATCAATTGAAGTAGGTTGTATTTCTCATTACGCATAACATGCCCCAGGTATTGCAGCTTTCGTGTCTTGAACTGTGAGGGCACCCAATATGCACCAGAAATCACTGATTAGGAGAAAAAAATAAATCTGGCTATTTTATTCGATAAAATTACAATAAAAAAACTTCAAACGCGTTTTTCTTAAAATCACATTTTTCATGACTGGGAGACGATTTTCTCAAAATACCACTCTCTTTTTTGATACTTTATATGTACAACTACTAAATAAAAAAAAATAAAAATTTTAAAAAAATCACTTCACCTTTTTAGTACAGGTATAAGTTCACCCCCAAAATAGTTGTTTTTTCGAACTTTATATAAAATTTCATATAAAGGCTTTAAAAACAGAAAACAGAAAGTAGTTTAAAGTCTTAAGAATTAAATCCCGTTGAAATAGAAAAAAAAATTGTTCAGAATTATTGTTCAGGGCCAGAAAGGTAAATTAAAATGCATATTATAGAAGACGCCCTATGTATTTGGTAAAAAAGAACTGAAAGTGTCAAAAAAGATTTTTTTGTATACCTCAAATTATTTATTAAGTTTTTTTTGTTTCATCTTTAAAAAATGTCTTTTTTCCAATCTAAAAAGAAATTCATACATTGAAAAAAAAAGGTTTAATAATTTCTAATACAAAAATGGCAATATACATATACGCGGATCTATTATACAAGTATACTTTATCTCTGGTTATAAAAGAATTAAAGTCTCCAGCTAACAGTAAACCTTTGTATTCGCCATTGAGTAGAAGATTAATACTTTAATGGTCGAATAAAATAGTTAAGGCCGTTTTATCTTTATCCATATTAGAAATGTGGATTCATAGACGAATAGTGAAGATATCTTGGGCAGCAAGAAAAACTAATAAAGAAATACTAAAGAGGGTCAACAAAGATGAGAATTGCCAAAGTTTGTTAAACACTGAAAAATATCTCATCTGGGACATATTATAGTGACTAGAAATCGATACAGAATACTACAGCTGACCTTTAAAAGCAAAATAGAAGCCAGTAGAAGTGTAGGAAAAAAACGGGTTTCTTCGTTAAATGCATTCGTGAATGCACTTAGATAACAAATGCAGGACAATTTTATTATTCTATGTGGCTGAAAATCGAGAAGCTTTCGCAATGGGTACCAAAAACGTTAATAATGCTTATATGGTAAGTGAAGGAGAAGAAGGCCGTTTTTATAATTTCATACATTACAATATTAAAATTTTTCCAAAATTTTAAAGTTCTTAGACTTGATTCCAATGGGTGTGTGTCCCAGAACTAACTTCATGATGAAAATGTTGCAAAATTATGCTCTTCAAATAATAAACACCATTATTCTCTCAGAATATACTGCAGGTTTACAAAACGAGATAAATTATTGGTTTCGATTGAGACAGAATAAACCACAACTGAAGGAATGTGGTGGTGTCTCTGTAGCTACAGGGCTTCATATTCAATCGGGTAAAAATATTTATATTCAACGGAAATACAAAGAAAGACAATATGCTCATCAAGGAAGAGGTAAGGTATAATATGGATATTACAAAAGACTTAAACACCACCAACGTTTAACAACAAGGAGATGTTGCGCCAACTACAAATAACGATCAAGAAATTTTAAACAAAGTATAAATTATATTTTAATTAGAATATTATCATCTTGTCCAACTGCTTTACCGTTCTTTATTTTTTGAAGTGCATGAACAAGTTCTTCGTTTGTTATTTTAATGACTATTGCTGTTAGTGCCTCCGTTAGCTCAACTGGTTTTATGCTAAATTTTGACATGCTTTTCACTAACTAGTATTTTATTATGTTCGTCCAGAATACATTTAATCGGATTAAAAGTTTAAGATTTTTTTCCTCTAGGTTTAGTTACTTTATATATATTTGCTTCATCCTCCGTGTTATTAAGTTAATCGTATAGATTGCAAACGCTTCTGCGTTTGCTTTTGCTACTAGTAATTTTATTTTGCTTGTGGCTATTACATAGTTTTGAACATTTGTATCCGACCTATTTTGTTTCAACTGTTTATATATGTTTTTTTTCTCTTTTATATTTTCTTGAATTTAGTTTGATCACTATCTGGTCTTTTTATTCCCAAACTTCCTTCTTGAGGATTTTCCAATTATTTCAATTGCAGTATCTTTGTATCTAACACAAGCAACTTATGTTGTTGACTTACAGTCTCCCTATTACCTTGTACTCCTTACATTCAAGTACATCTTGACTTCTTCTCTTTTAGAAGAATGTGTTAACAGTTGCCTTATCTATATTGTAACTAATTCCAGCATATCAGCTCCATCAATATTTTTAGTTATAAAGCCTAATCTTTCGTATATCGCTTCGTATTATCTCTTGCACATTTACAATAAAATCTCCTCCTATTATATAGCTCTCCTCCGGTGGAATATGAAAGTATGTATTCTAATTGATAATATTAAGTTTTTCTTTTATTCTTACGTACACTGGCTTGTGTACAAATTTCACTGACATTATTCTATTACTCGTTGTTACAACTTCAATCGTATTATCTTTCATTTCTCCAGTAGTTATTATACTAAGTTTATTCCTAGTATTACCTTCTCATACACAGTACAATTTATATCCTTCAACTAGTTCTTTCGCCCTTTATCCTTTATACATTGTCTCTTGAGTACAAGAAATTTGTATATAACTTAATATTAAGGTGTTCCCCATGAAACAGTCCTTATCCGGATCTCCAAACAGAGAATCTGCTTCGAGGACGCTACTTTGCTAAAAATTATACTTCAGGAGACGCTATCATTTCAGTATAATTTTTGTTCCATTTTTATTTTCATTGTTATGACCTGAAAAGATTTTTGTCGGTTTCCATTCGATATCTGAATACCTTTTCTATCAGCATTATATGCTAATAGCCATTTGGCGAATATAGTACAGATGCAGATGAAATGTATGACTTTTTATAAAGATTTTTGAGTAATGTTTATAAAAGAATTTGTAGTGTATATATTGATGGTAAAGTTTATCGAATGGTTTGGCTACATCAAACAAGGTTGTAGAACAGAATATTGATATTTTCTAAAGATTTCCTCTATTATATCGGTTATTCTATGTATGATTTTATTCTAGAATGAATGTTTCTAAACTTAAATTGATGATTTGATATCAGATTTTTTTGTTTCTATTATCAGCTTAAGTTTATTTAAACAATTTTTATAGAGGTTTAAAACATGACACTTCTTTCAGGAGGCTGCTATTGTAGTTAGATCATTACCCAGAACTGAACAAAATTAGACTCAAAAAAGAAAATAATAAAACGAAGTAAAGTAAAGTTAATTACGGAACACACTCAAGAAAACGCCTGATAGATGAAATTAATAATAGATTATTGAATGTTCAATTTTGCAAAATAATGAAGCGGATACAAAATACAAAAACAAAAATAAATAAAATTCTGACAGTAACCAGATGCAAAAGAAACAATGGATGACGAAGAAAATTTTAGATTTAATAAAAGAAAGACGTCAATATAAAAACAAAGATAGTCAGATGTACAAAAAGTGGATAAACAAATAAAATAGAGAATTAAGAAAGTGAAAGAACAATGGTTAAAAGAACAATGCGCAGAAATAGAAGAATACCAGAAAATACATAATATTTTTAACACCTACAAAAAAAGATTAAATAATTAACTGGAAGGCTTCTCGATCTTCTGTTGAATGGTTTGAATATTTAGTGTTGAATATTAACTAAAAATAAAGAGATGGACAGAACACATCAACGATTTGTTCAAAGGTAGTAGAACACAACACATGGAACTGGAAGTAGAAGATGGTATGGTTTTATGGATATTAAAAAATGAAATTAAAATGGTATTAACAGCAAAAATGGCAAGGCAGTAGGTCCAAACCAAATCTCAGTAGAAAGCTTAAAATGCATAAATGACCAAACCTTAGACATTTTAATAGACTTGTTAAACACAATATACAAAACAGGACATGTAACGAAACATTGGTTACTCTTCACCTTTTGCACCAACCCTAAAAATACAAACGCTAAAGACTGCAGTGAATACAGAATAATATCATTAATAAGTCATGTTCTGAAATTATTGTTAAAAATATTACATAATCGTATAAATAAAAAGCTGGAAGAAGAAATAGATGATAGTCAGTTTGGGTTCCGAAACGGACTAGGAGCCAGAGAGGCGTTATTTGCTTTTAATGTGATAGCTCAGAGATGCATAAATAAGATCGTTGATGTGTATGTTTGTTACGATGATTTCGAAAAAGCATATGACAGAGTAGACCTGAAAAATTAATCCAAATTGTATGGATAAAAACATAGAGAAAAGAGACTTAAGAATAATAGCAAACCTTTACTTGAATAAAAAAAAAACAAATTATAATAGATGTCAAACACAGATCAGAAATTGAAATCAGGAGAGGAGTTAGGCAAGTATGTATTATGTCTACCATGGATAACAATCATAAATGTTTTTGTCTCTATACAGCAGTTTATTTAAGTTGTTACTTCAGCTAGTTCTTTAACTGTGTTACTTAAACTTTAATTTTTTATATTGTCACAAACGTATCAGGTGTAAAATAAATATGTTTCATAAAAATCTGAGGACTAAAATATGCAGAATATCTGTTTAGAATTTAGAAATTATTCAGTCAATGTATGCTTCCAGTCATGACTTACGCTGCCGAAACACTTTCCAAGTAGCTCAAAGAAGAATGAAATGCTCACTACTTGGACTGACTTTCAGTCGCTAGGAATTGGCTGCAGGAAGCTCAAGACCAACAAAACTGAAATAAATTAGGATAGACCATGTTCAACTTTGGACGCAGAAAACTGGATAACAATCATAAATGTTTCTGTCTCTATACAGCAGTTTATTTGAGTTGTTACTTCAGCTAGTTCTTTAACTGTGTTACTTAAACTTTAATTTTTTATATTGTCACAAACGTATCAGGTGTAAAATAAATATGTTTCATAAAAATCTGAGGACTAAAATATGCAGAATATCTGACACAGTAACAAATAAAGAACTGGTCAAACTGAACCTTTATTTCACAGCCTAAGGAAAGTAGATATAAAAATGGTGTAGATCAGAATGCTAGTATAATCAATACCACAAACGCGCAGTAGCCATCAATGGTTAGGTGACGATCTTTTTTATCTTCTTTGTTTCAGATATATAAAACCTGTTCTTTGAATCCAAATATTAACTTTGGTGCTTCTACTGTTAACTAAGGGAAGATTATATTCAGACAATAATATTTGTGTGTTCAGAAATATTGCAAGTGTTTAATTGGAAAGTCTAATGTAAAATTGCTATACGGAGTGGAAACATGGACTCTCGCAATTACAAGTATGAGACGCGTAGAAGCATTTGAAGTGTGGGTTTTTCGAAGGATGCTGAAGATCTCTTGGATAGAGCACGTGACGAACAACCAGGTGCTGAGAAGAAAGGGAACTGAGAGAGAACTCCTAAATATTGTAAAAACCAAAAAAATGAGTTATCTAAGACATATTTACAGAGGAGAAAAATACAACTTCCTGCGACTGATAATTGAAGGAAATGTGGATGGAATGTGTGTCCATGATTCGATATTAAGAACAGCTCAATATAGAGAGCCATTTGTTTTAGTTACAACCAACCTTCAGTAATGGAGAGGGCACCTTAAGAAGAAGAATGTAACTGCTAAATTTAACTGATACATGAAAGTATTAACAAGAAAAGACAAGAACTTATTGTGACCTAATGACTTTTTGGTCATCATAAGAAATTATAAGAAGCCTGAACTGAGGGGATGAATAATATTGAGCTCTAAAATCAAGCAGGAAAATCAATACGAAAAATAAAAAATAGAGTTAGAGTCAGTCCTAAGAATAATTTAAATACATAATAAGAAAATTAATTAAGAAGCCGTTACCAAATACAGTTACTACTAAATTTATACGATTTATTAATAAATAAAATCCAAAAGAGTTTTCAGAAGAAAACTGTCGGAAGAAAAGTTTAAAGAATTCAAAAAAAATGTTTTCCCCATAGACAAATTACTGTTAGTTGCCATATTTCTTTCTTACAGTTTTATTTATTATAAACAAGAATGACGACCACTATCCCAGCATTCTTGTATAGTTTAAACGAGGCTTTAGAGGCACGCTTGCGTCAGAAGGATGTGAATCCTTATTTCGATCGCGTGTTGAGAGAATGCTGCTGTTTATTCCTGTTATCCATGCCGCGCCGCACCGTTCAACTAACTTTTAGAGAAATTGGGCTTTCAAATATATTGGTTTTTTTTTTTGTAAAACTATTTGATATTGATTTTATACATCTTCGTGCGTACATAACCGTAAAAACTAAAGAACAAAAAATGTCTGTAACTATGTATTTGTTTGAATTTTTAAAGATGGTGTAGACAACTGAGACTTTAATGTCTTGCATTTTATTTTCTAATCTTTGTAATTAAAGTATCTAATTGTTGCTGTTTAAATAATATTATTTAATTTTATTTTAAAGATAGAGTAAATGTTTAAATTATAAAAGACTAATTTTTTATTCATTCAAAGAGACAGTCTAAAAACATTAATATTGAATAATTTATCAAAGCCTTTCATTAATTTGAGTCTAGTGACAGTTTAAAATCATTACATTACATTTTGGATTTACAATCAATCTGAGTAAATCCAAAATCCTTGTATTCAGACGATGAACTAACGGGTGATTTTAAATTCTTGAAAAATAAATTATCAAATGGCAGGCGTAATGGATAACTATTTATTTGGTAAAAAAAGTAATTTCTCATACATATTCCCAGGAACATGGTTCCTTTCAGGCCACCATTTTGAAAAGGAGTTCTCCAATATAATAAAGCTGTACTGACAAGACAGTATCTCCTGAGATATTTAGGAGATGACGTGTATAGGACATAATAATAACAAGGGCATAATAACAATTTAAATGATAAAAGATGTGAATGCAGAGAAAGAAACACTAGGAATGGAGATGGCATAATCGCTGATAAAAGAATAAAAGAGAATAAAAAGTAAAACAGCCTATACTCGACACAAAGTACTACCCTCTAGCACTACTCTTCAACTTGGTCATGGACAAAATCATAGAAGAACTGAAATAGGTAAGACAAGGACATAAGCTAGGCATAAAACAAAAATCTGTTGTTATAAAGACTACGCAATCTTCATCTCAGATAACAAAAATAATCTACAGCGAATGCTACAATTGTTCAAATGGAATCGTCTGGAAGACCAAAACCATACTAAATTTGGGTATGGAAAAATACAATTAATATTTCATAATATCTCCATCAGCATTGGTAACAGCTTGTACTCTTCGGTCCATCTATGAAATTACGCCAATACAACCGTTTTATAATAATCCCCCACACATTCTCGATTGGGTTTAAATCTGGACTGTAGCTGGGCCATGGTAAGGTTTCGATGTTGTTATTCTGGAGCCACTGGTTTATTATATTTGCGGTGTGAACAGGACAATTATCTTGTTGGAGAATAAAATTATTTTCTGGATACAACTGTTGTACATTGGGAAACATGATGTTTTCTAGAATATTCATATAAGTCTGCCCAACAAACCTGTCATCAATACACCATACTATTCCCATTCCTCTTGATAAAATCCATCCCCATACATTGGCGCTAAACTGACCAGCTCGATATCTATCAACATATTATAGAGAAATAAATATATTATTATCTGGTTTATACACGTCAATTTTGCCCTTTTTAGAAGATTGAAAAATTTTCCCATCTGTAAATATTACCCTGTCCCAAAAATCTTGATTTTGTAGCTAATGGGTTAAAGCAAATATAAGTCTTGATTACTTTTGTTGTGGTGTAAGAGCTAGTTTTTTGATGCAGTTCGGTACCTAAGATGCGATGCTTTAATTCTGCACCAAGTTGTTGTCTTTCTTCCCAGGAACTGTGAACATTTTTGCAGTTTTCGCATCTTCAAAAGGATTCTGTTCTAATCTCTCCAAAAGCATATGATCTTCATGAGCGGTAGATATTTTTGGTTTTAAAGAACCTTGCTTTCTTCCGAGAGTTTCTTCTTCTTTCGATCTTTTATTAATATTAATAACTGTTCTTCTTCTTCTTTTTCTTCTTCTCTTCTCGTAGCACTACAACCCAGGGCGGGTCTTGGCTGACTGCACAACTTGCTTCCATCTAGAACGGTCGTCCATAATACTTGGGTCAGTGGGTAGCCCCATTGTTCTTAGATCTGACCATATATTGTCTCTCCATCGCATTCGTGGACGTCCTAAGGGCCTTCGTCTTGTGGGAGCTTCCTCCCATAATACCTTGACAAGGCGGTTATAGGGAGTCTATGAACATGGCCAGCCCATCTTAGACGTTGGGATTTAATCTCTTGGACTATCTCGCTCGCTCTATACATATGCTTGACCTCAGCATTTGTTCTCATTCGGTATTGGTTGCTATTAATGTCGTGATAAGGCCCAAAGATTCTTCTGAGGATTTTCCTCCTCAACTGTTGTTCTGCTTACGTTAAAATGGTTCGCTACGGCAGATAGTGACCAACCATCCTCTAATTTCGTTACAATTCTTGCTTTTAGTTCTTTACTAGCATATGAAGCCATTTTTTGAGGTTGAACAGAATGAGTTATCTGAGAAATTTTAATATTTGGCAGTGACAATGACAGTATGTAAATAATAAGTATTTATTTTTCAAAATACACTGCTCAATTTTCTACAAAATACGCTTTAACAGTCGTATTAGTTTTTTTGGAAACCAACTGTACAAGATTTATGTTCCGCCAACATATACATATTTTTTTTGATATCTTTCGACTGATTTTCGAATTTCTGAATTTGACGAAATCGACTGATTTTCATCTCTATTTTGAAATTATGTCTTAAATTCGATCGCGTTTTATCGGTTTCTTAACGTAATAAAATACTTTTAGTTCGTTAATTTGTTTGTTTAAAAAAATCGATATTTTTGACTTAAGACCTTTTTACTTATAAGTACAGAATTAATATATATGGGTTATATTAAATTTTACAGAAAAAATACAGTTCATACAAATTAATAATTACTTCGTTTCTCAGTGTAACCATAACTTTACTACGTTTTGAACGACTTCTTCATTACTTTTCTTAGTGTACTAAGTAGTTTAACTGTCATTCTCCCTCCAAAATTTCTGTCATATGAACATCAAAAGTACCGACAAAGCTTTTGCTTCTTGTTGGGTGGTGTATTCTGTGATTGTATGGATTATTACGTAATAATTCTAACCTAAAGAAAAATTATTACATATATCATTTTTTTTTATATAAATTCTACATTTTTCGACCGGTCCCGGGAGATTTATTATCTTTTAGTTATTTCTTATTTTCTCTTTTATTTTAGTTTGGATTAAATTATATATATTTTTTTATTAATAAAATTATATAACATTTTTTCTAATAATTTGAACGCGCTAGATAAGTCATCCAATTAGACGTTATATATCATATCTACATATGATCTAATTAAAATACAGAATTAAGCCGTACTTGATAAGGTTTTGATATTATATCATCAAGAGCAACATTCATTAAATACAAAAGTCTGTAAAAGTATTTTATAAGCTGACCAGACGGGGTCAACGTATTTTTCGTTTTATCTCTCGTGCGAGTTGATGATTTTGCTGATAATGAACTCCACATAAATTAAATTGCAGAAACGGTTCATTTGCATAAATATGCAAATAGCAGTGATAAGAATTACACTTTTGTATTTTATTTTATCCTTTTTCACATTGCTAAATGGTTTTGAAAAAACAACTTATTTTGGGAACAAGTGAACAGATAAGACGAAATCGTAATGAGATGCGAAAAAGATAAAACGCTCTTAGGAAAATACACAAAAAGCATTTTCAACAAGTTTCATACATTTAGATTTACTAAAAGTTTATTATTAAAAAACAGATAAACCATAATATTACAATTTCGAAAGAGATGTAAATGAATAAACTCATGAAATATGGAATATGCAATAAAACTTTGATTCATTTACACAAGGAAATGTCTTAGATAATTCACAATATATGAGGTAGAAATCGGTCAAAAAGAACTAATAAATGAGTGAAAGAATGAACTATAATATCTTACTACACTACTTGAAAAATATAAAGCGAATATGTTTAATGATAACAACATATAAATCTCCATCAATGACAGATTTTTCAAATTAAATTTTTTTATGACTAATTTGAATAAGTAAATATGACGTACAAATGAAGCATATTCCATTATACCGTATTATATGGAATGAGTACCATTAGCAAAATATAACAAAATAAACTAATTCAAAATAAACG
The DNA here is from genome assembly GCA_918026665.1 of Diabrotica balteata. Lineage (NCBI taxonomy): Eukaryota > Metazoa > Arthropoda > Insecta > Coleoptera > Chrysomelidae > Diabrotica > Diabrotica balteata. The sequence continues at coordinate 45,364,523 of OU898277.1, forward strand.
AGAGATAAGAGCATACTTTCCCGTCTGTTATTTAAAAAAGAGAACTGAAACACTGTCAATTAAGTTAATAATAATATTGAGGGTAAAGGCATAATCGATTTTAAGCGTATTATAGTTGTCCCTGTTCCTAAACCGGGAAAAAACCCTAAATTAGCTGAAGCTTACCGACCTATATCATTATTATCATGTACTTATATTGAAGACTCTTGAACGGATGATTAAAATTAGGTTAGATTGGTGGCTAAGGGATCAAAGTCCCTTACCCGCTAACAAACATGGCTTTAAGAAAGGTTATGGAACTTTAGATTCCTTAACAACCCTTGTTGTAGACATTCAGAATAGTTTTTCCAGGAACAGTTATGTACCTGCTTTATTTTTAGACATCGAAGGTGCTTACGACTCGGTATCTCTTACAATTCTCCAAGAAAAAATGATTAAATTTTTTCATATTCCAGCATAGTTTGCTTCTAACGTTGTGAACCTGTACACAAATAGGATAATTTATTTAAAAGACAATCATACTCTTATAGGACCTAGACTTAATAACAAAGTATTACCTCAGGGCTCCGTTTTGAGTCCTATTTTGTTTAACATTTACACAGCAGATCTACATAACATCACTATTACTAATATTGCATTTAATATTGTACAATATGCTGACGGTTTCTGTTTGTATACAGAATACAAAAAATATCAGCAATCCATTGAAAACCTGAATGAAGTATACGGATTCCATAACAAATGGTTTATAGAAAATGGCTTCGAATTATCCTGCAGTAAATCACAAGTTTGTTTATTTACCAGACATAACTTTCCTAATGCCAGTACAATCAATTTAGGTGGGCACCAATTTTCCCTTAAAAACACAATTAAATATCTGGGAATGATACTCGACCAGAAATTGACCTGGAAGTTACATATTGATGACATGTTGAACAGATGCAATAAGGGATTTAACTTTCTTAAATCAATTAATAAAACTTGGTGGAGATCGGATGTTGAAGTAAGTTTAGTATTTTACAAAGCTTACATACGATCTATTTTGGATTACGGAAGTGTTTTATATGGATCAGCAAGTAATGTACTACTAAACAAAATCCACGTTTTACAGAACTCAGCCTTACGAATATGTTTAGAGGCCATGAGATCCACTCCAATACAAGCTTTATATTTGGAAGCCTTGGAACCTCCTTTAAATATAAGGTTTTTGTCCAAAAAATATTTAATGAAAGTATACTTACTGAACTCATCTCTATACGAAAACATTTGAATTGCTATGACCTGACAAATAAATATTGGCAAAAAAAGAAATCTCCCTTACTTTGCGAAGCGTATAATCAAAATATAGCACTTTTAAAAAATATAGATAGAACGAACTACATATTCAAAAATTACTCTTCGTTCTTTTTACATACAGATATTATTGTACCAAATTATAGTGAAAATATATATTTAAATAAAAATATTGTTCTATCTATAACAAGCAACTACAAAGAGGCAATAGCTCTATATACAAATGCGTCTAAATCTCCAGATGGAACCGGATGCGCTTTTTTTATACCATCGGAACATATAGAAAAGAAATTTAAACTAAACCCGAAACTTCGATTTATACAGCAGAGGCCATTGCAATATATGAAGCTTTATTATATGTAGCGGAAGTTGGTTTTGCCCATATTATAATTTTGTCGGACTCCTTGACAGTGTTAAAATCCATTGGTAAATATGGACTACCAAACTTACAAGACTGCCCATACATTTATAGAATTAAACATATTATTCAAACTCATTTAACCAAAGTAATCAATGTACATTGTCTCTGGATTAAAGCACATGCAGGATTTAAACATAATGAATATGTCGACTTATTAGCCAAAGAAAGCATTTTAACCGATACTGGTATTTTACATAAAGTAACGCTTTCTGACTGTATTGTTTCTTGCAAGTCAACATTGCTTCGAGAGTGGAGCTACCAGTGAAAGGAATACTCTTTTGTGAACCAAAATAGATACTCGATAATTCAGCCAGATATTCCTAAATTTCCTTGGTACAAGTCTTTTAGAGCTTCCAGGAGGCACATGACTTCCATTATTAGAATACGTTTCGGACACGCATGTTATCCAAAGCACTTATTTAAAATAAAGGTTTTGGATGATGACAAATGTGAGCATTGTGGAGAGGAAAGTGATTTAGATCATATATTTTTTGGTTGTTCTAAAAACAGAGTCTACTCATCCAAACTTATAAATGATTTATTAAAATATAAAATAGCAGCTCCTTGGAATATGCTACATTTATTATCACTTGGCTCTGTAGATATTTACAACTCTTTAATAACATTTTTAAAAGACAGCAAATTATCATTATAATTCTCTAAAAATTATTTAGGTAATCTTGTTACCTTTGTTTTAAACCATTTGTATAACTTCTTCCTCTCCGTGACCTAGTGTTGTTATGTATGTGAAGAGTGTGTACCTGTTCTCCTAATATCGATGTAATATTCTATCTTGATAGGGCATTTAGGTAAATAATTATAATGTCTTAGTTTTTTTGTGTCTGGCTCTATGACGATAGTATAAGCCAAAAAAAAAGTTAATAAAGGTAACAATATGGTAATTATACTGCAGACATAAATGCAGATATAATATTCTTAAGACTTTGATTTTTAAAAATTTTACTATAAACCCTCTTCAGTAACGGTCATCAAGGTTCTATTACTATATATCTACACGCATTTTTTTTGTACAGACCTTGCCGCATTAATATGTACGTGTTGAGCAGCTAATCTGAGCAGCTTAGAACATTATGGACAACATAATTCCTTTAAAAAAGTCTAGAAGTTTAAAATAGATATAAAACTCAATTTAATTTAACTAGAAAAAATCAAGAACCTTGAAAATAATCATTGCAGAAGACAGGTACAAGGCCATATAGAAATATAACGAAATTGAGGGCAGAAATGAAGGGAATAATATCAACTTGGAATACGTGTTTCTTTGCATTAAATACAGTATTTAAAAAGTTTAATTGAACATCAAAAGTTAAAAAATGGGTACCACACAAATACCACAAGAATAAATCAATCAAAAATATCAAGGAACCACAGGAGGCAGATGATAACGAAAAACATACCGTCTAACGAAAAAAATTAAGTACGTTTGTGAATATTACAAAAGAAAGCAGGTTAATAGTATAAAATAAATACTTTGAAAAGATAGTCATAGCAAAATATATAAAAACTTCTGTTTTAGTAGATATTAAAAACGTAACCATTGAAATCAAAAATAAAAATGAAAATTATATGTAGCATGACAAGAAACCAACGATATAAAACAACAAAAGTTAAAGAAAACTATTTGGCTATAACAAGAAAACCAATGACGAATTATAGATTTTCTTCTTGAACGGTTTTTTACGCTAGATTTGAAATTATGGAGTGCTCAAGAAATTGAAGAAATTTCTATTTATCATGCATATCTATTTTGTTGTAATAACAAAAATATAATGCATTTATAACATTTATTTAGTTAACCGTATAAATTTATATTTTCGACTGACTCTCTATAATTTAACTTAATTTATCTTATATGTACATGTTTCTGCTTTTGTGCTGACCTGACCAATCAGCAATCTTACACTTTTGGCCAAGAAACGCTAAAGAGGCCTATACTCTACAATGAGGGATGAAAGTAGAACTAGAGAGGTATGTATCGGCTTAGATTTTAGTTGAAATTTCGGCGCCGCTAAAAAACACATTGGAATTATCTTAAAGGGATGGACACGTGCGATTTGAATTTTAGATCGAGTATGTTCCACCAGGAATATAGCAAGGCTATCGTAGCACTATTTTACAAACAATTTAACGATCGCTGCGTATTTAAGGTACACGCAGTGGTGTCTTTCTCTGTCAGCCAAAGCAGAAGGCGCTACTAATCATTACTACCATTATTAAGCCTACAATTTTTGCACTGTCGGATCTTAGCGTCCCTTGAATGCTTCCATATCTCTCGGACTTAGCCGTAACTTTAATCGCTCTCTATTTCTATGGGCATCTCTAGGTGTACATTTGATAATTATTTTAATCCACCTATTTCCTATTATTGTGGCATGTCCTGACAAATTCCAATTTAGGGTCAACATGATTATTGTACTTTGGTTCTCTTTCGGATTTTTTCGTTTGGAATTAGATCTATTAGAGATTGTTATCAAAATTGATGCCCATTGTATACTGTGAGATTCGTATATAATTAACTGTTATTTCCGGAAAGGGTTTCTGCATCGTATGTGAGGATCGGCAAAAAACATTGATTGAAACCTTTTTTTTAACACGTTGACCGCCAACTACGAGATAACTCGTAGATTGAATATTTTTCGTAGGATCCCAACTGCAAGTGATTAAATTAAGTTGACATCTTAGGGCAAATATCTGAAAATTGCCGTGGCAGTGAACATGCTAACATATATGAGAAGCTCTGAATGAGTATATTCGACCACACACAGCTCTTACGAAGCACAAGTAGGATCGTTTTAGCCTGTCATATAAGTAATAAAAGTGTCTGTTCAGATTTGCCTCAGGTAGTCCGCGGTTCTCTTTATTTATCCTCAAGTACTACAGCCGACCAGTAGGAGGTTCGGTACCACAAAGCAGGTAGAAAAGGGAAAGCATAATAGAGTGGCTGTAACTAGAGTCATAAATTATTTTTCGGGCGTTAATCCGAAATACGACAGGCTAAAACGACTTCACTATATTAACAACATATATGTTGTTAATATTATACTATCACTATTCATTCTACATCTCAAAAAGCCAACACTAGGAAATGTGATGAACATAAATTAATTAGTTTGATGAGCTATGTACTTAAAGTTCTCCATGCTATCATTCACTCGTGCATATACGTCAAAATCGAAGAACACCCACGTGAAGTTCACTTTGGATTCAGAGCAAAACTTGGAACAAGGAAAGCATTTTTCTTTGTAAGTTCTAATATAGACAATCATAGATTGCGGCGTGTATGCACATTTGATTAATTACGAGAAGGCATTTGACAAAGTTTCACATGAGAAACTAATTGATATCCTAAAAATATCAGGACTCGATGGTAATGATATAAGACTAATCTCAAACTTATATCTCCAACAAAAAGCAACAGTGCGATACCAAAATAAACTGTCTGAGTTGTTCACAGTCGGAAAAGGACTTAGACAGGGTTGCATACTATTACCATTATTATTTAACATATAATCTGAAAACATCTGTAGGAATGACGTATAAACAATATTAGATATGCAGACGATACCGTATTATTTGCAGATAGTACGCAGGGGCTCCAAAGAATGATGTAATTATTGTAAAAACATGTAAGTGAGTGGTCCTGGATGCAGATGTATATCTTGGCTGGCTAATCTTAGAAAATGGACTGCTATAACTTCAACTGATCTATTTCGAGCTGCTGTGAGTAAAATAAGATAGGTCAACGTGGTTTATAACATAACTAGAAAATAGGTATCTCTAGAAGAAGTATGTTCCTGGAGCCTATCACTTGCTATTGTGTTTCCACATAGATATGTTTGATTATTATAGAATGTCGTATATTCTACATGTTGCAAAATCTTCAAGTATCTTACATTGCTTAATTATATCAATTGCTTTTTCGTAATCCACAAATATGAGAATCAGCGTTTAATTGTACTCCACAGTTTTCTTTATAAGGCTCTCCATTACTTGTAGGTAAACATTAGTACCCTATCCTGATCTAAATCCTGCCTAGTTGCATCATTAGTATAACTCATTCATTGTACAAGACTTTTATTGTTTAAAATAAAATTTTCCCCCACGCAATAACATCGTTCTTCATTTTCTTTAGTTTTATTGTTATCTTTGTTCTTAACATTCTATCGTCACGACCAGTTATACAGTTATAAATTTAAAATTTTAACTGCTATGTAAAGTAGAAACTTTGATAACAATCGTACCATTTTCTCTCTGAGTCTTTACCACTACCGATAAAGTCCAACTTGAGCGAAATATCTGAAAAGGCGTTAAAGTTAATACATATAACAAGCAATTACTCATTAGTTATTACAAAAATGTGGTTAATAATATAAGAATTTAAAAACACTATGAAACATATCTCAAAAAGATAATCTATAGTTCGCTTAGCGATTTGTAAGTCAAGGTAGCAGTAACAAACTACACAATAACAAAAATAAAAATTTAGTATCTTAGTGAAGTAAAAGTTGCTCCTGCTTTTTGTTTAATGGAGAATGGGTTCCGTATTAGACGAGTTACATGAATAAGAATATTTGATTTAGCTTATGTGGAAACTTTATCAATTTTAGATCAGGATGAAACACAATTTGGCTTCAGAAATGGACTGGGAACTCGGGACGCCCTCTTTGCACTAAATGTATTACTGCAGAAATGTCGAGATCAAAGGAAAGACGTCTTTGCTGTATTTATTGACTATGAAAAGGCCTTTGATCGAGTAAAGCATCACAAATTAATTACAATATTAAAAGATAAAGGAGTTGATAGTCAAGACATACGATTCATAGAAAAGTTATACTGGCGTCAAACAGCGACAGCTTGCATAAACGGAAAATCAACAGAAATATGTAAAATACAAAGAGGTGTCAGACAGGGTTGTATACTATTCCCACTGTTATTTAATTTATATTCAGATAAAATATTTAAAGAAGCGCTGCATAATTTGGAATGGGGCGTGAAAGTTAATGGAATTCTGATAAATACAATCAGATATGCAGACGATACAGTTATTTTAAGTGATGACATAAATGGATTACAATGCCTTTTAAATGCCATTGATACAGTGGGAAGAGAGTTTGGCCTAAATATAAACTGTTCAAAAACAAAACACATGGTGTTTAGCCGTTTAGCACATCAAGATGCACGATTATATATGTTGATGGTCATATAATTCAAAGAGTGTCCAGTTTTAAATATCTTGGTTGCCATATTACTGAACAACTAGATCCAGATCAAGAAGGTCATTCTTGTGTAATGATAACTTGCAACTTCAACTTCGAAAGCACATGGTTAAATGCTACATTTGGTCAGTCCTCTTATACGGTGTCTAAGCATGGACATTAAAAATATTTACCATTAATCGTCTGGAGGCCTTTGAAATGTGGCTGCACAGACGCATACTAAAAATTCCATGGACGACTATGCTGACAAATGTGGCAGTCCTTGAGAGAGCAAATGCTGCTCGCGAGCTGCTTGATAACATCAAATGTAGAAAGATGGCCTATTTTGGACACGTAGTAAGGGGAGACCGATATAATATTCTTCAACTTATTATGATGGGTAAAATCGAAGGACGCAGAGGACGCAGAGGTAGAAAGCAGGCCTCTTGGTTGAAGAATATCAGGGAGTGGACAGGAATAAAGAAAGCTGAGCAACTCTTTAGAATAGCTCGAGACAGAGACAGTTTCGCCATGTTAATCGCCAACGTCAAGGGGACTTGATAGGGCACGTTAAGAAGAAGGAAACTTTATACAGACAACTTATAACAAGAGACTCTTTGGACAAGGTGGTAACAGGAAACCACTCAAAATCAGTATCAACTTCTATTTCTTTTGTTATTGTATAAGTGTTTGAAATAAAAAGATTGAAACTGTTTTTAGGGCAAATAAAGGACTAAATGTTTCCGAACACAAAATTAAAAACTGAAATTAAACTAAGAAGATCATGGCTAAAAGATATTTTGACAAATTATGTAATGAAGTTAACATTAGGTAATGTTAGATATTTAACATAGGTAACCAAAATTTAAAAGTCAATGTGATGATATTCACATTATTGTTTATTGTTTTTATATTTTTAGTCACACTATAAGAATAAATGAGTTATTGCCTCTTATATTTATTAATTTAAAGGAGGAATATAGGAACTCAACAAATTAATATGTGTATATTATTTTCTTTCAAATAATTTAAGAGGAGAAGAGTGATCTCTATTTTTAAGCATTGTTTTTCATTAAAATTTTAGTTTTGTCTTATTGATAATATGTCTTAATTGTCTTAATAACAGCATTATTGATACTGAATTTATTTGTTAAATTTATATGTTTAAATGTATTTGAAATTTTATATTTGAAATTTTATTGACACATCTTTTGACTTACTCTGTACATTTACTTAATTTTTTGATACACGCTATTTGCATACATGTTTCATAACATCAGTGTTCATTAATGGTTAACGGATATTTAGGCCCAATAAAGAATAACGTTTTTAGTTAGTACTGTATGAATATTAGAAGCAGCAGGTCTTTATAAGTTTTTACCGTTTTATCAGTTAGAGTTGGGACTAAAAGCTTTAACTTATAATTGCTAAGTAGTACTATGACTTGATTGCCAAAAAAACCTACTGCAATAAATTTCGTGTTATTGCAACATGTTATGTCATTTTCCAGTGACATTCTCACAATATTTTTATTTAAGGATTTCTAAATCCTTATTCGTTATATTGCTAATTTAAAATTCGTAGTCTATTTTACTAGCTAATTTCATAACAATTTCTTATTATATTATAAGTTACGAAGATTTTTTGACCTAGTATTACAGACATAATATTCAGAAAAATTCGTGTGAAACAAATAACAAAAAAAAAATCAGATGAAAAATTGATTCTTCTTCCTAGAGTGCTGTCTCCCCACGGAGGTTGGCAATTATAATGGCTATTTTTATCTTTGAACCTGCTGCTCTAAACAAATTAACCCATCTGCATTGATACCAATTATGTAGATTCTTTAACCAAGAATTGTGCCTTCGCCAACAGATCTTCTTCCATGCGTCTTTCCTTGTATTAAGAGTCTCAAAATTTCATATTTTAGTGCCCTTATCACGTGGCCTAGGTACTCCAATTTTCTAGTTTGTATAGTAGTGATAGTCTTTGTATTAGTCTTTACCAGTCTATGATATTTTTAATACTGTGCGGTATAACCAGATTTCGAAAGCTCGATTCTTTTTAAATTGCATTTTTTAATGTCCAAGTTACAGTTCCATATAGTATTTGATTTTCTGATTTACAAATTAGGATTTCTGCCCATTCGAACTGCCTTCATTCGTATAAATACTGATGTGGCAATCTCTATTCACCTGTTTATTTTTGCATTATGATCATCGGTTTCATTGGTCAAAGTTCACAAGTATCTCTAGTAATTCCCATCTCAGCACTATTCATACTTAAGCTTTGGTTTAGATGTTGTAGGTCTACTCTCTTCTTTCGCTTTCTGTACCATGTCTGAACATAAACACCACATTAATCTGGTTTGTAGCAGCTTGAAATAGATAATTGGATGTCTGGTAATATAATTAGTTTAGAAGCTACGATGTTTTTATTTAGACTGCATCTTTTCTTTGACTTGTACCTCTTCTTCTAGTGATATGATCTTGTTCTGGAATATAAAGTTGTACTTCTCTGGAGATCTCATCACATGTTGATTTTTTTAGTTATATTGAATATGATCTGATCTTAAATATAGAGGAATAGAATAAATATATATCTTAATCGGTTTGTTAAAATTTTAGAACAATATTACAGTATATATTACACAGATATAGTTTTGAAAAAAAAAACAGTAAATAAGTAAATTTATAAAGTTGTTTTTTTTATATGTTCTATAAAATAGTATAGGTAAATATATTTATATATTAGTAAAGCGAATTAATTTGAGCTGCGCAGTATTCAATTGACAGTATAGGGATTGAGCGGTATTTATATTTGATTTGATTTACTTGTGAAATAATTTTTTTTAATGTATTATAAAAATATATTTTAATTGTATCAAACATTTTGTAAGTTTTTTTATTTCCATCTATTTCTGATGTATGTATTGAACAATATTAAAAAGCAAATGTATTACATAAGTAGAACCCTGAGATTAAATTTGAATATGTGATTTACAATTTGGCGCCTGTAATTAAGATCATTGAGATATGTATTGAATAAAAAACTAATTAATTTATTTTTATTGTTTTTTTGTAAATTTTTTTGAATTTCATCAAATCAGTAACTGTATATAATATAGAGTAAATTTCCATATCATAACAATATATAGACGTTTCTCTAGCGAAAACAAAATTCACCTCCAATTATTTTCCTTACCACCAAAATGAATTTGAACAAGGCAAAGTTGCTGTTAGCTATGATGCAGAAGTAGTTTAGGTACGCGGATGGATCATCTTGATATAAAACTATGTTTCTCCATCACACCAAGCCTTATAAATTTTGCAAGATTAAAAATCCATCCTCCATTACGGTTCCTCTTATGAGTAGGTAGGATCCGAATATTGTATGCTATATCTATCTTCTACTAACGGAATTTCTCATAAAATTCCTTCTGGTTGAATTGGCGTTTTTAATGCTTTTTCTTCTTCTTTTTATGTAGACATGACTCTGTTTTTCAATGTGCCTTCAGTAAGTTGCCGTTACATCGTTTTTGCGATCTTCCTACTGATAGTCTTCAATCGGCTTATGTGATTGTTTCATTCTACTCTTCTATTTCTTACTCAGACTTTGATGTTCTCCACCTTGCATCTATGTCGTATATCTATACTTCTAGCTCTGTCTCATAGTGTTTTACCATCAACTTTTCTCAGTGTTTTCATATGTGCTGTTTCTAACATCTTTTTTGTCCTCTCTGTGTTAGGACATGTTTCTGCCGCGTATGTCGTTAGTGGTCTGATAACTCTTTTGTAAATTCTGTCTTTCATTTCGTTCCCGATATTTTATTTCTCCATATTATTTCATTCAGGCAACCTGCTGGTTTGTTTGCTCTATTCCCTTGATCTTCCACTTCTGTTTCGATCTTTCCGTAGCTAGATAATCTGATGCCTATATATTTAAACTCCATCACTTGTTTTAGTTCCTGACCTTCCAGATCCAATTTACATCTTAGTAAATTTGTTGTTAATGTTTTAATCTCTACATCTATTTTAACAAAAAAATTATACTTAATATAAAAACGAAAAAATTTTAAAAATTTGAAAAAAGCTTTTTGTGATCCTTGTCTGACATTTAAATTAAAGTGACGTAGACGTGACAAAACATATACACTGTTAAAACAATAAGCAAAAAATAAAAAAAATGTATGCACCACTTGCTTTTAAACGTGTGTAATATAAAATGCATTGTAAAATTAAAAATTGAATACAAAACAAATAATTTCAACATTTACATCTTATTATAATAAACTTTCTGATTTAACTATCCAATCTTAAAACAGTACGAATTAATTGGTTATTATGCTTTTTCAGTTAGCATGTATTGTAAAAGTATTGTAAATAATATCCTTCCTGTGCTTGCCATTATCACCCATAATTTCTCTAAGCGAAGTAAGTGGAGAAATCGAGAAATTTAAAAATTCACGTGAACATTTATCACTTTTATTACACGGATTATTATTTATTGAATACGGAAACATTTTTTTCTTATATTGCTTTAGGAATCTATGCTTATTGACCATCTTATTAATTATTTAAGTCATAAATGTTTCACAATGATGGGGTTTAAACCCAGCTCTGGTTCTTGCCAAGGAGGAGTAGTGGTGGTCCATTAACCACCGACGATATATATATATATATATATATATATATATATATATATATATATATATATATATATATATATATATATATATAGTTATAATATGTAAAATCAAGAAAAATATTGGTTTGCTTAAAACATTTCAAAGTTCCAAAAAATTAAAATAATTCAGATAAGTAGGATAATAAACAACAAACATTTCGAAGAAGGAAAGTCTTTTAATTTTGGATTACCTGTATTGAACAAAAAGTAAGATAAGCATAAATTATTTTCTTTGTTAAAATATATTTGAGTGACCTGCATCGTGCATAAGCTTAAGTGAAATCCTAGACAATGGAAGCGGTTTTTCCAAATAAATGTTGTGCAGTAATTAGGACAATAGAATAGATTTTAGAAAGATATGTTTTTGTTAGTTCTTAAGAATTGGTAGGAAAAGATTATTTTGTAAATAAGTTTTAGGAAATTTTATAATTGTAGGTAAAAATTGGTTTGTGTTATCGAAATGAAGAAATGGGAGATGTATGACGCATTTTGATTGGATGAGAGTGAAAAAGGTGGGATGGTTGGTTTGAAAATGAGACTTTAGTTAGTTTTGGAAGAAAAAAGGATCGTTAGATGGTTTTCCAAGTGTACAAGGCGAACAGTGATTGTTCTCTGGTGGTTTACGAGACGTAGCAAGCAGTAGTGTTGAATGTTAGTGAGTTTTTGTGGAGTTAGTGTATCTGACAGAAGCTGATCCAGCAAAATATTGTAAGTCATAGTTTTCTGCTTATATTCCAAGAGTCAGTGTTCAGGCCAACGAGAGATTAAGTTTATCGTAAAGAGAAGATATTCCAAGAGTCATTTTTCACTCAGGCCAACGAGAGATTCAGTCTATCGAGAGGAGAAGAGGCTAGCATAATTTGAATGATTCATGCATTTGAAGGAGATCATTAAGGACGATAAACTTGCAACACTTTGTTGTAAGATTGCTGATTACCTAGGGAGCTGCTGAGAATAGATAGTATAGGCTACAAGGAACAAGGATTTGGACCACTCATCATCAGAGAGAGATCGTTTTGTTTTTCTGCACTTTTTTTTATTGATAACACAATTTTTACAATTACTTTAGAAAGGATAAAAATATTTTGATTAGGAGATTTAGAATAATAATTGGGGTTTTGAGATTTTAGCTAATATTGTTTGTACCATTAATCTTGAAGGTTCACGTACGTAGAACAAAAATTTTCAGAATCATTATATGAGATTTATTTATTGAAAACATTTAAGTGTGAATTTTATTTCATTATTTTTATTTCAATATATAGTGTTATATCATATATGTGGTTTTTTTATTATTCCGGTATTCTTTGGACCTTCCCTTTCACACGTAATGCATAGATATTGAAGCACGAGTATAACACTGAGATAAGAGAATTAAAAAGTGTGATAGAGTCATAATCATATCATTTAAATAATTTTAATTAATTAATTAATTAATTTGCTAATTAATTGCTTGGCGCACTAAGACTTTAAATATCACATTAATATATATATATATATATATATATATATATATATATATATATATATATATATATATATATATATATATATATCATATATATACATTGAATACTAAACATTTTTTTCTTTCAAAAAGGTATTTACTCTGGAACAAGTATTTCTGAATCTGTCATGCATAGTAATTAAAATATCTGTTAATGTGTATGTATTGGTTTTCTACATACTTTGGTTAAGTGTCCTGCAAAGGCCTTTGTATAATTCTTATCCATGAGACCATTATGGGGAGTACATATGAGTTTTTGTACATTGTTTGTTAAATAATATTTTTATCAAGTTCATCAGTGATTATATTTTCTACATTATTATCAGAATAATGTAGAAAAAGAAGAGTCCATTCGTAACCCAAAGCTTTGTTTGAAGAAATCATGGTTTAACTGAAGTAGCTGAAGTAAGGATTGTTAGTACATGGTGTCAATAGCTCCATATAGCTGATACATTCATCAAAAAATAGTAAGAAAATATCACATTCTCTTGAATTTGGAAGTTAGAAAAATATTGGAAAAGCGCATCAAATTTTTAATTATTAAAAACTAAAGACTGCGATGGTTTTTCACAGTTTCAGAAATGGTAGAACTGTAAAAAAACTTAAAAAAGTTATAGAAATCAAAAATGTTAATGTATTATTAAATTCTTGGACAAAATTGATGTATTAATCTAAAAGCCACGAGGGCGGTGGTTAAGTATTTATTCACTTTTATGTCCCATTGACGTTTTTTATGTTTTTTGGTGCGTAGATTAGATTCTTCGAAGGTACCAGGCTGAAACCCCGTCAGATAACTTGTTATTAACAATTTAATTATTTAAATGAATGTATTTCCCAAACTATTAAAGCTATTTAATTTTACCAAAATAAAAATTGTTCTTTTCGAAAAACTAAACAAAATGTAATTTTATTAAACTTTAATCTGATTATTAGAACCAGAGTTAAAACAACAATTTCGTGAAAACAATTACGATTACCATTAAACTGAGGGGGTTTTAAAGGTAATCGCACGTATCAAAGCTAAGGTATACTTGGAAAAGCCCGAATGCCTATTTTGCAAATGTTTTTCACGAAATTTGTTACAACTCCTGTTCTAACAATGGGACCAAAGTTTAGCAAACGCCGTTTGGTTCATTTTGTCGAAGGAACAATTTTCAGTTTGGTAAAATTAAATACCTTTAATAGTTTCAGAGATACAATCATTTAAACAATTAAATTGTTAATAGCAAATTAACTTTGAAAAATAAGGCTATTATCGAGCACAAGTTAATTAAATCTAGCCCAAGTACTTTCGCTTAAAATAGCATCTTCAGGGGCATTTCGTCAAAATATAAACTATCCGGCAAGCGTAGAATGTGAAAACATTAATAATAACATAAAATTGTACAAAACACTACACTAAAACGAGGACAAACAGTTTAAAATTACTTTAAAGATTCTACGCTACATTCTTTGTCAGTATCTGAAGGGATAATGTCATAATTATCCCTTCAGATACTGACAAAGTCAGTATCTGACTGTCAGGGATAATTATCTCTGTCAGGGATAATTATCCCTTCAGATACTGACAAAGAATGTAGCGTAGAATCTTTAAAGTAATTTTAAACTGTTTGTCCTCGTTTTAGTGTAGTGTTTTGTACAATTTTATGTTATTATTAATGTTTCCACATTCTACGCTTGCCGGATAGTTTATATTTTGACGAAATGCCCCTGAAGATGCTATTTTAAGCGAAAGTACTTGATTTAATTAGATTTAATTAACTAAAATCTTAATTAAATTAACTAAAATCTTAATAATTAATTAACTTAAAATTAAAGCTAGATTTAATTAACTTGTGCTCGATAATAGCCTTATTTTCCAAAGTTCATTTATTCGAGCATTCAACCTCATTTCAAATAATAGCAAATTATCTTCGGGTTTTCAGCCTGGTACCATCGAAAAATGTAATGTAATACCATCAAAGTACCGAGAGAACATAAAAGTGCATTCTTAACTCCTCCTGGCTCTTAGACTATATTTAGTTAGCAATTACTTATAATTTTTACTGTTGTAATTCTTGAAATATTGTATGTAGAAGTAGCATATGATCTCATTTATCATCATAAAATAATTTAATTATTTGAATTTTGAACGTTAGACGGTGTTGTTTATTTTAATTTGTTATTATTGGTATTGAGTTTTTAAACAAAAGCAAAATATTTTTAAACAAAAATTTGTCACTTTAATTTTCATTTGTATAAAATGTCTGGACGTACGTTTACAAGAGGACTTACATAGTAGAAGATCAGCAACTGCATCACTGCTGACCAAGAACATAGAGTTGGTCAGTTGCATTTTGCAATAATAGAGTTAGTAGCTCATACACAATGAACGATTGATGACTGGATACGTTTCGTTTTCGGGGAACACACTGAAGTCAGTCTGAAGTCACCAAATGGAAGACAGCCTATTTGGAGAAGAATACAAGAGATTTCTGAATATGTTTCTTTGTGGCATTTTACTTTTTAATATTTTGAGTAATTTTTTGAGAATAAACCACAAATCAAATAAAAATATTTTGTTTGATGTTTCGAGCTTCAGCTTGGAAATCGTTTTGAAAAAACCACAAGAGAGATTTTCGGGCTAAAAAGTTTATTCAAAAGTTCCACTTTTCGTGTTTTATCCAGAATATTTATGAAAGCAATTTGTTTTGATGCTTGTACGACGGACGTTAGTATTCAATTCGCACGATATCAATGAAGGCACATTTTTATATTGATAATATTGTAGAAAAGCATTTTATACCGATTTTTTATCTACTGGCAACTATTTTCTCATTATTGTATAACCCATGGACTATTTTAGAATGGTCAATATTTAGGCTATGAAATAGCCACCTGAAAGCCTGGACATGAGTCTGCTAGAAATTTATAAGCTGCTGTATAGTTCCGTCTACAACTCTTGAGGATCTTTAAGTATGCTTAGAGATAACAGCATTATAAGGACGAGGAAAACCCGATATTAATTTTATAATTTTACAGCTAATTTTCAAATTTCCATCGTGCCATTTAGTTTAACACTACATGCGCAACGTTTTGATTACAGCTTGACAATTTTATTAAATGTTAGTTAAATTTTTTTTAAATTTACGGGTTGAAATATAAGGAATCAAGGTTTTTAGGTGAGTTTTATCAATTTCTATAAGTTATGGATTAATTTTGTCGTTTAGAATTTGTTATACAATTTTTCTTTGGAGTTTTTGCACCCCATATACATTCAACTACTATATCATGCCTAATAATGGTTACTAACAGTAGATGGATGGCGCTATATTTTGCGTATTTCTGACGGCTACGTAAGTAAATAAAAATGTGTTACGCCACTCCTCAAAATTTCTTGTACATATACGTAGGAATCCAAGAGGATCTGCGGCTAAGCCATAACCAAAAACTCGGCACTATAATTTCGGCGGTTGATTGGCCGGTCGGTGACCTTTGGAGCTTACACTGGCACAGGCACTCGCGTTTCGAGTTGGGAACTGAATAACGGTTCCTGCTTAAAAACGCTCCAACGCTGACTAAAAAATTACCTTATTAAGGAAACCGATCTGATCATTAACGAGATATATTCACGGTTTTGATTACAGGATAAATGGATGGCTATCACGAAAATCGAATACTGAAGTCATATATGGAGTAAGTAAGTGGTTTCAGGTAAATCAAGTATGGTCTAAAAGATATTTAAATTTTAACACTAAAGCTCCATCTACACACAAAAAAATCTTGCAAAGAATACTAAGAATGCAAAAGTCAAGTGTTTAGCAAACAGTAAGAATCTTAATAAAGTTAAGTAAATACATGAATGAAATAAATAATAGATATTTCGAATTTGTCTACGTTTTTATAGAAACCTTTTATAGAAACTTGCATTCTCAGATTGATTTTAAGATTAACGTTAAATTATTACCCAATAGGTAGTACAATGTACAATGCCCACCAATAATTAGGAAATGGCATCTCGAATACTACGACAGACAATTTCTTATCGCTCTTGTTCGCTTTAATGAGATACTTCGATACACCAGCGATTTTGTTTGTCTCTGTTCTGATGTGAAACGTGAGTTGGCAGGTTCTAAATTGGTGCGAAATTCATTTGTTATGATTTTACATACACCACCTAAAATTTCTGAACTCAAGAATTCTTTCACAGCAATACCCAAATAATAATAAGGTTTAACATCTCGCAAATCACGTACAGACACTTTACTTATACGAGACAAATATTACAAAAATCAATCAAATATAATAGACTGTAATCTTTTCATCGATTCAGCTGGAGGAGAATGGAGACAACACTATTAAAGCTCAAGTAAACAAACAAACAGTAAATATACTAAACCCATTAAAGAATACAGTAGTATGAGACGAGGAAAATGATATAAAATAAGGAATGTGGAAGAAAATAGTATGTTTGTATTTAAAACTCGACCTTTCGGCACCATTTTGGAACCATTATCAAGAGAGATATGGTCCTGTTCGAGTTCGGGGTCTCAATCTGCCTACTCCTCTCACTCGTGACGTACCAGTATCTTGTTTTGTAGAAATACAAAAACCAAGAACCGTCAAACGGCGCTGAGGTCTTAATCTGCCTACTCCCCAGTGTCGAGTGACAACGATACCACTGTACCCAGGTAAGTTTTATAACATTGGATTAGGAATATTAGTTTATTTTTTTATTTTTTATCTCAAATTTTAATATAGCTGGCGCTACTTGAATGATTCTTGATAATGAAATCGAATTGACACTTTTTCGACAAAAATTTTATTGATTTTGATTGACATAATATAGGTACTCCTGCTTTAATATCATAATTTCAACTTTTTTCAAGAAGATGCAAGGTGTGCTTTGGACTGTCAGATGTTGGAATGTAATTTAACGGCTAAAATACATTCTAAACAAAGGATCTAGCCGGTTAAGACAGTGAAAAATGCCCCTATCGATATACCAAAAATAAAAATACCATGTTGTTCTATATCAAAAAGTATCTGACCAAAATTTTTTTAGACCTCTAGACCCAAACATAACCAAAAAAAAAATAAAACATGTTTTTTTAGTTTTTTAACGATATCTTCGTTTATCATCATGGTAGAAACTAATAATTTTTTAATTTGTAGGAAATTTTATTGTGTATATCATGGTATTTTTTATTAAATTTTTCGCGAAAAACTTAAATTTTTGAACGCTTTTGAAATTTTTAAAATATATTTAAATAAAATCTGTCTCGACCTGCACTCTAAAAATATACATACACTGTGTCTGTAAAGTATGGAACAAATTCTTTTTTAGCTAAACAGAGCATTTCAAGAAATAATGCTGAAACACGTCGATTTTTGATTTTAATTTACCGTATTTTAAAATAATATTCTAATGACAGGGTGAATTACTTTCGAGTAATGACGTCACCGTCATTATTTTTAATATTTTTAAATGGAACACTCCCATTTTGTCTCAATTGTCGGATTACTCTAGCTGAGCTGATTCCAAAAATGTATGACATGTTGATTCAAATTGGTACAGGGTGGACAAAAATACAATAGTTTTGTGTGTGTTCATAAAGTAACGCGTTAGTTAAATTAACAATATTATCAAAAATACTTATTTTCTAGCGGACAGAATATGATGAAATGCATGACTTTATAAATGTTCGAACTGCAGCATTGCTGTAATTGACAGTAAACCAAACGTTGTACAAATTCTTGTTGAACCTTGTTTATGGTTTTAAGAAATATTGTTTATTGATTTTACATGTTTGATTTTATAAGGATGCCATTTTTCAAGCTTTAATAGTTTGTGTACCATTGTTTTGCTAATACCGATATCGCAACTATCTTTACGCACAGAAGTGTGCGCATCTTCTTCAAAACTAAGTAAAATATCTAATGCTGTATCAGAATTTGCAGAGGGACGACCTGATATCCGTGCATTTTCAACCAGTGAGGTCACCAGATTTCAATCCATTGGATTATTTTATGTGGGGTTATCTGAAGAATGTTGTGTATCAAACAAAACCAGCAAATATTCAAGAATTACAACAGAGAATTCGGACAGCAATAAACAATATTTCTCCAGACACAATGAACAAGGTTCAACAAGAATTTGTACAACGTTTGGATTACTAGCAAGAGCTGCAGTTCGAATATTTATAAAGGCATGTATCTCATCATATTCTGTCCGCTAGACAATAAGTATTTTTGATAATATTGTTAATTTAACTAACGCGTTACTTTATGAACACACACAAAACTATTGTATTTTTGTCCACCTTGTACCAATTTGAATCAACATGTGAAATATTTTTGGAATCAGCTCAGCTACAGTAATCCGACAATTGAGACAAAATGGGGGTGTTCATTAAAATGGGCTGTATATTAAAATATTATTTTAAAATACGGCAAATTAAAATAAAAAATCTACGTGTTTCAGGATTATTTCTTAAGATGCTCTGTTTAGCTAAAAAAGAATTTGTTCCATATTTTACGGACACAGTGTATAATATTGGTTAAGTGTCAAATTACCTTTTAACATGATTTTTTTTTTCAGATTTTTGTAGGTGGTGCATCATAGGCAAAATAACCAAAAGTCATTTTCGGTCTGGCCAATTAAGATAGTAAAATTCATCCCGCAATATTCCAAAAATAAAAATACCATGTTGTTCCACATAAAAATATACCAAAAAAATTTTAGATCACTAGACCCACACATAACCTCAAAAAAAAAAAACGAAAACGTGTTTTTATGTTTTTGTCGATATCTTCGATTTTAATCATTGTAGAAACTTCTTTATTTTAATTTATAGTATATTTTGTTGTCTATATGATGGTATTCTTTACAAATTTTTTGGCGAAAATTCAAATTTTTGAACGTTTTTGAAACTTTAAAATTTGTATAAAAAAAACTGTTTCGAACGCCACTCCAAAATATTATAATTCTTTGAGTGTTAAATTATCTTTATGATTTTTCAGATTTTTATATGTGGGGCATCATGGTCAAAAAACGAAAAATCATTTTTGGTCTAGAACATTAAGATTTTTGGTCATAATCGTTGAATCTTATTTTTTTTTCAGTTTATAGGTTTTTTTTATTGCCAACAACATTGTATTTTTCACAAAAAATTTGACGCGAAATTTTTTAGGTTTCTGAAATCTTTACAATTTATTTAAAATATATCGTATCTTTTTTCCCATATTTATTAAGTAATATATAACCATAGCCATATTGTGATCCAAGTAACCTATCCCTAATCTATGCCCAATAGTTATAACTCACACTGTATATATTTTTTATACATAATTATTCACATAGAAAATTAAAAAAGATATCAAAATTTTTAACTGAATAACTAGATGAAGGCAATGACAGTGGTAAGGACGATTACAATTTTAGCAGGTTTAGCATTTACAATCGAATCTATTCTTACTCCCACAAACCAGTTAAAATATATTCCATATAACTTAAGCGGCCATCTCTATAAGAAATCCTCCAGTAGTTCAGAGGTTCGATGGACTACCCTTCACGCACTTCCGCTATTTTTTCATCCCAACCCCCTTTAAGGTAGACACCTTCCTTCGATTTTCCCTTAAAAATTAATTGTTTTTTGGACGGCGGCATCATGTCAATGATTTGGTGACCCAAGTTGAAGAACCTCCGAGAATATGTTCTGGCATAGTAACCGTTCGCGCAAGGTAACAAAAAGTTTCCTATAGCTATTGTACATACGTCTAAAAATCATGTTTCTTTGTGGCATTGTTGATTTAATTATAAATTTAGCGATTTACAAAAAGGTAGGCGGTGGGAAAAGGCCTGTCACAGCGGTATTTTAACGGAGAACAGCTAGTTTATTAATAAAATAATTGAACTGAACGTTTCAGTGAGAGAAAAAGGCAGCAATGATTAAAGCTGGTTACCTGTAAAAAGGTTATAAAATAAGATAAAGATACGTAATGTATGTCACGAAAATGTCGAGAACATTTCACAATAATATATTGTAACTTTATTTACCCGGTGCCATTAAGTATCTTAGTTTTCAGGGAGAAATAGTGTTTCTTCATATATAAAACAAATCCCCGGATGGAAAGTGTATAAGTGGGAAATAAAAGATTCCTGATCTGAGTGGAAAAACTTTAGTTTTATAGAAGTCAGGATTAAATTACGTCATGCTCTTATTCAGACACCCTACTAGACCACCCATCCAGACAACCACCAGAAGACCTACTAGTTTTTTTTTAGAATTTTTACTTAGAACAAAATTAAAAATTTCGTGCTTTTCCATTTTATATTTTAGATTTCATATAAAAGCGTAACCTGGCCAGCCACACATGAAGCGTACCAGGATCTAATATTCATATCTGATCGTTGGTATAAGAGAGCAAATTAAAATCTCATATTTGAACATAAAGCAGAAGAAATTAATATTTTAAAATCTATAGATTTATTCAGTTTAATAAATTAGTGTCTAGTTAAACAGCACTTATATACAGAAGCGTTTTACGAGGGGCGTGTTATAATTACTCATAAGAAAACTATGTATGATTCGGAGAGAAAGAGATGATTTTGAAAAATCCTAGAGAGATAATTATTTCAATTTGGAAAACGGAAACTTACTAATATTCAGTGGAGTGGAAGAAAAAATAAAGCTCAGGTAGGGATAGCATGCATGATAAAGAAAGATATCATGAATAAAGTAAGCAATTGGATATATTGCAATGAGTTATACTTAGAGTTAATACAGAGATGGGCACAAAGAAAGCAATTACAAACCTAATTATATGCTATGGACCTGATGAAGATGCAACAAAAAAAAATGAAATAAATGTGTTGGGATGAGAAATGGTACAAACTGCAAGAAGTAATAAATAATTGCACAGCGAAAATAGTTATCAAAGGAGGATATGAATGCTAGAATATGAAAATAAGTAGAGAAATGAAAAGATGTTATAGGACCATACCGGGAGAACAAAATCAACAATAATGAAAAACTATTGCTTGAATTTTTTTGTACTGTAGACAACGACATGATATTCATAAATACATATTTCCAATACAAAAAGATACATAAGATCACAAGAGAAGTCATATTAAGAAACGAACAATTAATTGTTGACTATGTTATAGTGCATAACACCAAGATAAAGATCTCCAACACGATGGACAGACCAAATGAAAACTTTTGTGGAAAAATGCCTACATGAATCCGTCCATATGGCACAGGATTGCAGCCAATGGAGGTAGCAAGCCAATAATATTAAGCGTGTCATGACGGCCTGACAAGGGCTCAAGGAATGAGGAGGGATAATGCAAAAAATAGAGAGGAGCTGGATGAGAAACGTAAGATTGAGAAGAAGAAATGGATTTTAAAATGAATTACTATTAATTTCAAATTTATGATTAGCTACCGTATACGGTAGCTACCGTACCAACCATACGACAATGCTTCCCTACAGATAAATCAACAAAACATTGAGAGAGTTCACCAATTTAAATATCTGAAATGCTAAATTACAGAATAATTAGTCCAAGTAAAGAGATCAAGTGCACAATTGAAGCAGATCACACTTTTCTAAAAATAAAATATTTCTTCTGTAACCGCAACTTACGCCTAAATTGTGTCAACGTCAAAGAATGACTAAATCTTGTATTTGGACCCCGAGCAATTTGGCTTCAGAAAGGGTCTAGGAAACCCAGAAGCATTATTTGGTTTTATCAATGCAGAAGTGATAGGATCAGCAAAAATACATCTACTTGTGCTTTATTTACTAATAGATAGCTTTAGATAAAGTAAAACAGAACGAATTGATGGAATGTTTGCTAAGGATTAAGCTGAATTCTAATAACATCCGAACAATGCTAAACTAGTACTAGGATCAAGATGATTTTGTTTAAACCGGTGATGAACTTGATATTTCGGTGATACTGAAGTAATGAATATTTAAAGAGGCGTTAGACAAGGTTACCAAAGTTATCCCCACCGTTATTTAATCTATATTTAAAGGAAATGTTTACAAAAGCCTTACTTGATGGAAGGTATAAAAGTCAATGAAAAATTATCAACAATATCCGATATACAGACGACACTGCACCAATATCTGACAATAAACAAGATCTACAAATTTTGACAGACATAGTCGTGCAATAAGTAGATACATGTATAAATATCCCACCTAAGAAAAATATTTAGTTTAACGAGCATCCCTTTGAGCAGGTTCAAAGTTCCGACACCTTGGCTCTCTAACCAATGTTACCCCAGGGTCAGATCAAGAGTTAACACTAGGATTGAATAGGCCAGAAAAATGTGACCGTCCTTTATTGCAGATAATCTTAAACTTACGAGCAGATACCCCACGATTAAGTGACGTTATAAATCCTGCTACATAACAAAAAAGCATGAACATTGAAAATTAGTACAATGCTAAAACTGGAAAGCTGTGACATGTGGGTATTTACTGCATGCTAAAGAGTGCAATGACATACAACATTACAAACGAAGGTAGATGAGCATTAATCAAGAACTTTAAGGAATAGCAAAAAAGAACTTATCTTGAATACGTCCTTGTGTACAAGATATTTCAGTTCCTACAATTGATAATTGAAGAAAATATTGAGGGCAGAGAAGTCCTGGTAGACAACAGATGCCGTGACTAACAAACTAAAAAAATGGACCGACTTAGAAGTTCAGTCACTAATAGGAGCGGTCCAAGGAAGGTAAAAATTTGCAGAAACCATTGCTAACCTTTATTAGGAGAGAACATCTAAAGAAGATTATGAAATCATAAATCTAGTCATGTTGATTCGCAGCATTAGACCGCCAGCATATGCTGAATCTGTGCAGATTAATCTCTGTGATAATACTGATAATCTATTGAACACATAAAAAGTGTTAAGATGATGAGAATACGACAATATTTAGGAGATTTTTGAGATGATACATTTAGTTGATGATCCTCAAATCTGACAAACTATCGCTTTTTGGGCGTTACGGAGGTTGGTAATTATCGTGATCATTTATAAAGTTTATGAAAGAATGAAATTTGTAAAATCTATTCCAGATATGACACGCAACATGCACACATCAGTTAATTATACGGTTCAACGCTTGCCGGAAAATTGAGGAAGGTCGTTTCAAACACATTTTAAAGTTTTTGTACATAAATACCAAAAAGAAGAAGAGTTTAATTATGCTGGATATTACTTATGGCTTATTTCAACGATAGAAATTCCAAAAAAAATGTCTAAGAATTGTAAAAAAAAGAGAACACGAAAATAAATATTGACTATTAGGAAGAATTACGAAAATTCTTCCAAATTTCAGTAAATATATTTTAATAGATGATAAAATTCTTTAAAAAAAGATTTCCAAAGTATTTCCAAAATAAATAATGTACCTCTTGGTACATTAGAAATTAGCTAAAAAAAAAAGTTACATTACAATTCTTAAAAAAGTTAGTAATAGTTGACGAATAAAACACAAAAAATTGAAATAAAAATAAAGAGACTAAGAGAAAAGTAAAAAGGAAAAGAAAAATATCAAAAACAGATGCCAATAGTTTTTTTTTGATAATGCGTTAAGTTGGATGTAAAAATTCTAAGTTAAAATAACTTAGACTTCCCGTATCTACTTGAATTTGATCAGTGTGATAAGGTGTTCCTTAGTTACCAACTATTACTATTTCTTGTTGGAAATCAAAATTATTAATTATATCAAAAAGTTTTACAGACAATTTCGGAAAAATAAAATCAAAAGTATTTGTAACCGCTCTCAATTTTCCGTGTTCAAAATTTCATTTTAGTTTTCTTTGTTATCCCAACGTTAAATTACGCAGTCCCAGAACTCTTGAAGGCTTTAGACACTGTCGCATAAGATGACAGTATTTTCAGTATATCGAATAGTACTGATTCGTTCATCATTAATTTTCGATTCACACTTGCAAAGCCTGTTTGGAAGTTAGTTCTGAGTAAATACTGAATAAGAGCGGGGATTGAATGCATCCCTATCTAACGTCTCGTTAAATACAACATTCGTCGATTAGTCTCCATCGATTCGAACTTTTGCTTCCAATATAAGTTTTCTATGCGCAGATCTGTAACATCATATTCCTTATGTATTTAAAGACGTTTCAGAACGAAGGGCATTCTTAATATGTTCAAATGCGTTTCATACTGTATGCCATCAAAAGCTTTTTCGTGATCGATAAAGGCTACATAAATATAAATCCCGAAAGTAGAAATGCAAAGATTTCTACTGACGAAACCAAAATTCGGATCTTGGCTTTAATCTGTGCCTTCTATAAATTGCAAGGCAAAACAGACTATGCTAAAGTTGTAATAGAGAGACTTGGAGGATCTAAAAGTTGCATTTCACAACATATCTTCTTATCTAAGCAAAAATCCTTGGCGAATAGTTTCTTGTACTCATAAAGAGTAAACAGAAATAAAAAAGTTAATATTTGATTTCACTTATAGTGCCTTTGTATATTCGCTTATACGTGTTTCATCCTAGCAGGAATCATCAGAGCGACTGGTACAGAACCTCTAAACGAAAAGTATATTTTATGTGTCAGGAGTACTTCTTATTCTTTTATAAACTATATGAAGAAAAATCTTCAACTGGTGGTAAAATCAAAATGATTCTAAAGTTTACTGTAAAATAGTGTCACAAATGTTCCTTAGGTTGAAGTGTATAGTTACTGTTGCTTAAATGACAAAATCCAATTCTGTTTTTTAATTATCTAATGTTCTATTGTTTGTTTAAATACCTTTAATACTTTATTGAAGAGATTCTCAAATACTCTGTCAATAAAAAAGGAAATAACCATAAATTAACTTACCTCTAATAGTGCTGGGCATCGTATCATGTCCTTAGAGCAGCATACAAATAAAGTGTCGATCACCGTGTATTAAAACCGTTACAATTAAATCCCGACTTACGTTCCAAAATCCATAGATATTAAACGAATAAATATGGATACGACGCCAAGATCGATTTTAATAAAACAAAATAGAAATATTTATCAGAAATGCAAAAACTTTTTTTTCTTGCAGGTACCGAATATTACACGAAACATGTTTGTCGGCGAAAACTTTATAATTTCATAAAGGGCTCCATCCTGACGTCCTGAGTCTGAAACAAAATAAGATGTAATTAAAATTAAGGTTCACAAGTTTCTTTGTAGATCATCTATCAGATATACGCTTTATATTGGTTTATACAAAAGAGGCTGGGATAAACTGTAGAATAACCACAGTAAAGAAACAGTTAGGCAGAATGAAAATAAACTGAAACACAAAAAGAACATAAAATATTCATAAACAATAATTTGACAAAATTAGAATTACACATAAAGGGAAAAATAAGACACATAGCGAGTGAAGAAATAAGAAAAGGAAAAAAATACAAACATTAATAAATTTATTAATGTTTGGATTTTGAGAACGATTTCAGAAGTGGAAATTGAAACGTCAATAAACTTATTTTAACCTTGAAATGTCGCTTATTTCCATTAAAATAGTTATCACTTTAAAATACCACAAGAAAATAGAAATCCACAAAGAATCTACGTTCCTGTAGTTGGCTGTATACCATATATTAAAAAATGTATTAAAAATCCTTTGTAAAAGGTATATATTTAGGCCCAAACAGGCTAAGTTAAAAAGACAAAACGTTTTCGGAATCCATATTCCATCATCAGTGTCTAAGAGTACATGAATATAGCCACTAAATACATGGGTTAAAACCCGTTAACAAATAATTAATTACATTTAGTTTACAAACTTTCTTATAATGTTTTAGGATGTTAAAGTTACCGTTGGATTAGGTAACATGGCGACATATGACTTCACGTTGAAGTTGCTAGTCTTGAGACAGTGTGTCTACGAAGACTGTATGGGAGCAACTGTTGCTTTGAGCAAGCTTTTACTTTATAAACAAATATTACGACCTATTTGGACTGATGGAAACCAACTCTGGGGGTATGCAAGAGAAGTTATATCGAAATAATCCAGAAATTTCAGAATAAAGTATCGAGAAGCATTGTGAATGCTCCTTGGTACGTGAGAAACAGCGACCTCCATAAGAACCTGGGTATTGAAACTGTAATTACAATTATCAAAAGAAGACGGCTGAAAATCATGAAAAACTTCTCCATAGCCATGTGAATGTTGAAGCAATCCAGTTTCTTGACAACACAGGGCTAAATAGAAGACTGAAAATGAGAAATCCCTTTGAATTAGTTTTAAGTGACAGTGAAAAAGCCGAGCATGGTGCTTGTGCATGTTAACATTAGTGCGTTATTATTTATCAGATTAGATTAAGAGGACACCATAAGTTAAACTCTTGATTTAAAGTAACTCTAATAATTTGGGATAGAATAAAATTGCTTACTGGTCATTTATGATCAGATTGTAACCGTAGAAAAAAAAAAGAAGGCACGTTGGAATGGCAAGAGAAATTCGAGAAATGCAAACAATAAGTATGAGAAAGAGTTCAAAGAATAATGGCACCAAAAAGAAAAAAATAGTTTAATAAGAACCAAGACCAGAAATAATTATATCAGCTATATTTAGGGCAAGATACTGTAACATAGTAGTAATAAATGTTTGCGCCGCTACAAATTAAAAAAAAACAAGGAAAAAAGACTAATTTTTCTGGACAGAAGCAAGCATCTTAAACCAATGTAAAAGAAAATACAAAACAGACAAAAAAATTGTTTTGCTATTTATATTATTTATTTATTTATATATTTACTTTAAATAAATTTACGCCAACAACGAATTCCATAGAGAAAAAAATTATAAATGGCAAAGCCGCTGGAATTGGAATCAGTCAGTTAAAAAGATATGTCTTGACGAAAAAATATAGAACGATTAAAGCTGGAACTATACAAAAAATTAAAAGAAAATATGCAGGCTTTCATGCAAAATGCTTAGGCATAAACCAAGGACAAATCAGACTAACATATCCAAGCGCGCACTCGAATACCAGCCTGACAGAAACAGAAGAAATGGAATAGCGGATAGCTGGCGAAAAACCACAATAAAATAAAATGAAGGACTTGGATTGAGTGAGTTGAAGAGGAGTCAATCAAAAAGCGAGAAATATAGTGAATTGGAGAAAATTTTAATGGAATGTAACCTTACACCTTACATTTTTCTAAGAAACACAATTAAAAATAACAAACGTATAGTTAAAGACTTCCTCCAATAATCAGTGTAAATAATATTGTATCAAAATGATGCTGCAGATTATCTGAGAGATTATCTTAACATATAAGTGAGAAGAAACTAATAAAATAAAAAGATTCGTATTTTGAACGCCTTCCTGACAATCACCTTGAGAAGATAGGATATATTAATTTGAAAGCCTCTAGAAAAATATGTTGAACTTAATAGAGAATTTCGAGTAAAGTAAGTAATTTTTTGAACCAACTTCTCATTTCTATTCGTCTGGCAACTGTTCAACCAATCTTTACAAGAAGTAACATCCATATACAAGACAAGACAGACAGATCGAAAATGAAAGCAAGATGAAATTTAAGAAGTAGAACTGACAGGAAAGATTTAAAAAAAGGTTAATAGTATAGCAGAAAATTAATGTCACAAATCCACTCAGAAAAATTCGAACGAAATTGGAAAATCTCAATATAATTAAAAATTAGAAACATACTATGTAATAAACGCTGTACTGCAGAAATATTTTTACTGTCATTCTTTAAATTATTCCAATCACATTAAATCGTGGCCCATAAAGATTATTATTTTGATTTACCGTTAGACTACTGTTGGTGAAACCACAATGACCTCAGCTACTACCTTGTTATACAGTCTATATCAATTAGGATTTATTAAAAAAAATAAGTGTTTGATACTCAACAAATTATCTCAGCTTAATTTAATTTATTAGAATATGAAAAAATTGACCATCTGCGTAAAATATCCTAACATACTTTTCGCATAATTTAATTATTAATATTCGTCTTAATTTTTAAATATTGTGGGAGGGATCCTATTCTGATAATACAAAAAGTTGAAAACAACAGGAAACTTACATAAAATTTAATTAGTGTTTTTTCTTCTCTTTGAGCTTTCTGTTCTACACAGATCTGCTAGACAAAGCTCTCCGCCAACAATGGATGGGCCTTTAATTTGGCCTGGTTATCCACTGTTATATCTGCGTTTATCAGAAGCTGCCAAACTGCCTTTCGAACTCTTATTAGGGTCACTTATCTATTTGGCACAGAGACAGAGTCCGCGCCCAGAGTCATCTCTTTGTCCGTATTTTATTTTTGTGGACTAGGAAGAGTTCTCGGAATTCACTTGGGCTCCATTGTGTTGTTATACCTTAGAATTGGAAAGTGCAGTAATCGCAGGAAAAATCTTACCATGATAAGCCAGTTGTGGTGCGGCTGTCTCATAATTTGCCGATTGGGCATAGTATAGCTGTGCATATATGTGCATGTTTATTTTAAATTTTTGCTTATATGTGTGTGTCCGGTTAACAAGTCTACCTAGTAACATACCTACAGGTAACGTCATGTCATGCTCTTGTTCTCTTTCAGCCATTGGGAAGCGTCGTCCCTAAGTTGAGAAAATCCCCACCAAGTCTGTACGGTGCGGATTACTCAGACTACTCAGACTTGCGGTCTCAGACTGATAGGAATCTTATGATTGGAATATATGTAGAGTATATATAACCTGCATAGTATGCAGGTTGTCCAAAGTTGGCCTTGGTACATGTAAAAAATGGCAAAAATCGCGAAACGTTACTTTATTGAACAGCTTTATAAAAACTAACATTATTTGCGACAAAATACATACGAATGCTCCTCGCTTCACCTTTAAAATGCATTTTGATTTTTATCTATAGAACACTCTGATCAAAAGATATCGAATTTTTAGCTTCGAATTAAAATCGATTTTTTCGTTTTTCCCACCTATTAGAGAGGGTTTTATGGGGAAGCCCGGGCGTAAACTTGGTAAACTTTTTGACAACTTTTTGGGGTCTTAATATTAACATTCTTAGAAAAATGCAGCTTGTTCTTATAATTTTTAGAGGTCAAATCTCTGACCATTAAAATAAAAAAAAAATATTGGGCGATCAAGAAAAAGATGGTATAAAAAGATTTTAGGAGATTTCAGAGCTATTGAAATCGCATATTGAAAAAAAGCTACTAACAGAAAAAAATTAATTCTTTTATCAGGACGTCTTGACTTTTTATAGCAGGTGGGGTATGTGGCTAAGTGTTGAGGGTTAATAAGATGGTGTAGTTATGATACATCCACCAATTGTTTACATTGCTGTGTCGATCTAAGTTTCTACTTTATTTGTATGGGTACTCGGCTAAAGAATAGACCAGACTAATTACAGATGTTCGCAAAATATCTGTTGACTCTCCATAGCTAGTGTTACACACTCTCTGAACAAGGTTTTTTCAGGTAATTATTTTTATGCTGTTGTCTTAAATTACCCTGTTATTTCGGTTACTATTGATAGTGTAGCATTGTGTTATTCATTTTGACCTCTAATACGTAGTTCACCTTATTCTTGTTAAGGTGGACCCAGCTAACTTCAGTCTTATTCAGGTTTGGAATTCACAACCATTTGGTAAAATATTTGTATAATTTGTTGAGTCGTTGGTTTTGGGTAGGTTCAAACTGTTTGTGTTGTACTGCTAAGGATAGATAGTCAGCATATTCGAACTTTTTAGTGTTGCAGATCTGAGATATATAGAGTTTTCGTTACAGATATCCGTGGATCACTTAGAAGTGTCTGTTGGAAAGCATGTTATTTATCAGTTGCAGTGTTGTATAACAAGAAATCTGGTTTGACAACTTTTGTACAAGCCCTTCTCTCCTCACTGTATCCCACAGCTATCAGGTCCACAAAAATTGTGGATAACTTTTGTTATTTTTGGAAACCTGCTCCAATATTTTTAGTCAGGCTAAGAACTTGATCTGTACAGCTTCGATTAGGTCTAAAGCTTGCTTGTTCAGGTGGAATATTCTTCAGAATTGGTTATATTCTTCATTTAAAAAGTTGATAACAACAGCGAAGAAGTGCCATAGGGCAGTAGTTTTCTGCTTTGCCTCGTGGGGTATTGAATTTTAATACAGCAATTATTACGCACTTTCATACACAAAAAGATTTTAGTAATGATCCAGTTTTTTCGCAGTGCAGTAGGAACTTAGGATATATTCCATAAAACTCAGGTACCTTGCCAGTATTTACATCTTCAATAACTGTAGTTAATTCTTCAGTAGTAAACTGGCGAGAGAATTATGTGTCGCGTGGTACTGTTTACCGTATATACTTAGTAAGATATTTTTATAGCAGCTCTAGATAAAGTTACTATCCTGCTGGCAAACTGATCTGGTAATATCGAGTGAGATTTGTGGACGGGTGGGTTACTTCCTCCTGGCGTTTTAGTAGGCTCCAGGATTGTCTGCTAGATCTTTGGAAATTAATTTCCTCTGTTGATTTTACCCATTTATCTCCGCGATCTTCGTCTAGTGTTTGTACAAAGCTGTTGGCTATGTCTGGGTCGCCGTTGTATATGTCCTGGGATATATTCTTTACGGTAACCTCTACGCCCTCTATTCTTTACGATAACTTTTGGTGTGGAATATCATGAACCACTAAAATTGCAAGAAAAAGATGCCCAAAGATAATGTTTCTTCCTAGTGGTACGGTATTTTAAAAGTTGTCTCTTTGTGTCTCCTGTTTTTATTACTTCTTCCTTAATTATGCATTTTAATGTTATTACTTTTAGTGAACATTTTACTGCACCATATAAAAATGCTAACAGGTCACAGTATTCTATAACCCCAAATTGTATAAACCTATAAAAGTCCAATGTTTTATTGTAACAATGCTTTTCTAAAACTGGCACACATTGCTCTAGTCATATCAATCTTAATTTCAACCTTATTGTTACAGTCCTATTTGTTATATTAGAGCCTAGATATTTAAATTGCTGCCACAAGGTATCAACTAATTCCCATCATCTTAATTTTCCTTGTAGTCAAGTCGGACTAGACGAAAAGGCAAGCTGTCCCAAATTTTATTATGCTAACCTTTAGGAGGGTCAATCGTAGTGTAAATTTAAAATCGCAACTAAATCCAACCATTGCGTTAGCCGTCATCTTAATTTTTAAAATGAAACAAGAGAACTATTTTTGCTCAATATCTCTGCCATTTTAAACTTTTCGACAAAAATAGTAAGAATTGAAATTGTTGCAAATGCGATTTCCTACAATTTCTTTTCTCAAATTTTTTCGTGAGGTTGATATTTTTCGACTTGACGGAAAAACAGTGAAAGGGGGGAGGAAAGCATAATTTTCGAATTATCTCTCTCTAAACTTAAGAAGTTTATTATTAACTTAACGGCATGAATGTACATATACAAAAATGGAGATAATTATATTTTATACAATTTTGTCCAGATCTATAATCTATAATACGACTAAATATTGATTTTAGCAAGAAAATGAAAGGAATAAGTATAAAATATAATTCTTCTCGCCATTCTTTCCACTTCCACTATTCTTTCCCTTAACTAGGAAAATGTCGACAGTACAAAAAAATTAAAAAACAATTGTAGGTTATCTCATTTGCAACAATTTTAGTCCTTTACATTGTTGTCGAAAAGTAGAAAAGCAAAATGGTCCTCCTTTAAAATCAAGATGGCGTCTGACGCAATGGCGGAATTGAGTACACTAATATTGACCCGTTCTATTGTATTTATATGTAATTCAAAATGTTCTTTAATGTCATTATCTTAGTCGATAGATATTGTAGATTTTTTACAGATACACATTCACAAAGGTTTGCCGTTGATTTTATCACTTTTAGTTTCATTTTGAACACTTCAAATATTATTTTAACATATAATTTGAAGAGAATATTATCGTCTTTGTATTAGCAAGTCATGCTCGACATTATCGAATACACGCATATTAATAAAACAACCAAATCATCCTGGTACTTCTAAATGATACTGAGCAATGATAATGAACTTCTAACCAATATTTTTATTGAGAAGAGTACTTCTCTGCGCCATAAGTCTTTATTAAAATCGTATTGTGTATTACCATTCCACTCTTTACCATTTAAATCAGCTTTACCTTTTCTAGCTAGAAGGGGGATTAAAAATTAATATACCTTAAACTCAGATGAAAAGAAATGTTGTAGTCAGCGAAGATATATGTGCAAGAACAAGATCCATAGGCCTGGTAATGGCTTATAAATACCTAGATCACAATATTCATAAAGGAAAAGATAACTAAACTGTTGAGCTTCTCCATCGTGTAAGACTGACTTGGACATCCCTCGGTAAGTTGAACCACATTATCAAATCCTCCGAAATACCAGTGTGTCTAAAAGAAACACCTTTAATCAGTTTGTTTTGGCCACTGTAGAGAAATGTTGACCATGAGAAGGAAAACAGTGCAAAAGATCCGTGTGGCTCAAAGGGCGATGGAACGTGCTATGTTGGTCGTTTCAGTGTGAGACAAGATCCCAAACTGCCAGGCTACAGCGATCAGAAGTGGCTGACGCTGTAGAGAGAAGAGTAAAACAGAAGTGGAACGATCACGTCGCTCGAATAACAGATAATATATGGACAAAGCGGATACTTTAATAAAGACCAAGAGCGAAGTCTTGTGCAAGAGGCACAAGATCGAAATAGATGGAAAAGTATGAGGGAGATCTGTGTCCACCAGTGGACCAGCGAAGATTGAATGAGGATATCATGGTATGAATTTACTTTAAATGGGCTCCGATTTATAATTATGGTTAATATTGCTATAGTCTGTCTGGCAGCCTTCTATAGTTCTTTGACATTTGTTAGGTAATTGATTGTTTATATTTTCAGTAGACCTTTTATCCAGCAAGTTATGTTTTTTTTATTTGTGTAAAATTTTTGAAGCCTTTTTTCTCTTCTTTGGGATTTGTTATTTCATCAATTTGTATTTTGATGTCAACTGGCTGCCAGAAAATATAATTTTTTTAACAGTCTTCTTAGATCTAATATCAGTGACTAAGTTTCCTGAACGGATTCCTTCTAAACACTTAAGTAACTGTTCTTCACTTGCCAACTAGGTCTCCTGATCTTCCATACATCGGCTATATATGGGCAACATTTGAGCACTATCAACTGATAGGTAGAAGATTATATTTAGAATTGGGTTAGCTAATCGAAGGTTAGACAAAGAAAATAATTGCCAGACTATGAAACTAGGAAAGATAGACAACCAGACGATATTAAAATAATGACTGATATTACTGCCTAACTTAGATGGGCATATTTTAACTTGGGGATGACATTAAAACTAATGATTGATATTACTGCCTAACTTAGATGGGTATATTTTAAATAGGATGCTTGGATCCGACCGATAGGGAGGAATTTTACCATAATTTTTTTATATTCTATTTATGTTTTGTGTGAATATTACGTACTTAATTCAAATAATAGAAAAATATTTTGGTTTGACAATATTATTAAATATATTTATTGGCGCATTTATTTAAGTATAAAAAAAACTCTTAAATTCAGTTTCTACTAGACTTATTGCATGATAAACTGAGTAATTTTTAGCATTTTTATTAGTATGTCACAAAATTTAAATTCAGCCATTGATTTTCTATAATTTGTCTTTTATAAATACTATTGAACTGTTTCCTTTATATGCTACCTATATGATACAAAAAAGGTAACATACAAACTCGGAAAATAAATATTCATATACCTATATTTACAATTTCTTTTCTTTTTCGGGATTATTAGTTTCTACAATAAATTAAAATGGATATTTTGCTAACACCGCACAAACTTACAGTACGTTACACAAGAGTATAATTTAAGCAATCGATAGTTATTTGCTGGTAAGTTATTTCAGTGTCATTGACATTCTCCAGCATGATATTGAAAAACATTGGTTGACAAGAGAGACTCCGAATATTATATTCGTAAAAGGATATAAATAATCGTAGTACAATTAAAAAAATTATTATCTCTATTAAGGTATATAAGGTAAATAAAGTAAAAGTTTAATATATATATATATATATATATATATTATATATATATATATATATATATATATATTAAACTTCGGTGCTCCGAAGACTTTTCTGAGTACCTTTCTTTCCCAGATCTCTACTTTCTTTTCTTACAGGCATACATCACTGTGATGTCTGTGTTTAGCTATTCTTGACACAGTTTTTGTTTTTAGTAATGAATTTAGTGACCCTATCACTCTGCTTCCCTTCATTAATATTGTGTCTATCTCTTTTTCTTCTTTTCCCGTGTTCGTTATAGTTAATCCTGAATATTTAAATTCTGACACTTTTTCAAAACTATAGACAGTCTCTGCTTTTTTTTATTGTCTTCTTAAAATTTCTAGAAAACTTTTTCCAAATGTTTTTTTGTTCTAGCTACTATCTCCACATCATCCGCGTACGCTATGCCTATGCACTGTTTCCTGCTATTGAAAATAGTCGTGTTTGTGCTCATGTTTGATCTTTTTCCGATTTGTTCTAATACTAGGTTGAATAAATTCGTTGATTGCAAATCCCCTTGTTTTAAACCGCTATTCACTGTGAACTGTCTTGAACAGCTTCCTCCCATTGTTAACCTATTTATCGTGTTCCTAAGCGTCATTCTTACTAGCCTTATAAGCTTTTCTGGTATTTATAATGTTCTCATGGCCTCAAATGTTCGATTTAGGGAGTCATATGCTTATGTAAAATCGATAAATAGCATATGTAATCCTAAATTTGTTCGTAGCTATTATTTTGTATTAGTATTAAAAGGCTTATTTGATCAGTAGTTGTTCATTCTGGTCTAAAACCCCCCTGGTATTTTCCAATCACTTTGTTGTTATATTTTATCTCTTTTACCTTTCTCTCTCTCTCTTTAATCTTTTACTAATAATTTTTCTAAGTATTTTATAGACTAATAGTGCTATATCTCTATAGTCTCCGTACTCCATTTTGTCTACTTTTTTATATAGTTATCGATCGTTGGATATCATGTTGGCTACCATATTCGCTATCGTGACTTTATTGACAACAGCTCTAAATAACGATGTAGCCTTAGATTTTTCAGCCATGATGTTATTCTTCTACCAGGACCACGATTACCTTGGATCTTTCCCTGAATAATCAGATGTAAAAGATCATATTTTTCAGGGTGTCTCATAATGTGACCGAAGTATTCCAGCTTGCGTTTCTTTATTATATTGACCAGTTGTGTTATTTGGTTCAGCCGTCTAAGGACCTCCTTATTTCTAACTCTGACGACCCAGCTTATTTTCAATAGTCGTCTGTATACCCACATATCAAAGGCTGTCAAGCTAAGGATAGCCTCAGTTAGAGTCCACGCTTCCACTCCATACAGCAGGACAGGAAAGATGTAGTAAGATGTCATTCGAACTCTAAGGTCAATGTTAAGATCTTGACTGCAAAGTACGTTTCTCATTTTTACAAAGGCAGCTCGGGCTTGTTTTATTCGGCTTTTAATTTCTGCGGTTGGATACCAGCTCTCATTGATATTACTGCCGAGATACACGAGTTTCTCTACTCTGTTCAGTGTAGCATCTCCGACTTTTATACCGTCATCCTGTATATAATTTTGTTTGCTAACTATCATATATTTAGTTTTCATAAAGTTGAGTTTTAATCCATACTGATCACAAGTCTGTTTTATTTTGTTCATTAGATTTTGAAGGTCTTCTCCGCAATTAGCAAGCACTAAGGTATCGTCGGCATATCTAATATTGTTGACAGTTACTTCATTCTCAAAAATACCTTCGGTTGTCTCCATTAAGGCTTCCTTAAATATTTCCTCCGAATATAAGTTTAAAAAGTAAAGGTGACAATATACAGCCTTATCTCACTTCTCTTTTGATATTTATTTCATCCGACAGTTCTTGTTCAACCTTTATTCTTGCTACTTGATGCCAGTATAGATTTGTAATTATTCGTAGATCTTTATTGTCCAATCCAGCTGTTTCCAATATTTCTAGCATTTTTTTTATGTCGGACTTTTCAAAAGCCTTTTCAAAATCTGTATACTAAACAAGGCTTCTTCCTTTTGCCAATTTATTAATGTCAAGTGAAATATCCTTGCCTTCAGTTATTCGCCACCTTCCTTAAAAATCTCTGCTACCACTTTCTCCTGTACTTTTCTTATTTTTAGGTCTCTTAATATTTCTTCGACTTCAGTCAAAGTTGGTTTCTCGCACGCCCCTTCTTCATATTCTTACCAATTCTCATTTCCCTCGAGTTCCTCTTGTATATATATATATATATATATATATATATATATATATACTACTATATATATATGTATAATATATATATATATATATATATATATATATATATATATATATATATATATATATATATATATATATATATTACGCAACATATGTTTGGTATTTATTTAAAACTCATCAGGTAATACCAGAACTGAGGGTAGACAGGCATGGAGAAAGGCAGGAGCCTTAAGCTAACTTCCCAAGTAATAAAATATTATTGCTACATAGCCACATGCTTTCTGATGCATAATATGGAGAGTGGACAATATATTCCAAGAACCTTTTAAATATATTATCAGCCTAATCCCATAAAGCAGAAATTTATATTACAGTGGATATGCTTCTATAGAACCGTCATGTTAAGAAATCCAGAAATCCTTAAAAAAACTAAAAAGCTTCTGGGACCTATGCAATACCAGCAAAATTCAGTACCAGTAACAGTAAAATATGGAGGGAGTACTATATCGCCATATACACTAGCTAATACCGCTCATATGACAAGAAGAAAAAATACCAACAAAAAAGTTCACAAAAAATGTGTTAACTACAGAGGAATAAACAGCGCATATAAAATTCTCTCTAATATCTAAATTCTTAGTAGACTATTCCCGTATGCTGGAAACATTCTGGAAGAATATTATGCCAATTTTAGGGCAAACAGGTCAAAAATAGATCGACTATTTTGCCATAGCTCCTAGAAAAGAACTTAACAGACCCATCATAACCGTTTTATGAACTTGTGACAGGCATAGGACAATGTAGAGAGAAATCAAGTATGGAATGCACTGAGGAAGCTCCCAATATCAAACAAATTCATTCAGATGACCAAACTATGTACGAAGGGTGGACTAAAGTGTACTTGTGACTACTTTATTAATAGACTATCCAGCAGCTTTAAAATATACAGTGCACTGAAGGAGTGTAATGTTTTATCATTGCTACTTTTTTATCTTTTACATTATCTACAATTTCTTAATTACAAAAGAGATGAGCTAAAATAAAAACCGAACTAATAAGGGATCAAACTGCTATCAGCAAACGCAGATGACATCGATCTAATAGGAAACTCCATTTTATTCGTTAAATCATCATCATATAACGGGGGTTTCCTATCTCTCCAATCTCCCTCTTCTAAGCCTCTAGATTGCATTGTTTTTGTAATTTCTCTTCTCCAGGAATTTGGTGGTCTTACCCTTTTCCTTCTTTCTGGCGGAACATACATTAAGGCTTCCTTTGGCCACCGCTCCTCCTCCATTCTCATCACGTGTCCATACCATTGTAATTGCCTTCCTTGTATTCTATCTGAAAGAGTATCTCTAATTCCTGTACGGTTTCGTATTTCCTCATTCCTGATTCTTTCCATTCTACCTATACTTTCGAAAGAGTTCAATGTTTCAGATATCTTGGGGCGATGATTACGACTGTTAATAATATTGTTGAAGAAACCGTAAATTGCTATCTGTATACATTGGATAAGAATATAAAACCCAAAAGCCTAAAGCCGGCATCTTACAGAACGTGGAATGGCGCTCTTGTCTGGTTTACGTCTTCTTCTTAGGGTGTCTGTCCGTTCCGAACGTTGGAGATCATTCTGGCTATGATGACTTTGTTGGTTGCTATACGAAATAGCTGTGTTAAGGTCTTTCTATACCATGCTCTCAGGTTAGCAAGCCAGGATATTCTTCTTCGTCCTGGGGCTCTTTTTCCTTCAATTTTACCCTGCAAAATGCATTGGAGTAGCTCGTATCTGCCTTGATTGCTCATTATATGTCCCAAGTACTGCAGCTTACGGCCCTTAACGATGTAGACCAAATCCGCTGTCTGTCTATGGTATCTTCAGGATTCTTTTGTATAACCATAGCTAAACACCCGAAGTTTTGATAGAGTTTCCGCCTTCAATGTCCACGTTTCTACTCCGTACAGAAGCACTGAGTACACGTAACATTGGTTCACGTCAGCAAAGAAAAACAGAAAACAGATATTAGTGAAAAGAAAAGAGAACACGGTTGGCACCCCGTGTTAGTGTAAAATTAATAAATATTTATTTTTTGATAACTGCTCCAATGGAGATCCTTTGTATAAATTAATAATATTCAAAAGTTAAATATTTTTCGGCCATCCTGTAGAAATAATTATAAAAATATTTATTTTACTGAATAGAGAATTGAACAAATTATTGATTGCGTCATCACGTCACCAGTATGCCAATATGTTATGCAGGCAAATATGCCAAAAAAGCATAATTTAAAAATAAAAATCAATCTGTTTCGAGATTTGTCTCCAAAATTGCTCATTTTTGAAAAAATGAATGTATTCCATAATTTTCACCTCACTATATAATGTCAATATTTGTAGGGGTGAAATAATTTTGAACAAAAATATATTTACATTTAAAACCGTTTTTAAATTAACTCTGACTGAAATAAATGACTATCTGGCATAATCCATAAAATACCCAAAGTGGTAAAATTCTTAAAATCGTATTTAAATTCTAAAAATCATTCGTAATATTTCACAACTTCCTTCAAAATTCTTCGTTCGGCTAGTAGTATCTTTGTTAACGAACACCAAAACCTGGCCTTCTGCTTCTGCCGAAGAGGTCTTTGAACTTTTTCAGAGGAATGTTTCTTCTTTTCAAGATTTAAATAGCGGTTCTTCTCATGACCGATTGTCGAATCTTTTTAATATTGATAGTTTAATAGAATACATAATTGGTCAGTTGCGCAAATTCATTCATCCATTTGAGATTGTGAGGAATATTAAATACAGATTTTTTGATTTTACATGTTTGGAAGATAATAGCAGTTTTATACAATGGCTGATACATGCTAAAATGAATAAATTGCGAAACTTCTTGTAATATATTATTTTATTAACCGTTTTGTATTTATGTAAGGTATGAGCACTATTCAAAATAATAAAATTTCACTGAGTGGAATTGAATATTGAAATAAGGATTGCTTGTTCAGATTATTTCTCTTAACGGACATTAAAGGTCATAAATATGTTTAATTTGTTAATAGACTTTTAATAGATAAATCCATCGACCTGGGATATATGAGACAAAACTAAGTACCAAATAGGTAAACTGTCGATAAGAATAGGTGTTTCAGCGTGCAATAATTGTAACTAAATGATGCATTCAAACAAAACATCCCAATAAGTCAAAGAAGAAAAGCGTTTAGGATTGCGTTAGGATGGTGAGATATAATGATGATATTGTTCTGAAGCTATTTTCTTGTGACATTGTAAATTAATTACTATTAAACTGGGAATAAGCCACAATTAAAGATAAAAATACGTTTATTGACGTTTCATTAGTTTATCTCCATTCTTAGCCGATATATTTATGGAAGATTTTGAAACAAATATCATTTCTAAACAAAATTTCAAACCCACAGTATGGTGGAGGTATGTAGATGATGTATTCTCAATATGGCCTCATGGATCAGAGTTGTTAGACACATTCCATTGGACAATAACATTTACCATGGAAAAGGAGTATAATAATACGCTACCTTTCCTGGATGTTTTAATCTCTAAGAACGATACTGGATATGAGACTCAGGTGTATAGAAAACCAACACACACCAATAGATATTTAAATTTCAAATCAAATCACAATATTAATGTAAAAAAGGGAATAATTAAATCCTTATACGATAGAGCCAAAATTACTTGTTCTAACGAAAATTCGTTCTTGGAGGAGAAACATTTGTTAACTTCTGTTTTATTAAAAAATGATTATCCTTTATCGTTTATAAATAAGGAATTTTCAACAATCGATCGAATAGAACAAAACAGCTTAGAACGAGATCCTACAGCATACACAAGGAATAATATGAGGAAAATAACAATACCGTACATAAAAGGACTATCAGAAAAACTTAAAAGGATAGGAAATAAATTCAACATTTCAACAACATTCAAAACAACAAACACGTTGAGATCTATTTTGTCCAAAACCAAACCTAACAATGAACAAGAAAGGACAAAGAATTGCATTTATAAAATACCTTGTGAATGCGATCAGTTTTATTTAGGTGAATCATCAAGGCCATTAAATGTTAGAATAAGTGAACATCAATCTTATATTAAAAATAGGGAATTTGATAGATCTCGAATCTGTAAACACGCATGGGATAATGAACATAGGGTTCAATGGAATAATTCAAATGTAGTCCTAAAAGAAACGGATGGTAAAAAAAGAAAAATCAAAAAAGCGGCTCTAATTATGCTAAATGACGCCACTTGTGTCGCAAATTCCTCGGCAGAATGTAGTAGGATCTGGTTACCAATATTGAAAGAGGAAGTTATTAATAAAAAAATACCAGTATTAGTAAGTCAGTAACATATAGAGGATACATCATTTATGTTTTTTTAAATAACGTAACATATAAAATCAG
Organism: Diabrotica balteata; assembly: GCA_918026665.1. Taxonomy (NCBI): domain Eukaryota; kingdom Metazoa; phylum Arthropoda; class Insecta; order Coleoptera; family Chrysomelidae; genus Diabrotica; species Diabrotica balteata. The sequence goes on from OU898277.1 coordinate 45,406,407, forward strand.
AATTTTGATGTTTGTTGAAGGTAAACTAAATTCACGACCAAATACTTACAATGTCGGGATAGTATTATGAGGTTTTTTTCCTGGTTTTTTCCCTCATAATTTACTATGGAATCACTAACAGGAGAATTTTACTGTCATCATGTCATGTGTTTGTCTTTTTAAAGACGAATTACATGCTATGATTTTTTTTTTTCTGACGGATATTCTCAAGTTAAAGTTGATTTCATGTAATCGAATGAACTATCTTATAAGTAAAGTCGTCCCAGGAGCGCAACTCAACAATATTGGCAATATCATTTTAAAGTCGTCTACTTTAAAATGCATAATGTATGTCTGAATTGTCAATATAAATGAGTCAGATAAAATTAAATTATTAGAAGAATTTTTCACTATGTAACAAAAAAAACAAAATTTGTTTAATTTACTGTTTGTATTTTGAGAACGATTTCCGAAGTGGAAACTGAAACGTCAATAAACGTATTTTTATCTTTAATTGTGGCTTATTCCCAGTTTAATAGTAATTAAGGATGATGATGATTCCATGTTTTTACCTTGGATAGGCTTCTGTCTCTTCAAGAAAAGGGTGCTCCTTTTTTTGAGCCAAGGGGTGTGGTAAACGTAAGGGTAATATGCGTGTGAAGTTCTAGTGGTGGAGTGCTAGAAAGCTGGGGTTCAGAACGTGGCGTATTGTGATCAGGAGCGCACAAGAGGAATTATTGGTAAGCGAAACAAGCCAAAGGGAGGTACTTCAAGGTGTTACCAACCATACTAGGAGCGGCCCTTAATTAGTATTTTTGGCTTGCAGTTGTTAGCTGCGATATTTTATGGGTATTGATTCTAATATATTAAAATACTCATAAGGAAGTTGGTATCCAGTGTTATGTAGAATTTTTGCTGGAGGGAATGAAACTTTTGTTTTAGGAACGCTGGTGAGTATTTGCCCTTGGCGATTGCAAGGGGTTTTCAGCATTTTTTGGCTCGGTTGTTCGAGCCTGTTATAGTGCGAAGGACATACCTCTTGCTGAGGGTCAGGATTCTGTCTATAATTGATGTTATATTGGCTACTTGATGTATGAGTATTGACGGGTAGTTTCTACGCTTCCTCGTGCAGAATCTTAGAAATTTTTCTTTCAGTGGCCATGATGGTGTTTATTTGGCGGGTGTTAAGTGATGCGTAGACGCATGCCTAGTATTCGATTATTGGTCTTATGTAGGTTTTATAGGTGTGAAATAGTGTTTTATTTGACGTATTGCTCATTTTACCGGACAGCGTTTTCTTACCCTGTCTAGGGTATTTTGTATGTCAGTTTTCCAGTTAAGAGTCATACTAAAACGAACTCCCAAATAGGAAACCGAGTTTCTGTGATTAAGGTCTTTTCCTAGCAGGGTTATCCGGGCCTGAACATCATGGCAGTGGGGAGATTTAAATAATATTGGTTGAATTTTGGTAGCATTAATAGATACTCTCCATCTATTGCACCACCTAATAACTCGGTCTAGGTAGTTTTAAGCTCTTTCGAATACAGACATTTGACCAAGCACACTAGGTGGGCCTGATGTGAGGACAGCAGTGTCGTCAGCATACAGCAGTAGGGCGGGGGATGTCACTGTCGTAGACTGTATTGGAGCAAGAATTGAGCCCTGGGGTACTCCAGCTTCCATATTCTTCCTAACGCGCGTAATTTTGACATAATGCTTTCGTGCCATGTATCAATCGTTATTGACAGATTCTACAGACTAAATAAGTGGTGCTTTTGTAAAATCGACGGTAAGTTAGTTTTTGTTAGTCTTTTGTATTAATTTAGGTATAGGCACGTAGTAAAAATAATGTAAAATTAATTACTCAGTTAGGACGGTTTTCACAGCAGAGCAAGAGGAGAAAATGAAAAACTTCCAAATTGTGCAATCTAAAATGTACTATGACCGATAAGTAGAAAATTTCAGATAAGTTGCATATGAAATCGTAGTAATGAATATAATATCATGTCCTCCATCATGGGAAAAGAAGAAAGTAGCAGGTATTTACTGGTTTATACACTCTTCCTAAGAGCTCTAAGGCATGCAGCCTATTTCGCGCTACTTCTTTGACCAAAGAGACTGTAGATCTGTTTTTCAATAATTTGAAAATGTTGTATAAACAGCTTAGAGTGTTTGGTGATGGCACAATGGTGTTTAACAGGGATGAAACGAATTTCAAAATCATCAACTGTACAAAAAGCCAAACGAATAGTGACTAAAAAGGCGTCAAGTGTGCAAAGCCACAAGTGGAGAAAAAGGCACTAATGTCACAACAGTATCCATAATTGCTGCATCTGATAGCACTATTTCACCAGTAATGATTTTTCCACGTCTCCATTTTAAGGAGCATATGACTCTAGGAGCATTTTCAGACATACTAGGCTTAGCCACCCCTTCTGGTTGGATGACATCAGAACTATGTGTTAAAGTGATCAAGTATTTTGTTCGCTACACCTGCAGTTATGGCGAGAACCCTATTCTAATAATTTATGAGAACGTAGAAAGTAATTTGTCCCTGGAAGCTCTTATGGTATGCAAGGAACATGGCGTTTCAGTTTCGACTTTACCTCCTCTTTCATCCAATAAAATGCAACCACTGAATATTGCTGTCGTTGGGTCTTTTAAGACTTATTATAATACAGCTGATCAAAAAAGTATGACGCCTTCCAATATAGTTTTAGGATTTAAAAAAGTGTGATACATTTATTAGATCGACATGTTTTTACCGAAGCAGATTTCTTGTGCAATTATGTGGCTTAGCGATCACCTGATGGCACTATAAACCATCACCCACACAAGACACACGGTTATACTGTGCCAAGTATACTCAAAATTTCTCTTCTACAACAAGTAAAAGAAGGAGCCGCTTCAAATCATACAGAAATCAATGCTCTTGTTTCAATAGCTGGTCCAAGTTCAATATATAGACACTACCGAAGATACGGACATGGATGAGGATTTATTTGTTGTTGAGTTTGATCACTTTAAAATATTGTTACATCTTTCTTCTATAGATAATTATGTCTTAGTTGAATTCAAAACTAGCAGCAAATTCAAGTTCTATGTTGGTCGAATCATAAAGATGAAAGATGATGAGGGAGACTACGAAGTCAAATTTCTACAATACCGAATACGCAATAACTTCGTGTAGCCTCCTATAGATGGCATTGCCTCAGTTAATGGCACACATATAAAGATGCTGTTAGGAAATCCTTCTGTGGCTCAGGGTACTCAGAGACAAAAAAGTTTAGTTTTCGGGATTCGGGATCGATTCCAACAATTTTAAAATGGGCTAAATCTAAAATGATTTTGTGTTTGTGCCTCAATAGGACCAGTTGAACTTATTTTTTACTGCAAATGCTTTTCATAACTACTTTAAATTAAGTGAAATAATTTTTTTTAAAGTTGTTTCATGACACTCTTGCTCTGTTTTATTGTACCCGGGCATGGGGTACAATAAAACAAAAATAAGTTTTTAGAAAATGGCCGCTCTCGGTCACAAATAATGGAAACAGTTGTGGCATTTCTTTACTCGTATAGATTAGATCCTGGGATATCAGGATAAAAATAAAAAGTTAAAAAAAAAGGTCTCAGTTGGCTTTGGGTAATATAAACTTTTGTGTTTCATTGTGCCCCAGCCTCCCCTATGTTGTATATAAGTAGATATATAATAACCAGTTTCGGTTCTGAATTCGCGTTATTTAATCAAACTCATATTCATACTTTTAATAATTATACTACACACAGAGAATTTTTTCGCAAATTCCTAAAAAAGAATTAATTACGTGAACATGTCAGTTTTCATACGACGTAAGAGCATGTACCGAAAAAAATCGATTACGCAATTAAAATATTTCATAGAGGTCACGACCCGCAGTATTAAGGAAACGAATAAGCGAAAGATGTTAGAGATTATACGCACACTCCACAATTTTTTATGTAAATTCTTGGAGATTCGCTTATGAAGTTAAGAGCCGTTATTAAAATTATATAAATATAAGTTTCTCTGTAAAATATACTTGATTTTTCAGAATTAAACTCTGAATGAAATATTCTTGTCCTTTTTGACTGTAAAATAATATTAATTTACATTAATAGTCACGTACTGTTGTCTTAACTAAAAAAATAATGGTATCTGCATCAAAAGAAAATATTTATAGACCAGGGCTGATCTGATTTAAGGAATAATAATTAACGGAAGATCTATTAACAACATAAGATATGCAGATGACACCGTGATTATGGCAAGCTCTGCTGAATAACTCCAATTACTGCTAAACAAAACAAACAGTTATTGTGAAAAATATTGACTAAAAATGAATATAAAAAAGACCAAATACATGATAATAACAAAGAAAACAAATATACTAACAAACATACATTTGGGAAATGTACCAATAGAAATGGTTGATAAATACAAATACCTAGGAACCTGGATTTCAGACAATAATGATCAAACAACCGAAATAACAGCTAATAGAAATAGCAAGAAATGTGTTTGTAAAAATGAAAACAATTCTCTGCAACAAAGATCTTAGATTAGAACTGAGAGTAAGAGCACTGAGATGTTGCGTGTTTTCGATACTGCAATATGGACTTGAAGAAAGCTGAATATTGAAGCAAGAACACATAAATAAGTTACAGTCCTTTGAAATGTGGTGTTACAGGAGGATGCTTAGAATAGCATGGACACAGAAGAAAACTAACACGGAAGTATTGCGAGAAATGGGAGAAGAATGCTAAATAATAAACACAATAAAAATAAGAAAGTTGCAATGTCTGGGACACGTAATGAGGGGACAGCGATATGAACTGCTAAGGCTGATAATACAGGGAAAGATAAGACGAGGAAGGAGTATATGAAGAAGTACAGTGTCATGGTTGAAGAATTTAAAGGACCGGTTTAAATGCAGTTTTATAGAACTCTTCAGAGCAGCAGTAGATAAAGTAAAGATAATGATGATGATATCCAACCTCCAATTGGGAGACGGCACTTAAAGAAGAAGTACTGCTAGCGGATAAGAGACTTTGAAAGTGGTAGTATTGAGAAGTAAAAGAGTGCTATGAGGATGGATTAGGGTTAGCAAACCATGAGCCGAAGGTACCTCCGGTGTTACCAGTCATACTATGGAACTCCTCTTGAATCAGCGTTTTTGGCGTGCAGTTGTTTTAACTGCGATATTTGAGGGGGTTGATTCTAGAACGTCGCAACACTCATTAGGAAGTTCGTTACCAGTGTAGAAACTTGGCTGGAGGGAATGAAACTTTTATTTGTTGAAGTCTGGCGTATCTTTATATTATAATAAAATAGTCCACCAAATTTAATTAAAATCGATTCCATAGATTCCGCATAATAATTTTACAATCTGAAGTTTTAAAAAATCTTGCATAACAAAAATTAAAGCATCTAAAAGTTTGTCAATGTTCTATCATATAAGTGAACATTTCACCTATCCAATGCACTTTATAGAATTAAAATCGGATTATTTAGGGGGCATGACGGATTTTTTGTGACGATGAAAGTATAAACAAATTTTTTGCTTATAAACAAATGTAATATTTCAGAAACTATTGGTTTAAATTAAATTCAGAAAACAACGTTGGAAAAGACTAAGAAAAGATTACAAAAAGTTAAATTACCAGTAGTGGTTCCTAAGATATAACAGTCTATGTTGATCGGTATTGGTGACGAAGTTATAAACAATAGGATGGTCACCTTTAAACCATTTCTCTTTCGGAGCTGTGTTTCAATAAGAATTTCATATCCTTAATATATAGCAATATATTCATAACATATAACGAAACGATCAGTATCACCTGTAAAAAATATCAAAACAACTAAGTTGAATAAAATTAAATTTAAAAGTTCAACACGTTAAAAAAGTATTTTCTCAGCTTCCAATGAAGTAATTTTCATCGAAGAGACAAGATGCTTTAATTTTTTTAACTTGGTTATACCTACATTTTCGCACAAATTTTAAAATAAACTTTTTTAAACACGATTTCCGAAATGGAAATCGAAACATCAAACATTAGTTCGCTAAAAATGTAAGTAAAATTTTCACATTTAGTTCAGTCGTCAGACAGTTGACCTCCAAATATCATACTAATAAGCTGAATTTTGCAGAGAACTTTTGGAAACCTAAAAATGATGCAAGAAAGTTTACCACTTTTACCCCCGGGCTTCCCCTGAAACGCCGCTAGCAGGGGGGGGGGGTAAAAAATGCAAAAAAATGAATTTACCAAAATGTTTATAGGCATTTTTTGTGTAGTATGAGCCGTTCTCTTAGAAACAACGCTTGAAGAGACCGTCAATTTTGAATGTCAGTTCCGCGCGCGAAATCAATTTTAATCCGCACAAAATTACTTTGTATTTTGTGGAGAATCTTAGTTTTTATAAAGGTGTTAAATAAATTACCGTGGCGCAAAAAAAATGGCAAAAAACCCGTCACGTTTATTTATTTAACACCTGTATGAAATCTGAGTTTATTTGCGGCAAAATACAAAAACTGCATACGAAAGCTGTACATTTTTTATTTGAAACATTTTTTTCTACGAATTACACGTTCTTGGTAAATCGATTTTTTTGTGTTTTTCTTTTTTGCATCTTTTTGGGGTCCCACAATTAATATTCTTGGTAAAATTTAACCTGTTTGTATAATTTTTAGAGGTTCAGTGGCATTTTCGTCTCTAACGACTGGAGTAATTACAACCGATATAAAACGTTTAAAACTGCTTTATTTTAAATACACAAGTAACACTTCCAGGAAAGTGCGATTGTTTGCAATGAAAAAGTTTAAATTCTGTGTTTTGTTGCCAAAACTAAAAATCGAAATTTCATGTTATAGGTTTTAAATATTAGGCTCTAACAATGGAAATTGAACAGATTTATAGAAACTGACTTCATTTGTGACAAAATACAAAAAATGCATACGAAAGCTACACTCTTCACCTTTAAAATGCATTGCGGTTTGTCGATCGGACACTCTGATCAAGATGCAATTTCGTGAGCGTAATAGACATTCAAAATTGTCGGTCGCCTCAATCGTTGTTTCTGAGAGAACTTTGTCCATTCCGCACAAAAGTTCTAATAAATATTTTAGTCCAAAGTTATTTCAGCTAGGTTTTTATTTGAAGAATTTTTTCTGCAGCGTGCCATACTGTTTCTTGGTAAATCGATTTTTTCAGTTTTCCTCCCCTACTAGGGGACGTTTCAGGGAAACCGGTGGTAGAAGTGATAAAAATGTTTTGAATATTTTTTAAGGTATTAAACTTCAATTAAAAAAAAGTTTCAAAATTATTATGCGAGATCTATTAAATCGATTTTAATGAAACTTGTTGGACTGTTTTACTATATTATAAGCATTTTCTAAGAGAATTAGAAAAAGGTGCTAAGTCCAATCTAAGTGGTCAAAAAATATTGAATAAGAACAGGCTTGTTCTTCCACCTTTCTTGTATTTATTGTGGTAATTTATTTATCGCTATTTTCTTTTAGTACTACTTTCCTTCAAAATGAATCTTTTAAAAATGATACGCAAAAAAAGTAGAAAAAACGATGTTTTTAGTTATTTTTAAATATTTTAATTTTTTTATTAATATTTTCGATCTATTTGAGAGGAACGATAATTTATAAGAAACTTTGTATACATTGTTGTTTGCAGATGATCAGGTGGTGGTTGCAACCGATGGGGAAGATTTAAATTATATGAATCGAAAATTATTTGAGGAATATCCCAAATTGGGGCTTATTGTAAACATAAGCAAAACAGAATATTTAAAAATTGGAGGAAATACCACAGATCTGAGGCTTGAAAACGCAGTCATAAAAGGTTGCAACCAGTATAAATATCTAGGAAGCATCATATCAGCAGATGGCAGAGTTAAGATAAATGTACAAAACCGAATAATTCAAGGGAAAAAATGCATCCAAATACTGAATTCATTACTGTGGTCTAATAAAATAAAGATGCATACCAAACTTCGTGTATACAGAGCAATTGTAGAACCGTTTACCACATATGGTGCCGAATGTTGGACGATGACAAAGAATGAACGAGATACAGTAGACGTTGTGGAAATGGATTATCTTAGAAGCTCGTGTCGAGTATCGAGAATGGAAAGAATTAGGAATGAGGAATTACGAAACCGTACAGGAATTAGATATACTCTTTCAGATAGAATACAAGAAAGGCAATTACAATGGTATGGTCACGTGATGAGAATGGAGGAGGAGCGGTGGCCAAAGAAAGCCTTAAAGTATGTTCCGCCAGAAAGAAGGAAACGGGGAAGACCACCAAATTCCTGGAGAAGAGAAATTACAAAAACAATGCAATCTAGAGGCTTAGAAGAGGGAGATTGAAGAGATAGGAAAAGATGGAGGCTGAAATGCGGGAAGCGGCAATCGCCGTGGGACCCCCGTTATATGATGATGATAATTTATATATTATTATTCAAGTTATTAATTATTTCTGCAAAAATCACATCCAAATTAGTTGTTTTTTCACAGATCCTCCTAGGTGTATTAACCCATCAGAGCTGCTTTGACAACTTTTCCTTTAACTCTTTATGCCAACAAATAAGGAAGACAAAGTACAATAATATCATATCTAGAAAATGCATCACAAAAGAACGATTAAATAAAAATAAACCTAAAGAAAACAAAACATTAGACAAATGAAAAAATGTAGGAAATTAGGGCATTTACGGAATTACTGATGGCAAGCCATTAAGAAAGGTAAAAGTCCACTAAACTCCTAAAAATTAAAATAAGAAGCTAAATTTTGCTGAAAATGTTAGTTTTGGGACCCCATAAACTTTTACTTGTAAGTCCTGCTTCTCTCTCAAACCCCCCTCGCAAGAGGGAAAAAGGAAAATATCAAAATTTGTAAGCATTCAAAAAAAATGTAGCTGAGATAATTTAAAAAAAAAAAGTTAATTAGCACCTTTTCTGTAAAATGAACCGAAACAATGAATGAATCTCTTAGAAACAACACTTGGAGCGACTATCGATTTTGAACCGTCTATTACTCGCAGGAAACCAATTTTAAATTAAATTTGTATCAACTTGACGGTAAAAATTCCATATCTTTTGATTAGAGTGCCCTATCGACAAAAATCAAAATGCATTTTAAAAGTAAAAAAGCAGCTTTCGTATGCAATTTCGTCATTTTGCTGGAAATGAAGTTAGTTTCTATAACGGTATTTTTCTGTTTCTGCTTTTGAATTTTGGCAACAAATGTAAGGCATTTGAATTATGCCTAGAAACGATGAATTTAAACTTCCACTTTACAAATAATCTAAACCGTTTAAAACTGTTTTGTTTTAGTTGCAATAGTACGTTTTTCGAACCGACACAGCTTCAGCTGTACTTCAGCTGGTGTCACACTTGTTTTTCTCTGAAATTCTTCACCTGTTGCTTGCTGATATTTTTCTTTAGTTCTTAAATTTTTAGTTATATATATCTAAATTTTCTGATAATGTTGTGTTCTTAGTGCATTTCTAATTATTTTTAAATTCTTAGTCTTATGGGTATGTACACTTCCCGTCATATAAAACTGGTACACTTTTTTTTCCCAATGTAAACCTGTGTTCAGAAATCAATTCGTTGTTGCCATTACAGATAACGGAATTGCACTAAATCTAAATAAAAAAAATATCTTTCAAAAATGTATAAAATTTTTAGATAGGTATTATTTTTATCATTACAAAAAAAAATGAATCTAAGAAATTAAATAAGCAGAGATAGGGTTGAGTTATTATCCAAAATGTTTAAATGAACTTTAAACGAAGTACCGAACTCGAACTGTATTCTGTGTCAATAAGTTTTGTAACAGGCAAACTACCAAGATTAATTTATTATTTATTACAAGAACGATAAAACATGTGAGAAAACTAATATTATACTTTATCCTACGTATTATACTAAAAAATAATCGGTGCGAAAAACGCTTTTTAAAATGTAACAGTTACAATCCAATATCTCATTGTAATGTTTTATTATAATAATTTGAAGTTTGTCTAGATTGATTATCTGTCATTATTTGTGAATTAAAATATTTTCATAAATTGTTATAAGACACAAATCAATGTATGAATACTTAATTGAGATGATAGAATATTACAAAATTAATATGAGAATTTTTTAGGATGCATGTTTAAACAAATTTAATGTGACTGACTGATCGAGAATGCACGATAATGTTTTAGTTTTTAGTATACTCAAAACTGGTGGTCTGTCACACAACCTTGCTTTTAGCAGGTTTTATATAATATTTTCGTTGAACTGGCAACGGTGCCCTAGAAATTAGAATGACACATTTGACAAGATCAACGTACACAACTTAAAAAACACGATTTTTGATTATAAGAGTTGTACCATTTTTTTATGACGGGAACGGTACTCTTTTCTACAATAGTATATCTTTTTTATTTTAAAGTGTTTTACAACATACTTAATTAAAAACTGAATTGAATGTCCTTGTACATTCAAACCCTAGGGATATATTTTATCCGAGACAAACTTGCAATAACAAATTCCATGGTGAATTTATTTAAAAAATTGCAAAAGGATTAGCAACTATTATTCCTCTTTTATTTTTTTTGTTTTCATATTTTTACTAAGCAGATGCACTTTTCTATGCGCTGTCATTATTTTCCAATAATATTTATTTTTCATCGTCTTTACGCGTTAGAACAGTTCAAATGCTTTGTTAATACTATTGAAACAAAAATTCATAATAATATAAATATGAACGGTTTTCCTATAAGCTAAAATGTAGCAATTAGAAAGATGGGAGGATTAATGTAAATTAATGTAATTAATATAAATTGACCTGCAATGAAGAAAAAACATGAAAAGATGATAATTTACAGCTATTGTTTTATGAATTTCATTTCAGAATTCAATTATCTCCGAAACTAGTTACTAACCTACTACTAGAAGAAATGCTCAAAGTTTTAACTGGTAAAAGGGAGGAGTAAATATCAACGGACTTTGGAATTACATAGACTATAATATTGCTATCAAATAATATGGGGCAACGCATAAAGCGAGAGGAAAATTATTACATATAAACAAAAATAATGGAAGACTATTATGAAGATATTACTTAGGTCATAGAACAAAATGTAAAAATAGTCACAGAATATGCATACCACACTATGCGCTGCACTTTCGAAACGTGGACTCTTATTAGCAACACACATACAAGTTGAAAAATAGTAAAAATATATATAGTAATATAAATAGTAGTTTAGTTGAAAGTAACTAAAAAAGGAGAATATATTCTCGGAATAAACTAGAGAGAGGGGAACAACCATATGGATTCGCAATAAGACAAGTGTTAAAGATGTAAGGAAATCGCACATATACCTTAAAACTAGATGGGCAGTATACTTAATTAGAAGAAGAGTCGAAAGTTGTAGCAGTGGGATCACTATTTGGAGACCAAGAACAATCAAAACAAGGAAGAGAGGTAAAAGATAGAAATATTACTTACTAAAACCTGGTGCAATATATTGGACTCTGAAAACGTTAGAACGAGATAATTATGTAGATCTTAGAAATGTAAATATCCAGGACTAGAGTAATTTAAGATGTCGGAAATGGTGTATAACACTATGTTGATATTGCAAACCATTTAGTAAGATTATTCACCACAGTTACAATAATAACAGTAGAAATGTAGGATGAACGAAAAGAAAATAATATATTCGTAAGACATAATATTAAGATTATAGGTTTTTATACCATTTACAGTATCGGTTATGGGCCTATACGATGAGTAATACATTCATCGTTATTGCTATTCTTATAGTTGAAATGCTCTTGACAAGGTTAACGAGGTCATGAACTCGAAGATTTTTTTAGGGTAAAACATATTAATTAAGTTGACTACTTTTCAAATAAAATTGCTGTACTATTTTTATAGTTTTCATGAGTCTAAACTTAATTAAAATTCCTAATAATACTAAATGGAAAATTGAATATTTCCGAAAATAACAAGTTCAACAGAAGTTTATGAAAAAATGAAGCAAGTTAACTGAAGTTGAAACAATGAGGTAATCTATAGACTGTAAGAATAAAGAAAAAATAAGAGATGAACGGAGGGTCAACAAAATAAAAGTTAGAAGGAATATATTAGGGGAAGTCTAGAGGTGGCAATAATTAATGCCAGAATGAAAATTGTTACAATTAGTTAAGTTAGGACATGTTTAATGTTGAAACGGAAATCAATGCTAAGAAGATGTAAGTTCCGGCAAGCAGTAATTAAGTAAGCTCACTGCGCATAGTAATAATGGCAAAGCAAATGACCTTGATTAAAATTTACCAAAACAACAAATCTTAAAAATAGAAATATCTACAAAGATTTTCAGAAATTTTGGTTCTAAGTGAAAATTGCCATCTTCAGAGAGAAAAGAAAACTATCAACATAGATATTGAAAAAAATACTTTTTCTATAGTTCAATCCAAACATCTATTATTATAAAACTTTTAAACATTTTATTTTGCAACTCATATGGTTTTCAAGAAACTAAGTTAGATGACAACGCTAATATTAGTATATTGGATAAATCTCCAGTTGATATTAATGTAATTAAATCTATCAAATAAATGCAGACAAACCAAATTTATTATACCTATTTATATTTCTTCCCAAGGCGAAGATGGTTTTGTATAGAAAAGAAGGAAAACTGTAAAGAAAAGAAAAAAGCTTACCTGAAATACATATCAACCAAAACACAAGAGGCATACCATAACTACAAAACAATAAGAAACTAAGCACGTGCACTTATAAGAAAAATAAAAATGACCACTTAGACGCTTTTCAAAAGAAAATAAACATGATTTTTGTGGTCCGTAAAAGGAAATATGGCGATTTATAAGAAAATAAATAACGAAGGTAAAGGAACTAATAGAGCCAAAACACATAGAAACGGAAACATGGATTGACTCTATGGGAAGTATAAAAAAACCCTATGGGAATCACAAATGACGCTAGACACACCAGAAATTGCCACAAATGAAGAACTTAATAAAAATATACAGGGATTTCGTGAAATATTCAAAAAGCTGAAGAACAGAAAAGTAGCAGATAAAGACGAGATAGCAAATGAATTACTGATATATTGTGGAGCAAGAATGACAGAACAATTAAAAAAATTAATTAATAAAATTCAAAACACAATAAAATCTCTCTCTCTCTCTCTCTCTCTCTCTCTCTCTCCCTCTCTTGCATCGTGTATCGTCCGTCTCCAAAAAGAACTCTGTCTCTGGCCATTTCTTATAGCTCATGCATAGCTCTGAGACATATGCATTAGATTGAGAGATCACTAGAGTATAATAGATAAGAATTTTTGTATCTGATTCACTTAAAGAAAGCATTTGATAGAGTTAGACTCAAAGATGTAATCCATCTTCTGTATAATAGAAAAGGTCCCCTAAATATCATACAAACTATTAAAAACATCTACCAAAACAACGAAGTGGAAGTTCGAATAGATGGAGATCTGAAATAGACTGGCAGGATGCATTAATAACACTAAAATATACTACTAGGCAGGATAACAAGAAAAGGCGAAACAGACACATTAACACTGAGATGAAGTCAAGAATGTATAAAGACAGTGTAAGACCAATAATGACGACATATACCTTAGAAATAAGACCCACACAGTCACACCACAAAGGCTACTAAAAACGGCGATGATGAGGGTACTGGGGAAGAATTTCAGCAAATACGCTAAAATATCGAAAGAGAAGTGAAGGCATTAGAAAAAGATGTAACGTACAGAGTATGAACGAATAGGCAGTAAATAAAAAAAATGGAATAATAATATAAGCAGAATTGGAGGAGACCCGTGTCGTCAAAATATCAAGAGACAAATCACCAATCAATAGAAGAATTATCGGACCACCGTGCAAAACATGGAGTGACAACCTTCCATAGAGGTATTAATCCGCCAATGAACAAGCAGAATTGCTTATAAAGAGAAAGAAGAAGAAAACGAAGATCTATATTTCGGTTTTTAAAGTAAACACACTTCTATGGAGTCTAATAGGAATTTATGGAGTGAATAACACCGAGCCGCAAGCCACATCATTGTTAAAATACAATGGCATGGGAATTCCCTTGGACCATCAGACCATATACATTTTACGTTATGGACGATGAAGTTATTTGTGTCCAGAAATTAAAATATATGACTAGTGAATGATTTGAAGATTACATAATTTTACATCGTTGCTAAAACTATGTGTGTAGGTGATTAAAGTATAACTTTTACACAAAAATTAATAACAGAAATACTTTAAAAATTTGTAAAAAATATAATTACTTGGTGGAATAAATAGTACAAAACAGTGTAGGATATGAAAATTTTATTACCCCTAGAATAATTGTTGATGGAAGCGAAAGCGAGGTTTGGCAATTCAATTGACGAAGAAAAAAAAGAAATTTCTGGCGACATCAATGGATCTCAGAAGATCGCTACGAAAATAAATAGAAAGAGTTAGAAATTGAAACATCAGAAGCATGCTCAGAACGGAAAGAACTGTTTTAAAATCATGTATATCGACTGACTACATAGATTATAGTCACTGCCGTTGAATTAAAAATCTGTCGTGAAAAAATATAAAATGTGGCGTGAACTTCTTGTTCCGAAGGTTAATTTGAATGGGGGTAATATGACACATTTGTGCTCAATATTTTATGTACTAATGAATAAAATATTTAACACAAAACAAATACCCACCACGTGGAATGAGGCAATATCACTATTACTATTTAAGAAAGGCGATAGAAAAGATCTGAAAAACTATTTAAACAATATTTAAAAACAAGAGTCTTCAATCAATGTATACTTTCTGTTCTCAGCTACGGTTCTCAAACTTGGACGTTTACAAAGGAAAACATGGAAAACATAGCATAGACCCAAAAAGCCATGGAAAGGTAAATGCTGCACATCAGGCTATCAGACAGGAAAAGAAATACTTGGATCAGCAACAAAATAAAAGTGACCGGTGTATCAACGCGGATAACAAAACTTAAGTGGAAGTTCGCTGGGCATACCATAAGACAGAAAGACAACAGATGGAATAAGATGATTATACACTGGAGACCATATAGTTAAAAATGAAAAAGAGGAAGGCCACAAATGAGATGGTGAGATGGCTTGAAAAAACACGCAGGTCCGAAATGGATACAAACTGCCTACAATAGAGAGACGTGGAAGAAGTAAGAGGAGGTCTATGTCCAAAATTGGACAGCAAAGGCTGTTTAGATAGAATGTGACAAAAGTTACAGATTTTAGGTCAGAATTAAAGAAATTAAAAGTTAAAAACTATAATAAGTGTCTTAATAAAAGAGGAGATATACAGGAGACTTACAAATATCACTGCTATTTTATTACCTTAGCTCAGGTAAAAATAATTCGACAACGTTGAACAAACAGAAATCTAAAAAATAGAGCGACAAAGAAAATTTTGCGCATTTTACAATAGAGTATATTTCATGGTCCCATGAATATAATAGGACCAAGGAGTATACTCCCAGATGTATTTGACACAATTTACAAGAGACCAGGCAAGAACACAGAAAATTGGAAAACAGTGTGATTAATTATACCCAAAACTCTGGACTTTAAATTAACATGGGAGAGAAGAAACACCCTTTTATTATAAATATTAATATTTTTATTAAAGAAATGACTTTAGGGTTGAACACAACAAAAAAAAATAAATATCTAGGAAAGCCAGTTCGGTTCAAAATGACAGATAAAATCAGATTTATACACCTAAAACATGTGCATGACATGAGTTGGTTGGATTGCATATTTAACTATAACGTTTAATTACATACAAGTTAAAAATGTAAAACCAGAAAAGCCCAAACCAATACAAGATAAAGGTATATCATTGATAAATTATGACAGTAGGTACCTCGAAAAATTTTAAAAGGTGTTGTAGATTTTATTCTAATGTAAATAAATATAAAAAATTAATCATTTGTTTAAAAAATTAAAATAATAATAAACCTTAATAATATTTTATTTTCACTATGTATTTAGTATTCACATCAAATATAAAAGGGCAAAAATTATTTTAGGAATGATCGCAAATTATACTTTGAACTATAAAAAATAATGAACTCTTCATAAAGAACCCCTCCTAAATCAAATTCAATTAAATATATTATAAGAAATTAAATTAAACATAAAATTTTAAAACTGCATATATAAATAAAATGGTCTTACCCAGCAAATTATTTCGTTGTATAATTATTCCAAAATAGACCAGAAAATTTAAAAAAAAATAGCACACAAGTCACTAACACAATTTAGAAAACCAACAACAATCCCCCTTTTTTTTTCGAAATGTCACAACAAAATCTCTTGTTCCGTGTAAAGTCCCTAATCGTCCGTCAACCGGTAAAGATTCCGTGTCCGTCCAAGGGCGAAGGACAGCAGCAATTCTCGTGCGGAAAGGGTTGCGCACTGACTCGAGAGGGTAGGTGTCCTTCGAGAGTTTATGAGTTCGGAAGGCACCTGTTGTCGCACGGTGTACCACTGACTGTGGCTACAGAGCTTGGCCAGGTGAGGAGCCACCAAAGGTCACTGACACTCTAGACTTAACGGATTCCGGCGGGTTAGCGGTACACCTGGAGACCAGTTAGATTACAGGACTGTGTGTATGATAGGTCGAGCGACGTCACTGCGGCAACGGTACACGACCATCGAGGCTCAAGAGAAGAAGAATAAGAGGAAGAAGAGGGTTACTTGAATTCTTCACGAGAAGAAAATCTTTACCGTATACGAGGTGTACTCAATAACAAATTGTATTTTCGTAGGTCAAATGAAGACTGGACGTCTATAGTGGGCTGTGCCGAAAATTTGGAGTTACTTTTTTCAGTTAAATATTTTTCAATTGATTATTTTTTTATTTTGGCAATAAACTTTTGAAATAATTCTGAAAGATATTTTATCGAAAGATAAGTTATTGCTTAGGCCACAATTCGTATTACAATTTCACTTTTTTAAACTCTCTTTCTGTGAATACAAAATAATTTTGTTACACTTCTTTAAAATACTTTATTTAAACACATTACAGTTTTGAAATATCACAGTTTTTTTAAATAATTATATATATATATATATATATATATATATATATATATATATATATATTATAATTATATATATATATATATATATATATATATATATATATATAATAGCTATACACCCCAGCGTGGGGTTAAACCGCAAATGCTTTCTAGATCCTATTTCTTAAGTGGATCAGTCTTTTTCGTTTATCCTATCTTCTTGGCAATATCTCTCAATTTTTTCCTGTCTCTAGTTCTTCCTCTCCATTCTCTGACTCCTGCCCTTTGGAGGTCTTCTTCAACTTCTTGCAGCCACTTTGATCTCGGTCTTCCCCTTCTTTTTCTTCCTCCTGAATTCCATTCTATCATTGCGTATGTCACTGCCTCATCGCCTGCTCGCCAAATGTGACCTAACCATCTAACTCTGCATTGCTTTATTTTAGTTACGATGTCTTCCTTAAGTTCTTCCTTAATTTCTGCATTTGTTCTGCTTCTATAGTCATTTTGCTCTGTTCTGATTGGTCCTAGTATGGTTCTCATAATCTTTCTCTCTGCTATTCTTAAGTCTTCTTCATCTTTTTTAACCATCGTCATTGTTTCTCCTGCATATAATAATATTGGCCTAATTATGGTATTATAAATGCTCATCTTACTTTTTTTAGTCAGTGTTTTGCTTTTAAGTAATCTTTTGTTTTCAAAATAAGCTTTAATCGCTGATAATATTTTTTATTTTATTTCGGATTTCCTTTCTCCGGATTTACTTATTGTAACTCCTAGGTATTTGAAGTATTCTACTTCTTCAAACTCAGAACTTCCTATTTTGATTTTTTCTTTCATTGGTTTTTTCCCTAATCTTAATATTTTTGTCTTTTCTTGATTTAATCTTAGCCCCATTACCTCCCCTTTCTCTCTTATTTCTTCTAGTATTTTTTTCGTTATTTTTCTGTTCTTTGCAATAATAGCAATATCGTCTGCATATGCAATTATTTGACCACCTCTTGTTCTGAGATTTTCTTTATTTATATTTCATAGTACATATTATTCTAATGCTAGGTTAAATAGCGTTGTTGATAATGCATCTCCTTGTTTCATCCCTTTATTTATACTGAATTCCTCTGTCTCTCCTCTTTGTGTTTTTATGCTAATTTTTGTAGTTCTCATTTCCATTTCTATTAATTTTCTGAGTTTATGTGGAATTTTTAATTTTTTAAGTGCTATCATTAATCCGTTCCTTTTAATTGAATCAAATGCCTGTTTGAAGTCTATGAATTCAATTTCCAACCAATTCAAAAATCAACATTTCCAATTCTAATTTATACTCTTTTGCTTTTTCCATTATTTGTTTTATTGTGTGTATTGCATCTATTGTAGATCTTCCTTCTGTAAATCCACATTGGTACTGTCCTACTGTCTTCTTTGTGATCTTTGATAACCTCTTTTTTATTATTGATGTCAATATTTTATATGTTGTATTTAGTAACGTTATTCCTCTATAATTTTCACAGATTTGTTGGTCTCCCTTTTTATGTACTGTTATGATCTGCCCTACCTCCCAGTCTCCTGGCATTTTCTCTTCTTTCCATATATTTTTTAATAGTGCCAGTATTTTTTCTCTTAGTTCCCTTCCCCCGTATTTTATTAGTTCGATATTAATTCTATCTTTACCAGGGGCTTTACCATTTTTGCTTCTCTGTATTACTTCATCCAATTCCTCTAATGTTGGTTCTTTTGAAATTTTGATGTCTACTTCATCTACTTCATCTGCTTCTTCTTCATGCACCTCCTCCTCGTTATGCATTTCTTCTTCTGTTGTTTCCTCCGTCAAGAGCTCTCTGTAGTAATCTCTCCATACTTGCTTATATTCTTGGCCCTCTATTATCACTATTCCCTCTCTATTTTTTATTCCGTTTGTTTTGCCCTTTTATTTTTTGTTTTGTTCTTTAATCTTTTTGTAAAAACTTTTCGTATTTTTGTTTGTTCTTTCCTGCTCTATTTCCTGCATTTTTTGTCTACCCATTCTCTTTTATTTTGTCTTATCACTTTCTTAGCATTCCTTCTTAAGTTTTCATATTCTTCTCTATCTTCCTCTTTATCTGTTTTTAGCCATTTATTTCTGGCTTGCACTTTTTTCCTGTTATTTCTCTACATTCTTGGTTATAACTTCGATTTTTTGTTTTAGCCTGACTTTTAGCTGTCAGCATATTTGCACCTTCTTCTATTGATTTTTTGATCGTCTCCCATTCTGTGTTTATATCTTCTGCTTTATATTTCTCTTTTATTTGAACTGTTACTGCCTCTTCATATTTTTTTCTTACTACTTCATTACTCATTTTATTGACATTCCACTTTTTATGTTGGTGTTTTTGTTTTGTTTCAATTTTAACTTTTTGTCTTATAGTAGCTGTAACCATGTAGTGGTCTGAATCTGCACACGCACCTCTGAACGTTCTTACATCTATTATTGACGATTGTTTTCGTTTATTAATCATTATGTGATCAATTTGACTACATGTTTTCTGATCTGGTGACCTCCATGTTACCTTATGTATTTTAGGGTGTTCAAATTTTGTTAAGCCTATTAACAAATTTGTTCTTGTTGCTAGGTTACATAGTCTTTGCCCATTGTCATTCGTATTTTCGTGTATTGTATGCTTTCCTGCAATTTGTTGTAAAAAGTCCTCTTTTTCAATCTGGGCATTGAGGTCTCCTAGTACAAATATGACATCCTTGGGTATTTTTTCTATCTCCTCTTCAACCCTATCATAAAAGATTTCTTTTTTTAATAATTGCTTGCCAAAAAAAATTGATAATCAGAAGATTTTTAAGATTTTCTGCCTGAATTAATTGATAATTATTGGATTTAATTGTAGTTTAATAGTAATTTAATATTATTTCCACTTATATCATCACAAAAAAAGATATTTGAATATATCGGTAGTTAGGACTAATTAACTTAGTAGAAGTGATCCTATTTATAAAGAAACATTAATTAATAGGTACTTAGTGCATCACTTATTAAATTAATAAATTTAAAATATTAGGAAAAAAATTTATTAGTAAAAAATATATCACAAAATATACAAAACACTTTAATCTTCGTCTAGTGTTTCACACAAACCGACTGGCAAATCTTCCCAAAAAGGCAAACGATTTGAGGGCATATGAGACTTTAATTTTTTATTAAATTTGTCTTTCTCTCCATAGTAATTCCTCGATACTCTGCCCGATGTATTGGTTGAGTTAAGATGGCATTTGTATATTTTTTCAAAAAAAGATTTATAAAATCTGTATATGCAGATTCGAAGTTAGTTTTATACGATATAATTTTTTACCCCTCTCAAATTTCAAGGATACAATATCCTTCAAATAAACACGTGGGTTCATATTTTTCAACTTGTGTTTTGATATATAATCAGTGAATTTAAAAAAGTCTCCGATTTACATTGAATGTACATTAACTTTAGAAGAATTGGCGTTTGAAAATTTGAAATTATAAACTTTCGTCATTCTTTTAAGTGACATTTCTACTTGGTGGTGGAACGAATCTGCCGCCATGAATGTGTGCCCTGGCTGAAAATACTTCAAAATAACCCTTTCGGCAGCTATTGCTGACGAATTTACAATGATTATTAAAAAACTAATCAATGTCCAGTTCTTGTCCAGAAAGGCATAAAATGCCGAGACAATATCTTCCTTAGATCGCCCTGAGATGGCTTCATGCCATACAACAGCAAATGGATATTGCTTGCTCATAGTTCCTAATGGAACGAAACTTTGGTTAAATGCAAAAATCCGAGGAGTGAAAATGATTTCTGAAATGAATGACTTAAAATTAAGATTATATACCGTACCTTTTGTAAATCAGCAGCTACAAAAATATCAGAAGAAGTTTTAGCTTTTCCTACGTCATTTTGATATTCGTTTCTGGCCTTGATTGCTTTATCATTATGTTCTATCCAGGTTACACATACATCACAATCGACATTGTCGTCATCGGATTGTTTCATTATGTCATGGTTTGTTGACCTTTTATGAAGACGATATTCTTCACAAGCCTAGCACTCCTCATGTCCCAGATTTCTAAATAAAATATTCATATCTGCTACAACTGTTCTATAAAGTTCATAGGGACATTCGTTAAACATAACCTTTTCCTTAAAATCTTTATACATTAAAGATATAAAAATATCACTTGGTAAGTACTTTCTGAGAGGTGCGTGTTCCTTACGATAGTGTGAAATGATTGGTTGAAAGGAATTTATATGATTAATAATATTGGTTCTATTAATCTTTCTAGAAGATGGATGTCTTCTTTGATCTTGTTTAGGAGTTATTAATCCATTTTCTATATTTCTTATATTTTTGAGAACTCTATCATTATTTTTGTCAAATCCTAACGTGGCTAAGAGAAATACTTTGCAGACGTTTACTTCTAAACCTTGTTCCACTGAAAGAAAATATTTAAAAGTATTTGTGCGTTTCGAGTTTCCAGTTTTCAAGGTATCTCTTCGTTTCGGAAATTTTTTGGTACATTTGAATATAATTAACCGCTGTTGATCCTTTGATAGGGTGCAGTATTGTTTATTAATAGATTTTTGTCGAGTTTTTGATATTTTTCTATGGCAGTTCATTAAACATTTACAGACTTCCTTAACATTGTGATTGTCGATATAAATTTTAATTTTTTTCGCTTGTGGTTCACTAGACTTTTCTTCGAGTTTTCTCCTCTTTCTAAGATCTTCCTTTTTCGTGTACAACTTACTTTCTGATGTATGGATTGCCTTTTTTATAGCATCTTCTAGAATACTAACAATAAAATTATAATCCAAATTGGTTACAAGTGGTGGCATACTATTTGATAAGAAATCTTTCTGTGCTATTGTTGCTTTCTTTTACATAGATACCTTGTTTTCGGTGTTTGCAGGCCTCACTGTTATTTTGTCTGATATTATGTTGATTTTTGAATTCGCTTTATTGTTCTTAAATAAGTGTAACTCCGTTAAAAATGACTCGTCTTCTATTTTGCTATTCCCAGTCTCTTCAGATTCACCTTCTTCAGGTATATAGTCATTATCTTTCGTTACAGAACTTGGCTTTTTAGTCTTCTGTCTGATTACACTTATTTTTTCTGATAATGACTCGTCTTCTATTTTACTAGTCTCAGTCTCTTCACATTCGCCTTGTTCAGGTATATAGTCATTATCTTTCGTAACACACCTTGGTTTTTTTAGTCTTCTGTCTGATTACACTTATTTTTTCTTGTAGTCTTTTATTTAACACAGCCTGAACCATTCTCTTGAAGCGACTAGCAGCTCTTCAATTTCTGAAACAAAAATGAAACATAAAATCTGAAATAAACAAATACATATTTATTTAAAATTTAAATAAATATTAAAAAACTAATTCTACAAAGTCACTCGCAGTCAGTTTAAAAATAAGTTACACGTATCTATAAATGATATTCACCTAAAAAAATCATTATTCATATATTTTTCCGCGCAAATAAACACATGAACTTCTATCACATTTTTCATTCAGAAGTATCTAAAGTAGGTAATTGCTTAATAGTATGTACTTACTCAGTATCCATAGTAATTTGAATATATCAATTTGAATTTCAATATATTTAATATATTGCCCATCGAGTTAGAATCTATGGAGAAGCTATGAGCATATTAACGTATGTATTAAAAACGGCATAGGTAGGAGTGGCTAACTATAATACCAATATGGCGGTGACATCAGAGCCAGATTCAATAATAATAAAACTACTATACAAATATGACTAGTTATTCAGAAGATTTAATCATAATCTAAAAAAGTGCAATACATTTTTAATAAACTATGAATTATTTATCCCGCGGTAAACACTAAAAACACGATATATTATATATAAAGATAAATTAATACAGTCAAATAGTATTAATTTATTCTCTCAAGTACGGGTCATTACTTTGTTTACATATTTGTATTCTAACCTGTGGAACGATATTCCTGAAGATTTTTTATTAACATTACTTCTGCTACTGCAACTACGTTGAGAACAAGAAACCATTATTATGCACTATCACAATATATTACAGTTTCTATAAAATTATTATAAAACTGAAAATATTCGAAAAACAACAAATATAAATAAACATATACGATCTGTCAAAAGTTTCAAAACAATGATACCAATATGGCCGAAGTTAGGTCGTTTTTAGTCACGTGATGCCCTCTCCATAGATTCTAACTCGATGATATTGCCTCTTTCAATTGACTGTTTTTAAAACTAACAATACCAACAATAATTCACACCGATATATGTCAAACTACAAAGTCAGAAGTATTCCTTACTGGGGTTTAAGGTTATGTTGTTAAGTCACGTGTTGCAAACGTCATTCTATTATTATTATTCAGTAATATTACTTTAGTACAATTTTATTTTGTATTTGATTAACTTTTGTTGCTTAGAACAAAATAAATATGGCATTTTTGAAAATCCGAATTTTTGCAGATAGGACCTTTTGGACGTAGTTAAGCAGAAAACGTCCAACCCACAAATTGTTAAAAATGAGTTCTTTACACCAGCGAGCATATAATTTCTTGCTTTATAATATGCAGAAACCGTCCAAGTGAAAACATTACATACTCTTTTAATAATCGTCAAAGTTCTAACCCACAAACTAGGTTAACTGAGATTTTCATTGATAATAAAAAATCCAAGTGGGTTGAATTTTTTCTAAAAAATGTATGTCGATCTAAGTAATCGTGTTAAAAGAGTGGTTAAAACAGGCTAAGTGGGTTGGATCACTTTAACGCTCCATGCGATAACAAAACTACTGTGCATTTTTTTGTGTTAAAAACATCCAAGTGAATTGGATGTTTTCTACTTATAAATTTCGGTATACTTGTTAAAAATAAGAGTATAATCAGAAATCGTCCAAACCACTTGGTATCATTTTACGTTTACTATTTCATTAATATGTTAAAAGTAGTTTGAATCTTCGATTTCGGTCGATAATAAAATTTTATTACGGGAATGTGCCCTATTAATGTTTAAAACGTGCCTTGTGCGTATAAACCCTGGAACTTGGTCGATAAAAATTAATTTATTATAGGTACTCATCTTAAGCATAGTAATCACTTTCCTTTAGTTTTAAGTAAATGTGCCTATGTATTGATAAACATTTCTTTTTATTCAGTTGTGTCTGATTTTTCTGACTGTTCGGGTTTAAAAATACTTATTTAATAATAATTATGTCGAAAAGAAGCAAATACATGTGTGAGCTAGCAAAACTTATGGAAAACCAAACAAATAGTGTAATGTCTAGCGTGGAATTTGATTCAAATATTACCAATGTTGAGGTAAGTCGGAAATTTTTTATTAAAAAATAACTATATGTTGTTTACTGATTATTTTTTCGTGGTTTTCGGCCAGATTGAAGAAATAACACAAAACTCTCTTTTTTTTTACGACGTTTCAATTTATTTTGTTACTAAATCTTAAAAAAAAAATAAAGAAAATAGAAGAAAATAGAGTTTTGTGGTATTTCTTTAATCTGGCCGAAAATCACGAAAAAATAATCAGTTTATAAGACACGGCTTCTAAAAGTTTATGTTGTTTACTAAATTTTTAAAATAAATGCATTTTATACATCATTACATAATTTAAATATATTGTAGAATATGGATGATACCAATGTGACAGAATTCTACCGTCACAGCGAACCATCGTCATCCAATAGTCGTATTCGTGAAATGGTTTTAAACGAGAAAACTGGATGTTTTGAATCAGCTTCTACCATAGATTCTGTTGATGATTATGATGTAAGTATTAAATCTTTGTACCTATACTGTTTAGTAAAATGCTTTATAATGCTATTCGCTATATTATTTCTATTTAATGAAAACTAAACTTTGATGTACCTATTGTTACAATCTAAAAGAAAAAATACAACTTCCTTAGGTACACACAATTTTGTAAACACATATGTATTAATCTTATTATACCAATGTTAAATTGATACCTATTATTATGATCATCAATTATTATTGATTAAAGTAATTATACAATAATGTAAAGCATATGAAAATTATTTTTCGATGAGTACCTATAGTAAACTTTATGAAAAAGATTAATTTGAATGAATTGAATTTGTTTTATTTTTTGGTACCTGGTAATTGATTAAAAGTTAACTTCTTTAATTAAAATAGACGCTTTCTATAATTTTTTGAAATTTTTATTTAAAATATTATCTAATAATACCTACCTTTTTATTCTTACAGAATATGTCAATAAGTGATGTCTTTAGTAGCGGTTCCTCTGATATGTTTATACCATCGTCACATGAAGAGAGTTCCGATAACAATGAAAGTTGTGATGATAATCCATTTTTAGCCAGTACATCAGGTCGTCCAAAGAAGGGTAGAAAAAAGAAATTTGCAATGACGCGAGCAACATCAAAGATTAATAGGAACAAAAATGAATCTTACATTGACTACAAAGGAAAATTGAAAGCTGCTAAAGAATTTCAATATGACTACAATTGTAACTGCCCGATGAAATGTTCTGAGTTGATTTCTACAGAGTCACGAAAACAAGAATTTGATCGTTTTTGGAGTCTTGGGTCTTATAATGCCCAAACTATCTTTATTGCCAATAATATCCACGAAATGCCGAAAAAAAGAATGTATGGAAGAAACACTGAAAGACGTCTGTATTCCAGACAATATTCCTTACTTAATCAGCGTATTTGTAGGCAAATGTTTATCAATAGTCTTAGAATAACTCCGTCAAGAGTAACAACAGCTCTGAGAAAGGTAAACAATCGTGCTCCAATTCTTGATCAAAGAGGTAGAAAACAAGGTGGTTTAAACAAAGTCCCTGAAAATAAAATTCAGGAAATAATCAACCAGATCAATAAACTGCCTAAGTACATATCGCACTACTGTCGTGAAAACACGTCTGCATTATTTTTACCGGCACATCTCTCATTATTAAAGATTTATGATCTATACAAATCTGAAGTTCAAAACCCTGTGAAATTTGGTATTTATAAGAGGATTTTTTACGAAAAATTTAATTTGAGATTTAATGTTCCCAAGAAGGACACATGCCAGGTATGTGATTCATTTAAAATAAAACTAGAAAATGAAACGGATGATCATAAAAAGCAACTTTTACAAATTGAACTCGACACTCATCAGGATTTGGCCCAAAAATCACGAGAAACATTAAAGGCAGATTTAAAACGAGCTAAAGATGAGGATAATGTAGAGTGTTTAACATACGATCTTCAAAAAACTCTACCTTTACCCAAAATTCCAACCAATGTAATATATTATAAGAGGCAAGTTTGCTTGTATAATCTCGGTGTATTTTCAGGCAAACGTAATAAGAGTTATTCCTATGTATGGCTTGAAGGAACTGCTGGAAGAGGAGCTCAGGAGGTTGGTTCCTGTATTGTAAAATATTTAGAAAACATAGAAAGTACTGTTGAACATCTTATATTGTGGTCTGATTCTTGTGGAGGCCAGAACCGTAATATTAAAATAACACTCCTCATGGCCAGTCTTCTTCAAACCAGCCATAATATAAAAACTATAACATTTAAATTCCTGATTTCCGGCCATAGTTTTCTACCAAATGATAAAGATTTTGGGGATATAGAATGTCAACTCAAACGTCAAGAACGAATATATACACCTTTAGACTATATAAATATAATAAATTCATGTCGTAAAAAGTCTCCAATAACAGCTACACAAATGAAAAAGGAATGGTTTTTGAGTACCCACCAGCTCGAGAAGGCCACAATAAACAGAAAAGTTGGCACCAATAAAGAAAAAATAAATTGGTTGGAGACAAAACAAATTATATTAACAAAAGAAAATCCTTACCACATCTTTATGAAACCTAGTTATTTTGGCGATGAAAGTGTATGTTTGGATATTGAGCGACGAGGACGATTAAATACAGAGAGCTTTTCGGCGCTGCTTATGCAACTCTGGCCCAATGGTAAACCCCTGTCAGAGGATAAAATTAACGATATTAAAAGCTATTTACATCTAATTCCTTCAGACGCTAAACCGTTTTATGAAAATTTTACAAGTGCTAATGTAGTCGAAGACGTTGATGGATTTAATGTTCCAGTTCTAGATTTTGAGGTAGATACCCACAATAATTAAAACTTTTTTTAAATTTACATTTACATAAGAAAATCATTGTAATTTTGTTTCTTTGGATCATTAAAATTTTTATAAAAATATGACATTATTTATTTATCTGAAAGATTCCAACCCACATAAGTATGTTTTATCGAAATTTTTTTCGGATTTTTGTTTTTTGTTAAAAACGTCCAACCTAAAATTTTCAAAATAACTTCATTGAAACTTACATTTAAAAGAAATTACAAACGAGGTGCCTACGAGATGAATATCATTATCTTAAAATCATTGCCAGGCGAATAAATTATGCATAGTTTAGCTAGGGCACACTAAAATCTTTTAAACTCAATTTCCCAACAATCACTTTTTTTGGGTTGGACGTTTTCTGCTTAACTACGTCCTTTTGTCTTAGGAGGGCAGTATAAACTTTAAAATATTGCTGCTATTTAACTTCCTCTGACTTAAATCATCAAACAGGCCATAGGAAACTCAGTGGAAAATTCTAAATTGTTAATAGTAATACCTGCTTCCCTAATTATTTTACACCAAAAGTCAAGAAAAACTATTTGTAGAGGACTGAAATAAGTATCGAAAACAACTGTTAAAATTGTTCTACGAATTAAACGTATTCCAAAATTTTGCAGGAATATGCTACATTTTTCAGGCCACCACTTAAAGTGAGGCCACACGCTGTGCAAGAATGTGTATGGCATGTTGCGTTTGGTCATATTAATGTTTCTGATATTTGACAATATTTGAATTACCAAAATTTTTATTTTGTGATTTATTGTTTAAAAAACAATAAAATTAATTAAAAATGTATTCAGAATGTTTTATTCAGGCAATAGTACGCGAATTGTCAGTTCTTTATTTAGTGTAAGATATCGCAATAAACCAATTCCAAGTCATTCAAGAATTCAAAGGATTTTACAAAATTTTGAAAAACTGGTACCTAATTTCTAATTGTACATGTACAAAAAATATTGCTCAGGTACCAAGCAATTTAGAAAATCAAAATTAAATAAATGTATTAACAGAAGTTATAAAAAATCCTAAAATAAGCTCTCGGACCATTGCAGACCAGTTTAATATTCATAATTCCACGATCTTAAAAATTTTAAAAATGATTAATTTCCGTTCATATAAATTTCAATGTCTTTAAGGACTAAGCGAAGAAGCTGTTGAGTGACGAGCGGAATTTTGTTATTAAATTTTAGAGAGGGGTAATGCAGACAGACAATTTTATAAAAAACATTTTGTTTAGTGATTAATGTACATTTACATTAAATAATGAACAAAATGTTCAAAATTATAGGATTTGGTCGACAGGAAAGCCTGAGGATATTATTGAAAGCCATACCCAATATCGTCGAAAAATAAATGTCTGGTTAGGAATATTTGAACACAATATTATTGGACCATTTTCTATGAGGAGAATTTATATTCAAAAATGTGATTAAACTTGCTACAAGAAGAGATTTTACCAAGACTTGCAGATATAGCTCCAAATGAAGAAGAAATTTGGTTTCAAATAGGTAATGAAAAATGTGAATCACATTTTTGATGCAGAATGAATGAAGCAGTGCTTGAGGCTCTCATAACATGTACCTTAACTTTCATGCTCATAATCATCATCAGCTCGTTTTAAGGCCACAGCAGGACATGGCTGTTCTTGTTCTTTGAATGTCTCTTCTATCGGAGATTGGATATCATCATGGTGATTCTAATTTTATTTACTGCTGTTTTGAATAATTCGTTAGTGGTACAGCCAAATCACTCTCTTAAATTTCTCATCCAGGACATTCCTCTACGGCCTGGATTTCTGCGTCCTTGGATTTTTCCTTGCATTATATTTTGTAGGAATGTGTACTTTTGTGTGGTAGCACCACATCTCAAAGTTTTCTAGATTTTAAATATTCGTCTGTTTAAGAGTCCATGCCTCAACACCGTAAAGCAAAGTACTGAATATATGGCATTTTAACATTTTAGTTAGTAGATGAATAATAATATCACGATTACGAAATATTTTTTTCATTTTTATAAAGGTAGACCTGGTAATTTCGATACGTCTTTTTTTCATTGATGAGGCTTCCCAAGTATTTGTATTCTCTTACTTTTTTGAGTTGGGTACCATTTATTGCGATACTAGTGTCATGTATTGGATTCTTACTGAAGGTCCTTCCTCCTTCCTTCCTTATGGAGTCCTCCCGGTTTGTATTCAAAGTGCACGGACTTGTACAAACTGGATCCAATTTTTCGTCATCTTTCGTAGATCATCTGGCCATCATGTAGGAAGTTTTCCACTGTCTCGTTTATCTGTTCTTGTCTTCCATTCGATTAACTTGCGTGTTCTCCTTCCATCCTTCTTCTTTAACAACATCTTTAACTCTATCTGTTTGTTAGGTCTTCGTTTGTGATCTTGCCTTTTATTGTTACTCCTACCATTAAATGATCCATTCTTTTTTGTACTATTCGTATTTTTGAAGCATTGTTTTTTGTTAAGGACAGTATTTCCGCATCGTAGGTCATTACTGGTAGTAGAACACACTGAATGTTTAAAAACCTTTTTAAGTGTGAGAGTGAAAAGTTTCACTATCTCGAGGATTTCTTTTCTATTTATTACTGCTTGGTGTTTCTTATTTTGCAGATATTTTTTCTTCCATACAACATTCTTTGTCTGATGATTTTAAACTTTTATTTTCTTCCAGATGTAGCCATACGGCTCACAGTCCCTCTAAGGGGAAAATTTACTCATCCCAGATACCTACGGTATCAAAAGGATTGAGCTCTGGTGGGACTCTTTCCATGCTATCGAGCCCTAGGTAACTTGGTACGCTGGTGTATCTCCCAAAAATTTTCGCACGCATCTGGACGTCGGAAGTAGCACAGCTTTCTGCATGATCTTAGATAGATTTTCATTTAGACCTAGCTTCTTTATGTTTTCTAGGAGGTTCTTCGGGAGGAATCCAGTGGTAGAAAGAATAATAGGTATCGTCTGAGTACTTTCCATTCTCCATTGTCTTCTTATTTGTATTTCCAGATCTCTCTACTTAGCGATCTTTTCATTGTACTTTGTACATTGTACTGTACATTGTACTGTACATTGTACTGTACATTGTACTGTACATTGTACTGTACATTGTACTGTACAAACACGCAGATTATTGTTGTTAGGTATCGCCACATCGATTAGAGTTGTTTGTCTTGTTAGTTTATTAACTAGCACGAGATTTGGTCTATGTGCTACAGTTTGGTCTGTGAGCACAGTGCGATCCCTGTATAGCTTGTAGTTGTCAATCTCAAGCATACTTTCAGGAACGTATTGATAATATGATAGATGGTTTGTTTGTAGAAGTCCCAGTTTAAAAGCTATCTCTTGATAGAGGATCTTCCCCACTGAGTCATGCCGATCCTTATATTCAGTTGCAGCAACTGCCTGGCAGCCTCCGGTAGGATATTGGATAGTTTCTTGGGCTTGACATCCATATCGGCATTTGTCGTTTTGGACCTGAGGATCTTTGACGATATATTTCAGGTAATTTTTGGTTGGTATAACATGATCCTAAATGGCGAGTAATGAACCTTCTGTTTTAGGGAACATCTTTCCTGAGGTCAGCCAATAGTTCGACGCTATATTGTCGACATAGTCTTGACTGACTTCATTCGGATGTCGCCCGAGCAGAGCTTTACCCATCCAAATGCGCATTTTTTCGTTCTTAGTAATATGCTTTATGAACATTTCTTGTTCCCTCAGTTTGATCGGTGTTGTGTCATCTACTGCACGATGAAGCGCGCGATGAAGAGTAGATGTCTCCGCATGCACCTGAAAATAAATTCTTAAATTAGTAATCTGTTTTTCTAATTGCACGCTTATATCAATAGGTCCTTCTTCTCGTAAATACCGCGGTAATGTTTTTTTCTACTGCACTTCGAGGATGGTGTTTTTATGCCTTTGTGAATGGTGTTCGTACTTTTCTCTGAAGAGTTTCTATATCCGTTTTAGTCCATTTAATAATTCCAAATGAGTAGATAAGCCTGAAAAATACGTAGGTGTTTAATATCTTAAACAAATTTTTACTATTAAGACGTAAGCGGAGTAGCTTCTTTACCCTTCGCATGAACTCTGATGTTAATTCGATTTTCATTTGTTTATGGTCAATTTTCCGTGCTTGTTTTACTCCTAGATATTTATACATGTCATTTTGGCCCATAGCACCGATGTTTTGGCCATTTTGCATATCGAATCCCCCGAGCTGAACCTTTCCCTTGACTATATTTAATACACGACATTTGTCAAACCCAAAGTGCATACTGATATCATTTAAAAATTTCTACAGTTTTTAGCATTTGATCTAAGTGATTTAGAGTAGAAGCCATTAGTTTCAAATCATCCATATACAACAGATGATTAAGCTTTGCCACTATAGTGTTGTTTTTAATGCTAAAACCTAAGTCAGTGGAGTTCAATAGCTGGGATAGTGGGTTCATCGTTAAACAGAACCAATGAAACAGAACCACAAGGGACTCAGCGAGTCTCCTTATAGGTTCCGGTTAATTGCGATATTTTCCGTTTAGATATTGTTTTCACCAGGTATTTGGAGGTGAATTTTAGTCTTCTAATCTGTCATTATATATCTTAAGAAGGTCACTATATTATCATCGACTTTATTATATATTCTTAATATATCTAACAGTCATTCATGCGGCACTGTGAAGTGTCAATACTATAGTCATTAAAGGCAGTGAAGAGGTTCTTTGTTTTTTGGAGTATGCCTGATTAGAAATGACTGAGTCGATAATAAGTTGTTCTTTGCAACCCATGGAACCCTTAGCACATCCTTTCTTTTTATATTCTATGACATTGTTTAGAGCGCAGTGTTTGTAGATATGCTGGGCTACACAGGATGTGACCAATTTATAAAAGAGTTAAAAGACACGTAATTGGGCAGTACTTGGCTGGATCTTGGGTAATATTTTGGTTCTTTGGTATTAAATAAGTTGTTCCCTGGGTTAGGAATGATAGTATTTCCCGCGGATTAGAAATAACTCGATTAACTAGTGTTGACAAGCACTCATGAGCACTCCACAACTTATTAAGCCAGAAGTTTTGAACTCCGTCTGGTCCAGAAGATTTCCAGTTCTGAAGCCCTTTGATGATATTAGAGACTTCTTCTGTGGTAAAGGGTTCATAGACAGTTGTGAGGTAGTGTTGACCGTAGTGCGTCGTATCTTCTATCCATCCAGCATTGGTACTAAGAGTAGTTGGTTTGGAAAGTTGATTTCCCCAAAACTCCTGTATTTCTTCTTGGCTTGGGTATGATTTATTGGCACTTTCGACAGTGGAGTTAAGTTTCCGATAGAACTCCTCCTCGGCATGCTCAAAAAGTGCATTGCCACATTTTCTTTTATTACTATTATATTGTTATTATATTATATTATTATTATATTTTCTTGTTTTCTAAAGTCTTCTAATATTTTTGTTGGGTCTTACAAAGGAAGTCAATTATGAGCGAAAAAAGGATTATTACATTATCTATAATATTTTTCAGCTTATTTTTCACTCGCCCATGAGTTCCGCTCCTGGAGATCGAAAATTAGGGTTTACAAAACTATTATCAAACCAGTAGTATATTATGGAGCCGAGACATAAGTAATGAGAGGAAAGACAAAACGAAAGCTGAAAGTCTTTGAAAAAAAAGTCGAAAGTCTAGAAATAATGCGTTAATAAAGCAGAGGATTGTATGCATCCGTTATTCAGAATAATGCCACATTTATTTAGTATTTAGATTAAGACGAAAACACCCAAAATAATAATGCAACACTGTAACTGACCTTAAGTTCATTATTTACTATACGGAGAAACTGAAAGACAGAACAGCAAATAATTATAAATACTCTTCTTTGAGGTACCATACCCACATTCTTGGGCGTTGGCAACTTATCTGCAGGTGTATTTTTCATCCGACTCCAGTACAAATTCATTTCTAATTTTTTTGTAGGACGCTGCAAAATATAATATACGGAAAACCAAGAAACTTCGTCCATTAGCTTAGTGCAATAAATAATGTCTAAAAAATAAATTTTAATCTCTACTATTCCAACAGTTTAGTAATATTAATGTTGAAACATGTAAAAATGATACAATTTTAATATTTTTTAAAATAACGTTAATTAAATATATTTAATTATAACTTTGAAATGGAAATTTAAAATGGAAATTTTAATAAAGATAATAAAAATATTTTTATACAACTAATAACACACACATCAAATTATACATAAGATAAAATGGAATGATTTTGTAGAAAGTGTGAAAAATGTGTATACTTATTTACATTTTATTATTTTATCAACAAGTTTGCCCTTTGTGTTAGCTGGAATCTTACAGAAAGCTTTCTAAGTAATTTTGGCAGTTTTCTGTAACTGCATTTTTCCTCTTTCAACGATTTTTAACTATCATTGCCTTTTCTTCTTCTTCTTATGATGCCGAACTATGAGCCGAATTACTATCGTATCATTATTCATTATGATGATGATACTATCATATCATATTATACATTATCATATACATATAACTATGAGCCGAATTACTATCGTATCATTATTCATTATGATACTATGATACGAATGATACTATCGTATCATTATTCATTACATTAACCGAGTATTCCAGTAAGCAACGTTTGGTCTGTCACAAGACTCCGTACTCGCACCACAGCTTTTTAGCCTTTACATCTCAGACATGCCGACAAAAACATTAAAAAAGTACGGATATGTCGATGACATGCCTAGAAGAATCTAAAGAGAATCCGACAAAAGATCTAGAAGTTATCCGAAGTTACTTTCAAAAATGAAGACTTCGCCATAACGCTTTTAAAACCGACTTAACCGGCTTTCACCTAAACAACAATATCGTGTTAAGAACACTTAACGTTCACTTTGCTAATACATGAGTCAACCACAATAATCATTCAAAATACCTAGGCGCGACTTTGGACAGAACGTTAAGCTTTATAGAACATTTAAGCCCAGTTGCCGAGAAGCTGAAAACCAGAGATAACATCATTCATAAGCTCTGGTGCGCAGCATGGGATGCATCAGCATCCCATGTCCAACTTAGGTCTTTAGGTCTTTAGGCTTAGCTTAGCATCAAACGATTGATGTCCCGATAAACAACACTATAAGAATGATCACTGGAGTAATTAAATCCACACCAACCCATTGGCTACCAATGCTGAACGATATTCCACCACTACATCTTCGCCGATTCAATCTTCTAACGAAAAAATATAAAAAAAATCCTTAACAATACGGCACAGCTGATTCATAACTATATTGAAGATACAACCAAAAGTCGACTGCGCTCGAAGAAAAAGACCTAGTGCATACTTAACCGCATTAGAACTAAACATGTTCCATGTGCGTATATGTTGCATAGATGGGGTAAAGCAAACCTACAAGGCCAGTTCATAAGATTCCCTGTTTGCGACGCCCGAGTCCATTGACTACATAAATAATCTCGATGTTTACCTATAAATTGGATATAATTATTTTTATATAGAGTCAATTTTAATTTAACTTACGCTATAATTTAACTATATGCTAAATAAATAATAAATACCCATTTATACATTTTTGTTTTAATATGTTTTAGAAATTAATTATATTTAAATAACAATAAAACAATGCAAACTTTGTTTTCAAAACTTTCACAAAATTTATTATATCTTATCACTACAGATGTTTCAACAGAGTGCCTTTCTCAAGTGATCTATTCATCTAAACTGAATATTTTGAGGAGGGGAGAATCTTAAGTTGGTCATTCAGAATTAAGTTCGTATATTTTAGTTTCTTAATATCCACTGATACTAATAAGGATAGCTCAAGAGTCAAGGCCCTTATTTTGGTTCTGAAGAATTTGAAATTCGTCAATAAAAGAGATGTAGAATCTGTTTTTCTATTATTGTAAGCCCTTTTATGTTCTGCTATACGTTTGTTAAACGTTCTACCAGTTGGACCGATGTAAATTTTTGGGCAATCGCCACATTTAAGTTTGTATACACAACTGTGTAACTGCTTTTTATTTTGGCTTTTGTTGTTTTTAATATATTTATTGTTGTTTATTCTAAAAGCTGGTGTTATTTATTTTTTATGTGTTTGTCTATTTTTTGTTGATATCTTGCCTGTATATGGAATCAAGCAGAACATAGGTACTGGGTTTTTTCTCTGGTGGTGGAAATACTAATTTCAGAGCACTCTTATGTAGTTTTTGATTTAAAATATACTGAATACTGAATATAATACTGAAATTAGTATTTTCCCCACCAAAGAAAAACCCAGTACCTTCTGGTCGATTACATTTACAGCACAATATCAACAAAAATAGCCAAATACATAAAAAAGAAAGAAATATCGCCAGCTTTTGAACAAACAAGAACTTTGGCAAATATATTAAAAACAACAAGAGCCAAAATAAAAAACACTTAAACAGTGGTGTATACAAACTTAAATGTCCAAATGTCCAAAAAAAAACTGTCCAAAAGTTAACATCGATCACACTGGTAGAACGTTTAACAAACG
Organism: Diabrotica balteata; assembly: GCA_918026665.1. Taxonomy (NCBI): domain Eukaryota; kingdom Metazoa; phylum Arthropoda; class Insecta; order Coleoptera; family Chrysomelidae; genus Diabrotica; species Diabrotica balteata. Next base: position 45,442,260 of record OU898277.1, read on the forward strand.
TATAGCAGAACATAAAAGGGATCTTCATCTGCATTTTACCTTCTAGATCATAATCATTCTTTTAATGAAGAATTTCAATTTCTTTATATCCAAAATATCTATCAAAGACCTTAAGCTATCTTTATTAGAATCTATGGAAATTAAGAAATTAAAATATACGGACATAATTCTGAATGACCAACAAGTGACCAACTTAAAAACAGTTAAAAACAGTTCTTCCCTCCTCAACATATTCAGTTAAAGACTATAAAGTGTAAACACATACCAAAAATAGATTACTTGAATAAGGCACTCTGCCGAAACAGCTGTAGTGATAAGGTATTGTAATAAATTTTTTGGAAGATTTGAAAACAAAGTGTTTCAGTGTTTCATTGTTATATATAAAATGAATTTCCATCAAGTAACGGTCGAATCCATTAGTATATTAGTACTAATATCTATTAGTATATTTAAATAACTTAACTGAAACACCATCATTTCATGAGCATTTATTGCTTCAGTTTTGCAACTACTTTTTCTACCTTACTTATTTTGGAAAATTTTCAATTTCAGAGATTTGCGCTTTAACTTTTTTTACTCTATTATACTCCCCTTCTTTGGTTATTATAGTACCATTTAGTACTGCTTAAAAATTTCTTTTTCTCTGTATTCAAAATTTCAATTCCATTTATTAGTACATATTCTTGGATCTTACTTAGTCTTACAAAACATAAGTTGAGCCTGAAAACTTTTCTTTTTTCTTTGTATCTGTGTTTTTGTATTGTCTTGTACAATAACATTAGTTTTATTGTTTGTTTTTTCTTCCGTAACTTATCTTCCCGTTGTTTACGCACATTACGTTGTTTTTTTATTAATAAACATCGATTGGTACAATGATTATTGCGATTACAATCTGGACAAAAATGTCAGACTTGGTCCTTTTCGGTAGTCTGTTTGTACATATAAACATGAACACATTTTAATTGTTGCCACCAAACAAATTAACAAAAAATAATAGAACAAGTCTTGCAGTTTCAATATTTATGCCTTATATTCATTACAGGAGCTGAAATATAATAAAAAGTTTGTTATACTCGAAAAACTAGAACTACAGCAAAACCTACCATTGAACTTACATTCATCATCATCAGCAGCAGCAGCTATTCCATTTCTAATTGGATGTAAATCTTCCTTAGGTATGTCATTCATTTCTGCTGGTTGATTTTTGTAGCCATTCGTTGTTTTTTTACACGGGACTTAACGTTAAATGGCAATAAAGCTTTCGATCTATAAGTACTCTGAAGGTTACTAAAAATTTCATGTACAGAGCAGTACCTATAAAAAATATTGAAAGACATGTTTAAATACTGTAAGACAAAGAAAAGTAAAAAAAATATTTAGAACAGTTGTTGCGACATTTACGATATTCCATACCAAAGTAAAATAGAGTATTAGAATAAATTTGAAAGAAAAACATATAAATAATAAACAAGGCAGTTGACATATTTCGACGGGTAGAAAAAAAATACCCTTATATTGTACAACCTAAATACATTTTGTAAATTAATATTATCTAGCAAAATTAAGAAATGTAAACTTGTTGCTACAACGATGAAGAAATGCAAACTGTTTATTCCAACATAATGCAAGTACACAGAACAAGAATAAGTAATATATATATATATATATATATATATATATATTATATATATATAATATATATATATATATATATATATATATATATATATATATATGTATATATATTTACATATATATATATATATATATATATATATATATATATATATATATATATGTATATATATTTACATATATATATATATATATATAATATATATATATATATATATATATATATATATATATATACCAATATAATATTAACTTGAAAATTTAGAAAAGCACAGCTGCCGTAAAATGGCGCCTGAATTACATATTGCCGCGTCAAACTTATGTCCGATCTATTTATTGCTATTCATAATGTATCGTTAACCAATAAAATAGAAATAAACATGTAAATATATTTTGTAGATCAATAAAAACCCTTTTTAATCAAAAAGTTCAGTTTTACCAGGTAGGTCTAGTAATTTGAACACAAAAAGAGCTTATATTAACAACACATAAAAAAATGGTAGTCTTTTGTACTGAACAATGTTGTAAAGAAACGTCTTTCCCGGGGATCGAATACTCGTTGAACATTCAACAGCCGAACTGCAATCATCATCTTCAGTAACAAAGACGATCTCATGCAATGAAGAAATCATCGAAAAGGAACGAGTTACTTAAACCGTTCAGCAAGCTTCGGGTTTACTTATGTTATTGAAAGACGAAATGTTTTTATACTTGCTAACTTTCTTTAATAACATTATGCCGCACGATGAGATTCTTTATAATTATTTATCTTCTTCTCATGGCGCAGTCTCCTTTCGAAGGTTGGCCATCCAAATGGCAATTGAAGTTTTGGAAACTGCTGCGCGAAAGATTTCTGCGGATGAGCGGTCGAACCATCTCCTCAGATCTTTCAGTCACGAGTTCTGGCGTCTTCCTACTGATCTTTTGCCCTGTACTTTCCCTTCCAGTATAACCTGAAGTAATTCATATCTTTCGCCTCTCAACACATGACCCAAGTATTGCATTTTCCTCTCTTTGATTATTCTTAGTAATTCTTTTTGTTTACACATGCGACGAAGTAGCTCAATATTAGTAACTCTTTGTACTCATGGAATTCTCAACATTCGTATATATATATATACACATCTCAAAAGCATCTATTCTTTTTTTTATTTCAGAGTCCATTGTCCAACTTTTACAGCCATGCAGTAAGACAGAAAAAACGTAACATCTGATCATTCGGATTCTAAGCTGCAGACTAAGGTCTGATCTTGTAAAAAATTTTTTCATGTTCATGAATGTTTTCCTTGCTTATTCGATTCTTGATAGTATTTCTTTTTATGGATTACACTGACTATTGATATTTACTGTCAAATATTTTATGGAATTTACCTGATCTATTATTTGACCCTTGGGATACACATGTACTTTTATTGGTGTCTTTGAAACGTTGGAAACCGAACATTTCGCTGTGGTGAACTAACGCATTTATTATATTTTGTAGTTCTTGTGCGTTGCTTGCTATCAAGACGGTATCACCAGCATATCTGATGTTGTCTATGCTGATTCCGTTAATTGTTAATCTTAATTTCGCCTTGGACATCGTCTAATGCTTATCTGAATATAGATTCCGAATACAAATTAAACAGTAGCGGTGATAAGACGCAACTCTGTCTCACTCCTCGTCGGATTTGTATATCTTCGGATGTTGTGTGCTGTAGTTCAATTGTTGCCGTTTGGTGTCAGTATAGTTCGTCTTGTTCATCAACTCTAGTTGTTCTCAAAATTTCGATCATCTTTTGATGGTTAACGCAGTCAAATGCTTTTCGATAGTTAATAAAACATGCATATACATCTACATTCATGTCTCTGCATCGTTGCGTTAACACATTTAAAGCAAAAAGAGCCTCTCGTGTTCCCAATCCGTTTTGAAATCCGAATTGAGTGTCATTCATTTGGAACTCGACTTCTTCAATTCTGAGAAAAGTTTTAAGGACATGAAACATCAAGCTAACATGACTATCGAACCATAAGCTTAATGTCACATACCTTGAAAATTCTCTTGAAAATTATCCACGCCAGAATACACTCTAAACTGGAGCTGGATATTAGTGACACTCAATATGGGTTCCGCAATGGTATGGGTACCAGAGAGGCATTATTCTTCTTCAATGTGCTGACACAGAGATGTTTGGATGTTAACCGTCCTCTTTACGTCTGTTTTATAGACTACAATAAAGTGTTTGATAAAGTAAAACATGATCGACTCCTGGAAATTCTAAAAAATAAAAACCTAGATGAAAGAGATTTAAGGCTAATAACACACCTCTATTACAATCAGCGAGCAATAGTAAGAATCGAAAAAGAAACATCTGAAGAAATGGAAATAAAGAGAGGAGTCAGGCAAGGTTGCATTCTATCACCTCTATTATTTAACGCCTATTCTGAAGAGGTAATTCGAGAAACTCTGGAAGATGAAACAGTCGGCATAAGAGTAAATGGAGTATTAATTAACAACATCAGATATGCAGATGATACAGTAATAATAGCCGATAGTTTACAAGACCTGGAAAGACTCATGAGCAAAATAGTCATGTGTAGTGGGAAGTACTGACTCTCTCTTAATGTCAAAAAGACGAAGTTTATGAAAATTTATAAAAAAAAAACTATAATACTAACGAAATCTTGATAGTAGAGGGCCAGCAGATCGAAAGAGTAAAAAAGTACACTTACCTAGGAACACTTATAACAGAAAATAATGACTACACGGCAGAAATCAAAGTCAGAATCGAAAAAGCACGTTCTAATTTTATAAAAATGAAAAAGGTCCTATGTGGCAAAGATCTAACATTAGCTCTTAAAGTACGCCTAACAAAATGTTACGTATACAGTGTACTATATTATGGAGTGGAATCATGGACGTTAAATCTAGATACCATGAGACGACTTAACGCCTTTGAAATGTGGACCTATAGAAGAATTATGAGGGTTTCCTGGTAGATAGAGTTACAAACAATGAAATACTGAGAAGAATAGGCAAAGAGAAGGAAATTGAACTTACAATTAAAGAAAAAAAAACATGTGATACAGTATCTCGGACATGTGATGCAGGGCGATAAGTATGGCATCCTGCGACTCATAATGCAAGGAAAAATAGATGGCAGAAGAAGCATCGGAAGAAGACGAATTTCATGGCTGAAGAACCTAAGAGAATGGTTTGGATGCAGCTCAAAACAACTATTTAGAGCTACTGTCTCAAAAATTAAGATAGCTATGATGATTGCCAACCTCCGTAGCGGAGATGGCACCTGAAGAAGAAGAAGAAACATCAAGCTTAATATTCGATAATCATCGCATTGTGAGGAATTTAATTTTTTTGGTAATGCTGCAAATGTTGATTTTAGCCAGTCTGTTGGTATTTTACCTGTGACATATATCTTATTGAATAGTGCTGTTATTAAGACTAGGCTTTTACTTTCATTATCTGCAATTAGTTTTAGTATTTTGACATTAATATTGTCTGGACCGGTGACTTTCCATCTTTCTGAGATTTTACTGCGTGAATCACTTCTTCTTTTATTATTTCTGGTCCTTTTTTATTTTTTCTATTATCTGTGGATGGTGCAGAACAAGGTCTATCGTCGTCAAAAAGAGTTTGTATGTATTCTTTCCATCTCTCTAGTTTGCTTTCTGTATCCATAAATATTTCGTTATTATCGTTGTTTAATATTGTTGTTTGTCTCTTTTTGTGTCTACCTGTCAGTTCTTTACTTTTTATGAATATTAAAGGTGTCGTATTTTCTCTGAAGTTTTTCGATTTCTAGGCATTTTGTTGGCATCCAGTTTTCTTTCGACTCCCTGTATTTTTTCTAATGATTTTATTGATTCGCTTGTACAATTATTTACACAAGGATATTAAAGTCAAATCCAAATTATCAGAGATAAAACAATGGATAACGATAGTCCAAGCTTTTCGGATGGAAAAAGGAAACGAACCCAGGAAAATAACAACGTGGCGGCGAAGGAAATTTGTGATCTAATAAGAGTCACTTATTAGATCACATATATTAGGAAGGAATGTCAAATTTCAAGAGCGATAAAGATGAGTTTGATCAACTGCTTAATATTCCCAATACTGACCTACGGATGTGAATCTTGGACTCTGAGACAATCGGAGAGAAGAAAGATAGACGCCACTGAAATGTTCTGTTGAAGACGAATGTTACGAATTCCTTGGACCGACCGTAGAACAAATATTTCAATTTTAAGAGAGCTAAAAGTTAGCCAACGACTCTCTAGTAAAGTCCATCTCCAAAAATTAAAATATTTTGGGCATGTTATTAGAGCAAACACAGAAAACATGGAAAGACTCATAATACAAGGAAAGGTAGAAGGCCGAAGATCACGAGAAGATCCCCAACAAGATGGATAGATCAAATTACAGGAATATGCCAAAGACCTATGCATGAATTAAAAGAAATGAGCAGAGACAGAGATCTCTGGAGACGAACAATACACGACATCACGTCGACCACTACACTCCCCCAGGGGTCAGGATTGAAGAGAGAAGAGTCACTAATATAAATCGACTTTCATTTACGGCTTATTTAACTATTGTGGCACTATTTGACCCCAAATTATTTTCTATATACAACCTTTCTTTTCCAGAAAAAAGCGAAAGATTGCTTTGCAATATTATCGATTTGTAGATGCAACCAAATTAAAATCCGACTTAAGTGTACCTACTATTCGCTAGGACTGACTTTGGAATGGCGAGTGATCTTGTGCCATTGCTTGAGATCTTTGTTAAAAACAATCTTACAAATTTGTCTTCAGTGTTCATAAAATTAATTAAAATTGCATGCACAACTCGTATGACAACAGTAGAAGCAGAGAGGTCGTTTTCAATTCTAAAGATGATAGGAACATTTCTGCGGAATACCGTGTCAGAAGAACGACTCAATGCCCTAGCGATGGATGCTATCCACTAAAAAACAATTATTATCCAACTGCCACAAATTTACTGAACTTGACATTGACCATTATGGAAGCCAGAAAACATGTCGCATTGAACTTAATTATTGTTACGATTTTAAATGTTATGGCATATAGAACTGTAAATATTTTATGACTAATTCTTTTTTATTAATTCTCGTAATTTGTAGGTCAAAATATACCTGAGCTTAGCTACCAGTTGTTTACAGAAATCTCTAGACACTAATTTTAGTGAGTCATCCACGTCTCGAGGTTGAAAAACGAGTCGAGCGCCTTCACCAAAATACGAGACTATTCAGGAAGTTTGCCGAAAGTTCCAGATGACAACAGTTGTGTATATAAATGAAAGATTTTTGTATTTGAGTCAGTCATAAGAAGATCGGGAACCGCGATATTTAAATGTAACGAAACGTGAAATAAATACATTTGTAAAGTTATTTAATAAATTAGTAATTAGCTATCGTGAGTTTTAATAAATTAGATTATAGACAATAAATTAGAATAAAGACGAATAAATCAGAACTATATAAATATACAACATTTGGTGTCAGGTGTGGAGTTCTAACATAAATCCAGCAGTGACTTTTGAAAAAGACTTTAAAACTTTTGAAAAGTATTGTTCGTCGGGAACATCCGCGTAGTTCGGTAGTGACCTTTGTACAAAAGAACATTTATAAAAGTACGTGTGTGCCTGTACAAAGATGCTGCTAGTACAACTCTCGGTAAAACAGTTGCGTGAGCAATTAGAAGAACGCGATGAAGACTGCAGCGGGTCCAAGAAGATCCTCCAAGAACGACTAAAAAATGTTCTTAACAAGAATGGAGATGACCCAGAGACATTCCATTTTCAATCAGCAGAAGAAGCAGTTTTAATGAAGATCGAAGAGAGTTCTAAAAAAAATGATGAAAGATTCAATGAAACGTCTCAAATTATTAAAGAAGTAGCTAGACAAAACGACGAGAAACTCGAAAATGTGTCAAAAAGATTCGACGAGAAATTTGAAAATGTTTCTCAAATGATGGAAGAAACTTCGAAAAAGAATAATGAGAAATTTGAAGAAGTTTCCAAAACATTCGAAAAAGTAGAAGAGAAAATCAAACAGTTAGAGACCATGATAACTAACACGAGAGTGCTACCACCAATTAATACGGTAGCTTTAGATCCGGTAGAGATAAAAGAAGACGAGACAAAATGTAAGTTGGAAACACGGCCGAAATTTGAAGGAAGCGGAGGTTATGTTCATGTCAAAGTCCCAACTTTCGATGGAAAATCGTCATGGAACAACTACATGAAGCAGTTCGAATCAGCTGCAAGAGCGAATGGATGGTCTGAAAAAGAAAAGGCTGTAAACCTAACTATCGCTCTTCGAGGAGATGCCTTAGATGTGCTCCAGACCATAGCCGTAGAGGAGACGGATGATTTCGAACAACTGAAGAAGAGGTTAAATATGCGATATGGCCACGAACACTTGGAGCATGTATATCAGTCGCAGCTCAAAAATCGAAGACAAAAGAAAGATGAGGCTCTTCAAGAATATGAAGTAGATATCGCCAGATTAGTGCGATATGCTTATCCAACAGCTCCCGAAGACATGATGGAAAAGTTGGCCGTTCAAACGTTTATTGATGGTCTTCGTGATCATGAGATGCAAAGAACACTACGATTAGCTCGTCACAAGACGCTGGTTGATGTCTTATCCGCCGCCCTCGAATACGAGTCAGCTACGCAGGCCTCTGGCGGTTACAGTAAAGTTAGGACTGTAAAAGAGGAAGAAGATGAAGATAAACTTGACCAGCTCGTTAATATGATGAAAAGCATGACATACAAGAAAACGAAGACCATAAGATGCTGGAATTGTGGCGAAATAGGACACGTACGAAGTTCATGTAAGCATCCTAGGTACGACACAAATCAAGAAACTCACCATCAGGAAAACTAGAACGGGTCGGCCTTAGGGGGGCAGCTTCGACCCAGAACTTTTCCAAAGACCCTCTCATACTGATAGCTTCTTTGAAATGTCGTGAAGATAGTGTATATGTAGATGGAGAAATAAATGGTAAAAAGCATACGTTGTTGGTGGATACGGAGCGACAAGAACCATTATTCGCCCGACAGTTATAAACAGCCGTAAGAAACTGTTACCAACGAGGTTGCGACTTCGGACCGCTACAGGTGAAAATGCCAACATTCACGGAGAAATCCAGATACAATTAGGAATTGGAGCAGAAAAGTTCGTCCATACTGTTATAGTTGCTGACATCGAAGAGGATGTTATATTAGGAATGGACGTAATGAATACGCATGGATTCCAATTGGATTTTAAGAATAAGGTAATCAAAGTTGGTAACGAGGAGGTATTTCTCCATCCACATGATGACAACACTATGCAAGCAGCCGTTAAAGAAGATACAGTCGTGCCTGCGAGAAGTGAAACGATAATAGTAGCGCGGCTACAGGGAATTGTGGACGAAGGAACACCTGTTATGATGGAGCCTTGGAATCATGACGACGAAGTTGGCCGTGGAATCATAATTGGAAAAGAATTAGTGACTTCGGCTAAAGAAATTCCTGTGAGACTTATTAATGTCAATGACTACCCAGTGACCATCAAGAAAGAGACAAAAGTAGGAACTTGTGTACCTGTCACATCCATAATCCGTCAGACGACAACGTCTGATAATTCCAACGATAAATTTGATCAAATGGTTGCGGTTGCTGGACAGTCTCTGAATCAGATTGAGAAAAGGAAATTAAGGGAATTTCTTCGGCAGTATCGTGATATTTTCGTACCGAAAGGAGGAAAGACGGGAAGAACTACCGTTGTTAAGCATAAAATTGATACTGGTAATGCTAAGCCAATTCGTCAAACAGCTCGACGATTACCACAGGCGAAAAGAGAGGAAGCTGAAACGATTGTTCAGGAAATGAAGAAAGACGGGGTGATAGAACCTTCTACGAGCCCATGGGTCTCTCCGGTGGTCCTGGTTAAGAAGAAAGACGGAACAACGAGGTTCTGTGTGGATTACCGTTTGCTGAACAACGTTACCAAGAAAGATAGTTATCCTCTGCCTCGGATCGATGACACATTAGACACATTGGCTGGAAGTAAATTATTTTCTACTTTGGACTTGAAGTCTGGATACTGGCAGGTAGAAATGGACCCGGTAGATAAAGAAAAGACAGCCTTCACCACAGGATCTGGATTATGGCAATTCAACGTTATGCCATTTGGACTTTGTAACGCTCCTGCGACATTTGAGAGGCTTATGGAAAATGTGTTGAGAGGGTTATCTTGGAAAACATGCCTAGTTTATCTAGACGACATAATCGTCTTGGGGAAGACATTTGAAGACCATCTGAAGAATTTAGAAAACGTTTTTAATCGACTTAAAGCTGCCCAATTGATGTTAAACCCCAAGAAGTGCCAGCTATTTCAAGGTAAAGTCAATTATCTGGGTCATATAGTCAGTAAAGAAGGAGTGGCCGTGGATAAGGGAAAAATCGATTCTATTAAGGAATGGCCAAAACCAACTGACAAACATCAAGTGAGAAGTTTTCTGGGACTGTGTACTTACTACCGGAGGTTTATTAAGAAGTTTGCAGATATCGCTAAACCATTAACGCGACTTACAGAGGAAGCAAGAGAATACCGCTGGGATGTAGACTGCCAGAATGCCTTTGAAACCTTAAAAAAGCATTTAATCACAGCACCAATTTTAGGGTATCCACTGCCAGAAGGAGAGTTCATCTTAGATACAGATGCAAGTAATGTGGGAATTGGAGGAGTGCTGTCTCAGATTCAAGGAGGACAGGAAAGAGTCCTTGGATATTTTAGTAAAGTTCTCTCAAAACCTGAGCGAAATTATTGCGTCACGAGAAGAGAACTTCTGGCAGTAGTGAAATCAGTAGAGCACTTCTATCAATACCTCTATGGAAGGAAGTTTTTAATCCGAACCGACCATGCCGCCCTTAAGTGGTTGATGCAGTTTAAGAATCCAGAGGGTCAGATAGCCAGGTGGATCGAACGACTCCAAGAATATGATTTTAAGATTGAGCACCGGGCCGGAGTTAGCCACCGAAACGCCGATTCTCTTTCCAGAAGGCCATGCCCAGCAGAGTGTTCTCACTGCAACAAAACGGAATCCAAGGAAGCAGCAGTGCTAAGAACGACGGTGGTCCACGACGACTGGACGCCTACCAAGATCAGGGAAGAACAAGAGAGAGATCCAGTTATACAGAAAATCCGAAAATGGAAAGAGGAAAACCGTCGACCACCTTGGCAAGAAATATCGAACCTAGGCTCAATAGTTAAGACGTATTGGGCCCAGTGGGACTCATTTATCATGGAAGATGGCTTGCTCAAACGAGTCCTGGAAAATGATGACGGTTCAGAGAAGAGAAGACAGTTGGTGATTCCAAAGAGCAGAATAGCCGAAGTACTTCGTCAGTTACACGACAGTCCATCAGGAGGGCATTTTGGTGTGAAAAAGACCCTTCAGCGAATTCGGGAACGGTTTTATTGGATGAACAGTTCCGACGATGTAAAAGACTGGTGTAAGAAATGTACTATTTGTGCTACGAGTAACGGGCCTTATCGAAAAAGGAGAGCTCCTATGAGACAATATAATGTTGGAAGCCCGTTTGAAAGAATAGCTTTGGACATTGCTGGGCCGTTTCCAGAAAGTGATAATGGAGGCAAGTACATGTTGGTAGTAATGGATTACTTCACTAAGTGGGTCGAGATTTACGCACTTCCAGACCAGAAGGCGGCCACCGTTGCAGATAAGTTGATCCAAGAATATATCAGCCGATTTGGAGTGCCTTTGGAGATCCATAGTGACCAAGGCAGGAACTTCGAAAGCGATTTATTCCAAGGAATATGTGATAGACTAGGTATGAAGAAAACAAGGACTACGGCTTATCATCCGCAATCGGATGGTATGGTAGAACGAATGAATAGAACAGTTGGCAAGTATTTGACAAAGATGGTGTCCGATCATCAGCGAGACTGGGACCAATATCTCCCGTTCTTCACAATGGCCTACAGATCTGCTGTTAATGAATCAACAGGCCAGACACCAGCCAAAGTCCTATTCGGACGCGAGATGCGACTACCTTGTGATCTAGAGTTTGGGTGTCGACCTGGAGAAGATGTAGCAGGTGAAGATTATGTGATCGAATTACGAAGAAGAATGGACGATGTACACGAGTTGGTCCGTTCCCATCTCCAGATCGCTAGTGACCGAATGAAGAAACGGTACGATACGCAAGCCGAAAAGGGGTGTTTTAAGAAGAACGATAAAGTCTGGCTTTATAACCCCAAAAAGCGAAAAGGTTGTTCTCCCAAATTGCAGCAGTTTTGGGAAGGTCCATACCTCATTATGGAGAAGATCAATGATGTTATTTACCGAATAAGCAAGATTCCGAGAGGAAAGCCGATGATAGTACACCATAACCGGCTGGCGTCTTTCGAGGGTGACCACGACGTAGATGAAGAAGTGGAAGTAAACCAAGTCCAAGATGTGTCTGACCTCACGTTTGAGGAATTCATGGGTGCCTATGGAGGTACCGGTAAAGCAAGACATGGTGTTACCACTGAAGAAAGGCAAGATCTACTCGCGCTTCCCGATGACTACTCACTGGCCCTTACCATCCCGGCCAGTATCAAAGATGCACCAGGGTTGGCATCCGTCTTTCGAAGGAAGTTTGGTCGAGTTGCAGAACTTCAATGCCAAGTGCCAGCTCCTGGTAAAACCTTGAAACTTCAAGATGCATCACGTTACCTTTTCTACCTGGTAACAAAAGACACTGCCCGTGACCAACCTACCTACCGAGATGTATGGGAAGCCTTACTTCAGTTGAGAGAGCACGTACTAGAGTCCGACGTGCAAAAGTTAGCCATGCCAAAGTTGGAGTGCCGCCAATTAGATTGGAGGGTTATACGAAACATGGTGGAGGAAATCTTTAAAGACACCGAAGTCCAGGTGTTAGTCTGTTGCAATCCGCATAGTTACTGCTGCGGAGAGAAAACCGTCCCTTGTCATTTCTATACAACTGGAAGTTGTAAAAGAGGGTCCAGTTGCCGATATCAGCATGTCGTTCCAGTTCCAGCCCCGACAAGGTTCCAGGAGGAACCATCTTTTAAGAGGGGGGCAATGTTACGATTTTAAATGTTATGGCATATAGAACTGTAAATATTTTATGACTAATTCTTTTTTATTAATTCTCGTAATTTGTAGGTCAAAATATACCTGAGCTTAGCTACCAGTTGTTTACAGAAATCTCTAGACACTAATTTTAGTGAGTCATCCACGTCTCGAGGTTGAAAAACGAGTCGAGCGCCTTCACCAAAATACGAGACTATTCAGGAAGTTTGCCGAAAGTTCCAGATGACAACAGTTGTGTATATAAATGAAAGATTTTTGTATTTGAGTCAGTCATAAGAAGATCGGGAACCGCGATATTTAAATGTAACGAAACGTGAAATAAATACATTTGTAAAGTTATTTAATAAATTAGTAATTAGCTATCGTGAGTTTTAATAAATTAGATTATAGACAATAAATTAGAATAAAGACGAATAAATCAGAACTATATAAATATACAACATTATAAATCCTGCGTCTAAAATACAATAGAGCTAATTAGAAACTGTTTAGGGTATAAGACAATTCTGTAAATTTGAGTGGTGATGTGCTAGGAAGCATTGTGAACTTATATCTAGTAGTAAACCAAGACTATCCACTAGAATGCTTAGGTACGTGGGTAAAATTATTTACAAATTTAAAACATTCCTTCAGTAAAATGTTCGGTAAAAAAAACCGAAGAAACGATTATATGATCATACAAAGTCGTAATGTCCAAATCATCTATAAAGTAAAAAATATATAAAATAGAAGAAATGAAAATCCATACAGATTAATTAAAATATTTTTAAATATGTATTTATACAGTTAGATTCCTTGAGAGAATGCAGAAAAACAAAAATTTGTATGTAAAAATAGTACTTATTCTTAATGATCAAATTTTTTATTGGATTCCATCTTAAATAGATTCATTTTATATAATTAAAAAACGGAAAATCCAGTCATCAGAGAATAGTGTGAGAATATGTGTCAATAAATTTTTGGTCACATTAAAATATCCAATTTAATCTTACATATCAAATACTGTAAATTTAGACTAATTTTATGTAATTTTTAATTGAACATTTTTGTTGAATGAATGGAATTCAAATAATTTAGTCGAAATTCGTTAAGGATGGTTAAGGCGTGCTTAGAGATAATATAAAATTAATCTGGGGACCTAACTGTACTTGGTTTTTTAAAACATATTCGACATGAAATTTCTTCAGTCAAGTATTTTATCGCCATCTGTTGAGTGATAGCATAGTCGTTTCGGTTCGAATATTTCCTAGTCTATTATTTTTAGTATGAATATCCGTTACACTGTAGATGTCGCCATCGACCATAAACTCAATAATTATGGTGATTAATAATATCTACCCAAAAAATAACTGTAAAACCCAAAAAGGTAATTTTACAGAGACGATAAAAAGGATTTTAACGAAAATGTTTGTAATTTTACCTACAAATTGTTATTTTATTGCTTATTAAATGTTCTTAGTTCTCAAATTATTGGTTAATATTATTTATATTAGAAAAAACCAATAAATAAAAGACATACCCATACCTAGTTCTCATTCTTTATTTACAAAACAGAACATCAAGTTATTAAATTAGATTTTTCCCAAATTTTATTTATCCATCACTATTATCGAATAAGTCGGTCATTTTCCTCCTGCTGTTGCTCTTTTGATTCGAAAGAACACCAGGGCCGGGGGCCGGCGATAACAGACCTGCAAGGAGTGTACTGCAGGCGGGCGCTTCTGTTTATGGGGAGGAAGCCACTATTTGGGGGGCGCCTAAATGAGTTTTTTTTTCTGCTAGTGTTAACTACAAAATAGTAAAATATAAAAATTAATTTTTTAAATGTGGTTTTAATTCTAGTCATACTAAGCGAATCTGTGTTTGTGTTTATTTTGTATCCCATAAAGCACAGAACGCCTACCTATCGTGTTGTAATAGAATTTATTGGTAAATATATTATGTTAAAAAAAACAACTTTGCACTTATTTAAAATGCTTCGTTTATTTTCTTCGAATTTCTTTGAAGTTCTTTAAAGGTTTTGTGTCAGTAGTTAGGAGCGTAAGTTAAAGATTTGTAGTAAAATAAACATTTTACATAAAATTTAGTTTATCAGGAGCTTTGTTATCCTATTCTACCAGTTGTCGTTTTTCTACATTTAAGCGTTCTCGAGGTATTTAAAAAATCTAATTTCAAGGCATTATCTTCAAAGAGCTTTAGCTCGCTTAGAAAGCATTTTGGACTAGATGAATTAGGTTAAATTATTTTTAAATTATCTTAGGAATTTCTGGACACCCTATATAATTATATATGGTTTGCAGGTTGTAACGATATGGCATCCTTTAACATGTAAAATGCGCCAATGTGTAATGATATGGCATTCAACCTGTAAACGATTTCAGAGAAGATAGTTTCGATCTGGCTCGATTCGTCTTCGAAGATAAAGGGATTTTCCGTTAAATCGATAATCGGGGTGGCTTTCTTAAGAATAGACTTTTTTCCGGAAAGAGTTCTATTTGACTTTATATCTCTGATTTTCAGTTCGTAATCTTTCTGATTTACCTCGAGATGAGAGATAACAAAAGACACCATTTTTTAAAATAAAATTGTCGAGACAAGAGAAGATAAGATTCTTATATTTGAAGACTGCGTTGCGGTGCTATTTTTTACAATTTTTAGCTACCACGTTTGGGCGCCATTATCTTTCTGTGCCCCCTCTTTAATGGCAGAGTAGAGGTTACCCAGGGAACGGTACTAGGCTCGGGCTTCAGTCTGGTAGAGGGCTCTTGGTCGGGGCTCTTATTACAGCTCAAATATAAAGAGAAGTACTGAAGATAAAGGGAAGAGAAGTTAGAAGATAAAGAGAAGAGAAGTTAGAAGATAAAGTGAAGAGAAATAATTGGGCACCACCCTATTTGAATTCATCGAATAATTTACTAAATTTTTGAACGTGATCACTTCAAATCTATGCATAAAATTTATCATAAATATAACCTACATTAATATAAAACAAATTCGTAATTTATACGCATATATTATACCGTAATAAAGATAATAGTAAATAGTAGGGACGAATAACAGAGAAGAATAGTAGAGACGAACAGTAGAGATGAATGTAGAGACGAATGTAGAGACGAACAGTAGAGACGAACAGCAAACAGAAAGGACTTCGTTTCTTCAAATTGGAAGACGTCTGTTTGACAAAAGAGATAATAGTTAATATAGGAAGCACTGTGTGAAGATACATAGATAAAGGTAAATTGAAAATACACTTACCGCCGTTTGATGGAGACAAATCGCATGTCACGGGAACCAACTCGGAAATCGGTTCTTAGACAAGCTAAGGATAAAAAAAGAGCGGAAGTATTGGCCAAAGAGTGCCACGCGAAAATGATAATTAATTGGCAAGCCTAGTGTGGTGTTTTTGTAACCTAACCACTTTCTCTTGACAGGAGTTCTTTGTTACAGGGAAGGGTTTCTAGTTAACAAATGATAAATAAACATTTGGCAAATTATTTCGTTTTAAAAAAAAGTCATGACAAATTGGTTGTTGTTTTTGGGTTATTTTTAAGGCTTTTAACAAAATATATAGACATAGGTGGCGTGAAAGTAATTTTCTAAGGGGAATAATTTCAAAAAATTTCTACTGGACAGAAAGAGAGAGAGTGTTAACTATTTTTTAAAGAAAAAATAGTAAAAAAAACTGAAGGTTAAGGTTTTAATAAATTAATAAAGAAATTAAAATAATTATTTAAATATAAATTAATAAAGATGTGACGATTAGAACGTTACAAGCTGTTTAAAATATTAAGACTTTAAGATATAACAGTTTCAAGGAGAAAAATTGTGTTACGCTTAATTACTATTTAACTGGGAATAAGCCACAATTAAAGATAAAAATACGTTTATTGTCGTTTCAATTTCCACTTTGGAAATCGTTCTCAAAATACAAACAGTAAATTAAACAAATTTTGTTTTTTGTTACATAGTAAAAAATTCTTCTAATGATTTAATTTTATCTGACTCATTTATATTGACAATTCAGACATACATTATGCATTTTAAAGTAGACTTTAAAAAGACAAAAACTTGCCATGATGACAGTAAAATTCTCCTGTTATTGATTCCATAGTAAATTATGAGGGAAAAACCAGGAAAAAAACATCATAATACTATCCCGACATGGTAAGTATTTGTTCGTGCATTTAGTTTACCTTCAATAAACACCAAAATTCTTATTTTATATGTTCAGTTATTTAAAAAACATAAATGATGTATCCTCTATATTATGTTACTGTCTTACTAATACTGGTATGTATTTTTTATTAATAACTCCCTCTTTCAGTATTGGTAACCAGGTTCTACTACATTCTGCCGAGGAATTTGCGACACAATTGGCCTCATTTACCATAATTAGAGCCGCTTTTTTGATTTTTCTTTTTTTACCATCCGTTTCTTTTAGGACTACATTTGAATTATTTCATTGAATCCTATGTTCATTATCCCATGATATTATCCCATTATGTGTTACGATATTTCATAAAATGAAAAACTGTAAAAAACCACTATTTTTACACTTTTAGCTTCGGGTATCTAATAACCCGGAGCCATTTTGCCAATTTGGAGCTCAAATTCGAATTCAACACACAAAAAATCTTCTGAAAAGTATAAGTATAAAAAAATATTTTAATCTCTGGGTCCGAATGTTGGTCAAGTTTTGTCGGCCTGTGAATTTTAATTAATATGTTATGTAAATTATTAATTTACAATGGTTATAGAAAAATATATCTATGCTATATAGGTTCTATTAGTTTTTTGATTTTCGAAACCGTTTGTGTTTCTACAAATATTTTTATCTTGCTAAATAAAGAAAGAAAACGGAATATTATCTTTTTCATGACCTACGTTAACGGACAAGAACTAATTAATTATAAAAATAACACATCTTGAATATAATTCAGTGTTTATACCTTATCCGATGACTAACTCTGCGAGAAAACAAGAGTATGTTCATTGTTTTTCTAATTAAGAATCGACCTCCAGTTATATACACTGCTTAAAAAAATGTATTGTCATTTAAAACTTTTCCTGTCACTGATTTTCAGGTTCATAAAGTAATATCAATTGCAACAATATAAAAAATGAATAAAGTGTCCAATAAACAATACAAGTTGAATTAAATTAAGTCAAAATATGTAATAGTCGTATTTAGAATTAAAGTACTCTGATCCTGAATAGTACAAATCCAAATCTGATGAGAGAAGTAACTACCTTGGGACTTAAATTGAATCAGTAGATATAAAAAATAACCAAAATAGAGGGCACCACTATGCATGGAAAAATATGGCGAATAAAACCAGACATGTTATATTGAATTTATAACATGTTGGTAAAATCAATATCCTACCAATCAATTAATGAATAATCAACATAAAATATCTAATAATCAACATATTTATAAGTCAATGTATGGTAGCCAAAGGCGCAGCAAAATAGTGCCATCCTAAATCAAGCAAAGTGCAAAGACTTGATTGTCTTAAAATTATAAGAGTTTGGCTATGTTAATCGTCAAAATTACTGCATTTGTGGTTATGACAACTCACATGAATCAGAATGTGGATTTTGAGCTGGAGGCATCATTGGATTATACATCTTCGAAAATAAAGCTGCTCAAGAAGTGACTGTTAGTGGTGCTCGATATCGCAAAATGTTAACAGAGTTTTTTTTTACATAAGTTGGATAATATTGATCTGGACGATATGTGGTTTTAACAAGATGGCGTCAACATTGCAGGTCAGGTTACTGACTAATTTTCATGCCATATCTTAATTTGTGAAGAACAAATTTACGAATCTAATGATATGTATGTATGCATTGTAAGTGTTTGCATTACTTGAAAAGACCAGATTATAATGAAAACACCAGAAAATATTAAAACCCAATGTTTTTAAGGTTTTCCTCCAAAGTTATTCATTTTCAACATTGGCCAAGAAAGAAGGTAAAATAAAATTCTAAGTCATAAACAACAATGTTCTTTCACGTGACAAGAATGAAGAGAAAGCTAAACCTCTTCAAGATATAAAATTACAAAAATCTTACAGACTAGAGCACTAGCGGTCATCTTTCTCTTTCCATTGTTGCTTCTCTGTTTTGCGACAATTATTTCTAATTATGTGCTGTCTTAGTATTTAGCAACTGTGGAAATTTTTTTGTGAAAATACCTTCCGTGTACAATGTACACTTGTACCCATACCTATATACTTTTCTTCTTGAACTAGATTACTAAGAAATAAACTAATACACTGGTAAACTATTGGCTCGAAGGCACCGTTCTGAGTCCTGGTAGATTATGGGCGAAGTCGTTCTTCTACTTTAATAGAGAAAGTTACGAATCACTTAAACTTATACATTGGCTTCGTTGATTATGAAAAGGCATTCGACTCCATAGAACTTTGAGTAATAGAGGGAGCTACGAAGAATTGCAGGATATATTCCCGATACAGAATGCTCGTACATAATATTTACAAGAGAGCTACAATGAAAATACAAATAGATGCGAAAACCAAAGCTATACCAATTAACAGAGGAGTTCGCCACTGAGATGTTATCTCACCAAAGCTATTTACACTTGGACTGGAAGACGTGTTCAAAGAGTCAAAACGGAGTCATTTAAGATACGCTGATGATATTGTAATATTCGCATTGTAATACAGACCATGATGAAGCAACTATTTCAAGCTTCGGAAAAAGTAGGTCTTTAGATGAACTTGGAAAAAACAAAAATAATGACAAATACACCGAACATTAGAGAAATAACGTTGAACGACATAAATTTAGAAACAGTAAGCGAATACATCTACCTGGGACAGATAATGAAAGTTAACAAAGAAAATCAAACTGGCGAAATTACCAGAAGAATATGATTAGCATGGGCAGGATTTGGAAAACTGAGTTGGATCTTGAAAAGCACTAAAATAGAACAATATTTGTAAACAAGAATTTACAATCAGTGTATCCTCCCAAACTCACTTATGGCTCACAGACGTGGACACTCACCAAGTCTAACATAGATAAAATAGTAAAAGCACAAAGAGCGATGGAAAGATCAATGCTCGGGGTGAGACTTATGGACAAAAAAACAAACTAATGGATTAGAAGCAAAACGAAAGTAGAAAGAAGAAACATGCTACCAAACTAAAATGGAGCTTCGCAGGACACAATGCTCGACTAAAGGATAAGAGATGGAACCACGAGATACAACAATGAAGATTATGGCTAGGAAAGAGAAGCAAAGGAAGACCCCAAATGAGATGGACGGATAATATTAAGAAGATAGGAGGACACAACTGGAAGTTTATCTATCTAATTAGCCTTCTTCGGCCCATCTTTGGACATAGACCTCCCCAATCCTTTTCCATTCTTCTCTGTCTGTCGCTACAGTCATCCACCTAGAGCCCACGTGTTTCTTGATATCATCTGCCCATCTCATTTGGGGCCTTCCTCTGCTTTGTTTATATTCCCACGGTATCCATCTTATAAGAATTTTGTTCTATCGGTCTTCTTTTTGTCTTATATTGTGTCCGGCAAATCTCCATTTCAATTTTGCAACTTCTTGTCTAAGATCCCTCACAACTGGAAGTAAGT
The DNA here is from genome assembly GCA_918026665.1 of Diabrotica balteata. Taxonomy (NCBI): domain Eukaryota; kingdom Metazoa; phylum Arthropoda; class Insecta; order Coleoptera; family Chrysomelidae; genus Diabrotica; species Diabrotica balteata. The sequence goes on from OU898277.1 coordinate 45,462,660, forward strand.
GACGCAAAATATAATACACTGGATTGATTTGGGGGAGGCCTATGTTCAAAGTTGGATCACTTAAGGCTTAAGAAGAAGAAAGTGTTATACGAAGCAGTTTAAAAGATAATTACATTTTTTTATCACCTTCGTAACAAAATAACACCCATTAATATTAACAGTAGAATTGTAGAGATTTGATATCAAAAAATAATTTATGTTCAAAAAATTTTGAATGTAGTCCATTATTGTCTAAAATTAATAACATAGCGAAATATATAATATTTGTATACAGGGTTGGTCGAAACTTGGAATGAGTATTATCTTAGTTTTCTTAAATAGAACACCCTGTATTTTAGTATTGTAATAGAATGTCATTTTATAACACTTTATTATTTATTAAGCAATTTCCTTACCTTCCTGAGGTACTTCGACGCCTAAGTAGACAAAAAATTACTCAGCATAATTAAAAAGGGAAAAATACAATACTTGGGTTATGTGTTGAGAGGTGGCAGATATGAATTACTCCAAATCATATTGGAAGGTAAAGTTCAGGGCAAAAGATCAATTGGAAGACACCAAAACTCGTGGCTGAGACCTAAGATGGTTTGACTCATCCACAGAAATCTTTCGCGCAGCAGTTTCCAAAGCTACAATTGCCGATTGGATCGCCAACCTTCGAAAGGAGACGGTGCAATAAAACTTGTTAACTGCTTCAATGTGTGAGTTATTCGTAGTTTCTTGAACCAAACGTTAATTGCAACAAAAATTATTCAAAATTTTATGAGGTTGGCCGTGGAAATAATCAATATACAATATTTTTTTTGAAAAATACATTATAATCTAGATTCTAGACTGATCCTTAATTTGTTTGTATTTGATGAGATATTAAAATACATAAGTATGTATTTGAGATTGTTGGTGTGTAAAATATTATTAAAAACAAAAAAAAAACAACAACAAACAAACAATTTTACCTAGTTGGCTATGACTTTGACACTAAACTTGCTTAAAAGTTTAATAACTATAATAAAAGAGTTGAATTTTGTCATTGGGTGCAGGAATAAATTCAGAATGATGCATAGTTCTTGGAATATGTTTTATTTAAAGAAGAAACTACGTTCTACAGGAATTGTATTGCAAACGGATAAAATTTTCACTAAAACTTTTTTTTAAATTTTTCAAAAACTGTGCGTTATCTTATTTCGCAGTATAAGTTTTCATAAAAATGCGATTTCTTGCATCATTTACTCTTGCAGTTATTCACTGCATGAATTTTCGATAAACTCTTAAACTACATTAATTTTTTTATCAATAAATATGTCGGATTCATCAGTTAACGTTGTAAATACGGTTTGATACCATTCATTCTAAGAAAATATTTTGAATGGTCTAATTGTTCCTTTATTATATAGTGCTGCGGTATAATCACAACCTGTATACCCGTTGAAAACAGGTACACTTTGACATAATTTTAATAAACCCATCTTCAGAGCGAAATCGATGCAGTTGATGCAATCAAGGTGTTGGTTATGTAATGTTTTAGTTGCTGAAGACGCTAGCCAAATTGCACATTGTAAAATTGTTGCATATTTCCCAGCAAAATCACCAAAACATCAGTATCCGAAACATTAATTAATAGTATATTACTTTATGAGTCGGAGAAGCATAACTTTTCTTTACGCGCCCGATATTACGCGCCAAACGAAGTGAGGCGCGTAATAGAGCAAGTCAAGAAAAGTCGCTTCTTTGCCGAATAAAGTATACTATTTTTTTTCAAACGTAGCAATTTTCAACCATAAATAGTACAATTCATACGCTATTTTTACTCGAAATTAACTGTGACAACTATCAAAGTTGTCTAGATGTTAGAAATTAAAATAATTAAGTCGTCGGTGGGATTTGCGTCTCCCTGGTTACAGTTGTTTGACAGTTGTTTGCAATTATTAAAGACAGCGTATTGTTTTTCGCAAGCCGCCAACATCGGGAATGATTGCTGAAAAATGTTCTCGACCATCCGTATCATCAACAATTACCATTGCGTATCAAGAGTCGGGAACATTTTTGCACGGTTTCAATTTTGAAAATTCCTCATTAACTAATTGTACTCTTAATATTACTATAAATAAAAATGATGTTTAATAATTGTTAATGACATTTGTATTGTTGCTTTATGACAGGTTTTATATTGTTGCCATGACAACATTTTTCCCTCCGCCGTAAAGAAATGGGAAAAAAACTGCTGCCGGCGGAGAAATCACAAGACCAATCACACTTTGACAGGATCAAGTTAGATAAGTAATGCCATCATTATTTGACATTTGAAGAAAAAATTATTTATCCATGTTCAATTTTGTGAGCGTGAAAAACAATCCGCGTACCCGCTTTTTGGTGATAACATGGAAAATCAGTTTCTTTAGTTTTTTTAATGTAATTATTGTGAGCTTGATACGAGTAGCACTGAATCAGCTGCTAAAAATATTTTTTTACTTTGGATAATTGTAAAATTTTTAACTATCCCAACAATTATTTAAAAAGTGCCTCTTACCATAGTTTTTAAAGCTTTGTAAAAATTCGTTAAACTAAGTTCTGTAGTTCAAGTAACTGAATTTCTTTCGAGCTTGACGCTCAGAATCTTTGATTGAGGGTGACAAATAGCGTTCAAATATTAAATGGATTTCTACAGCATTTGTAGAAAGAATTTTTATTAGTATTGATTCTGCATTTTTTTCAAATGTTTGTGGCCTTGAGTTACCAATGATGTATAAGTAATAAAAACCATCTTTTATTTCTACATTAATAAATAAAGGATCAACCATTTCTGTATTCGATTTCAAAGTTTTCGCAAATGTTGCTTTAGGAGTTTTCAACATTTCACCAGTACATAAAAAAGTGCAGGTGGCATGGGTGCGAGTGGAAAAGTCAAGCAATGTTCTACATTAATTTTTTTTGTATGGTAACTGCCTTGTGATGTTTTGAGAAGCAAAATTGATGATTTTGTTACGTTTTATATTTGTCTCAAATCTTCCAGGAGTTGAAAAATAATTTGAAATCAACTCTAATTTTTGTTGACTGTTTCTGGGTCAGTTTCTGGGAAGATCAGCAGGAAATCGGCAACTTTTTTAGATATAGTTTTTCCAGTCGCAATATTAACTAACTGTTGGTGATCAATTAAATCACCTAATGAATTCATCGTTTCTTTTATTCCCTTACCTATCTCGTGATTTTATTTTTAATTTTTGTTAAGAATACGATTTTAATTAAAATAAAATGTTTTATTTCAATTCCATTCTGTTTATAATTGTATTGCCAAATGTAAAAATAAATATATTAGTTTATGAGTTTATTATTAAAAAAAGTAGAAGATATAAAATAATGGGAAGAACCATAAGGTATGAAGCCAAAAATGTATGTAAGAATTGAGTAAGGAAAACGTAAAAAACTGTAAGATTAGCAGTAAGAGCTTTAATTGTGAGTTAGAAATCTCTTGTTTTATTTATTATTATCGCAAATGCGATTAAAACAATTATAATAATGTTGTATATTCTTATAATGTTTATTAGATTGCTTCCCAAGAAGAGCTACATATAGTGGAACTCTAGGGGTAGTTTACCCCCTGCATGTGGTTGATTAACTCGAACTCACTTGATACTCACAATTACTTTATTGGTTCTCTAAGTACAATAATAGGGAGAGTACCCAGTTGACGTATGACAACACTAGCTTCGACTGTTTACTCTTACTTCTTAATTAGTCTTTTCCCCTTATTTTTCGGGTATTTAACTCACGTGAGTCTAGTTTATGCATTCATGTATATAATTTGTACACATTAGTTAATAAGCTTTCGATTACATTGCAAATTTCACTATGTCAGCGCGTGTTCTAGTTACATTGATATTTTCAATGATATAAACAAACAATCGCATTTATCAATAAGCAATGAATAACATTATTAAAAGGATCTTAAATTTTAAACTGAATTGGGTTACTTAGATCTGATTTCTGGATGCTTAATTAAATCCCGTTACACAATAACAATTACGGTGCGTTACATGGGAGGGGGGTCAAAAATCTTTAAAAATTGAGTTATGATAATTGAGCTGGTGGCCCATTTGGTTGAGATTAACAACCAAAGACAAACTAAAAACGTATGAGAAGCAAAATCAACAAAGGAAAGAAAAGGTGGAAGATGAAGTGCAACTTGGAATAATGAAGTAAGCAAAATATCCAATAACAGAGAAGAAACATGGAATGAGGCAAAAACAATGAAACGAATTAGAAAGGACTAACAGTCTTACTGTAACTTTGTGTATTGCTACAATTTCGACAAAAGTTAATCATTTTTATGTTTATAGTTTGCATTAGAAAGTTTGTTAAGACATTAACAACTTTTTCATTTATTATTTCGGAGAGTGTATATTATATATCCAAACACCCAACAACCTTCAGGTAAATTATGGAAATTACAATTATCTTGAGCAAAGAACTAATAAACAAATAAAAATTCAATGTATTTATAATGCAAAACCTGTTCTATAAATATATTTTCATCCTTTAGGTTGTACAAGTTCATTTCGATTTCAAAGATCGGACTGTGAAGTAGTATATCGGGTTAGTGCGAGTGATCACTAGTCAATATGACAAGGTTTTTTATATGTTCAATTATATTCTTGTTCGCGAATGTCGCTATCGCGTCGAAGCCTTTGCGTAAGTATTGTTAATAATCAATGCAATAAACTAGTTTTTGGGACCGGCTCAGGTCTCGTAAAAAATTGCTACATACTTTAATAAAATTAAGAATACGATTAAAGCCCAGTGAAAGAGTTGACCTAACAAAATCTTAATTTTGAAATATTATTTTTTAAAGTTTTAATTTTTTTTACTTTTACTAAAGAAATATAGCTTTTGCTTTTTCAACTTATTTTCTTATTTTTATATAAATGTATGGTAAAAATAAAATTATAATTTTTAAATTTAACATTTTACATAAAAGAAGTATACATGGCCTACTTTGCCCAGCAAATTTCAGTTTAATTTAAGTATTTATTTTCTTAGCACAATACAATTATTTTGAGAACTCCCGGGATATTAACAGAAAATTTTAATGTACTCATCACGTTTAATCACAATTAACATAATTCAATAAAACAAATTAAATACAAGGTGGGCAAAGTTGTCCCGAAAAAGTTCAACATTGCCCACCTATTTTTTGCCTAAACTTTCTGAAAATGACAACTAAAACTTGGTGGGGAACATATTTTCAGACTTCCTTATTTTTTTAATAGAACGTACATTCGCTCTATCCTAGATTATGGATGTTGGTTATATGAATCTGCCAGTAAGAACTTACTAAACAAAATTAAACATATTTATAAACCAATATCTGCGGATCTGTATTGGTGTCATGAAGACAATTCCTATTGAGCCCCTTCATGTTGAAGCACTTGACCCTCCAATTCCTCTTATAAGACATTTCTTGGCCGAAAAATTTTTATTGAAAATTAAATGATAGAACACTTTCCTTTATTCGAACCTTTCCGAATTAATAAATTTAAACAATTATGATTTAACGAATAAATATTGGATAAAGAAAAACTATCCAACCCTATGTGAAGATCTTAGAGAAAACACAGTTTCTGCTGATGAAGTTATTAATCAAAAATCACACACAGATATAAATGATTTTGAAACTTTTTTTATAGCGTTAAATTTATTAAACCAAACTATGTAAACACTGGAAGAGCAAATAACAACATTATAACAAGCATATTATTCAATTGGGATTAGTACAGTACCATCTACACAGATGCCTCCAAATGAAAAGACGGTACAGGATGTGCCTTTTACATCCCCATGGAGAAGGTAGAAAAAATGTTTAAATTAAAAGCAAATATTTCCATATTTAGTGCGGAAGCAATTGTCATATATCAAGCCCTACTTTTTGTTTCTAACAGGGAATCATACGTTATTTTTGTTTCAGATTCCATGTCTGTTCTCACAACCATTAACCAACCTTTTTTTACAACCACATACTTCAATCCCTAGATAATATTAATTAAAAAATTAGTGAAACACTTTAAAGAAAATGAAAAAATGTGATAGTTATAAAAGCCAAAGCACATAGTGGAATTAAATATAATGAACATGTGGACGAACTAGTCAAATTAAGTATTTATTCAGTGGATACCACAGAATATCTATCCAGTACTTCTGATTTGGTTGCTACACGCAAGGCCATCTTGAAATATAAATGGAGTGATCTATGATCTAAGTTTTGTTTTACCAACCCAAATAAATACACTTCTTTACACACCACTGTCCCTGTTTCACATTGGCATAGAACTTATAATATCCATAGGCGTTATATAACAACTATATTTTGGCTAAAATTTGGACATGCTTGTTTCCTGCTCATCTTGCAAGAATTCATGTGATTGAGAGTAACAACTGTGTGAAATGGGGAGTAGAAGTCGACCTTGATCATGTAATTTTTGGTTCTGCCAAATATAATTTGGAATCCACCTTATTATATAATAATATAGTTCATATTACCGGTAAATCTCCGTTTAACGTTTTATCTCCCCTAGCAATTCAAAATAGGTTATTTTACGATTGCATAATCGATTTTTTGACCAAACGTAATATTTTTCTTCAGTAAAAAAATAATTGTTTTACTTTTTACTTTTGTTTTCTCTCCTTTCTATCTATGTTTAATCCTATTTACCGTGGCCTAGTTTTCCTGTGTATGTTATATATAATAATGTTCTTATGGGCCCCTGGACGTGAAGCGAGTGACCCAAGTTAATTGTATGTGTTTATGGATATATGTATATATATGTGTGTGTGTGTTTGTGTGTGTGTGTGTGTGTGTGTGTGTGTGTGTGTGTGTGTGTGTGTGTGTGTGTGTGTGTGTGTGTGTGTGGTGTGTGTGTGTGTGTGTGTGTGTGTGTGTGTGTGTGTGTGTGTGTGTGTGTGTGTGTGTGTGTGCGTGTGTGTGTATGTATATATTTTTTCTCTTGTTTTCAATAATTGTTGTACTGATTTTCCAACTTTAAATTTATTTTAGTCAATAGATTGCAAATAATTCAAAACTTTTTTACTGCACCTAATGAGATTAAAAGATCATGTAACTGACTGTATGGCAAACTGCCGAAGCCGTATAAAAAAAAGCCCACCTATTTTACGGCAAAATTAAAACGTAATAGGACTACTTTGTCTACGGCATACGTTTTGATTTGACTGCTTTGCCCACGATATACGTTTTAAATTTTATTTTTAAATAAAAACTAGAACAAAAAGCTCTATTTTTCTAATCTCTAGAGTTTTTTATTAAAATACTTTTATTACAAAAATACAAGAAATTATTACACTTTTATGAAAAAAAAACATAAGAAAAATTATAACTGAAAACAACTTAAATTTTCTTTAAAAGAAAAATATCCCTTTAATATTTTTCTGTCTTCAAAATTGACGTCCGATATTGTCTGATATGTATGGATAAACAAAACCATTTATATTTTTTATGTTTAACGGTTTATTTTGTAGGAAATTTTACTATCACAAAAGTACCAATTTTTAGATTATTTCCATCTACTTTTCTAATCTTTATCTAATTTTCGTCGTCATTCGTCTCCAGCTCTTTTTCTCCTTCTAAATCCTCGTTCCCACTTCCCTCTTGATTCTGATTAAATTCTTCAAATTGAACTAATTGACCGGGTTCAGTATTAAGCAACTTTTTCTTCAGAGCATACTCTTTTTACAAATCTCTCATTCGGCATCTTTTTTAGCACTTCATGTGGGTCAAAGGGACAAATTCCAGTTGCGCGAAATGAACTTTGAAGATTTTTTTGAAAGTTTGGTTCAATAGCGTCTTCTATTAATTTTGTTAGCAATTGAGGAAAGATGGTTTTTTTTAACTAAATTTAAGTTTGGTTGACTAAATTTTAAATCAGTAAGGATCTTTTTCCAGGCTCTTTTTAAAGATCGAAAAAATTAAATATTAAATGGTTGTTTAAGCCCTGTAGAATTAGGTGGCAGAAATATAAACCTTATATTTTCCCTTTGACAAGCCCTTATTATCTCAATATTAATTAGTAATAATATTAATATTAATAATAATTATTTCATTATTAAAAAATTTATATTGTTAAGTCTATTATTATAATATTTTTATAATTCTCCACGCTCATAAGTACAAGGTGTCCTGCTATCTTATCTCGCCACCATAGTCGGAGTCGTTTACGTGGTTTTCTTTCCATACTAGTCTATTCTAACTATTCTTTCGTCAGAATGTCTTCCAAGCCAAGCCAACGGGAGTCTTCTGGACTTTATTTCTTGTACTATATTGACGTTTGTTTATAGTTCTTCTACCTCTTTGATAGTTATTATCCTTTATTGTCCTATAGTCCCAACAAGACAAGGAGTAACTGTAAAAAAACAAACATTTTAAAAAACTGACGTACACTTAGATTTACAATACTTACAGAAATTAAAAGATTTCACACATAAATAAACTTGACATTAAAATAAACATTTTTGATAATGTAAATGCATGTTAAAATATAAATATATTTGAGCACGTTCGTTAACAATAAATAAGATGGAAACAACTAAAAGTTATTTAAAATGCAAAAACTAACAATGTAAGAAAACATTAGAGGAATATTATTTCTTTAATTAATCATTAAGGCTAGTTAGTATGATTAATCATTAAGTTGAGTGAGTTTTAAATTTTGTTCAATATATTGCAATATATGTTGCTTAATTGCCCCGTGTCTGTTTTATAATTTAGTAAGTTTGTTTATTTTTGTTGATGTGGTACATCTCCAAAAATAACCTACTTTTGTAATTGTCAGTCTGTGCCAAAATACGAGCATTGTTATAGTCTAACAAATGACCGGTGTTTTTATAATGCTCGACTACTGCACAACTATTTTTTCCCAAGCGGCAATCACTTTTGTGTTGTGTGATAAGTTGTTTTAGCCACTGCGATGTATGGCCAATGTAGCTTTTTTCATATCCTAGACACGGTATTTCATATACCACATTACTCCTATATAAGGTTGGTACTGGATCTTTAATTTTGGAAAAAAGTTGTTTGCTATTTATGGTATTGTATTTAGCTATATTAATATTGGAAACATCTTTAAATATGGATATGACTGAATGAGTTAGGCCATTGATAAAGGGAAGTTTTTTATATTTGATTGACTCATTGTTGGAATCAAGGACAGAACCATCATAGAAATTACTGCTGTAAATGAGTTTTTTTTAAATATGTTTAGGATAGCCGTTGTTTCGAAAAAAAATTTTTGAACATTATAGAATCAAATTGGAACCTTAGAGAGACTACACGACATTATCTAAAGGTAATTTTCTACTAATTCTCAGGTTCATTTTTAATAACACTTATTTCAGTTTCAATGGAACACCTATGGGTTCCCCGATTAGTCCCATCCTTGCTACTATTGTAACTGATCATCTCTTAGACAATGTGATCATGCAATTACCTTTCGAATTACCATTTATATATAAATATGTCGATGACATCATATGTGCAGTTCCATCTTATCACATCAATACCACATTAAACATCTTTAATTCATTTAACAAACATCTTCAGTTCACAATTGAAACAGAGACAGATCTTAGTATACCATTTTTAGGCACAAAGGTAATAAGAACAAATGACAATATTCTGACATTGGATTGGTACCAAAAGCCAACTGCATCGGGCAGGTATATGAATTACTTTTCAAACCACACCACTCGTCAAAAATATAATACAATATTGGGTATGAAAAATAGGGTAATGTCCATTGTTGATGATAATTTATTACAGAAAAATCTGGACATAATATACAAAATTTTTCGAAACAACGGCTATTTTAAACATATTTTAAAAAAACTCATTTACAGCAGTAATTTCTATGATGGTCCTGTCCTTGATTCCAACAATGAGTCAATCAAATATCAGTAATAATCAGTTTTAGAAAAAACAAAGATTTTTATTTAATATAGACCTCATATTTCCAACATACTGATAAATTGATTTTTGGTCGAAATAATCACGTTAAATATATATATATATATATATATATATATATATATATATATATATATATATATATATATATATATATATATATATATATATATATATCATTATACGTTCTGTCTATTAGTTGTTTCAATTTTTAAAGGTTTTGAGATGTAAAAAGACGTAAAAACATTTGTCCTCAGCTTGTATTATAGTGTTTCTTGCGATTTTTTCCCGAAGTTAATGGTACTAGCAAATTAAAAAGGCCAGATTTCTTGTGATCCGTTATTGTCTTAAGATATTGTTGTTCCAAGATACTTAAATTCTCTGACGCGTTCAAAGCTAACACCTTGGCTGCCATAACTTTGGGTCTTAGAAAATTTATTGGAATAGCCGCGAGTCTGTCCAGTATACGTTTATTAGCCGCGTGTGACCGAAACAAGCTACATCTGTGTACTTTTCATATGAAAACCATAAATAATAGTCGCTGTTAAGAGCTGAAAACATATTTGGCTTGCACTTCTGATGGCTGATGGTGGCAACGCACGTGTGTGCTGTGTTATTCGTTATGCTATATTATCGTTTTAATATATATATAGGTATATATATATATATATATATAATATATATATATATATATATATATATATATATATATATATATATATATATATATATATATATATATATATATATATAATGTCGGTCAGATAGTTCAGCGGGATGTGCGGCTGCCTCTCATTCGCTTCACTGTCGAATGGTTCAGTGGATGTGGGATCGAGCCCCAGCTCGGTGTACAGAAAACAAAAAGTCTAACGCAGCAGTTTAAAATTCTAGATGAATCTGCGGCTTAGACTAGAATATGCTGGGATCTGATCGGCCTATGGTGGAGCACTACGGCAAGAGATAAGGGCTTGCGGCTCGGTGATACTCCTCCATAGATCCCTACCGGACGGGCGTAACGCCTAAAAAAACCGGATATATATATATATATATATATATATATATATATATATATATATATATATTTATATATATATTTATATATATATATATATTTATATATATATATATATATATATATATATTATATATATATATATATATATAATATGTACTTGGCAATGAAATCATTAAAATTATAGCAATGTAATCACTTCCTATTTGTTGGCAATTTAATTAACACATACACTAATAGTAGAGTAACATAAATAATACTATTTAGTTTTATATTATACAACTTTTAAAAACAAATTAACTGTTACAAAGGTCACTATATTGTAAAGAAGACCTATTATTGCATTGAAGTAAATTTATTAGAAAGGAAATTTATTTTATTAATTTATTAGAGGAAAAAGTCCTGGCCAAAAATGTCGTGGCCCGGAAAACTAGGTTTGACTCTGCGTTGAATATTTTTAATTTTGATAGAAATCATTATTTTTACGACGTTCAGGCAAGGACGCACTTGCCATTGTCAAGTCAGGTAATAACGTTTCTTGCTGGTGCTTGAAGTAAGCTATTTTTTCCCTGTGCTGAATGTAATGCTTATTACATAGGTCAGACTGGGTGGTCACTTAAAGCATTGATTATAAACCACCACCCGGGGTGTCCATAATCCATCCATAATCCGTCCACCACCATCATTAATAACATTAACCTCCCACCGCAGTGGTATTAATTTATCTAAGCACAAATGTGCTTTGGCAGAACATGCTATCACTACCAAAGGTAAGGTCAATTATGAAGAGGTTAAAATTCTTTGCAATTAAAGAAATTTCACTAAAAGATAGTTTCTTAAAATGTTTTACATCCTTAAACATCCGAATGCTCTCAATAAGAGAACTGACATCAAGAGAACTGACAACTTAGTCAGTATTCTTTATACAGTTTTCATTAGTTGAAGTTTAATAATTTTTATAGACTTAAATAAATTAATGAATAATAGTAAATACATAATTAATTAAATATTAATAAAGGTATACTTGTTAATGGCATTTGCATTGGACAGATTCGAACGTAGTTATAAGAATCGAATCGTTTTATAATGCCCCTTTCTCCGTTTCTTCTCGATCGACAATGATAAATACAATAAAGCGTTGAAGTTGTGAAGAAAAAATGTTGGTTTTATTGACAGCTACTACTAATTACACTTTATGATGTTGTTTAGGTAACTATATATAATAGACTGCGCTCACATGAGCTAAAATCCCCAATTTATAATCTCACAAATAATATATACCCCTGCACAGAGGTTATTGCTTCTATCTTACTAACAAACTTTGAACTATAAGCTTACAAAAAATATATATATATATATATATATATATATATATATATATATATGTAATAAAAATATATTATTCTTATTGTATACATTATTAGCCTAATGATATACCACCTTTATTCTACCTAAATATTCTAAAAATTTCCATTTGAATTTAATTTGTTTCTGTGTCGCAATAAAAAATGTTAAATTTGTACTGGGTCAAGTTAGACCAGAACATTCGTTGCAATTAATAGTAGTCATAAAATTATCGAGTTTTGTTTCTCCAAGTCATTGGTAAGCTTTTACAATATTTAAAGCGATCAAAAAAATTGCCAACTGAAACGATTTATTTTTAATCTAGACCATAACCATAGGCGTATTGGTTTATTTAAAAAATTTAATATAATGTGACAGTAATTAATCTCACGGTTAGTCTTATACATACCAATTATTTATAAAATTGATTTAAAGGAATGTAAGTTTCAGGATATCTCTGGACCATGACATCTATAAATCAGTCCGAGGCATTTAGGAAAATAGTAACAATCCACCACTGTCCTTGATTGCCATAATCCTTTTGGATTAAAGCAACCCTGCGGTAATTTCTAGCCCATTTCTTCAATCATGATTTTAACTATCTTCCTATCTATGCTTTCCAGTTTTGACAAATCTAATTTTAAAATATTATAATTACTCATTTTGTCTCAAATAAGCTAGCGCAAGCCATTATGTTCCCTTAGCTTTCTCAGTCGGTAGAGCATTAAAAACTTCCATATTCACTATTTACAACGCTAATGGATTGCTCGATATTTATAACGGGCTTTTATCAACTCTACATTGATTTTCAATCGATCGTTGCAGCAATCGACCTACCGACGAGATATACCAAATACCTAACAGTCAAATCTTGGACAACATAATTAACTATTCTAATAATTTAAATAGCTATTTTTGTAACGATGTTCACTCCCAAATTGGTGTTTCTTCTGTCAGCATAATTTGATATAAACCCGTTGAATCAAGTTCGGAAATTATCCACGTTATAATGTTGTTGAAGTGTCGTTTGAGACGGTATATGGCGTAAGACGATTTATGTGGCCAAATTTATTCATTGATTTTCTTTCTAACTTTGGAGGTACGTTGGGTACGTTGACGATACCTTTATTATTTGCACTATATGGAGAAGAAAAACAAAACATCCCTGCAATGCATCAACCATATCCACCTCAAAATATAGTTAACCATAATACGAGAGAAGAACTAACAATTTACGGTCTTAGATATGTTGGTTATAAATAAGGAAGACGGAAGCAATGGATGTATAATATACAAAAATCCAATTCATATTGATAGATATTTACGAGCTGATTTATACCACCATCCTGCGCTGTGACATTCATTTATCAAAACCATAATTACAATATCTGAAGAACTCACAGATGAGACCATAAGAACAAGTTAAAACAGCTTTAAGAAAAAATGGCTTCTTCACATCTAGAATTATAAAGGCACAGAAATTCCTAAACAAAACCAGAAATTCAGTAGAATAACAAAAACTAATTGGTAAGACTATCCAGCCCTATATAAAGGACACGATATATAAAACAGCAGATTTCTAAGATAAGACAAAATAGAGACTACATTTAACGCTGACAAGAAAATCTTCACTATATTATTATCCGCAAAAATAAAAAGTGCATTGGAAAATCAAGGAGTATACAATAGTATACAAAAAGAACATCAAAATGCCATCTACATCTCTCAAAAAATCGATAGAAGTAAGATCAAAGCTCTCGAAATGTGAATCTATATAAGAATCTACACGTGTCCTGGATAGAACAGAAAACCAACCTATCATATGGAAGAAGAGCTTAATATAACAAACAGGTTATTAAAAAAAGTTAAATAGAAGGAAAGGTATAAGGGCGAAGAACAATCTTTCCAAGAAGATTGGAAGATTAAATGAAGACTGTTGAGAAAATCTCTACATGGAGCCGTCCATCTGGCACAACATTGCGGCCAATGGAAGCAGCAAGCTAACGATATTTATTGTATCATCACTTCCTGACAAGGGAATTCAAGGAATTGCTCTGAAATGATTGTTGCTTTAGTAATATTATTTATGAGCCTTTTCAGCCAGTCTCATTTCATTGCACAGTCGAAGTTGATTAATGTTACATTACGCAGCATAATCATACATAAGCCAATGTAACAAAAAATGAGGAACTGGGCTGTAGCGGTGAGCACAAATGGAAATGATATGGATGAAATGGTTACAAGAAGTAGAAGTGTGCTCACAACACAAAATGTGTTTGGCTTAATGCAATTTGACTAGCAGACTATATCGGAGGATGATCAATAGACACTCAAGAGAGGATTTGGCCAATTTGCATGCCCTACAAAGACAGTAAAAAGAGAATAAATACGGAAAAGAGATATAAAACAGATAAAATGATGGGAATGAGTGTAATGAAATAAGCAAATAGCTCTAAAGAATGTTAGGGCGCCAGGAAAGTATGAAGGTATTGTCACGTAAAACTTTCTCCCAATACTGTATATGCTGACTTTAACTTTAACGAAAACAAAGAAATAAAAACCTGATAACAACAATTAATCTACCTGCTAACTAGATTATAAAATTCATCACTTTAGCATCGATCAAGTAGTAATCACGAATGAAATGGAAATACCTGAAACTACCAAAAAGAAGATTAAATATATGGAAATACAGATACAACGAATAGAATAATCCCAAATCAAATTGGCTTTGTCCTCATTAGCAAAAGATTTCGTAATTCTGAAGAAATTGAAAAAAAATTTTCTTTTTTAATACGCGTAAAAGAATTAGAGAACTAACAGGAATGAAAAAAACACGGATTTAAACCAGAACATGAAGAGATGGGCACAATATATAGCACAGCTTTATGAAAACAAAGAGAGAACAGAATTATCAAAGAATTTAAAGATAATACTGGGTCTGACAGTATGCGAGAAGTAATCGAATATGGAATAAAGTAAGCTAAAAGTATAAATCTCCCGGGCCTGATGAAGTTCCTAACGAATTACCAAACCTTGTGGATCATCATCATTTTGACTTTACAACCCTGTGTGGGTCCAGCCTGGTATTGTCCTATTATTCGCTCTGTATATGGTGCCATACGATGGCATAGTATATTGGAGAATATTTTATACGCTGCATTTAGGAGCGCAATTCCTTTCTTTTATAAACTGCTGCAGCGCTATTATGATATCATGGCCACCGTCTTTATATAATTCCGCTGCGAGATTATCTATTCCGGGTGATTTGTTTCTGGCTAGTTTGTTTACAGCGCCTTTAACTTCCAGGATCGTTGGTAGATCCTCCTCCCTCTCGTCTGCTCCGCTTATCTCACAGCTTTCGTCTTCCGGATTTTCTTCTTCTTCCTCTATATTAAGTATCTGGTTAAAACATTCCGTCCATCGATTTAGTACGTCTGTTCTTGTTTTTAATAGATCGCCATTAAAACTTATACATTGTTTTGTGTTTCCCTTGAATTCTTTTCTGTTGATGTTAACTTTCTTATAGAATGTTCTGAGTTATTTCTCTTTGTTGAGGTTTTCTACATATTGAAGTTCCTTTTTTATGTGGTTTCGTTTCTTCATTCTGTGTATTTTCTTTTCTTCTCTTCTCTTTGTCTGGTAATTCTCTACACTTGTTCTAGTTCGGCGGGTAAGCATTTTTGCATAGGCTTCATTTTTTTTTCTGTGTTGCGTCTTTGCATTCATCGTCATACCAGTGATTTTTTCGGGTACAAGTTTCTGTTCCTATTTCATCTTGTGCTGCTGGCTCAATATCTTTCTTTATCCTGTTTCAGTAGAAGTCTATATCTCTCTGGTCTTCTTCGCTTAGACTTGTCGATACTGAATCTATAAACCTTCGTTTGGATCTATTTAATGCCATATACAGAACAGGTATAATACCTAAAGAATGGCCACAATCGACATTTATTCTTTTTCTCAAAAAAGCCAATGCAAAGAAGTGCAATGAACATCTCTCTATAGCCTTAATGAATCATGTCTTGAA
Organism: Diabrotica balteata; assembly: GCA_918026665.1. NCBI lineage: Eukaryota > Metazoa > Arthropoda > Insecta > Coleoptera > Chrysomelidae > Diabrotica > Diabrotica balteata. The sequence continues at coordinate 45,479,007 of OU898277.1, forward strand.
ACTGTTTTTAAAAGTAATTCACAATAGAATAGGTACATAAAAAAATAATATGAAGGCATAAGTAGTACACAAATGGGATTTAGGAAAGTTCTGGGAACATCTGATGCTCTTTTTAGAGAGAGTATTCTTTAGATGTCTGGATATGAATCAAGAAGTATATGCCGGTTTTATTGATTTTGAGAAGGTTTTTGACAGAGTTTAGCATAATCGGCTCAAAGAAATTTTGTTTAATACAAACATAGACAATGTGTAACCTATATTGTAATTAAACAGCGAAAGTGAAAGTTGAAAATGAACTGTCTGAGGATATTCAGATTTACCTTGGGGTCACAGAAATGGAACAAATATCTTCATACAAATACCTTGGAACATGGATAAGAATGTTTCGATGTTATATTTTTTCCACCATTTTGTATGGGTTTGAGACCTGGACCTGGTGAAGATGAGGAAAGCTTGCCGGATCCAAAAGGAGTTTTGGTACCTACTTCGCGCCCAAATCTCATTAAAAATTCGTTAAAAAAAATGTAGAGTTTAGGGCCTAACAGTTTTTTAGGGCACTTATACTAAATACGATTCGTTCTGTTTGCATGGGGTATTTTAGTTCTGAACCTTGACATTTCATTGAGGGTTTTTTGGCGATTAAAACACCACGCCGGCTAAAACGGGTTGGTGAGTTTCGATTCAGCCGCCCACTCTGGGTCAGATGCTGATTGCAGCCGACCACTCTGGATCAGACGCAGATGTTTAAAATACTGGTTGGTCGACCATGTAAAAGAACATCCCTTTTATCTTCATTTTTCTAATGCCTAAACGGAGTCTCTAATATATTACACACCAAGTAATTAATTGGATTCATGTCTGTCTAAAATTATTTTTCTCCAAACGAAATCCACGAGAGACGAGAACACTTTATATCCGAAATCCGAAACAAACAACAGAGAAATGTATTAATAAAGTGTACTAAATAAATAAACTTAATACTGTGACTAAACTAAACTAATAAATACTATATTATACACTATACTATATAAAAATATCTATATAATAGACTAAATTTCAAAATATTATCACTGAGAGAAATTTCCGAAACATAGTAATACCAAATACACATCCAACAGTGGGTAAAGACGGATAATATATTTTTTGGCGGAACTGCACTCGACAGTTTTCTCAGCTATCACTAAGGATAGGCTGACGTCACGTTGCATGGCAACCGTGAACGCTTATGCAGATGGATTTCGCATTTCAAAAATGATATTCACCTATTCCTGAATCCTACACGGCTAGTGACATAGGTCAGGACTTGACCGTCAAGTACCTACCGCTAATAAAGCTAGTTGTCTTTTTTTAATTTTTAGATTAGTTAAAAGAGAATATATAATTAATTTCAGAATTTAGATATAATAATATTGCTTTTATTTTTTATTTATTTGTCTCAATTCAATTATATTTTCACCTACTTCACCTGGCCCGCCGCCGCTGATGAAACAGTCCAATATTAAAAATCTGGAAGCATTCGAAATATAGTGTTACCAAAATATTCTGAAAATATCATGAATGGATCGCAAAACAAACGTAAAAGTTTTCGAACAACTTGGAAAACAATGAAAATCAGACCAGGCCCTGTGAAAAATACGGACTATTAAGGAATGTAATGCAGGGTAATATCAAAGGCAGAAGAAGAGTTGAAAGTCGTAAAATCTCGTGGCTACGTAATCTCCGTGAATGGTATAAATGCAGTTCAATTAAATTATTCAGACGCGTAACCAAAAAAATTATAATTGCCAGAATGATTTCCAATCTTTGATAGGAGCCGAACTTGAAGAAGAAGAAGCATAATGACAACTGATTTTACTTTTAATTGTAAATGTTTAGGTAGAAGTCCAGGAAGTTACAATGATTTCAAAAACTGTGTGGGATAGTTCACTACGTTATCCTGATTTATAACTATGTCAACTGATATTGAGCGAAAATACTTTCCTGGAAGAAAATGCGGAATGGTCATATTCCTATCATCGACATTTGCATTTTTTGCCGCCAATATTGCTCGTTAAATTATGGTATTTGAACAGGTGAGCCATGCTTGGAAAAAACGTTGAATAAGCTTGGCCCAGCAAGTTAATAATAAATTAAATTAAGAATTACAGTGAAAAAGTAAAATGATAATTATTGTAAACGTCACTATTACACTCGATGAATAAAAAAGAATAATGACCAAAAACTGTGTAGAAGGCTTATTGTTTGAGATAAGACAAGAGACAGGCTTTGTTCTTATTCCTACTGTTTACTGTTTACTGGGTGGGAAGTCACACAAAACAACGCCTGTAACACACTGCACTATTTAAGTATGATTTTAAGTATATCTAATTTTTTTCTTTTTTTAGCTTCTTATATTACACCCTGTAAAAAAACGGATCCCAAAATAAATGAATGTGCCAAGCAACGGGCTATAGAAGCATTGCCGTATCTTATAAAAGGTAAGAAAAATATACGGTAATATTTTATTACTGATTAAATAATGATCTTGTGATGATGTAGTTTTAATATTTTTATTTTTTTGATACTTGCTTATGTTAATTTTGGCTATTTAACTTAGCTCTTTGAGTTTTTTCTACGTCTTGTACAATTATTATAGGTCATCATCATAGTCATTAAGATCTTAGCAGGTGCGTTGTGGTTGATCATTGAGCTTCAGCAGCTCGGATAGTTTGATTAATGGTATTTCTCCGCTGGTCGCGGTCATCTGTTACATGTACTGCCTTAGTTTACTGTTTGTTGAGAAGCTTTTTCGTAATGGCTACCCATCGCGGTAGAGATAGCTTGTTGTAGGCACTTGTGTTTATTTTATACATTAATAGACTTGTCTACCTAAAACTTTCATTTTTCTGTTGGTGCCTATCTTCTGTGGATGTTTGGAATCTCATTGGTTCACACTACTTAGTTAACAATTACAGTAAATAATTTGTTGCTATATTAAGCTGCCAGCCTGTCATTTCTAGGAAATTGGATAATTCACCAGGATATTTCCCTTATATGGGCAGGTGTTGGCCAGTGCTCGCCGAACGCGTACTCTCGTGTTGATAATAACTCCTGACATTTACATAAAACACGCTATACAGTTTCGTCTTCTCGTTCATACTTCCTGTTTAAAGGTGTGTCTACTAGCCCTAGTGTGTGGAGGTGTTTGTTTAGTTGGCAATCCAGTTAAATAGCCAACTGTTAAGCCTAGGTTTTCCTTGGTCATTTACAAGCAGGTACTTCTTTGGTGCTGACTCAAGGTTCCTTAGTGTTACCTTGACAAGTCTACATCCCCACCCTTCTTCCAATTCCGCCCACTATTTAATATTCTTAAATAACGATGTACTTCTAACACATCTTGCCTGCTATCTTGCCTTACAATGTTGACTGAATGTATTGGTACTTCGCAGGCTTCCACTCCGTCTACACATGTCAAACGAGTGAAAAATACAGCAACTTATGACTCGGTCCTTATAGCAGTGTTTGGGTATATATTACATAAGATTATTTTAGAGAGGAATTATGGATATGTTATAAAAATAACCAAGCCTATAAAATGAAATACTTGTATGGCCTGTGAAGTTTTATTGATATTTTTTTAATTTATTAAATCTTATTTCCATTTTCTTTTGCAGGGGACAGAGCATATAAAATTCCCAGTTTCGACCCATATGTAATACCGGCTGTGGAAACAAGTGGTACGAGTGGTATCAACTTGAATCTCAAGAATTTACGCTTGACAGGTTTGGACAAAACAGTAATAAGAGCAGTTAAGTAAGTATTACTATATCGTTTTATCGTTTAATTTTTATAGAAAATCAAATATGGTTTGATTTTCTATAAAAATTATTATAGGAAGTTCTAGTACTAATATTTTATTGGGTTGAATCTTTCGACTAGTATTAGAAGGGTAATTGATTCAAATCATCTTAAACGAATGTCAGTTAACATTAAACTAAGCTAGTACTAGCTAGTTAATTTAAGCTTTTATTACAGTTTAACCCCTAAATGTCACCCCATTTATTAGTTATAATTAAAACAATGTTATTGAATACCTTGTCTCCACTGATTTGCATGGAAATTTGGATTTTGGGTTATACTTACCCACCACTTTAAAATTGGACTCATTTCCTTATATAATCTGGACCCTTATTAGAAAAAAAATCATTTATTTGTAAATTCAAGCAATTTAGAAATATTTAATTCCACAATGACATTAAATTTAAATTACTTTGCTGTGTTATTTTTTACCACCTAATTTTTACCTTTAAAACCACCCCTTGCGAAAAAATTCAGATAGTATTCGAAAAGTATTTTTTTTTCAATGAAACTATAAAAACAATTTATTTAATGAATTTATTTTATTTCATTAATTTGTCTTAAATTTTCTTATTATTTAAATTAACTTTGTCTTAAATTATCCTAAAACCACTTTTTCTTTTTTAATTTGTAGAAAAATGAAAGCTTTCCAAATATGGAAAAATTATTTTCCTGCAAGCAAGTTATTCTAATTGTTATTTGTTTGCAAAATATTTTACAATATTTAAAAGCGTTATTCTTATTTTTTTATAATATTGATAGAATAAATAAAGCTTTTTTTTTCATAAGCTATCCGTAGAATTACTATAACTTCATCATTTTTTAACTTATATTGTTGAAAAAAAAAAATATTTGGAAAAACTAATACTAAAATAACTTTTAAACTATTAGACCGCTTGCGTTAAATTTTTATTAGATTTTAAGCACTACCAGACCCAACAATCTGTGTAATATGAAGGTTCTAAGTTTATTTTAGAAAAAGTTATTACCATTTCTAAAAAACCGAAATTGCTAACTTATTTTGAAATTGTATATATATAATTATTTTTAGTGTCGATATAAAAAACAATAAAATAATAGTAAACGTATTTATACCTGAGACGATAACCGAAGCTGACTATAAAGTAGTGGGAAAACTATTCGCCATAGATATTAATGGGGAGGGACCTGCATCAATTAAGGGAGGTAAGTACAGTATATTTAATCGAATTTTGACCGCTTTGAATTAAGTATTAATTAAGTATTGGTACCCTCTCGTTAAACATATTACACTGTACCCAAGTTTCCACTCTACAGGGTTATGCAATTGAACTGTTACCTATTCAAACGACCATAATTTTTTTGTGTGAAATTATTTTTTATTGATTTAAATGACAAACATGTGTGAAAATAATCAAAATTTCAGAATCCACTCATTTTAGCTCGATGTGACCACCTTTTGCCTTGACTATTGCCTTCAAACGATCAAAAAACGAGTTGAATGTGACCTTACGGTATTTTGGCCCTTTCACGTATAATTGCTTTCTTCAGCGTATCCATACTGGCATATTTTTTAGTCCTCACTTTGCTCTCCAAAATGGACCAGATGGAATAGTTCATCGGATTTGCGTCTGGCGAATTCGAAAGCCATTGTGTGGATGAAATGAAGTGTGGACCATGGTTTTTTAACCATTCTTGCTTTATGAGACGGTGCCAAGTCTTGTTGGAATGTCCATGGTGTACAACCGAAGCCTTTGTTTGTCTGTTTGCGTGCCTACGGCTCTAAAGCAGCTTCTAAAACATTTTCTTGATAATAAGTTGCATTGACCTTGACACCAGATTCAATAAAAACGATTGGAGAGCGTCCATCGGCGGTTACAGCTGCCCATACCATTACTTGAGATGGGAAATTATTTCGGGTGGCCGTTCGTAAGCTCAAACTTTCGTAGGTGCATTCGGTCAAGTAAACACGATCATTTTGAGAGTTTATGAACTGTTCAATAGGTAAATTTTTCTCATCAGAGAACACTATGTTCGGAAATTCGCCACGTTCGTGCAGGCGTAACAACTCCTTTGCTCTTCCAAGCCGAACCTTTTTTTGATTTGGTGTAAGATGGTGTGCTTTTTGGAACTTGTAAGGCTTGACCTTGAGCTCCTTTTTCAATATTCGTTGCATGCTTCGCTGGGATATTTTCAGTTCTTTGGTCATTTGATTACCACTACGACGTGGATTACGTTCAAGTCGAGCCTTCACTTTCCGAACCATTTCAGGTGATGTTGCTGTTTTTTTTTTTTCGTCCACCACCATAACGTTTGTCATTGCTAACAGTATCATTATAACGAGTTATGGTGAGTTACACAAACATTTTATTCACTTTGAAGTGTTTGAGCTGACGAACAATAATTATTTGTGATTTTCCAGCCAAATATAACGCAATCACACTATTACGTTTAAATTATATTGCGAGTAACTTTTGTTGTATGTATAAAACTTAAATGCAAATGCTTTTGACGGCTTATAAACCATATTATACTGAAGTGTTATGATGCCAACTTTGACATAGCTGTCATTATCAATTTGCCAGATATATCGATGTGAAGTTGGTAACAGTTCAATTGCGTAACCCTGTATTTATCACAAGAAGGATGACGCAGTGTATAAGTAAATCCTCATATTGATAACGAATTATTTGCTTTTGTTTTTAACAATGTGGTATAATTTTTCAAACGAGACCGTTTTTCTTGTGCTTATTGCTAGTCATATCACTTCTGATTTTTCCCATAATTCTTCTAGCATATTTTTTAATTTTATGCCTTATGTTTGCCTTTCCTTTATGTTAACGCCTTATTCTTTTTATTGTATTTTTTTTAAATATATCTACCATTACCAATGCAAGAAACAATTTGGTAGATATAATGTTTTCTTATCATACTTCCCTATTCATTTTTATCGGTTTTGAGTTTGTAGTTTAATAGCACTTCGAATGTTTAATATAGTTAGTTTAAAGGAAGCATTTCGCAATAAGCGACTGAGACAGGAGACCGAGACAGGTGAGATAGGCGAGACCGAGACACAAAGTGAACTGTTCCTAAAATGAGTAAGGCACCGAGACAAGCAACATACGCAAAACGCGCGTCTATACTTCAAGATATCAGATGGAGAAAAAGGGAGCGTACCGACTTTGAAACTATTCTTTAATAGACTACTGGAAGAAGAAAAAACTAGCCAGTAAATCCATTAGTAATTCGTCTTCCTTGCCATTAAATTTTATTTCATAGGCTAGATATTTTTAGTATCCCAAAGTGCGTATTCCCAAATTCACTAGTTCCCAAATCGTGTATTTTCGAGACCTTCTTCGCATTCTGTTATGGAATATTCTTCGAAAAATCTTAAGAGTGTGGTTTATTAGGCTAATTCATAGATATTTTAATCATTTTCTAGCATTGTGTTTTCTAGGTATTGTAACAAAAATGGACTTGAGCCAGTCTGTGGGAATCACTCCAGTGTTATATATTGCATTCAAAAGTTTCACTAGTATTTTTATGTTATCTTCATCTATTAGCTTCAGCAACTCAGTTGGTGTATAATTAGCTTTCCTAATTTTAGCATTTTTAAAGCGTGTTTTACCTCTAATTTTATAATTTCTGGCCCGTAATTACAATTTTGATTGGATTCTGTAACATTCTCTGTGCCATATTATACAGTTGCCATTCTCTTGTTATTTCGTTCTTATTTATATGCTATTTTCGACTAGTACAGAGGGAACTTATTTTTTAATATGTTTCTTATTTCTTTTATTTTTTTGTGCACATTAAAAAAGTCGTGCCTAGATATCACATCCTTATTTTCCTCGCAACTTTCTCTCATCCATTTTGTTTTTGGCTAATATTATCTCCCTTTTAATTCTTCAATGTAGATGTCTGTATTCTTTTTCTTTTAATTTTATAAGTCGACGTTGCTCCATCACTTTTAAGATGTATTCCATCATCCATTAATTTTTCTTGATTAAGTTACTTCTATAATCATTGTTTATAGAGATTTTTGTGAACTTGGCTTTTAAATTTATTCCACAGTTCCTCTCGATCTTCTAGTTGTACTCCGTTGTTCTTTATTCTATTTTTAAATTCTTTTTTTATTAATACCTTTTATGCTTATAAAAAAAAAAGAGGTTAATCTTTGTAAATGGGTATATTTATTTAAAAAACCCTTAAAAGGGCCACATCAATAAAACAAACGTTTTCGGACCACACAGTCCATCATCAGGTTATTAAAATCGAAAATGCCTAAAAATAAGTATAAAACCATTTAGTTAAAACAAACGAGATTTTGAAATTTTGACTATGGTTGAAAAGCAAAAGATGGTTATACTTACTAGGTCATAATGTCTGAGCCACCAAAATATTAGGGTAAAAACCCTTTAAATTACATTTAGTTATGAAATGTTGTACATTGTGTTATAAAATAGCTGTGATGTTCAATATTAAATTAAATTTGACTAAAGGTAACACATGGCTCAATTGGGTTCCAGAGCCGGGTGAGAGGGTACCTCTGCACTCGGAGAACAACGTGGAACTGATTGACAAGATACTTTTGAAGGATGAAGATAACAGAATGTCAATGCAACAAAAACTATAAAAGTTGTACATAGTATTACTACAGCCAAAAGATTCAACAAGTTTTGATGATTTTAAAAAATAACAACAATCTAGGTGTTGGGATTTAAAATCATCAAAACTTGTTGAATCTTTTGGCTGTAGTAATACTATGTACAACTTTTATAGTTTTTGTTGCATTGACATTCTGTTATCTTCATCCTTCAAAAGTATCTTGTCAATCAGTTCCACGTTGTTCTCCGAGTGCAGAGGTACCCTCTCACCCGGCTCTGGAACCCAATTGAGCCATGTGTTACCTTTAGTCAAATTTAATTTAATATTGAACATCACAGCTATTTTATAACACAATGTACAACATTTCATAACTAAATGTAATTTAAAGGGTTTTTACCCTAATATTTTGGTGGCTCAGGCATTATGACCTAGTAAGTATAACCATCTTTTGCTTTTCAACCATAGTCAAAATTTCAAAATCTCGTTTGTTTTAACTAAATGGTTTATACTTATTTTTAGGCATTTTCGATTTTAATAACCTGATGATGGACTGTGTGGTCCGAAAACGTTTGTTTTATTGATGTGGCCCTTTTAAGGGTTTTTTAAATAAATATACCCATTTACAAAGATTAACCTCTTTTTGTTATACGTGGTATACAGCCAGCTACAGGAATTTTTCCTTGTGGATTTTTTTTATGCTTATATCGTCAAAATAATTATATTGGTTTTGGTTTTTGTCATTGGATTCGTTTTAACTTTAGTTTAATATCTGTCACAAGGGGTTTGTGATCAGATCCAATCTCTGCTCCTGGAAATAAATTCACTTTTTTGACGGCATTTTGGAGGCTCTCACTTATAAGTAAATCTATTTGGTTTGTTGAAGACCCAAAGTTGCTACCATCATCAAATGGGGCTTTCCAGGTATATACCTGTCTGGGTAGTTTATACCAGGTTTTAACCATGTCGAACATCTTTACAAAATTCATACAATCTCTGTCTTCGATCGTTAGTTTGTCCAAGATCATAAGAACCTACACTTTGATCTCGTCGACCTTTCCCAATGTTTGCATTGAAGTCGCCTATAATATATATAATTTTATATCGTCGGGACATATATTTAAAGTATGTTGGTTTGGTAATATTATTCTATCAGAGACTGATACGAAGTTAGTCAAAAATTTACCAAGTTCTGATGTTACTAATATATCTACACCATCTTTTTTTTGGATGCGGGTTTTCTGCGCTGTTACCGGAATAATATAATACATTACCGTTCTTTTTACATGTCTCTGACTCTGACCAACTTAATTCGCTTATTCCCAGTAGATCTATTTTCATTCTTGTTATTTCTTGAATTGCATTGTCAAGTTTTCCATCCGCAAATAAACTTCTGACATTCCTTTCTTCATATTCTTAAATTAGATTTTCTTTTTTCTAGAATTTATTCACGACTCTTTCTCTCCTTTCTTCCTCTCCAACCGACTCTTTGCCACCGCTCTCCATGATTAGTACCGGTCTGCAATTGATGTAAATTGTCAATGGCGTAAGAATGCAGAAGGCATTCTTAATGGTCAATGGCATAAGAATGCCATCTGCATTTTTATGCCATTGACCATTTGTTTATTTAACTGTTATAGTGGACATACTTACGAGAGATCTAGTGCAGTGTTTTACAAAGTTTACGAATGCGGCAAATGAACTAGGGCTTATTCTCTTCTTTATAGGAGCTAAATATAATAATTACATAATCTTTTTAGTCTTATTTATTTAACTCTTTTATAAAATTTCAGTAAATTCCTCCGTAATATATACGGTAGATTACAAATTGATTACCAAAAAGGATGGAAAGCGGTATATAGACACAAACACACTCAAATCTCATTTGGACCTAAACGTTGAAAAAAGCCATTATCATTTTGGAAATCTCTTCGGTGGAAATAAGGTTTTAGGTGAGTATGAACAAAAAATTAATCTTTTTTTGTGACCAATTTTTGTAATTTAACAAAAAAATTAAAATATGCTGTGCACGTCACGATCCGGATTTACGACGCTCTAAATTTTTTACGTCCAGATTGCTGACGCTCTACTGTATTGGAACAGTGTTTTCGTGTCAGCTACAAGCCCTGTTGTAAGACTTGTTCACACGGGTAGAGTTGTGAGGAGTAAAGTCGACTCTACTCGCTACTCTACCAAAAATAGCTTGATACCGTTCACACGAGGAGAGTTACAAGTATAGTACTGATGCTAGTATATTGTGGAGTGGGTGTTTGTTTAGTGTAAAATGAATTCAAGGAAAAGAAAATTGATGCAAAATTGTTTATGCATTTGTAACTGAAGTCGCTGAAGCTATCGATGATGAGGTAAACAAACAAAGAAAGGAGTGGATGAGAGACTGACTTAAAAGAAGGAATGCACACGGAGCCTCAGCACTTCTGCTAAGAGAACTAACCTTAGAGGATGAGTTGGAATATAAGATGTGTCTAAGGATGATCCCAGGGAAATTCGAAGAACTTCTGAATATGGTGCATGACAAAATCGAACGACAAGACACGTTTATGAGGGATGCAATAAAACCAAGAGTGATGCTTGAGATTCTGTTGAATATTTGAGCTACAGGGAACAGCTATTGAAGCCTTTCTCATTTTTTTGGGGTTTTAAGACCTGCAATTTCAAAGTTGGTCCCCGAGGTGTGTGATGCCATCTCCGCAGCTTGCTTCATACTTTTATTTCTATAGTCTACACTACCCAAATTCCATACACACTGGTATTGACCATACATTTCTACAAGTTTTAAAGTTTCACCTTCGGTGAACTTAATTTTCACTATCTACACAAAACACAGCTCCAGTCGGAATGACAGCATCCCTATGCACTTTCCTACCTACTCTTCTCTACCAGAATTGACTGCGTTCCATGGGTAGAGTGCGCAGGCGAGTGGATATTTTGGCGGTGCTGGTGGTAGTACAGTAGAGTTACTTTGTCACATGTTGCTATTCACTCTACTCTACCACCTACTATGCACTCTACTTGCTGCTCTACTGCACTGAGCGTTTTTACGGTAGTTACTTACTGTAGTTACTTTACTCTGCCAAGTACTTGCATCATTAGTCTACCCGTGTAAACGGGTGTTGACTGTTCAAAATCATAACATGTTTAAGATATTTACATTAACATATTAATTTATTACAATATTTCTACTTCTTTACCTTATTTATTTTCATTTATTAAACAGTATTTATTCTTTTTTTTTTAAATAAAATTCGATTAATATTAAATGGGTATTTAGAATATAGATGATTTTTAAAAGACTGAATTTCATGTAATTGTGAAATTAAGTCTTAAACGCAAATAACCGTAAATTATTAGTAAGGATGCAAAAATATTTCTAATATATGATTTTTATTTTAGAGGACAGCTTTAACAACGTACTCAACGAGAATTCTAAAGAAGTAGATGACATTTCAAAGGAAACGAATAGATCAGTAGTCAATAGTATTATAGAAACAATTTTAAAGTCTATATTTAAAATACCGTTCGACGATATATTTGTAGACTAAAAATCAGTATTAATTGTATAATAATCGGTGTACATAAGTTATTAAATAGCATGAGCATTACTTTAAGAATAAATACAAAGGATTAAAAAAATGTGTGATTTTTTATTGCCAAATAAACAAAAAATCATTTCTTTGAAAATCTTTGGAAAACAAAAACCCAAAAACTTCACATAGATGAAAATTAAGCCCTTTAAATGGAATTAAATTACTTGCGGTCCACTGCAAACTCTATTATTAAAAGTACCTATAGTAGGCAGAATGGTAAGAATAAAATCCGTTTTCGCAAATATCTCTTAATCAAATAAAAATCGCGAATGTAAAAATATTTACATTCACGAATTTAGCCGTAATTTAATTTTTCTCTTTTTATTTCCTAAATAGAATATCTATTATAAATTTAACTGTGGTTTAATGGTAATTTTTTCAAGTTGGCTTATGTCACTTTTTTTGAGACATTTTGTGTAGCAATAAAACTTGCCATTAATATGTGGAACCAATACGGCTTGAAGATATTTACAATTATATCCAAATCGAGAGCAACCCAAGTACAAACTGTTTTGAAATCTTTACAACCGCCTAGGTGAGACGGAATCTTTACTTTCTAAAAGTCAACAAGGAGCTACAAAAACTGTTAATATCGATAAAGAAGATGGAATTTTATTTTGTGTTGCAGGGAACCCAGGGACCAGTACTCGCCGATTAAGTCTGGCAACAGAGATAAGCCAATCGTCTGTTTTTTGAATAATGAAGAGGGAAAACTGCATCCATATTATTACACTCCTGTTCAGAATTTACTACCTCAAGATTTACCTGCGTGACTACAATTTGCTAAATTTTTATAAGATAAACAAAATATTAACCCAGATTTATTAAATACAATTCCCTTTAGTGATGTCGCAACATAGTTGCAACATCACTAAAGGGAGTTGTATTTAAAACAATACTCTGTCTTCTTTTCTACTCTCACTGTGGAACTTGAGCATTACTTCAACCAGACTTAACATTGTGATTTTCTAGCGTACTCCCATCTAGTACTCTCCTCTTTTCCCTTAACCCTTTTACATGGAGCATTCTCCACAGTATAGGCATACTGTTTTTAGCAGTACTCACTTTCCTTCCTTTTACATCTTGTGATACTCCATCAACTTCTGAATAATCTAACGTTACTCAAGAATTTACAATGCCAACAAAAATCCTGATTACACCTAAGTAAATCCGACCATGTTCTGAAGCTATATAATGCAAAGAAGCTCAGATAGGACGGAAGAAAGGTAGAAGTCGTATTTTAACTAGTAGGTACACCAGACAAAGCAGAAGCAGAAAGATTAGCTCTCGAAAGTGAAAGAAGGAAGTCTGGTAAATCAACTGCAGCCATCCATAATCTATCTAATAAGAAAACTGGCAAAGATTCAAGACCTTCGTCCGAGAAAGTACAAATTCTATATCAGGATATGAGGGAGGATGAAATGGTAGAAATAAATTGGAATAATAGTTTTGTGAATCTTAAACTTGATGATTTTACGCTTGTTAAACTTTGTACTAAAAAGTCTCTTGTTTGTTATATTGGTAAAGTTTTGAAATAGTATGCAATTGATGACATTGAAGTTCAATTTATGCGTGAAAATGGAGGAATTTGGAAATTTTATTTTTAAAATGTGAGGGACAATAGCAGAAAAACGACTTATTGCTTAAATTGCCTGCACCAATATCTTCTAGAGTTACAGAGATTGTAAAATATATCATTGGTAATAGTTAATTGATCAAAATACAATGTAAAATAAAGGAAAGTTTTTATTATGTTAAAAGATAAAATGTAATAAATCCTGTCTCCGACCTCCCTAGTAGTGACCCCCTTCCCTCATGTCTCTCAAATACTTATTTAAAATATATTCGGTCAAGCACATGGTAAAATATGTATTGGGTTAAATATTTGTTAATAGGGCGGAAGTACGAAGTGCGAAAACAAGCAGAAATCAGCTCAGAGTCATAACCGGCTTCCTTATGGGACATGTAAGAAACACCTACATACAATGGGACTGTTGCAGTGGGACTTAAGCTGTAGACTCTGTAGCAGAGGACCTGAAACAGTAACCATATCTTGTATGACTGCGAGCCAATTCATTGGAGGCAAAAAACAATTTTCGGAGTCTATGGAGTCAAAAACATATGGTACTGTTACGAACGTGCATTTATGCACGTGCACCTCATGCTTCCATGCGGCGCGGCGGCATCTCGAAAGCGACTCGATATTTCGAGAAAGATCAGTCGCGTTCGCCTAGAGGTGGGAACTTTCTAGAAAATAGTAACTTTAGTATATATATGTAACGATCTTAGGAATAAGTTTAGTTTATAAGATAGTATCGAACTGTAAAGTTATAAATAAATAAATTTATATAAATTCGAACCGCTCGTTTTATTTAAAAACGGTACAGTTGGTGTCCGGTGTGAGATTTGAATATAAATGCAACAGTGATTTTTTGAAAAAGACTTGAATTTTTGAAAAAGACTTTTGAACTTTTGAAAAGTATTGTTCGTCGGGAACATCCGCGTAGTTCGGTAGTGCACGTTGTACCAAAGAACATTTCAAAAAGTACGTGTGTGCCTGACCAAAGATGCTGCTAGTAGAACTTTCAGTGAAACAGTTGCATGAGCAACTAGAAGAACGCGATGAAGACTGCAGTGGGTCCAAGAAGATACTACAAGAACGACTGAAGACTGTTCTCAACAAGAATGGAGAAGACCCAGAGACATTCCAGTTCCAGTCAGCAGAAGAAGCAGTTTTAACGAAAATAAAAAATATGTCGCAAATGATTGAAGAATCTTCTAAAAAAAATGATAGTAAATTTGAAAATGTGTCTAGAAGATTCGACGAGAAATTTGAGAACGTCTCGCAAATGATTGAGGTTACTTCTAAAAAAAATGATGATAAATTAGAGAACGTTTCCAAAAGATTCGATGAGAAATTCGAAAATGTATCTCAAAGATTCGACGAGAAATTTGAAAATGTTTCTCAAATGATGGAAGAAACTTCTAAAAAGAACAATGAAAAATTTGACGAAGTTTCTAAAACATTTGATAAGATACAGAAAAATGTAAACGACAAGATAGAAGACGTAGAAGAGAAGATCAAAAAGTTAGAGAGCATGATAACTAACACAAAAATGCTACCACCAGTTAACACAGTAGCCTTAGATCCGGTAGTGAAAGAAGAATCACCGAGAGACGAAACGACACATCATATGAGATTCAAATTGCCACCATTTGATGGAAAGTCCTCTTGGTCCATATACCTTAGACAATTTGAAGCTATTGCGACAGCCAATCATTGGACAGAACAAGAAAAAAGCCGTTTCCTTGACTGCTGCTTTACGAGGTGATGCTGCGGATATCCTAGGATCGATTCCTAAGGGTCAAGAAAAATGTTACCAGACCTTGTTTACTCGACTAGACAAACAATACGGAGATGCCCATCTACAACAAGTCTACAAGGCGCAACTAAGAAGTAGAACTCAGCGAGCAAGTGAGAATTTGCAAGAGTTTGAAGCAGATGTTGCTCGTATAGTGCGGTTGGCTTATCCGGAGGTACCAGACAACATTTTGGATGAAATTGCCGTAGATACCTTCGTCAATGGGTTAAAAGAAAGTGAATTACAGAAAGCTTTACGACTAGCAAGACCGAAAGTTTTAGATGAAGCGCTCGCTATTGCCTTAGAACATGAAACAGCTAGTCAAACTTCACGGAGCCATCGAGTAAGAACCATCGAAGAAGGCGACGAACTAAACGATGAACGTCTAGAAGAAATGGTAAGAAAAATAGTTCATAACACGATGCCGAAGAGACGCGAGCCAGATGTTGGAATTGTGGTGACGTAGGTCACATTCGCCGCAATTGCAAGAAAATGATACAACAGCCGGAAAACTAGAACGGGTCGACACTAAGGGGCAACTGCCGACCTCGAGAAACACAGCCCCCATAGTAACTGTGAACATTACGTCCTCCGGTGGAATTCATAGCTTGTACATCGAGGGTCGTATATAACAATAAATGTAGATCGTTTTTGGTAGATACAGGTGCAACAAGAACTATTGCACGGCCAGAAGTAGTACGAGACCATCTTAAATTATCGCCTGCAACAGTAAAGCTTAGAACAGCAACTGGTGAGATAATTAATACATATGGCGAGGCTAATATGTCAGTATCCATTGGCCAGACCACAGTGAAACATAGAGTATTAATTGCAGAGATCTCCGATGAGTTCATATTGGGGATGGATTTGCTACGGAAAGTTGGGGCTGTATTGAATGTCAAAGATGGAGTTCTCGAGATCGGTGGTGAAGAGTTGCCGTTTCATGAAGACAAAGAAGATGTTATCAGCTTAATAACTACTTGTGACGTAACAATACCCGGTAATAGTGAGAAAATTTTGATGGCCAGACCTGATAGTTACTGCCGAGAGGGAAGTTTAAGGATGGTCGAAGATGTGAACAATGCCGAGTTCCTAACGGCAAAAGCTTTGGTGAGAATTCGAGATGTCGTTCCTGTAAGAGTTATGAATTTAAAGGGAACTGCTATTAAGTTAAGTAAAAGAACTTTGATCGGACAGTGTGTTCCCGTGGCTTCGATTTGTTCCATGAGTACTAATGAGAAACCGTCGAAATCTAAGTATCCAAAGGAGCTTGTTGAGACGATGATTAAAACGTGCCAAGATCTTGATGATGAACGAACTAAAAAAGTGAAGTCTATGCTGATAGAATTTCAAGATGTTTTCGCCATTGATAAGAACTATAACGGCAAAACAAGCATAGTAAAGCATAAAATTAATACCGGAGACGCTCAGCCAATCAGACAACAACCTAGACGACTTCCATTTGCGAAAAGAGATGAAGCCGAAGACATCATCAAAGATATGACCAAACAAGGGGTAATTGAACCATCAAACAGTCCATGGACATCACCAGTAGTGCTAGTAAAGAAGAAAGATGGTTCAACACGTTTTTGTATTGACTACCGACAGCTCAATGCGGTGACTAAAAAAGATAGTTATCCTTTGCCGAGAATAGACGATACATTGGATACACTTTCTGGTTCTCGTTGGTTCTCCACACTCGATCTAAAAAGTGGATATTGGCAAGTAGACATGGAGCCAGCTGATCGTGAGAAAACCGCATTCTCGATAGGATCAGGGCTATGGCAGTTCACAGTTATGCCCTTTGGTTTATGTAATGCCCCAGCCACATTTGAAAGATTAATGGAGGCAGTTTTAAGAGGTCTAACATGGAAAACATGCCTGGTTTATTTGGATGATGTAATTGTAGTAGGAAGATCCTTCGATGAACATGCCAATAATTTGACAGAAGTCTTTCAACGATTGCGGGCAGCAAATTTGAAGTTGAGTCCGAAGAAATGTCACTTGTTTCGACGAGAAGTGAAGTACTTGGGACATATTGTAGCAAGTAATGGTGTTACAGCTGATCCTGAAAAACTTGCAGCAATTAAGGATTGGCCGGTACCAAGAGACAAACACGAAATTAGAAGTTTTCTTGGCCTTTGTACATATTACCGACGTTTTGTGAAAGGATTTGCCAACATCTCCAAGCCATTAACAAAGTTGACAGAAGAAGGCAAAGAATATACATGGAGCGAAGAGTGCCAAAGAGCTTTCGAACACTTACAAATGGCTCTGATCAGCGCACCGATTTTAAGCTACCCTAGACAGGCAGGAAAATTTGTGTTGGACACCGATGCAAGCAACAGTGCAATAGGAGCTGTTCTATCCCAAATCCAAGATGGGCAGGAGAAAGTCATCGCTTACTTTAGCAAAGTCTTGTCGAAACCAGAAAGAAACTATTGCGTTACCAGAAGAGAATTGCTAGGCGTAGTAAAGGCTTGCGAGCATTTTCATAAATACTTGTATGGCAGAAAGTTTCTTCTTCGCACGGATCACGCTGCTCTAAAATGGCTCCTACAATTCCGTAATCCAGAGGGCCAGATGGCAAGATGGTTAGAACGATTACAAGAATATGATTACGAGATCGAACACAGGGCTGGAAGAGTTCATTTAAATGCTGATGCGCTTTCGAGAAGGCCGTGCAGTGAACATTGTAATCACTGTCTTAAATTAGAAGAAAGACTTTGCCCCGTGAGGCGAACCACCGTTATTAATGATCAATGGCAGCCTCAACAGCTACAAGACGCACAAGCAGATGATCCATGTATAAAAAGAGTATTGGATTGGGTGCGTCGAAGTGAAAGACCTTCTTGGCAAGACATTAGTGCATGTAGTCCCGAAGTCAAGTGTTACTGGAGCCAATGGAATTGCCTAGTGCTGAAAGATGATCTTCTGTATAGAACCTTTGAGAACGATGATGGTACAGAAACTAAGCTTCAGTTGATTGTACCTAAAAGTAAAGTGTCAGAAGTATTGCGTCAGTTGCATGACGGTGCATCAGGTGGACACTTTGGTATTACGAAGACTCTGCAAAAGGTTCGAGAACGGTTCTATTGGGTGAACTGTAAAGATGATGTAAGAAGATGGTGTCGGAAATGTGAACTGTGTGCAACTAGTAATGGTCCAGTTGGTAAAAAGAGGGCACCCATGAAACAGTACAATGTTGGTAGTCCTATGGAGAGAGTAGCAATCGACATTGCAGGTCCACTTCCAGAGACGAATAATGGAAATAAATATATCCTGGTAGCCATGGATTATTTTACGAAATGGACTGAGGCCTATGCGATACCAAATCAAGAAGCTGCTACCGTTGCAGAGGTACTTGTTAAAGAATTCTTTAGCCGATTTGGTGTTCCCTTGGAGATCCACTCCGACCAAGGGCGAAACTTCGAGTCAAACCTTTTCCAAAACGTTTGTAAATTGATTGGTGTCAATAAGACCAGAACGACACCCCTGCATCCTCAATCAGATGGAATGGTCGAGAGAATGAACCGAACGATGGGTAAACACCTGTCCAAAGTTGTATCAGAACATCAAAGAGATTGGGACCAGCACATTCATTTATTCCTAATGGCTTACCGCTCGGCCGTGAATGAAACTACCGGCCAGACTCCAACCTGCCTGATGTTAGGTCGTGAAGTTCGTTTGCCCTGCGACCTAGAGTTTGGCTCCAGACCTTCCGAAGAACATGTTGCAAGCGAAGATTATGTCGACCGCCTAAAGTTAAGAATGAACAACATTCATGAACTTGCCCGACAACACATCCAGTTAGCCAGTGACAGAATGAAAGATCAATATGATTCTCGATGCAAAAATGAAAGCTATAAAGTAGGTGATCTTGTTTGGCTTTATAATCCACAACGTCGTCGTGGCTTGTCTCCTAAACTGCAAAGACAATGGGAGGGTCCGTATGAAATTAAAAAGAGAATAAATGACGTAATATACCGAATTAAGAAGTTGCCGAAAGGTAAACCTAAAGTAGTTCACATAAATCGTCTTGCACCTTATGCTGGCTCAAATGAAACCGAAGAAGTCCGAACCCTTCTGAATAAGATCAAAGATGATCGGCGACCAAGCTTTAAGGAGTTTATGTCAAATTACGCAGAGAGAAAGAGTGCTAGATTCAGCGTGACGACAGAAGTTCAGCAGGATCTTTTTAGTGTACCGCATAACGTCTCTCTAGCCCACTGTGTTGCCCAAGATCTTGAGATGACTAAAGGAATCTCATCTGTATTTTATAAGAAGTTCGGTCGTTTGGACGAGTTAAAAAACCAGCAGCCTAAAGTTGGAAGAGTACTGAGATTAGAAGATGGTTCTCGATCTTTGCTGTATATGGTGACCAGGAAGTCGTATACAGACAGAGCAACCTACGAGGATATATGGTGTGCTCTAACTAATTTGAAGAAAATCGTCTGCAATTACGACATTAAGAATTTGGCCTTACCCAAGATAGGCCATGCACTAGATAATCTGGATTGGAAGATTGTCAGAAGCATGCTAGAAGTGATCTTCCGAGAAACCGGTGTAAGAATTACCGTGTGTTGCACTAATCCAAAGAGATTGTGTCCTTCAAAGACAGTAGACTGTTATTTCTTTCTGAGGGGTTCATGCAGAGCTGGAGAGTCCTGTAGATTCCGCCATCCTGTGCCTACATATAGAGTTGCTGATCGGGACGCTCAGATCTAAGAGGGGAGCAGTGTTACGAACGTGCATTTATGCACGTGCACTTCATGCTTCCATGCGGCGCGGCGGCATCTCGAAAGCGACTCGATATTTCGAGAAAGATCAGTCGCGTTCGCCTAGAGGTGGGAACTTTCTAGAAAATAGTAACTTTAGTATATATATGTACGATCTTAGGAATAAGTTTAGTTTATAAGATAGTATCGAACTGTAAAGTTATAAATAAATATATTTATATAAATTCGAACCGCTCGTTTTATTTAAAAACGGTACAGTACCTATACCTATCCATCTTTCAGACCTAGATATAAAAACTAGAACAGGGTTCCAGAATCCAGGAATATGTAATAGGTAGATTAAACAACAATTTATTCTACATAAAAAAGGTGACAAAATTCAAAACTTAAATCACATTTACCAACGTTTCCAAAGTGCTGGTCACGTTACTCATTCAAATAGGTATGTGGAAATAGGTATAATACAACAGCAAAATGTGACATCTTCTTCTTCACTTGCCATATTAGAGTTCTCCGACGTTGGCAATCACCATTGCGAAGGCTTCTCGATCTTCTACCACATGGAATATTGAATAATTGTCCTGCATTCGATATCTGATTTGACTACCGTTACGATGAACACAGAGAAATTTAAGATAAAATGAAAAAGTCAAGGTTGTTGCGTTCTGCACATACGATGACCTCAATATAACAATTGGGATCATCCTGAAGGGGGAGAGAAAATATTATGTTCAATCTAGAACTCGCTGGTTTCCCCTTTCGGATTGGATATGTATATTAAAATAAAGAAAAGAAATGAAAGCTAGCGGACTGTATAAAACTCTATTTAAAAAAGCAATGAAATGAAAACATAAATATACATAACCAAATGTACAATTAACTGAACAAGATTTTATACACAAACTTAATTATTAGTTAATATGAAACAACACCAAAAAACAATCATAACCAAAACAAAACAAAAATGTCGATGAATAGGTTTTAAGAACACATTAACAACAAAGAAATTAAAAATTTGGATTGCTACGGTTGAGTATGATTAGAAATAACGCATAAATTGATATTAGACGTTAACGAGTTAACGCTTCTCCTTCGCTTCAATGCGAGAGATGTCAGTTCAAATCCCCAGCTCGGTGTACAGAAAACAAAAAGGCTAACGCATAACGCACTAACGAGATAAGGGCTTGCGGCTCCCTAAATACCGGCTATATATATATATATATATATATATATATATATATATATATATATATATATATATATATAATATTATATATATATATATATATATATATATATATATATATATATATATAATATATATATATATATATAATACATACTTAATCCGTGGCAAAATGAAGAAATCTTGTCGATAAAAGTTACACACAATGCAATGAGATATAACATATTTATATGAATTATATTTAACGTAATACAAACATTAATACAAAACATACATGAACTGTAATCGGTGTTAGCAGAATACAATATAGAATACAGTAAATACGATAAAATAAATGTTTATGTATACGTAAAATGTTCTTTTAACAATGTTCTATCGCGATCGCGGCACAAATGGTCTAATTGTTCTAAAAAAATAAGTAAATCTATATACCAAGTAACGTGTTTGATATATGCAGCAACATAGATAAATGGTGTATTGTACTTTACTCCATAAAAAGATAGCATCCCGGCTATCGCAAACGTTTTCAGCAACGTATATACAGGAACCACAAATTTGACGTCTTTCTCGGCCAAAAGATCGATGCGGAGTCTTTTCAGGTACTCTTAACCCACACACACGCACATCTGTGCTATTTGAAAGATGAAACTCGACTCTGATTTTGTAGATGGAATTCAAATCCTTAACTTATACACACACGTGTGGTGATAATTCGCAGATGCCTCGTTCCTTTAAATTAGTTCTTAAAACAGCTGTAATTTTTCGTATAGGTAAATCTCAGTTTAAATATACGAGGAAAATCGAAACTATCAAAAATTCTGTTGTTTTTTACAAATGTTTATATACAGTTGCGAAACTGCAACAAAGGTTACTCAAAAATAGATTTAACTAATTTTTTATTGTTTTACGAAAATATTAAGATAAGATGTAATTTGTAAAAGAAGGGGTTTAAAATAAATCATTTCATTAATTATATTTTTTAAAGTTGGCGTAAAATATTTTTAAATAAAAATATACTTTGATACAATGGAAGCCACCCTCTACTTTTGCGTCATCTGTTGTTTAGTTAGCACAATCACAAAAATTAAAATAGTTTTTTATAATAATATAACAAACCATAATATTTACTATATAATATGATAATTTGTTGTATATTCTCAAAATATTCCCAGTTTTATTTATCACAGTTTCTCTGTTCTCTTGGAATTTTTATTAGGAATTTAAGTGAGACTTTATTTTTAGTATTTCATGTTCGCAGGCTGACAGTGACATTTTAACAACATAACCTCAACTATCCGGTAAGTTATTTATATTTATTTTAAAATTAAGGAAATTAATTTTATCATTGCATATTTTATCTATTTAAAGTATTCTAATATGGAAAGATAATGCACCAGGAATTTTAAATATGTTTCATCGATTGAAGCGAGGTAGATATGTGAAGTTATGTTATCGTAATACTATCTTGAAATCAAATTTATCATAAATAAATAATTACCTTATAAACAATATTTTTCCATTTGGCAATAAAAATTAAATTCTTTTATATGTTATTACACCATTCAAAAAGTTTTCATTGGTTGTTACTTGGATATAATAGAAATTTATTGCCGTGCCTATTAATTATCAGGTAAATATAAAGTGAAGTAAATGTGTTTAGACAAATATTTTCGAAATATCTGACAATGTATTCTGAGATTATTTTATTATTTATCACTGCCAAACGGGTTAATGATTATTTTTTACTTTAAACATAAGTAGGGCAGTCAATCACCTTAGAGTAAATTGGGTCAATTTCATTCAAACCATAAGTTGTGAATAGATGTTTATTTTCTATTATACAAACTATTTTAAAAAGTACTTCAGTTTGATTAATTAGTTTGATAAACACTTAAATTGCATATAAAGCTTAAGTGAAAAGGTTTTTGTAATAAAATAAAAATATAAAATATATTTTAATTTATTCTTTATATAAATAAAATACAACACAAACCTATATATTTCTAAATAATACAACATAAACTTATATTATAATATTTCTTTATTATAATATTTATTACATATGTACAGATTATTGAGTTTTCAAAACCATACTTATACCTTGGCCCTCTAGAAATACTATTTTGGTTAATGAAATAAACTAATAATCTGAAAAATATAAAATGTAGTTCATTCTTTAGTTTCTTTTATATATTATGTCTTTTTAAGTATTGATTACTGTGTAATATTAATTTACCTAGTTTTTTGTTTTATTTATTGGAAAATCTATTCGGTTATGAGCTTGACATGTGGATAATAACACTTAATGTTTTTGCGTTCCATTAATTTACCTCACAATGTAAGCCTAATTCCATTTCTTTTATTTGTAGCTGTTGTGTACTACCTTTGGTACACAGTTATACATTGCATTTATCTGCTATAAAATCTTGTGGCCATAGCTCAGTGTATTAAGATACTGGCCCTCTAAGCCAGAGAGCCCGAGGTTGATACTCTATTCCAATAACACCATTTTCATTTCTACAAATAGAAGTCCAACCACTAAATTATTATTTAGTTAGAAGTTATTCGGGATTCTCTCTTGTGCAACTTTACTTGCTCCGATTTTTAAACTTTAAAGCCTGGCAATAGTATTTCATGAACAGTTTATTGCAGGTAATACTATATCATTGCATTTGTTATTAAATAATCAATTCTTTATTTTGTTATGTATTGCTTTGGTCAACAGATCGGAGCAGTCACCTATATTTGCTTACCTGTTTACACATGCTGGCCTGTTAGCCATTAACTTAAACACATACAGTAAACAGGCAATATATCATAGACCTATTTTATATGTTTTAAACTTCTAGTTTCAATAACATTTGTTTGGTAAACAAATGGTTGAAACTTGCTAATAGAAGTTAATTAAAATTTTTTTTTTATTAAGGATAGCTATGAACATATGTTGATAAGCAATACATGCAAGACAAGGTCCATTTATGAAATTTGATAAAACAATATTTCATTTGGGAAACAGATAGGCCAAGATGAAGGTCAACCCAAATTTGAAACCCATGCTAAAAGTAATGGTAAACTACAGATGGACAACACATAAAAATGGTGGAAATTAGTGATATAGATGACATGTTAAAAACAGAAATAAAATTTAGACAGCCTCAAGCAGCCTCCTCCTCCTCAGTCCTAATCCCTTTTGGGATGTGGTGACACCATCAGTTGTTCACAGTTTTTTCACGATTTCCCTCCGTCCTTCTCTGTCCTGGGCTAGTTGTTCGGCTTCATGTAATTGTGAAGCAGCAGTCAACACAATTCCTGTATAAACTTTGTTTGGCTACAAAACTGCGGGACATAGTGCATGAAGGACAACAGATAGAAATGAAGTATGAAACAATTGAATTTATCAAGTGGTAAAAGAAGCTATAGGAAATAAAGAGTTCAAAGTGACAATCCAGAATGGTGGTCAGAAGAAACAAAAGAATTAGTAGAGAGAAAAAACAAGAGGCTTACTAGCATAGCTTGATAGCAAAAAGAAAAAATGAAAAAACTGGGAGGACAAATGTGGTCAGATAGGGAATAGTGAAAAATGGTAAGATCAATAGAAGAAGTGGAGAAGATAACGGTAGATAAGATTAAAGTTATATCAAGAGAAATGAAAAATGGCAAATGTCTGAGGCCAGGAATATTCTCATTGAGCTGGTAAAATATGAAGCAGACATTTTACTTGAACTGTTAACAGATTTATTTAATGGCTGTTTGATTAAGGGCAACAGTATCCTATCAGACTGGAACGAATCATATAAGATCGATCAACAAAAAAGGTGACAGAAAGATTTGAGAGAACTACAGACGATTTTCCGTCACATTGAATAGGAAGATTATAAGGCAAAATAATAAAGAATAGAATTTAATCTATTCAAGGATAGAGGAACATGAGGAAATAAAGGAACAATATGATTTCCGGGCAGAAAGATCGTGCATGGATAATATTTAAGGATAATAAGAAGCAAAAAGCACAATAAAGACGGGCCAAAAAGTTTCGAAACCGTTTAAGGTGGCAAAGGGCCTTAAGCCGGGGTTTTGCTGATCGCATATCCTATTCAAAATATACATGGAAGAGGATTGGAAAGCTGGAGAAGAAAGTGTGCAGGAATGGGGATATATATATTGAAGATAGCTGCTTGACAAAAAGGTATTTTTTGCAGATGACCAGGTTATTCTCGCCAACTGTTAAGAAAATATTGATTACATGCTACGAAAGCTCAAAGAAGAGTATAAACTTTGGAGTTTGAATATAAACGTACAAAAAACAGAGTCTCTGAGAATTGGGGAAGAACAAGGGGACCCAACATCAGAAAGAGACATAGATTACAGCAAGGACGGATATGCACAAGAATTCTCAATTCAGTTCCTTGAAATCCGCATTGGTTGGGGTGTATATTTTCAAATAATTTATCACGTTCTTAAAATGCATCTAATATGTAAAATGAAATTAATTTTATATTCACGGTAATAAAGTTTCAAAAGCAGAATTAAAACCTACTTGTATACCTACTTCCATTTTAATTTGTGTAATTTCTATAATAAAATTTATTTTTTATGACTTATTATTTTAATTTTTTAATTAAACATTGTTAGTGATGAAACGGCAGTGTCAAATTCAGTTTGATACATCCTAAGTCATGCTCTGGTATATGATTTTTATGCTTAAACACAATATTTTGGCATGTGTTTTTTTAATAATTTACAGTAAGTTGTACTTATCAAAAAATTTTTGGTTAAAAGAGTCTAATAATCTTATTCACAAAGTCTATTTTAAAAAGTTATTTTAATTGTTTATAAACAAAAAAATTGCAACGTTTTTACAAGTAAGTTTTGTAATGTTAAAAATGGTTGTTTCTCATTTGTTTTAAATTCATTCTGAAGAAGTATTCTTGTTTAACTCGGAGTTAAAATTTTTCCAACTTTCTTTAGGTATTGTTTTTAATTTTTTTTTTCACTTTTTGCCTTGATATGTTGACATTTCAAGTAATTGTCAAAGTTAGGGTTTTGTTTATATTTTGAAAGTGCTTCTTTACTCTCTTTTATAAAGCCGTTACAATTTGTATTCACCGAGGCGTAAAATTTTGAATTTTGCATTTAAAAGCTTTATATTGTACAAATTGTCAGTTAAACTGCATAATTTATATAATCAATCAAAAAATTATATTTCTCTGACGTATTTTCCATTTGGTGATAGTTATTGAAAGATTGTTCCGCTGAGTCTTCGTACACGGACCAATTAGCCTTCCTTATATTCCATTTACTTTTCGTGATAATTTCTTCAGATTAATGTTTTTAATCTATATATATGTATATATATATATATATATATATATATATATATATATATATAGATAATAAAATTACTAGATTCCAGAGTATCTAGATATATAGACCAATTAATTTTATTGACTAAATCTTTGGTAAGAAATGTAACATTGATAGCAGATTTATTTTGATCTGATTGGGTTAAAATATTAGGTGCTTAATTTTTAATTGCTATAAAATTTAGATCATCTATAGTCTATAGCTTTAATAAGTTGTGTTCCAATTGCATCATTATAACTAGATCCCCAAATTGTATGATGATCATTGAAATCTCCACCTATAATTAATGGGCCTTTGATCTATGAGAATATGTTTGTCCAACCATTTACTGTGCTTTTACATTTAGGATGTTTGTATATAGATAGAAACCTCAGTTAAATTGTTTTAAATTTAGTTTTAATGCCACAGAGTTCTATTTCGGTATTGATGTTATAATTTAGTTTTAGTTCACTGAAGGTAATTGTACTGCGAATGACAATAGCTACACCTCCGTAGGTATCGTTTCTATATCTTCTAATAAGATTCTATCTCTTCTAACCATTAAAAGAATATTGAGAGTCTTTTTTTAACCTCGTTTCACTACCTCGTAGAATATCGTTTGTTTTTAAAATGCATTTATTTAATATAAAAGATCCAGCATTCCACTGACGTTAGGAGCTGCTAGTGTTTATTGCATCGAATTAGAATCTAGATTCTAACTCGATCGTTTATTTTTTCTAAAACGTCATACAACAAACACAAGGTATGATCACAGAATAATAAACAATTAGAAATCCCACTCTCAGATGCCGCCTTTTTTTAGAAGGAAGGAAGGAAGTTTTTTAGAAGGAAACACAGACTCGGAAGGTGTACGAGCAGGAGTTGATGAAAACCTATTGAGAAGCTTTTTTGAAAATCTGGCAGTATAGTTAGACGACGTATTGTCAAGAGAGGTTGCCAGTATCCAGAACTAATTAGAAACGCTTCAAGGATATCTGTGTCCATTATGTTCTGTCTGTGGAAATAGCAAAGATGAACTTCTACCCTATGTTGTTTACCGGGCTGCTAAAATGTGGACTACTTGGGCTGAGAATGGAGCAAGAGGATGCCGTTACAAAGCTAGCAACTCAAGATAGTTCGATGCAAATATTTTATCAGATTAGCTTGAATTACAGTTGGTACCAAGGTATAGGAAGCTGATTGGTAAAAAGGTATTACTATGCGACAACCTCTCTTCACATATTACATTACTAACACTTCAACTCTGTCGTGAAAACGACATTCTTTTAATTTTTCTGCCTCCAAACTGCAATGGAAAAGTACTGAAAATGGCATTCGCAACACTAATATACAAAAGCAACACTTTCCTTCATTGTTGTCAAAGGTGATGGATTTGCTTGGTTCACAAAGCAAATCTACATAATTTCGAGGAAGGGTTTCGAAAATGCGGAATATTTCCTCTGAATGTTGAAAAAGTGCTCATCCGAATACCACGAAAATGTGACCCAAGCTTCGATTTGACAAAAATTGTTAACCACCGTAGAAAAAAATTAGTGTTCCAGCTAGAAAAAGTGTTTGTGCAGTCAACGATCCAGATATGGAAGAACCTAAAACCTCTGGCGTGAATACCAATAAGCAACCAATAACTCCTGACGAATCTTCGGATGAGGAATCAAATATTATTTGCTTTAGACTAAAGAAATGGTATTTGATGACAATTAATCGGACGATGTAGACTTTTAAGAACTTGCCAGGGAGAAAGAAGTTGAAAATGAATCTGTAAATCTTTTAGAAGACAAAGAAAACAAACAATAATTTTGAAAGTGTTGTTCGAGAAGTTGGACGGTTTGTAGTGTTTTCTTACGAAAGCCTCCTATACCCCGGGCGCATTATGGCTTTTGATGATAAACTGTAACCATTAGCGCAATGATCTCTCAAACTGTGGAAGTGGTCTTCAAAAAAGGATAAAGTGACTTACCTAATGTACTAGGCTATATTAATACTCCAAAGTTTCTAAAAGGGGAACTTTTACGATGTCTGAATTAAGTTCACGTTATCATTAACATTTATTATTGTTTATTATTTTCAAATCAATAACGCTGCCTTCTTTTTTAGTCTTTTTTGCACAAATAAAAATACCATACAATTATTACATTATATTGATATAAGGTTGAATGCTCGAATAAATGAACTTTGATAATATAAAAGGCAAATATCAAGCACAGTTTAATTAATTTAAACTTGCCCAAGTACTTTCGATCCCTAGATCATCTTCAGGGGCATTTCGTCAATTGCGGCCTATCCGACAAGAATAACATGGTATAAACATAAAATGGTACATCACACTACACTACACAAGGACAAACAAACACTTTAAAATTTTTGAAAAATAGACGAAGCTACATTGTGTACAGAAGCCTGAGACAGAATGAATCATAAAGGAAAATAAAGGAATAAACGAACTAAGAAAAACAACTAAATGCATGATCATGACTAAATCAGCAGATGGAACCGTCCAATTGATTGTTGAGGATACTGTAATTGAGAGTGTGGATACCTACAAATACTTAAGAACATAGATAACGTCAAATATAGACCAAACCAAAGAAATTAAGACACGTATTGAAATAGCACGTGAATCATTCGTTAAACCTAAAAAGTTTTTTTGTTGTCGGAATATAAGGTTAGGACTGCTCCTAAGAATGTGTTACGTATTTACTACTCTTCTTTATGGCTTGGAAGCATGGCCATTAAAACAAGTGCATCTAAACAAGTTGGCCGTCTTTGAATGTTAGTGTTACACAAGAATCATACGAATATCATGGACTCAAAGAATGTCAAATGCAGAAGTTACTTTAAGAATAGGAAATGAAGCTAAAATAATATTGACTATCAAAAGAAGAAAACTTAAGTACTTAGTCCATGTTATGGGAAGGCAAAGTACTCATTATTGCAGCTTGTTACGCTAGGCAAAATCTGAGCAAAGCGAAATGTGGGAAGATGCAGAATATCGTGGTTTAAGAACATGGTTTGAATGAAGTAGTGCAGAACTATTTAGAGCGGCAGTCAATAGGGTCCGCATAGCCATAATGGTTTCTAACCTTCGATAGATGATGGAACTTGAAGAAGAAGAATAAATTAATGTTAATAAAACGGGAATAATATAATTAAAATTTAATACTAATGCCTATTTATGTATATTTTATTATAAAATAAATATTTTATCTATTGCTGAAATATCAGTGACTCCCATGCACTAATTGTGCAGTTGCTTGAATGGAATTTCGGCTATTGGTGCCTTTAGTTTAAGATTATAAAGAAATCCGTTCTAACTATAGTTATTTATATTAAAGAACTTATTACATGTCATGGTTGCATTCCAAAACAAACTTCAGATACATCAACGTTTCAGAACTGATTTAGCCAAATTTAGCCTAAACAAAGAAAAAAACTAAAGATGGAGAAAAATATCAAGCGTCGGTTTCTAAGTCTTCTCAGTCAACTTCGAAATAAGGAAACGAACAAGATACTTTTAATGAAGACTTGTGCTGTGCATTAATCTCTTTTAATATACTTCTTTTAAATTTATCCAATTAAAACTTAACTTCTTTAAAAAAATATTGTAAATTGAATATTCCAAGTGAATTCCGAATTACTGATAGAATTACAAATAAAGAAGTACTGGAGAGGGTTGGTAAAGAAACAGAAATCAATAGAATGATGCATGGTGTTGATTTACTCTGAGAAATAAGCACCGACATAGAATTTTGTGTCTCTATACGTATTAGAAAAAAATACGGCACTGAAGAACTACACATACATATTTCAATTTATATTTAATGTAACTTATTTTCTTCTCCTCGTATATAGTAAATTATTGTAAAAACTTTAAAAAGTCGTTTAACTTCTTACCTGACCTTTTTATTATTTTTAATGACGCCCGTTGTATGTACTTGCAAGATAATAGAACTTTATCATAAGCTCTATAATACATAAGTCTGTATAATATTGCTATCTGTTTGACAGTACTGTGTGAGGAGCTGACATGATATTTATTTTTTTACTATCTCACAAATTAGTAGTATGTCTTGTTATAGCGGTGGTGGCCCTTGGTCTCTCGACTACAATTCTTTCAATAGAAAATAAAAGTTTGAGGCTAACAATACGAAGATTAAAAATGGAAAAAAACAATTGTGATAATAAAGACAATTTAGTAAAGTTCAGATTACCGGACACTGTGAAGCCTTTGCTATATGATCTGTATCTTTATCCAGATCTAAAGACCGGACTATTTCGAGGTAAGTTTCTGTACACTGTTTTATATGTGTGAACTCTTAAGACCAAGGACATATAAAATGTTTTCTTTCTTAGACGGTATTTTACACGGTTAAGTTATATTAGAAACAAAATGTAGGTATATTTTATAAACTAATTCATTCGTGTACAATTGTTGGACAAAAATTCATGGATTTTGGTTCTTTTAAGTGTTGTTTGTTACATTTAGCTTAAAACAAGTCGGTCTATCAGCTGTATACATTTTTTTGAGACTTTGTAAAAAATACATTATATTTTTGGCTATTACTTTGTTATTGCTTGACTTATCAGACAAAGCGAAAGCTCGGGTTTCTTCCGAAAAATATTCCCATGAGATCTTTTTACATAGGTAACCACTTTGTTTAATTTTTTTAAACAAATTGTAACAAATAATTTTTTCGACCCAGACAATTTTTTTTTATTTTTTGGATCATTCTGAACAAAATAAGTATCTTATAAGTAGTTTTTATGTTAACTTGATCGTTTTCGGGGTATGAATAACTTAAAACTGAGAAAAACGCAAAATTACTATTTTCAAGGCTCAAAAACACAGGGCCATTCTTACCCATAATCTTGACCTGTAGAATCAACTGTAGAAGTCGGTATTTATCATTACGCATGATGTGGCCAAAGTAAGTCAATATTCTGATTTTTAGAGTGTTAATAATTTCTTTGTCTTTTCTTAGTCTCTGGAGAATAGTTATGCTCCTTGTGTGGTGTATATATGAGACCCTCCACATACGTCGGTAGCACCACATTTCAAATGCTTCCAATCGTTTATGGCATCTTATGTAAGGCTCCAGCTTTTTGCTCCATAGAGGAGGATACTAAAGACGTAACATCTAAGAATTCTTATGCGTATGTTGATACTTAAAGATAAGTTGCAGATAATCTTCCTAAGGCTGTTGAAAGAGCTCCTGGCTTTTCAATACGAGTTTTTATTTAGTAGCTGTGATCCCAAGTATCCTTAATATTGCAGCCCAAATAGCATATTTTTTCCACTATTTCTAACGGTGTATCGTTAATTGTCTATCTATTAAACATTATTTTTGTCTTCTTGCAATTTAGTTTTAGTCCGTATTTGTTACATGCTTCTACAACGTTATCCATCATTCTTTGGAGCTCTTGCGCTCTATCTGCAAGCAACACTGTATCGTCTGCATATCTAATGTTGTTTATAAGTTAAACATTTACAGCAATCCCATCTTCTGATTCGTCCAAGTCCTCTCTAAAGATGTTTTCAGAGTATATGTTAAATAATGCTGGTGACAATATGCAACCCTTTCTAACTCATTTTTCGACTGTGAAAATCTCGGACAGTTCATTTTCTAATCGTACTGTTGCTGTTTGTTGGAGATATAAGTTTAAGATCAGTCTTATATCCTTACCATCAAGTCCTGATGTTTTTAGGATATCGATTAATTTCCCATGTGGGACTTTATCAAATGCCTTCTCGAAATCAATGAAACATGCATACATATCGCAGTTGACATCCCTGGCTCTCTAGATTAAAACTGACAAACTAAAATGTGCTTCCATCGTTTCAAATCCTGCTCTGAATCCAAATTGAATTTCACTCAGGTTTTCTTCTAATTTGGTGTACATGCGCGAGTAAATGATAGTAAGGAGTACTTTAAGTACATGGCTCATCCAACTAATTAATCTATCTTCTTCACATTTCTAGCATTGGCTTTTTTAAGAAGTGGAATGAATATTGATAGTATCCAGTCTTGGTAAGTAAACAGTCTCGTAGATGTTGTTGAATAGCTTCGTAAGAGCTGTGATTTGGTGTGCCTTTAATAGCTTTAAAATTTCACCATGCAGCTCATCATGTCCTGGTGATTTGCCATCTTTAATCCATTTAATGGCCATAGTTACTTCTTCATTTGTTATTTCTGGGCCGTAGGGATTGTTAATTTCAGTCGTATTTCGTGCTGCATCTTCGAATAACTCTTGCATATATTCTTTCTATCTTCGTAATTTATCTTCAATGGTAGTCAAAATTTGGCCTTCAATGTCTACAACTATGCCTGTATTGCATTGTTTTCTGGTATTCTGTACCTCTTTAATTTTTTTGTGTATATGGAAATCGTCATGTTTTCGTTGTAGTGTTTCAACTTCTATACATTCTTCCGTCGGCCGTTCTTCTTTTGCCTCTTTTATCTCCTTTAGTATAGTCTTATGGAACTTTTTGTATTCGTTGTCATTTCTACCTTTTAATTTTCTTCGCTCTTCATCTGTCATCCATTCTTGCTTCTTTTCTCT
This sequence comes from Diabrotica balteata, assembly GCA_918026665.1. NCBI lineage: Eukaryota > Metazoa > Arthropoda > Insecta > Coleoptera > Chrysomelidae > Diabrotica > Diabrotica balteata. The sequence continues at coordinate 45,512,242 of OU898277.1, forward strand.
TTTTGATTTTAGATATTCATGTGAAATTGTGGTAATAGATGTTTTCATTTCGTTCCACTGTTCTTCTATGCCTCTAGTAGTGTCTTTAACTATCTTCGCAAAATTCTTATTAATTTCTGTTTTTTCTGGGTGTCATTTTCTTTTAGTAGTCTTATATCTGTATTGGGCCTCACTTTATCCAATAGACTATGGTCTGAGAAGACATCTGCGCCTGGATATGTTTTTGTTGAGGTCATAGAATTTCTGAACCTTTTGTTTATGTCGATAAAATCAATTTGGTTTCTTATAATTTTTCCTGGGGTATCACCGGGTGCTTTTCATCTATAAAGTCTTTTTGGATGTAATTTACAAAGTGTATTGGTTGCAACCATATCCGGCTCTTTGCAGAATTGGATTAGTCTTTCTCCTCTTTCGTTTCTTATGCCAAGACCATATGATCCCACGACATTATCGACTGTACTTTGTTCTATTTTGGCATTGAAATCGCCCATAATAATAGTAAGTTCATGTTTTTTGATCAGTTTTAGAGAGTCTTCTAGATCTGATAGAAATTTTCTATTTCTTCTTCAGTGCATTCTGATGTCGGTGCGTAGACCTGAATGATGTTTATATTAGAGGAACTTGAGTTAATTTTTAATAGCATAACTGTGTCTGATATGGACGTAAATCCTATTACTGCTTTAGATATTTCCCTTTTTATTATTATCGCTACGCCATTTATGTTTCTTATTGTGTCGTCTCCAGAATAATAGATATGGTGTTCATCTATAATTCTTATTCCAGAATTTGGCCATCGTACTTCACTGCATCCTAAAATATCTAGGTTCATGTGAGCAATTTCTTGAATAGTATATGCTGCTTTGCTGCTCGGTACATGTTTTGAATGTTCCACGTACCGATCCTTTTAACTTTTGGGACATTATTGGCTGACCGGGAGATTTTTAGCACCCTCTTTTTACTTAAGGGGTGTCCGGGACACTAAATGTGGTAGTTATCCCGTGGCTTTCCATATCTCAATGCCGTTAGCTAATTTAGCTCTTCCAGTCTTCTAGTCAAGTTCTTAGCTCTAGGGCAACGAAGTGCCCTGCCACATGTCAGTTCTTCCACTCCTAGCGGTTGTTCAACAAGTGGGTGATTACTTTTACCGGCAATCTTTCGGTTACTTCGCAGTATCATAACTGGTTAAATCATATTTACCGCCTGTGATTATTTAGTATCAGACCGGTAAAGAGATTTTTCTCTACCGCTCCGATCCTGTAATGACATAGCTGCTGCCCTATGCCATGCTCTCAGTTGATCCACGGGTGTTTATTTGGCAAAGCCTTATTCACACCTGTCCCACATATCTGTAGGGCGTTCCCTATCAGCCATTGGAACGCGCCGTGTTGAGGTTGAGAACTACCCCTCCGAGTGTGTTTTCTGAGAAGTACTGAAGAGCCCCTACTCTATTCAGAACCCCTCCTTCTTGGAAACTACACCGGCACTTTGTTCAGCTATGAACAAAGTACATAGCTGAAGTTAGTAAGAAATATGAAGTAAAAATTAATACAAAATAAACAAAAGTCATAATAATTAGCGGAGCAAGACTTGGAGAAGTACAATTTACCATCAGTGAGAAAAGAGAAAATGGTAGACCGAGTGTCAACATACAGGCATCTGGGTACCGTATTAAATGGACAGTGGGATCATTCCCGGGAAATAAAATCAAGAATTGCAAAAGCCAGAGCAGATTTCATCCAAATGTCCAAATTATTATAACATGTATAAATACTTAATTTGAAACTGAAACTGATACGATGAATACGATGCTCCATATTCTCCATCTTGTTATATAGTGTAGAGACTTGCACCTTAACTGAGGCAATAATAAGGAGGTTGAAAGCCTTCGAGATGTGGACTTATAAAAGAATTCTTAAGTGGAATTCTTTTCTTAGAAAAGTGGAACATTTGGGACACATGATGAGAAATGAAACCAAATATAAATTATTAAAATGCATTTTCAAGGAAAAAGTCAGGGTAAGTCAGAATGGTTGGCAATAATCGATAACGGATAGGTACTAGAAGAGGAAGAATTGAACACAAAGGATCAGATTAACAATGATTTGCTCAACAATGAAAATATGAGCTTCCACAACTTCAATAATTTCTTTCGTTATTGGACACTATCTCGGTCTTTTTTATTTTTCGAATATTCTGTGAAAAACATGACAAAATAAATATGAACACAAAGTTCTTATGTGTTTGAAAGATTCACTATAATATTAGTTTCTCAATAAGATCGCATAGTTTATAGGTGCATCATATTGCGATTATGCACATTATATTATTTTTTGCCTCCTTGTATAGAGACAGACCACATTAATTATTTTTGCAAATGTGTTATGTGTTGAATATTTACGTTTCCATATTTACTTTTGAATGTTGACACTCAAATAATACTTAAAATGTTATCTGTTAAAATTTTTTACTATTTATCGCTGTAATATACATTTTTTATGCAAAACGGTAAAGAATGAATTTATGGTAAAGATGCTAGGGACGATAGCGATCAGAAAATTGCAGTAATTTAAATGACAAACTTATTTCCGGTGTTGAATTATTTGTTCAACTAATTATTATTTATTTAAACGTCAAATATAAAGTTTTGTTAGTTAAAATTGTGGTTTCTTCCCATACAATATAGTAGTTAGTATAAAAGCTACAAGAAAATAGTTTCAGTTGAGGTTTTAGTATACTTTCAAACAAACACATAATTTTAAATAAGGCTGTAGATCAAGGGTTTCCAAATTGAGGGGCACGCCCCCACTGCGGTCGTGAGGATGTCAGATGAGGCGCGAGACAAGTTGAAGATTAAATTAAATTTAGGTAGTCTGTCTAAAATTTTAAATTAACCATGATGTTTAGAAAATTAAAACAAACCACTCTAACTTTATTAATAAACTTGAAATTGAAAGCTTGAAAGAATGGAATGTGAGCAGTTCAATGTAGCAACAACGCGCATTTGGTTACCCAACGTTTCCAAGAACTGCCTCCCTCCTTCCCTTCCAAAATAATGTACACTCTCAGTGTGTAATTTGCTATGAAGTATTAAGAGACTGCAATGAGACATAATCGTCTTGAAAGACATTTGTCATCCAAACATAACTAAGGATAAACTTAAGGACAAACCAAAGGAATTTTTTGCTACAAAATTTGAAATTTTAAAACGCACGAAGATGGATAGTACTGGTTCTACTGCTTCTACTGATATTATTCTTGGAATGCAGAGTAAGCGAAAGTTATCTTAAATACCTATTTCTGACAACACTGTGAAACGCCGCATTGGTGATATGGCAGAAGACATACAAAACCAGGTAGTTGATGCAGTAAAACAATCTAGTTGCTCGAGCTATTCTTTTCTACAGAGTTGGAGACAACGACAAAAACTAATGAAGTTACGAAAGCAGTGTCAGACTTTTGTGACAAACATGAACTTCTGTTGGCAAAAACTGATCGGCGTATGTACGGATGGCGCGCTTATAATGCTTGGTTCTTGCTCAGGCCTTGTGCAATTAGTAACGGAGAAAAATGCTGATGTGACTGGAATACATTGTTTTATAAATCGAGAAGCCTTATACTTCGGCAGTAAAAATCCTTATAAATGAACTCAATGCTGCCTTAAAGTTGTGTATTAAAGTAGTGAATTACATAAAAAAACACTGCGTTGAATATTCGACTGTTTAAAACTCTTTGTGCAGATTTCTCTCAACAGGAAACATGTTGTCAAGATTATTTGACCTTTGAAATGAAGTAATCACCTTATTGGAACATCACAAGTAAAATAAACTAAGCGTGGCCTTAAAAAATGAAATGTACTAAAGTAATATTGGCTTGAGAAAAGGCAGCAAATATTTGATTTCACGCAAACAAATCCTATGTATCTCTTGATACGTATTTTGACCTAATAGGTCTCGTCACAAGAGCTATTCATAGGGCTTCTCAACGTGAAAACTCAATATTTTCTGCCTTTTAAGAAGCAACAATAACATGGCTTCAATACGGACGCACTAGCGACATCTAATTAAACAATCGTAAAATAGTTTCGAAACACAATTCAGATTTCTGCTTTATAATCTGAGCCTTCTAAGAATTGCAAGGCAAACAGACGTTGATAAAAGATGTTAAAAGAGATATGGGGAATCTAAAATTTGCATTCCACTACATGTCTTTTACAACTAAGCAGAAATCCTTAGCGAATTGTGCTTCTAGTACTCACACAGAGTAAATCCGAATAAAATGAGAAAAGGAGCAAATATTTGATTTCATGCAAACAAATCATATGTTTCTCTTGATACGTATTTCGACCTAATAGGTCTCGTCAGAAGATCTATTCATAGGGGTTCTCAACGTGAAAAATCTTCTACGAAATAAACGCCTAGTTTGTTTTCAGAATTTTTTTTTATACGGGCGGCATAAAGAACATGGTAAATCGCTAAAATCGTTGTACTGAGCTAGAAGGAGATTATATCTAATAAAATAAAAGAGTTTTCTGGAAAAACATTTTTTTATTTCAAAGGAGGTTATTTATTCGACCACCTAGTACTGTATTGTATTATATCGCATTCTTCTTTATGGATTCCGTAAATTACCCTTAGTACATTCGAATTTATTGGTCTAAATAAAAGAATAGGATAGGTAAATCTTTTTAACACTACATCCAAATATTTTATTTTAGAATCTTTTAATAAATCAAGGTTTAATATTTTTGTTATACATTGTTACATTATTACTTTGTATTTTTTTTTTTCAGGTAAAGTAAATATCTCTTTGGAGATTTTAAAAGAAACAGAAAGTGTTAGCTTACACTCAAAGGGGCTAAATATTGCAAATGTAAAGGTTGCCTCCCAGCCGGGAACATTTACCATAGAAAAGACATACGATTTACTGAACATCAAGAGAAAAGATAATTCTAAATTTATACCTGGATTTGATAATGTTGAAATTGAGTTTGATGGTGATATGAAAAACAGAATTGTGGGGTTATATACCAGTAGCTACACAACCTCATCAGGAGAGAAAAGGTAAGTCTATGTATGTGAAGGTTTTGGGAATTTTTGCGCTGGAACTTTTTTTAGTTTTCGGCCTTCCGTTGATGTGGGAATAGAAATAAAATCTTTATAGCTATACTAATTTTATATTTACAGATAAAATCCTAATAAGCATCTAATAATAAAAAAATCGTAATAAGCATCTGCAATTTAGTTAACTACCAATTTTTTCTGAATAACCTGTTATTTATTCCTTGATATTGTCAATATATAGCCCAGTTAAATAAAATTTTAATACACATAAAGCATTTGAGGTGGTTAACGTTATGAATCCTCATTATAGGCTTTCGGACCTTTAAGGTATGATGCCCCCTTTTTTGGTGTGGGGGTTCTGGATTGTAACATTAAGAGTAAGTGAAGAGGAGGTGGAAAGATGTGGTAGAAGCTGGGCTTTAGGTTGATTTTTGCTCGCTGCCTTGCTTAGGTGATATATTTATTTTTGCTGTTTATTTATGATACTTGCATTAGTTTATATATTTCCTTGTTTGCTGGAGAAGACAAATATATTACCATTTAATGTCTATATCGTTCCATGAAGTTACTATTTAGACAGTTCTAGGGAGTGTTAGGAACGGCTCTTTGATCAGCGTTTGTGGCTAGAGCAGGCTATGGCCTGCGATATTTCTTTGGGATGGATTCTAATATTTTCCAGTACTCACCAGGAAGTTCGTTGCCTGCTATGTTTAGAAGCCTAGCTGGCGGGAATGCCAGCTAGGCTTCTAAACATAGCAGGAATGGAAACTTTTGTTTTTGAAATTTTTAGTACGTGACCTCGTGAGTGGCAAGGTTTTTTGAGAACCTTTGCTCTGTTGTTCGAGCCGTTTATTGTGGAAAGACTGTATCTCTTACTTAGATTCAATATCACATCTTGGACAGAGTCTACCTTTGCTATTTGATGGGTTAACACTGACGGATAGTCATATATTTTACACATGATTTTCCTTTCAGTGGCCATGACTTGATTTAGTTGTCTTTTGTTTAGTAGAGTGTAGATTTTCGCTCTGTATTTGATAATTGGCATTAAAAAATTTTTATACGTGTGTAGGAGAGTAACTTGACTGGTGTTTCCGAATTTGCCACTTGGTGCTGTTAGGAGTTTGGCTCTGTTTCTTACCCTGTTCAAGGTGTTTCTAAGATCAGCGTTTCAGCTGAGTGTCTACACTCCTACTGCGTTGTAAATTCTATACCCAAGTAAGAAACTGACGGTCTGAAATGGAGTCTTTCTCCGTTGAGAACTATGTGGTTTCGTAGTTCTAGATTCAATCGAGAGTATTTAAGATTACTGAATAGGATCAGTTGTGTTTTGGATGGATTTAGTGTTACTCTCCATTTGTTGCACCATTCGACTAGTTTGTCGAGTTATGCTTGTGCTCTATCGAACATAGAGCGGCCTCTTCCATCTACCCTGGAAGGGTCTGAAGAAAGTAGGGCCGTGTTGTCAGCGAATAGCAGGATACTCTCAGACGAATTCTGGCGGTTGGAAGGTCGTTATTATAGACTGTATCTAGTATCGGCGCGATTATTGAGCCCTGAGGTACTCCTGTCAGAGGAGTGAATGAGTTAAATAATTGATTTTCGACTTTGACTTTTATAGTCCGAGCATAAAGGTAAGATTGGATTATTCTCAGGAATGGACTGGGCACTGCGGCTTGGTCAAATATCTTGTATCAGTATTGCATATCAGACCTGATTGAACGCCTTTTGCACATCTAAAAAGATGCCAATAGTTTGCCTATTGTGCTCATTAAAGGATTCAATGCACATTTTCGTCTGTGACGACTGGAGTATTTTATTTGCATATAAATATATAAGCCACAATTTATGAATGAAAATTACCACGGAAATCAAAACGTCAAAAAACAGTTAAATATGTCATTTTCATTACATTAGATTGATAATAAAATTAAATTTTAGAAAACAAAAATAAAAGCGCAACGTATATTTTAGAAGTTTCAATGCATCGAACAACATTTTTTGGATATGCTAATTACAGAAAATATTTTATAACGTAATGAAAACTATTAATTAAACAGAATAATAATAAATTTTTAAAAAACGCATAAAATATGTAATATTAACAAAAAAAAACCTTTATTTTTAATGACATCCACAATTCTTCGAGGTATAGTTTTTACCAAGTTCTGACAAAATTCTAATGTAAATGAATCCCATATTTCTTGCTATTTTTCCTTTAATTTGTTGACGTACCTGGCAGGGTGTTTTCTCAAAGCTTTTTTCATTTCGCGCCACAAAGTCTCTATCAGAGACAAGTCGGGGCAGTTAGAAACCCATTCCAGAAGTGGTGTGCCATGGTCTTCAATCCATTTTAAATTCTTTTTTGAGGTATAACAACCGTCGCCGTCCTGTTGGAAGACAAAATCTTCCGCTGATGTTAATCGGTACTCCATAATCGGTAAAAGAGATTCCTCTAAAATAGTCAAATATTTGTGCGTGTTGACAATGCCATCGATAAAATATAACTTTCCCACACCTTTAGACAACATGCTGTCCCAGCTCATGACAGATGCAAGAAATTTGACTTTTCTCTTCAGACCGTCCAGATGGAAAGCTTCATTTTCCTAAGAATGGCGAGATTCCTACTATCTCCAATAGACACTTCAAATCTGGACCCATTACTCCATTGTATTGAATCCCATTGCGACTGAGTCTAATCTTTATGCTCTTTTGACCATCTTAGTCTATTTTTCTTTTGTTGTAATGTTTTTTTTTTTTCATGGCCTTGGCATAGACAATTGACCAGGCTATTGTTGTAATGTTAAAAGTGGCTTTTCCTTATCCTAAAATAAAATGCAATTCATTAAAAATAATTCGTACTAATTTTTTCAACTATAAAACTTACTTTGTAATTGCCAAATCCTAATTTGTGGGCCTCTCGGTAATATGTTGATCTAGAAACGTGTCTTCCAATAACATCACTCCAACCTAACTTAATATAATTTGCTCGTCGATTTTTCACTATAATGCATCTTAATGCTCTTCGATCTGTTTCAGTTAGTTTACTTTATTTTTTACATTTCTAGGTTTTCTGACGACCGATCCTGTAGTTTTTGTATCTTCTGACACTATTTCTATATTCAATATTTCTTACACTATAGCGTGACAATTGCAACATATTCGCTTTCCGAATTGGATTTTCCAGAATTAAAAAATCTAATAATGAATGAACAAATTTTCTCATTTACCTCGACCCATTGTACAACCCACAAACGGCAAAAAGCTTTACAATACGACAAATAGATTTGACATTAACTAGCAATATTGATCTCATTTTTCCATAGCTACCTCTGGATTTAACGTAATTATGACAAAATCGACGTATGTTGACATAAGTGAATACATAGCCAGGGCTTAGTGATTTTTTTTATTATTGAAAATAAATAAAAACCCGGAAGGGTAATGTTTTTAATAAATATTAATAAAAATGCCATATTAATTTATGAGAACTTATAAAAACATGCAGAGTATAAAAATTCCATACTAATTCGACTTAAAGTGTAAATTCCATAGGTGGGCCAACTGATATGCGAAGGGGCTCGGAAACATAATATTGAAAATATTACTATTTGTATGGTGTATTTTACTCATACCATTTTTCAAAGTAAAACACTTGCACGTCACGATTTATACAAAGTGACGTCACTTGTATTTAAAATTTCCAGAACATCAACCTTATAGTTCAAATTTTCCTAACACAGCTAATATTACGAAACCAATACGGAACTGCTCGATCTTTCATAGGCGCCAACATGGTGTAATAATCCATTATATTGGAAATTTTAGAATTATATTGATTAAATAACCAAAAACATTTATTATTATTAATAATATAAATTTTATAAAATATTTCTTGAAGTCTAATATTCCACAAAATAATATTTTTAATTAAATATATTAGACAATTGTACGCAACTGATACGGAAATATATCAAATAATATTGACAGTTCAGCGAATGGTAAAAGTGTATTAAGTGTTGCCGCTTTTTTAGAGTAGAAATGTTGTTTATGTTTTGACGTCTTACACAATTTGATCATAATATAATATATAATAATACATTGTATTTATAAATGCATTTTAAATTTAGATTTAGCTTTAAAAACTAATTATTGTTGTGTATTGTGATTGTGATATGCCAAAATAAATAAAAGTCTGTAGTAAGCTTTCATATAAGATAGATTATTTTGAACTAGAAATAAAGGCGGGACGTTTTTGTCCCTAAGCAGAGCCCTAAAAGAGGTAAGTTTAGAATAAGTTTAGAATAAGAAATTTAGAATAAGTATATAATTTTGTATTAAAATGGTTCCTTATGTATTTTAATGTGTTGCAGTAGTCTTAAAACTAAGTGTATTTACTGTTAATATAATAGTTTGACAAATAGTTGACATTTTTAAAATTCCTCACTTACTAACTATTCTGATGTTTTGGCAACGCTGTGGGGTTCTGAAGACGTAAATTCTTGAATGACGTGCAAGCTTTTTTATCTGAAAAATGCTATACATGTAATTATCCGAAATTACTGTTAAATGGGGACGTTCCAGAATTCTATTTGATCTTTCGGTACCCTGTTTTGTCGGTCTATTTGTCCTTTGTGTTTGACGGTTTTAAATACATGTTTAAGTATCTAATTTTGTTTTGGTACATCAATATATATTGATGAATTAAAGTATATTTTACAGGTTGAAACCTATTATTTTTATTCCTTTTTAGGAATATTATTAATTTAAATATGTTAACAACATACATTCACCTACTTATATTTGTTTATTGTTGGCTTTTCACGGTCACAGAGTATTGCCAAAATTTTCAAAGGAAATTAATCGATAAATGTGGTTAAATAAGGTATCCGGTTAGTTGAACTAACCTTTGTCAATTAGCACCGTGTTAAATTATGTGTGAAGTTTAAATAAGTAACATATTTTTTTCTGGTTTTATTCAAATATAATTGAGAAAATTTCAATTGATTCTAAATGATATAATATAATTGAGTTGTATTTAGGGTGGTATGAGCTTTATATTCTCAAAATTATTTAGAAAACTCATTCAATCAAAAAGGAGATTAGTAGCCAATGAAATACTCGAATATGGAGTTTTTTCTTTCTTTAGATTTATTTATGTACTTTGAAAATAGAGGAGACGTAGCATCGCGGCATTATAAAGCCGGAATCAGACAGCTCGTGGAATGGCAATCTTCGCTGGTTTACGTCGGCAAAGGGAAATAGAAATTTGATATTAACGATTGGAACAGAGACAACGCTTGTCACCTTCCGTTACTGTGAAATTAGTAAATATTTGCTTTTTGATAAATGCACTCGGACCTATCCCAAAATGTATTCTAACTATTCCGATGGTGAGTATCGAGGGTTAAGTCTGTTGTACGCCATCAGTGTTGGCGGTAAAAGTTGGGTAGTTTATACAATGATAAAAATTTCGTTGGACATTCCGTGCATCAGCTTCCGATTTTCTTTTGAACCGGGTCGATTTACCGACAAACGATAGGTCAGTTTTGCCCTATCCCATGTATCGTAAACCACAAATATTGAGAAGAACAACGTTATTCTAGATTGTCTTGGTTCCCGTCTTTATATTTTGTCTTTTTCTATTTCTCTTCGTCGATGAAGAACCTGACTCCACGTTTTGTATAATCGCTGTTTTACTTTTACTAACCAATGGGAAGTTGCATACATACTGTTCATCTACAAAAAAGGTAAAAAAGAACACTATCACTATCTAGCACAGAACCTATCGATTATGGGATTATTTGTCACAACTAAAATTAGCAGATTGTGTGAAAGGAGAGTTATAATAGAACTTGAATTATAGAATAAGAGCAATGTTAATTTTGAACCGGAAGATCATGTTTCTTCTTCTTCTTCGTCAACCATTTTTATCCACTCCTGAATGTAGGTGTCTCCCAATTGCTTACATCTTTCTCTATCTTATGCCAATCTAATCCACTACTTGTGCCTGTCCCTGCTCTTTTGTCATTTACCCATCTCCTTTGAGGTCTTTCCATGCTTCTTGTCGTTCTCCTTGGTCTCCATTCTAGGATTTAGTTCTCCTTATCTTCGGCGTACGTATAATCTTGGTGTTTCTAATCTTATTTCTCAGTGATATTCCAAGCATGTTTCGTTCCATTGCTTTTTGCGTTATTTCTAGTTTTTTTAGTAGATTTCTTGTTATATTGTTTAGGGAACACAATATACCCATGCTGCTCTGTTTCATAGATTTTACATTCACTTTCAACAATATCTGGTTACGCGTTTCTTGTTTTGGTACGAATCCGCATTATTCTTCGACTATCTCCTAAAGTAGAAAATTCTTTAGCCGTTAATTGATTATATGTATCAAAATTTTACTTGCATGAGGAATTAGGGCAATAGTTCTGTAATTGCTGAATACGGTTAGTGACTCTTTTTTATGAAAATGAATAAGGGTGATTCGCACCACTCATCAGGCTATTCACCTGTGACTTATTACACACTAGTTACACATATCTAGTATTACATATGTCTCAATATATGTTATATTACATATATGTTAGTGCTTGTACATCCATGATTTGAGAGTCATGTTCTATTTGACAAAATATAGTCCCTCACAGATCTTTGTAGTATTAAAAAATTTGTCGGATCCTTAAATAAAGTATTGTTGTATCGATATAACCATAATTCTATTTACGATTGATAACCACACTAAATACTAAATAAACACTGGAATACATGATTGCAGCAAAATTTTCTTTACTGATGAATCGCGGTTTGAAATCTGGCGATGGTCGAGAGGGGGTTTGGAGGCGGAGAAATGAAAGATATGTCCAAGCTTGTATGTCCCAGATAAGAAAGTTTGGCGGTGGTGGTGTCATGGTTTGGGTTGTAATCTCAATGGCCCACTGAATTCTTCTTCTTCTGGTAGCACTACAACCCGGGGTGGGTCTTGACTGACTGCACAACCTGCTTCCATCTCGAACGGTCGTCCATGATGTTTAAGTCAGTGGGTAGCCCCATTGTTCTCAAATCTGATCATATATTATCTCTCCATCGCATTCGTGGACGTCCTAAGGGCCTTCTCCCTGTTGGGACTTCTTCCCAGATTAACTTGGTAAGGCGGTTATTAGGGAGCCTATGAACATGGCCAGCCCATCTTAGAGGTTGGGATTTAATCTCTTGGACTACGTCGCTAGCACTATACATTTGTTTGACCTCGGCATTTGTTCTCATTTGGTATTGGTTAGTATTCGGATCGTGATAGGGACCGAATATCTTTCTGAGGATTTTTCTCTCAAAGCATCTGAGTTTACTTTCCATTGCTTTTGTCAGCGTCCACGTCTCACACCCATACATGAGCACCGGTCTAATTACTGTTTTATATATCCTGATTTTTTATGTTCGTGTTAGGCTCTTGGATTTAATAGTGTTGTGGAGGCTATACATACATCTGTTTGCTGCCTGAATTCTCCCTTTTATCTCTTCCGTGATATCGTTATCTGTGGTGATAGTCGCTCCGAGATAGTCGCCACTGAATGGGCCCACTGAATGCTCACCGGTATATACCTAGGGGATGTTATGGCAGAAGCATTAGTTCCATGTGGTCCATTTATTAAAATCAATTTCGTCTATATGCGTCATAATGCACGGTCGCATACTGCCAGAATCGTGACAAATTACTTAGGGGAAGTAAGAATTAATACTCTAGAATGACCAGCCTGCAGCCCTGATCTAAATATCATCGCACATCTTTGGGATGAACTTCATCGTAGGGTTAGAAGTCAACCAGGCCAGCCAGAAAGTCTGGCAGAACTTTAAAACATGAACGTGTTCCTCAAGTTTTTATTCAAAGTTTGTTCCTGTCCCTTCCAAATCGTATGCAAACGGTTATTGATGTTTTAGGGTATAATACCCGATATTACAATATAAAACAGTGCATAAAATTCACAATGAATTTTTATTTTCGTAAATTTATGTGGTGGTCACTTTTTTGCCGGTCAATGTATCATAAACATTACAACAATTCAATAATAACAATTATATTGAATATTATTGATTATTAAATTGATAACTTCTTTACTAAAAGATAACACAAACAATACCAGAACTTACGTTTGACATTAAGAATTTTATTTGAAGCACTTTTTCTAAATTACACGAGTTTAAAATAAATAGTAATAATAATTTTATTCTTTCTTTCACTTAATTGTTAGTATTTTCAATTTTTGTAGTCTCCTCGTATGCTTTGTTTATAGGAAATACCAATAAACTGTTTATTATAACATGACCCTAATATTTAAAATGTGTGGTGCACACAGGACGCTGCATCTCATGTAATTAATTCTGTTTTTTCACATAAACTAATCTAGAATATATTATATAACGTACAGTATTTACGAAAATAAACATTTTCTAGATAAGATACTCAAAATTAGTTGGAGGTTCTCATATACGTACACGAATTTTTACTCTTTTAGTGAATCGTTATAGAGATTGGCGATAACTACATTATGAACAAATATACATATTTAATTTTTGCAGTTCCTTTTAGGTTTTTGTCTTAAACCACATTCATTCTGGGATTTCAATTAGTATTGTTTACCATCTTTTAATGGAAATTAACCATAATTTCAATTAAAAATACGTTTATTCTAACGTTTCTGTCGACTTTGGAAATCTTTCTCTAGTTTTAGAATAATTACAGTCTCAACAGAAGTATCTGTGAAGATGACATGACTATGGAAATATTATAAATGTAGTTAATAGAAATATTAAATTATTGCTAGCATTATTACTACATTTCATGCTCTAATTAAGTAAATAGTAGAAGAAAATATAATTCACTGCATTATAATAAATCTATTGAAAAATTATTATGCAGTATTCTGCACAGGTTACTCAACAAATGTTACCTATTTGTTCAAATGAAATAAAAAAAAAATTATTTGTGTTTGGTTTTTCCCTTCTTAATTAGTAAAATAAACTCTGTTGCTTGTTTAATAGGTGCAAACGAAATATTTTTACATAATATCTCAAAATGTGAGATGAAGGTTTGCATAAGTATAGGCACTTCCTCTGTTAAACTAACCTAAAATGCATTTACAAAATAGAAGAGATATGGAAACCATGTTGATAAGTTTAGAATAAAAGAAAAAAGAAAATAAAATTAATGAAATGTCAAATGTTACGTAATTCGCTTAATTTTATAGTAACATCCTCACAAGGGTAAGCCTGCTGTAGATACAACTTCATTGTCTAATGTAGTTTTTTGTTTTCATTTTTAGTATGTTTTGAGAAAGAGTTAAAAAAAAACTCGAAAGCTTCATCATCATCATCGATAGCTCGACAACCCTTTCTTGGTCTTGTTCTAGGATTTTCCGCCATTCTGTTCTGTTCCTTACTTTGTTTTTCCAGTTGGTAATATTAAGTGTTTTCAGATCTTGTTTCACTTGTTTCATGTATCTAAGTTTGGGTCTTCCCTTTGACCTTCTTCCTACTGGTGTTTGCCTCATTATATGTTTTGGCGTTTCAGTCTCCAATATCTGTTCAACATGGTCCATCCAGCGCAGACATCCGATCTTTATGGATGTTATGATCTCAGGTTCATTGTATGCTATGTATAGTTCAAAGTTATATCTTCTGTTATATTCTTCATTTTTCTTTACCCCCTTATATATGTGTCTAAGGATTTTTCGTTCAAATGTACCTAATAGGTTCTCACCGCTTTACGACAGTGTCCATGTCTCTGATCCATATACAAGGACTGGTTTTATCAGAGTCTTGTATATTTTGCATTTGGTTTTTCTTGTGATGTTGTTAAATCTTGGATGTTTAATCAGTCCATTATATGTTTTATTAGCGATATGTATTCTTCTCTTAACTTCTTCACTGGCGTTGTTATCTGCGGTAACTAATGAACCTAGATATGTAAAACTTTTCACGCTTTCGATGTATTTGGTTTTTATTTCGTTAATGTTTAAGCCACTGTTTTGTGCCGCTCTTTCGCTTCTAGCTATGATATAAACATCACCTGCAAATGCCAATATTTGTATACTTTTTGTTATTATTGTTCCTCTGGTGTTGACTTTTGACTCCCTAATTATTTTCTCTAATGCGATGTTGAATAGAATACAGGATAGGGCATCTCCCTGTCGTAGGCCCGTTCTCACATGGATTGCATCTATTATTTAATTAACTCTAATGTACTATTATGTATTTAATGAATGTGGCGCTGCTAGATATTATGCAAACACATATCCCAATCGACGGCAACCCGATAAAAAATTATTTTCCAAATTATTTAAATTTTTCAGTTTCAGTTTTGAACCGTATGAAAGAAAATCCCGGAACTGAAGTCCGTCGGTTAGCTGGCAATGTTGGGCTGAGTTCATTTACTACGTTAAGTATTTTTCACGAACAATAACTCCAAGCATTTCATTATACCACAGTTCAGAATCTCCTACCACGTGATTTTTTGCCCAGAATAATTTTTGCGAAAATATTTTAAATAACCAAGGATATGATCCAGATTTTATTTCAAAAATTATTTTTACGGATGAGACAACATTTACCAGAAGGGGTATAATATATCGAAACAGTTGCCATGTTTGGCCGATAAAAATACAAATCCAACGTTATCTCGGCACTTTCAACACGAGTTTAAAATCAATGTTTGATTTAGGATAATTTGTGACAATTTCGTTGGCCCTTTTGAACTTCTAGAGAGACTTAATGCACAAGACTATTTTTCTTTGAAACGATTTACATCAAATTTTAGACGATGTTCTTTTAAACATCAGATTAAATATGTGATTTTTACATGACGGTGCTCCACCTCATTTTCTCCGTGAAGTGCAAAATTATTTAAATACTGTTTTTCCTCACCAATGGATTGGCCGAGGCAGTGAACATTCGTGGCCTCCCCGAAGCTGCGATTTAAAACCCTTAAACTTTTTCTTTTGGGAATATATGAAACATCTTGTTTATTAAGGACCAGTGATCAATACACGAGATGAGCTTTGGCAAAGAATAGTGGATTCTGCTAACGAACTTACAAGATTGAATTGGAATATTTTTCTCATAAGAAGAAATTTTATAAAGAGATGTCAAAAACTCTTAAAATTAAGGAATTTAAATATCTTAGAGCTGAAAGTGAAACGGCAAACTAGAGGTCCTAAGAAGAAGTAATATAAAAAAGAATTAACAAAAATTGTTAAATAGTGAAAACTCTCATATTTACGTCATATTCCAAAATGTCATCTAAAAATTGACAAAGAAGCATGCTTTTAAACGATTTTTCACGAAAAACTCGAGAAAACTGTTTTGATATAAAATGGGGCTTACAAAACAAAGAGACTGGTTTTTTTATTATAACCGTAAACTTAATATTAACAAAGTTGTGGATGTTCAAATTTTTATTTGTCGAATAAGTCCAAATATACATTAAATAACCGAAAAACGATAAGTTTTTCATGGAAAACTAATCGAAACTTTTTTAAAAATGTTTAAAAAACCTTTAAAATGACCATGGGTAAAAGTGATTTGCATGAAAATTAAGGTAAGTCATAACTAAAATAAAGTTCGCTTGTATTTTGTATGTCCCAGAAAGTAACAAAACCTGCGCACCTGTGCCAAAATCACCCTGGTTGAAACTAAGGGAATCTAAAATATGTATTCCACATACCATTCATCATGGTCCTTTGCCGACTAATTCATCAATATGTCTGCTTTGCAAGTTTGAGAAAGCACAGTGGTAAAGATTTGAATTGAGTTTCGCCATTTAGAAAATCTTAGGATTCCTCGTGTTGTTATTAGATGGCGTTGTAAGGCCTGTAAATAATTATTTCGATAATTATTGTCCTACGACGGGATAAATTTTGTTTCGATTCAAAGTAACAATATATGTCGTTCTGATGAGACCTAAAGAGGTCGAAATACGTATAAGCGGCTTGCTGTGGCCCTGCATCGAAATTAAAATCTAATATCGTCATTATGTTCCAAAAATATTGATTTTTCGAAAAAACCCTAAAGAACATTTTTGTCTTAAAATTTACTATTCTAGCGATCATGTTTTTTTTTGATAAATTTTTTCCACCCATGAGTTGTGGTAACCACCCCCAGGGAAAGAGCACATATTACCGTGGGATAGATTTTGATCGTTAGCTATTTTGTAACTACTGGCAAAATTTCAAGCAAATCGATGTATTTAAAAAAAATTAAGAGAATTATTTTTATCTGCATATCCTGGACTAATATATGTTGTTAGCACAGTACTGATGCACAGTAATTGCTGATAACGAAGATGACCTACAAAGGCAGCTCCACACCTTCAATATCACAGCAAACAAACTTAATATAAGAATATCAGTAGAAAAAAACTAAATGTATAGTGATCAGTAAAGAGCTGCGTAAATGCAAACTAGAAATAGACGACAAAATTGTAGAACAAGTAATGAAATTCAATTACTGAGGAGTAGAAATTACGAGTGACAGGGATATAAGAACAGACACCACAAGGCAAGCATCAAAAGCGGCAAGAGTAAGTGGTTGCCTCCGAGAAACCATTTGGAGAAACAATTACTGACCACGGAAAGCAAAATGAAAGTATACAAGACAACAGTAAAACCAATCCTAACATATGCATCGGAGACAAGGACCGGTACAAGAAAGACGGAAAAACAAATCAACAATATCGAAATGAAATTATTAAGAGACATTTTATATATATTAAATATATCATTAAGAGACAGACAAACCAACAGAAGCATACGCGAACAATGCAAAATTAAAAATATTAACAGGTGAATAAAAACAAGAAAAAAAACATGTAAACCGAATGGGACCGGATAAATTAGCGAACATCTGTAAAAACAACAAACCGTATAGCAGAAGACCCGTTGGAAGTCTGCCAAAAAGGTGGAAAGATAATGTACATTCAACAACGACTGAAACAGAATAAGAGATAGACAAACAGGAGTAATCGTAGTCGCACGAAGAAGAAGAAGAAGAAGCACAGTAACAAGAAGACTGAAAGAATCATAAAGGCTAAGGACTGTTTTTCATCTTTCCAAAGATCGAATCTTCCATTTCTTCTTCTAAGCGAATTTTATAACATTTTGTAAGGGTTTTTATAAAATACTGTGAAGGTATTTCTAGATACTATTAAACCAAAACTTTTTATTGACACTGTAACTATTGGTATCTTAAATTTTATACAGTTAATATATTGTCTTTGTTAACTGTGAATGAAGTAATAGTATGTCAGTCAAATTTTACTTTACATTAAAACATGTGTAAGCAGTCACATCACGCATATTTTATCTTTTTTATATATCTCGAAGACATTGGCACACTTACAAATATTTCGTCGTGATCTTTTCATCGCAGAGACTATTATGGTACCGTTATTCGTCAATTGCAAATCTATTGTATTGATATAAACAATTCGAATTGGCCATTAAAGGTGAAACGTGCCCGAACATTAGCAGAACATTCCACCTCTCTATCAAATAGTATTAAATCCACGTGAGAGCTGGCGATACCGAGGAGTGAAATGTTAGACTCATTTATAGAATGTAAAAATAACGATGTCGATCTGTGGTAGAAGTGAAGAAAAACCGCGGAAAACGAACAAAACAGTGGCCTGTTTGTTAACATGTTGTGTGTTTTTGTTGATAATTTGTGTATGTTTATTCGCTGTTTTAGTGTTCGTAGGTAAATATATTCTGTACAACGCGTGCGAGAGTCAGAAAAAACTTCCCATAAGCGATACTGTTCCTCTACCGCAAGTATCTTACTGGAGACTACCAAATGATACCGAACCCATATTATACGATTTAACTCTTCTCCCGAACTTATTTACGGGTTTGTACAGGGGCTCCGTTAATATCACTGTTAATATTAATAATTACAGGAAAAATATTATCCTTCATAGTGACGGTTTAGTAATATCGGACGTTTCTATCGAAACCAGCGATCATGTATCGTTTCCAATATTGAATGTGAAGGAAAAAGCACAGTTCCAGGTGCTTGTGATTACGACTAAGAGGAAAATTATACCGGGTGTGTACTATGTGTTTCTCAAGTTCGAAGGAAGATTGTTCGGCAAACTACGAGGATTTTATCGAAGTCATTATAAAGGCTCCAATGGGATTGAAAGGTATTTTTAAGACATATATGATTTAATAGATATTATATAGTGACACTCATGTTCAATATTATTGGGTTTATCATTTTGTTAATATCATTTATCAAATATAACTGTTGCGCCAGAAAAAAAATCCTGTATTGTTTACCTTATAATGGTTGTATTTTTTATGTCAAAATTAACTCAAAATAGTACTTTTTAAAAAGAGTATAAATAAAACCTCTGAGTTGTTTTTATATGCATTGATTTGCTTGAAAATTTGTGGGTAAGCTCAATATACCCTCTTCTTCAAAATCGACATTATGCCAATAAGTGTTAATTATTTTTTAGGGTAAAGACTACCCCTTATTGTTCAATTTTTTGGATAAGCTAAAAGTAAAGCTTGTAACACTAAAATGTGTAAGGACAAAGATTGTTTGATACTCTTAAAGTAATATTATTCACTAATTTTATTAATGTGTTAATCCTTCAAAACCATTCTTTATTATGACTAAAGTAAAAAAATATTATTTTACTGGGATTTTAAATTTCTTTCATATTATAATGCAAAATAATTAATATTATTGAAAGATAATCAATTTTGTTTTGTAAGGTTTCAACCCTTAGTGTCCAGGATATGACGGTTTTCTTTTTAGATGCATGGATTTGCTTGAAATTTTGATAGTATTATAGGTAGAAAATAGCTTAAAGATCAAAATCTATCCCATGCCAATATATGCTTTTTTTCTGGCTTAACTCGGGTGTGGAAAAAGTTTATTAAACAAAAACCATAGTACTCGCTAGAATAGTGAACTTTCAGACAAAAATGTTCTTTAGAGTTATATCGGAAAATTTTGTAGTTATTCATGATTGAAAGATCACATATTACACCTCAAAAGAGCATGTTTTGAAACGGTTTTTCGCGAATGACTAAAAAAATTTAGATTTTATCGTAAAAACTGTTTTGATATAACAATTTTAAAGCTTATAAAAGAGTTATTTGTTCTTTATAATTACAGTAAACTTTATATTAACAAAGTTATAGCTGTTTGAAAGTAGACAAAATATACAAATATACGAAAAAATACAAAAATCCAAACATGTGATGTTGAATAACCGAAAAATGCCAAGTTTTTCATGGAAAATTTATAGAAACTTTTATTTTTACATACATTTAACATTAGGAGAACTAATCTAATCTAGGGCCCAATATTTTTTAAAAATATCTTTCCTGGTATTTTTATCTATTTTATTAGAACACTTTAAACGGCTTTTATCTCCACAAGCAGGTCCGATACTCCTGGCAACAATAGGTTTATGTAATTTAGATCTTGTGGATATTGATGCTTGGCCAGAATTTCGTAATTTTTTGACTGTGTTACTTAACCAGTTTTCTGCCACTGCTACTCGCTTTTTCCCTTTTTTAGGGCTGAAAATTTTGGTGCCATTGCAACCTAGACTATCACTACGGCTTGAGTAGAATTATCACTTGATGTAGAAAATGAGGACGAACTAGAACCAAAGAACTAGAACATATAACTAAGTCCAAATTGTATAGGTTGTCTTTTAGTTCTGGTGAAAGTTTAACTGGTAATAATGATGTATTAGGCTTATTATTATCGTTATCGGTAACTATTTCATGCACGCTATGTTTTTATTATTCAATATCAGATTACCTGAGTTTCGCACTGGATCTGGTGCATAACGCTCTTATTCTATTTTCTTTGCAAGGGCCATAATTCTGCGCATGCCCTTGAACTCGATGAACTTTGCATGTTATGGAATCAGCCTGTTTGCTGCAACAAAAATAATAATAAACGTCAATGGATTTAAAAATCGTATGTACCTGTTCTGTAAAACAGTCATATTTCAAAAATAGTTTGAAAACTACTTTCCTTGTTTATAACTTCGAAAAAATTGTCGCAGCACAAACAGAACAGTATTTTACTTATTGAAATAATCAAATATAACTAATATTTCACACAAAAACTGTCACAATTCTAAATGTCTAAATGTCACAATTCTAAATGTGACTCCTTTCAGTACTAAGCACTACGTGTAGACTGTTATAAAGTCAAAAGTGACACTGTAGCGGAACCTAGCGGAGCTAACCTGTAAAAAACAAAAGTGGCACATCGCCATCTCGCGGTAAATAGTTCAAATATAACAGTGGCGCTTTTATGGAAGTAAGTATGAGTTATTTCAATACTTGTAGCATGTTCATCTCAATAGTGGCGATTTTTGAGTTGTGATTATTTTTTATCGGACCTGCGATGTGTTGGGAGTTTGTATTCGATGAATTAAAGTTTACTTTGGAACAGCCCTAACTTTGTTAATATTAAGTTTACGGAAATAATAAAAAACTAATCTCTCTGTTGTGTAAGCTTCGTTTTATATCCCAACAGTTTTTCCGATAAAATGTAAATTTTTGGAGTTATTCTCGAAAAAAAAAAACTTTTAAAACATGCGTTTTTGCCGTATAATTTGTAAACTTTTAGTCGCGAATAACTGAAAAGATATTACTTTTGAGGGTAACCACTCCCAGAAGAAAATCACATATTGGTATAGAGTAGATTTTGATCTTTGATCTATTTTTTAACTACTGTGTGTTGTTACCTTCTATAATGTTTATAAAAGTAGTTCATCACTATCGCTATCCAGCATGCTTCTCACGTACTCATGACTGGTAACCCGTCAGATTTATGGAGGCGCGTTATTACCTTATATAATGTTCACAATTTAAGTATGTAATTCATCATCATTATTTTCCATTAACTAATGTACTCGATTCCTGAGTATATATCACGTCAAAGTATTTCGTTTTGTTGCGGTCAAACATTTTCATCATCCAATTTATTCCGCCAGCTTTGGTTATGGTGTATCTCTATATAGATCCTGCACTTCATCTATATTTTTCTCGGTCTCCAGATAGTCATCACCTGTTTACTTTATATTTCTTTTTCTCTTCTGCGTCGTGTACACCTCCATTTAAGGTAGCTACGCGATTTTCTACATCTTATACTTTTGTCATATTACAAATCCTTGTGTTAATTCTCCTGACTCCCAGGTTTATTCCTAGCATATACCTTCCCACTTATTTTTTTAGGTATTCTATGTAAGAGACCAAATTTCTGAAGTGTTTTGTGAATACTCTTTATCTTTGATCTTATCTTGTATGAAAAGGCCTTTAAATATTTATTTTAACTTTCCGAATGTTGTCTACGCAAGTTGTATTTTTCAGTTGATTTCTTCTGATTGTGTTAGTTTCTATTGGTTCTATAGTGAGGAGCCTGTGATTGCCTCAATTTTTGTCTTCGGAAACTGTAAGACTATTTTTTACAAAGTGAGCAGGTGTTAATAGTCTTATGTAGCGTGGTATGTTAATTTTCTCATTGTCTAACCTTTACTATGCGGCATGTTGGTGTACTGGACAATAGCTATTTCTACTTCTTCCTTCGTTATCTCTATATCTCCGTTATAAACATATTTAAATAACCAAATACAAGCATTTACTTTGGAAAAAAAATTCTTGCGAAACTATCAGTACAATAACATTTTTCGGGGTTTTTCGGCTTTGGAAGCTGTGTATAATGCCACAGTAGGATCCGAAACCGGTCTCCTGTATCACTTCACCACCGAGGCCTTACAATCACAGTTGACAGTGTTTTTTTTTGTTAACAAAATCGCATCAGCCAAATTTGTTATTAGCGAAAGAATAATAGCGAACAATTCTTTGTATTACATTAATGATATTAGTTTAGACAGCATTTAAATCGTTAATTTAGGTTAAAAAACTTTTTATGTTTGAAATATTGTACTGTAGACCTAAAATATCTCTAAGTTTGTTTGCTATATTGTACAACATGCGCTTTGGCGTTAATGTTGGACATTTCTCTAATATATGTTTGGTTGTTCATCACAGTTGTCAAGTCTTGGTCCTTGTTTGTTGGAGAACACGTAGCTATTAGTTAATCGCGTAGGACCCAGTCGGAGTCGCCTTAATATTACATGGTCTCTCCGACTTGTTGGTAATGTGAACCAGGGTTTTATCGATTTTTTAACATCGCGTAGCTTGGCCGATGACACTTTCTACTTTTCAAAACACATATATCGCACTTTAAATTTAACCGCCGCTTTCAGGTCCACACTCGTAAATGTTTTAGTACACTCCGCACTATTACTACTTGCAGCTTCTTTTGCAGCATTGTCTGCCTCTTCATTTCCTAGAATTCCAATATGGGATGATGTCCATAATAATAAAATATTTTTTCCATTCAGTTGTGCGGTATGGATTTCTTCTTTTATCGTGATGACCAAAGGATTACTTAGGTAGACATATTAGATCTACTGTACGGAACTTAAAGAGTCTGTGAGTATAATATAATTGGTATTCTTGGATGCGTTGACAGCAAGGGTGGCCTGGTATAGAGCATATAGTTCAGCAGAGTAAATGGAGTACTCTGAAGGGAATTTGTATTTATTTGTCGATGTTGGGGTTATGATTGCATCACCAGTACCTTCATTTGATTTAGATGCGTCTGTGTATATATGTATATAATCCTTGTAATTGTGAAGCATATCCTTCAAGGCGGATCTGATTAACTGTGGGTTTTTTGAACGCTTGTCGAAAGAAATGAGGTGGGTTGTAGCGTTTTAAATTTTATAATACGTCCCTGTTCGTTTATCTCGTCAGTATGCATACAGATTGCCATAAAATCTGTGTTTGTCTTTTACGAACATCTTAAATGCGTAAATAACGCTGGATATATTTTTTGTCTATGTGTACTTTCAAATCCCATAAACTTTTGTTACAAAGTCAGCTAGAACTCCGGTTAAAAACTACGTGCTATTTTGTTAATTTGTATTATGTTATATCTATTTCGACAAGTTTTTTGTCGCCTAGAGGATTATATTTCATGATGCCCCCTTAATATAAAAAAGAGTTTTTATTTGTCTTTCGTCGTTAAAACGCATAATACTGGAATATTTAAAAAGTTGTTTTTATCGTCTAGAAAGAGGGTCGCCCACACCGATATTAGATTTAGCTCAGAAGGGGAAGATTGTTTGTTTTAAGTTTGTGGACGACAGGCTAGCTGTAAGACGGAAGGGAAATTATTTGGCTTTGAATTTGTAAAATGTAACATAAATAAGGAGTCTAAGATTTGATTTGAAACAAATCTTAGACTTGTTACAATGTGGAGTCGAAGAAAAGATTTGAAACGGAGAAGAAGTTTTGATTTGTCGGTAAAGAGACCGGCAAAATTGGTTGAAAATAGTAGACTCTATGTAATATGTCAGTTTAGAAAAGAGTCACCATTATTTCTATTTTTTTTTTTATTACATTAGAAGATTTGTATAGATAGCGTTTTGAAAAGTATTATATAGAATGTTCCCGTCGTTAGGGAGGAGGGAGAAGGAATTGATGGCGATTGGAATGAAAATTGGTGGTGCTGTGGAGAGGATTCAACCTTGTCTTACAGGAGACTCCTTTAATAGCCCAAAAATATTATTGTAGAGATGTAGGTTTCGAAACTAAAAATTATTATTTTTTAAAGCAATACAATACTTTTTTTAAGCAAATAGATGTAATCATTGCATATTTAAACACGATTTTAAACTCTAACAAATTCTGTAACTTGTGAATACTATACGTGGAAACAAACAAAATACTATTCACGAAAATAAAATACTATGAAAATTAATTGATTTCAGGCATAACGCAATTTGACGTAAAAAATACGAATTAGATATTTTTTTAGTCTGATATACTGATACTTTCAGAATAATAAAAAGTAGGAAAAAATTTATTACAAAAAATTCAAAGAACTACCTACATTAAACTATGAAAAATTATTGTCCACGAATAAACCGGCCTGGTATTTCTCCTTATAAGAAACAAAGAAAGTCTAATGAAATGAAAGTGAATGTTACGAGTTAACCAGGAAGTGGGTAGTTGAGATGAGATTTATCTACGAGACTAAATTGAATTTTGATTATATATTGTAAATACAGCGTAAAAACTATAAGAAAATAATTGATTCCTGATTCGCTTTACATTTCTGTTTTTTTTTATTTAGTTTTTTACTATTTTAATTAATCTGGTGTAACAGTGTATTAATAAATTGCCAAATTACCGGTATTTTATTTAGTAGTAAAGAGATCAACATTTTAGTTGTTTTATGTACACAGATTGATTTATTGCTAAAATAATCATCATTCTGGCTTTACAACCTGCGTGGGTCTTAGCCTCCTCAAGAATTTTCTTCCAGTCGTCCCTATCCATCGCCTTCCTCCGCCAAGCACGTATTCCCATTTTTCTTATGACTTCATCGATGTTATTAAGGAGCCTTGTTCTTCTCTGACCAATGGGTCAAACAAGGAGCGTTCTTCTAGCTGGATAATTTTGTTCCATCAGCATTGCATGCCCTACCCACCTCAGACGTCCTATCTTAATATGTTTTATGATATCTGGTTGCTAGTATGTTCTATAAAGTATGAAGTTGTATCGTCATCTTCACACTCCAGTGCCATTCGCTGCTCCATAGATTTGACCTATAGCCCAGTCTGGTTAAAAAAAGGTCGAAAAATTTTTCGCAGACATCTGAAGCTTCTAAGACATAGGTGGGGTTTTTTTTAATGGCTTTGGATTATTGATCCATTCAGCCACGGTATTATAATAAATACTGCTTGCTACAAAATTAAATACTATATACACATGCGCAGAACATGTACACACTTATGCACGCACATACATATATACTAGATGACGAATAGAAGAAAAAGAAATATGTTATTAAATTACAGCATTATTGTTAATATGGATGCAATAATAAAAACTGGGTTTGAGAAAGTAAATCACCAAATAACTTTTCAACCAAGCACTGAGTCAAAGGGAAAAGCTTTAGTAGTGGCAAATGTCAAAAAAGAATGGAAGAATTATGTGGAAGAATTAAGAAAAATAAATTACAATAAATAATGCTAATGCATAAATTAGCAGGTTAAGCCCACGATATCATCATATTGTTTGAACAATTAATTCTTTCCCTGTAAACTTTTGATGCATTTTTGTAAACTTCAAAAAAATAAAATTTAAACATTAAACTTTATTTTTGGGTTAAAATAAATTCTAAGTAAGTGTTATGAAACTAAAATTTACACTTAAAAGTGAACTTTTATTTATAATTTATTTCAAACTGACTTTTGACTGAATCGGGGTCAAGAATAATGCATAATTTAGGTTATGTTTCTTATGCTTTTTTATGATATAAATCCACTTTTCTCTTTGTAGTAATTTGTGCTTCGAAGTTGAAAACGAATAAAACTTAAATTGACAATTTTTTGTTGTATTTTTACAGTTTATAACACAGCATTTCGTAAATTCCATTTTCTTCAGTGACAGAAGGTGTAAATAAATAAAGGAACATGAAATATGACAATTGACAATATGAATTTATGAAATCTATGAAATGTGCAGTAAAAAATGCAAGATTTCTCCGCTACTCGCTCACGATCGTTTCTCGTATCACATCCAAGTACTTGCACGTCGTCAATACCTATACACATATATAAACATACAGATCACCAAAGTAGTAAATAATTATAATTAATATAAGGAATATAATAATATAATGTGTAAAAAATTACCTGAAATTTAATTTATAAAATATATACCTAAGTATTATTACATCATTGCTAT
Source organism: Diabrotica balteata (assembly GCA_918026665.1). NCBI lineage: Eukaryota > Metazoa > Arthropoda > Insecta > Coleoptera > Chrysomelidae > Diabrotica > Diabrotica balteata. The sequence continues at coordinate 45,539,153 of OU898277.1, forward strand.
AAATTGAAAAAAAAGATATGTTGATTTCCGGGGGGATGTTTCTTTCCAGCCAATTAAAAAAAGTTTTTACGGTGAATTTCAAATGGACTCAATTTTTCCGAGGTTTTTCCCATATTTCTCGGTCAGTGAAAACTATGTAGTTATTCATATTTCGACGAGCTACTTCAGATTAAAAAAGAGGCTTCTAGCTGTAATGGAAGCCGAGATAATGTAAATCTTTTCTACGTGTTTCAATTTGAAGTTCCGATTTCGAAAAAAAAAAAATGAGCTGAAACAGTTATCCTCTCCACTTTCCTATGTCGGTCTTTCGAAAGTACCTTCGTTTCGAAGGGCTGTAAGTTTCGAGAAATTTGATGAATTTTATAGCTACAACTTTCAATATAAAGTTTAGATTTTCATTCAAAATTTGTGCAAATTTTACTTATAAACAATGGATATATAATTTATTAAAAATCCTTTGTAAAAGGTATATATTTAGACTCAAACGGGCTAAGTTAAAAAGACAAAACGTTTTCGGAATCCATATTCCATCATCAGTGTCTAAGAGTACATGAATGTAGCCACTAAATATATGGGTAAAAACCCGTTAACAAATAATTAATTACATTTAGTTTACAAATTTTCTTATAATGGTTTAGGATGTTAAAGTTACCGTTTGATTAGGTAACATGGCGACATATGACTCCACGTTGAAGTTGCTAGTCTTGAGACAGTGTGTCTACGAAGACTGTATGGAAGCAACTCGTAGACTGTGTCTATGTGTGTATGTGTGTCTTTTGTCATCTCAATCTCCCAATATACTCTTCTTTAACATTTTTACTTTAAACTCAATCTTTTATAATCGGCGTCAAATTTATGTGTGATATATTAGAACTACTTCTATTTTTAGCAAAGTATAGAACTCAGTTAAAAATTAAATAGATCCCACCAAATAAATATTATTTAAGACTAATGTACACGGTATTTACAAAATATCATTAGAAATCTTTAACCGTGTATCTAGATAATTAATTTGTAGAGCATATCACCTGACTTTGTTGGTTAAGATTACTTAACATTACGATGTTGTAATATTAGTATATAAGACGCATATGTACATAATAATTAAGCGGAAAGAAAGTTGTTAAACTCCGTCGAGCAAGTATTTAAATTTTGCAGATATGGTTGAGATATTTTTTTATTCGGAAATACCAAGTAGCCACTTTAAATTTTATAGAGTATTTAGAAAGTTCTTTTGGCGTCTCGATTTGTCCCATAATCTTTTATATAAAATGATCAAGATCAGCATAATTTTTTCATACCTTTAGCAAAAGAATATATTTTACAGTGTACTGAATTGAAAGTTTACTTTTAACAATTATTTTCATCAGATTAACATTTTTTAGAAGTAATGCAACTCTCAAGGCCCCGTGATGTTGGCGATTAACATGGCAATATCTTCTTTGTCTTAAGCTATTCTGAAAATGTGTTCTACTGTCTGCATCTCCGGTCAATTCTCTGATATTCTTCAACCACGAGGCTTGTTTTCTTCCAATTCCCTAGTAATATAATCATAATACGACATAATCAGTCGAAGAATATTATACTGTTTCCCATCAATATGTTTGTCCAGGATATGCTATTTTGCTGGATTTGTCGCTAGCAATCAACTGACGAGTAAATTCTGCTCTGTTGAGAACTGCTTCGATGCCCACGATACTTTTAGTGTTCGTCTATACAATTACATTTCAAAAGCTGTTACTGTTGGATGTTTTCAAGGTCCATTCTTCGACATTATATAAAAAACTGACCATATATAATATTTAACCCTTAACTGGTGACCCTATTTTTAATTATATAAATGGTGACCATGAGTCTGACAGACTCCTGGCTAAAAAAACTTGTTTTTGTCAAGCTGGCACCTAAAAAATGCAATAAAACAGTTTTTAATAATAAAACAATATTGTAATGTCATTTTTATTTAGTGAAAAAAAATCAAGTTGTTTTCCAAAAAAATTAAACATACACAAACAAATATAATATATGTATGTTTAAAAATAGGTACATTTTATATAAAACATTGTTAAAAACAACATAATTGCAATTCTGCACAAAACCTGCAAATCACAAAAAACGTTAAAGATCTATTCTATACAATTTATACAAATTTTTCGAGAACATTGCAAACATATATATGGATTTTTGACACGTTGTGTATAAATATGCAGTCTTCTTAATTTGGATGGACAGATGTAGCAAAATTTTCTTATTTTAAGCTTTTCTTCTTCGTTAGCCTTATTTTCGGGAATATTAAGGATACTTCCGATCAGTTCTTTCAGCTGCCTTTGTAATGTTGGCATTTCATATCTTCTATGCAAATGTGAGGAAATGAGTTCATCAGCTAGGGTTTCTGTAAATTTGAATCTAGTCCAATTATTTTCGGGAATCGAAGTAAACATAATGTATGAAGTTTTTCTACATACGTCTACTATTTTATAAAAAATATCCATGGCCATCTACGTGTTCTGCGACTACAGGAATATTTTACACACTTTTAATTCATCGCGTCTACACCCCCTTTGGTCAAGTTGTAAAAAGAATTTATTTCTGGTAGTCCATTATCTGCATCTACTTCTATGGAATGATGCACGGAAGGGATTAATATCACAGCTTTATATTTCTTAGTTATACGGGATAAAAGTGTTAGGTCTTAAGTAAATCCATACAAAGTGTCGCCTTCATTACGATTTGGTCGCGGAATGAACTGTGGAGGAATTTCTTTTTTATTTCTTTGCATTGTGCCAACGTAAGTGAGTGTATGTTGTTGTACATGATGTACTAAATCAACCTAACTAAACCAGTTGTCGCCAGTTACATTTCTATTAGTATTGTAAAGATGTTTGACTAATCTTATAACTGCTTGAATAGGTATGCTCATTCTTCTTTTTTCATGTGAGGCGAAATCCATCTGAACCTTTCCCAGCATAAATGTAAGCATTATGTAAATACCCAGTTCGTGCATCGGTCATACATAAGATTTTTCTCCCATATTTACAGGGTTTGCTGAGAATATACATTCTAAAGCGACATCTGCTTCTGAAGCCTACCAGCATTTCTTCTACACACACATTTTTCCCAACCGTCTATGCATCTTTTGAATTGTTTACAAATAAATCAAAGAATTCTTGGGTAGCAGCAGCTGAATTAACCCTTGATCTTTGTTCTCGGTCCGAGGCATTCTTCTTCTTCTTGTAGTGCCTATCCGTTTCGGATGTTGGCGACCATCATAGCAATCTGCACTTTACACACTGCTGCTCTAAAAAGATTTGTGGTTGTTGTATTGAACCACGTTCGTAGATTTTTCAGCCAGGAAATCCTTCGCCTTCCTGGTCCCCGTTTTCCTTCTACTTTTCCCTGCAAGATTAGTTGCAGCAGTCCATATCTTTCGCTGTTCCTCATGATGTGACCGAGGTATTCGATTTTAGCTGTTTTTATTGTGGTTAACAGCTCTTTTTCTTTTTTCATTCTCAACAGAACACCCTCATTAGTAACGTGGTCGGTGTACGATATCTTCAGGATGCGACGATAAAGCCACATTTCAAAAGCCTCAATTTTCTTGCAGGTGGCGTCTGTGAGAGTCCATGACTCAACTCCGTACAACAGTATAGGAAAGATATAACATCGTAGTAACCTGATTTTTATGGGCATTGATAAATCATGACATTTGAATAACTTGGCCATTTTTTGAAATGCAGATCTTGCTTTCTCTATTCTACATTTGATTTCTATGGAATGGTCCCAATTTTCATTGACGTTCGTACCAAGGTAGGTGTATGTTTTTACTCTTTCTATTTGTTGACCGTTTACACTGATTTGTTCAAATTGCTGTTCCTTCTTAGAGATCATCATGCATTTTGTTTTCTTGGTGTTTAGTGAAAGTCCGTATCTCTGACTGACCTCTGTGATTCTGTTCATTAACTCCTGGAGGGCTTCAGAGCTGTCAGCAAATACTACCGTGTCGTCCGCGTATCTAATGTTATTGATTAATTCTCCGTTGATTCGAATTCCGGCTTCAACATCACCCACTGCTTCTTGAAAGATTTCCTCAGAGTATATATTAAACAGCAGTGGTGATAGTATACATCCCTGACGGACGCCACGTTTGATTTTGATGTCGTCGGATTCTCCTGCCTCTGTCCGGATAGATGATGTTTGATTCCAGTACAGATTGCTGACAATTCTTAAATCACAAGTGTTTATTCCAATATTGGTTAGTATCTCCATCAGCTTGTCGTGCTTTACTGTATCGAACGCTTTATGGTAGTCAATGAAGCACGCATAAATGTCGCAGTTCACGTCTCTACATCGTTGGAATAGCACTTGTATACTAAAGAGAGCCTCTCTCGTACCCACTGCATTCCGAAAACCAAACTGTGTACGGCTGATTTTTTCTTCGCACAGTCTATATATCCTTTGATGTATGATTTTTAGAAATAATTTTAAAATATGACTCATTAAGCTGATGGTTCGGAAATCACTGCAGGATACGGATTTTGTTTTCTTTGGTAAAGTAATAAAGGTCGACTTAAGCCATGTTCTTGGTATTACTCCGCTTAAGTATATATCATTAAATACCTTTGTTAGGTGTTGAATACCGTCGGTGTTAAATAGTTTTATGAGCTCAGCATATGCATTGTCAGGTCCAGGAGCTTTGCCATCTTTTAGTTGTAATATGGCTTTTTGCACTTCATCTGATGTGATTGGTAAGTGGTCATCACATATGTAAGATGGAGGTTGTTCGGATCTAGTATCATCAAAGAGTTCTTGTATGTATTTTGTCCATATGCGGATTTCTTGATTTTTGTCTGTGATGATATTCCCCTGTTGGTCTCGCAGTTTGTTAGCTGTGTTGGATTTCTGAAGACCAGCTGCTTGTTTCACCTTTTTATGCATGTTAAACGTATCATGTTTTTGTTCTAACAGCTCTATCTCTTCACACTGTGATTTTAAACCAATTTTCTTTGGCCTTTCGTATTTCGGTTCTTATTTGTCTCTGAATCTTGTTGTACATTATTTTGTTGTTCTTTGATTTTCTTCTTTCTTCCATAAGTTGCAGTATATTGTCATTCATCCAACTTTTTTTCTTATCTTTCTTTTCTGTAAGATGTTCTTCTCTGATCTTGTTAAATGTTTCACATATATTTTGGAGTGATTCTTCGGCATTATATGTTTGCTCCATATTACTTAGCTTTTCTGAAAGAATCTGTGCGACTGTTTCTTTTGTTTTGTTATCTTTTAGTCTTCTCATATCGCACTTTTTGTTACTATTCTTTTTTGTGACCTTCTTGAATCTAAACCTAAATTTACCAACAACCGGAACATGATCTGATGATACGTCCGCACCGGGTAACTCTTAGCTGATAGGCATCCATTACGAAATCTTTTGTTCACCATTATGTAGTCAATTTGATTCCGTATTACGTGTCCTGGTTGATCTTGCGGGGAGACCCAGGTATACAAGCGTCTTGGTGGTAGTTTGAAGAATGTATTTAGTATTGCAAATTCTTCTTCCTCTACAAACAGTTTTAATCTTTCTCCCCTTTCATTTCTCTGCCCTAGACCAAAATCACCTATGAATTCTCCGCTTTTTCCTTTACCAATTTTCGCATTGAAGTCACCCATAATGATAGTTATATCTTCTTTTTTAAGTAGTTTAAGTGAATTTATCAACAATTCATAAAATTGCTCTAGCTCTTCTTCTGGTTTATCGCTAGTGGGGGCATACACTTGTAAAATATTTAACCTGACGGGACTAGTATTCAGTTGGATTATTATTAATCTTTCAGAAACATATATAACATTTGTAACATATTGACGTAATTGGGGAGAGACGATTATTCCAACCCCATATATATGTTGACCATCTTCATTTCCCGAGTGGTATACCATATGATTGTCAACAATACAAGCACCACTATTTGGCCACCTCATTTCGCTTATGCCCATTATACTGATTCCAAGTCTGGTCATTTCTTGAATGGTATTATGAATTTTTCCAGCCTGATACATTGTCTTCACATTCCAGGTACATATTTTAGTAATCAACTCTGATGTTCTGAGAGACACTTTTCCGGTTCTGTCACAGGGGTTTCGCTGGGTTACGACCTGGGAGGCCCTGTGATCTAAAGGTGGATCACCTCCCCTGCCGAATCTTGGCTTCCGTATTCCATGATTAGTAAGAGTTTCCACTTTAGTTGGATTTGCCATGATAGCTTTACTAGAGATGTCATCAGGGACCTTTAATGCAGTGGTTTCTCGTTGCCTTCTGCATTCTGATGCCGTTGACCACTTTCTTGGTTCTTCCGCCTTTGAGACCAATTTCTCAGTCTCAGGACAACAAGTGCCCTTCCATTTACCAGCTCATCCGCCCGAAGCCGTTGGCCAGTAAATGGTGGATTGCTTATCCCGGCAAACTCTCGGACGCCAGAGCCTCGTTAGTTATCTAGCAGGATGTACCAGATGACCCTGATCTAGATCATCATACGAGCAGGTGAGGTTGACATTTGAATAGGAGAGGCTATATATGTTGCGCATCACAATCCCTTAACATCCCCGAGGCATCGTCAAACCTTAAGGCGGACATCAGGGTCAGGAAACGTTTCTGCGACATAACTGCTCTAAATGTAGACCGTTCTTTCCTGTTTCTAGCAAACAGACTTCGTACATCATCATGATTTGATTTATAAATAGAAGTATAAAGTAGTCCCAAGAAAGCTCTCAATTCTATTTCATCAGTATCAGCTACCTCGGATTTGTCGTTTTTATATTGTTGATATTTTGGCCGAAAAGTTGAGAGTTTTTAGTTAGTTCTCTTGACAACAAGACTATAAATATCTGGTGAAAATAATTTATTAAAATAATAAACGGGACTCATTGACTTTTTTACTCTAGAACGGATTGATGGGAGTACAACAATATTGTGAGAAGGCGTACGGACGTTTCTAGTTAGCTTCTTTTTAATCCACTTATACCTATTCTCCCCATAGTAATAATTGCTGAAATTGACACACTCTTTTTCATCTTCGCTGAATATCATTTCTGAGTCGTGTTGCTATTCATTTTCACTTAGTTCTTGTCCACTGTCCGTAAAATGATCACTTTCTATATAATATCCTTCTTCCACATCATCATCACTAACGTCACTGTTTGCCTCATTATAACATTTTGTGCACACTTCTTCAAAATCATTGTTTAATACTCTTACGGCGTTATGAGAACTATCCATATTAAAATAACACTAATGGTGGCCTTGCGTTTAGTAGACATAACTATTTCGAATTAACACTATCGAATATACTCTAAAAGCTGTACACCGAATTACAGGTTGCTACGTATTTGTTACTATTGTATAGTTGTTGGTATAGGTTTTATTGTACTAATAGCTGATAGGATAGATGAGGCTAAAGAACTTTTAAATCAGCTCTACCTTTCCTCGCTAGAAGGGGGATTGAAAATAAATATATCTAAAATCCAGATGATGACAAATCTTGTAGTCAGCGAAGATATATGCGTAGGAACAAGATCCATAGACCAGGTAATGGCCTATAAATACGTAGGTCATGAGATCCGCATAGGAAAAGGTAACCAAACCGTTGAGCTTCTCCGCTGTATAAGACTGACTTGGGCAGCCTTCGGCAAGCTGAACCATATTTTCAAATCGTCTGATATACCAATATGTCTTAAAAGAAAAACCTTTAATCAGTGTGTTTGCCAGTGTTGACTTACGGTGCGTAAACTTTGACCATAACAAGGAGAACAGTTCAAAAGATCCGTGTGTGTCAAAGGCGTTTCACTACGAGACAAGATCCCACATCGCCAGCTACGACAAAGAACAGGAGTGGCTGATGCAGTAGAGAGAGTAGCAACACTGAAATGGAACTGGGCAGGTCACGTGGCTCAAATGACAGATAACAGATGGACAAAGCGGATACTGGAATGGAGACCAAGAGATGATGCCTACCAAAGCAGAGGTCGTCCACCAACACGTTGGACTGACGATCTAAAACGTTGTCATAGGAATTGGATGCAAGAGGCACAAGATCGGAATAGATGGAAAATTATGAGGGAGATCTATGTCCAGCAGTGGATAAGCGAAGATTGAATGATGATGTATTTGTGGCGAGAAACGCAGACGCGTTAATAAACGTGCGGAGTCTGTGAGACGCGTGGTCACCAGTTAAGGTTTAATCGTTTATTTCCGAAATCAAAGTTTCAAATTATCGTTACAGAATAGTGAACTCATTTTTAAAAAAGCTACACGAGCCAACTTAATTTTATCTCTTTATCTGGATCTAATTCTTCGGTAATATAACAACCTAGATATTTAAAACTGTATATAATAGAAATATAAAAACAAATAGATTACTCTTTGTATTCTATTTATAATTTTGAATTTTGATACGGTAAGCGACTAAATACCATGTATTTTGTTTTCGAACAATTAATTGTTGTTCCTATTTCTTGTCCCTCCAAGTTAATCGACTCTGAAAGACATTACAGTCCATTTAAGTCATCGTTCAATTTAATATTGGTCTGAAGCTGTTTTCTTGTGGCATTGTAAATTAATTACTATTTAACTGGGAATAAGCCACAATTAAAGATAAAAATACGTTTATTGACGTTTCAATTTCCACTTCGGAATTTGAGAACGAAAAAAAAAATGTATTTTGAGAACGATTTCCGAAGTGGAAATTGAAACGTCAATAAACGTATTTTTATCTTTAATTGTGGCTTATTCCCAGTTAAATAGTAATTAATCGTTCAATTTAGTTTGTTTATTGTTTGTTCGGTGTACCCGTTGTTTACTGCTATTTGCTTAATGATATTTAATTCTAGCTGGAAGTTATTTTTTGTCATGTGAATTACTAGTGTAATGTAACATACTAAGGTAGGCTGCTAATTTATTATGTGTAGAATTTGTCGATACCTGACAACTTTCCTCCATCATCATCAATCCATCTCCTTCGTGGTCGTCCTCTACTTCTTGTGCCCTTTGATTTTGAAGTTGTTAATCTATTCGTGTATTCGCGATCTGACAACCTAGCGATGTGTCCAGCCCATCTAAGTCTCTGCACTTTAACGAATTTCACAATATCTGAATCAGTGTATAACTGACATAGTTCAAAGTTGTATATTAGCTCATAGCCATAGCCCATTTTCATTTGCCGCCCCTAAAATCTTTCTCAGAATTTTTCTCTCCAAAATACCAAGAAGTCTTTCATCATTTTGAGATAAAGTTCACGTTTCTGCCCCATATATCAAAACCAGTCTTATTAAGGTCTTGTATATATTGACCATTACTGCACGTTTTATATTTTAATTTTTTATATGTTTCTGGAGACCGCGGAAAGTTTTGTTTACTATTGCTTTGCGTCTTTTTATTTCGTCACTTGTCGTGTTTGTTGCGTTTATTAGTGATCCAAGCATCGAGCAAAAAGACAAAAGAGGGAATGTAAAGGTAGTGGGGGCAAAAATATTGTTAGACAGAAAGTGCGATCTTTAGAGGCCACATTAAACAAGGAAAGAGAGTCTCTCTCCTTGTTTGACTGGTCTCCTTTTCATAAGGATTAGATTCTCTCTTTTGTCTTTTTACTCGATGGATCCAAGATACGTGAATTCTTTGACTTGTTCAAATGTATAGTTGTTAATTAGAATTCTCTGTTGGATATTTGGGGGGTTTTAGAAACCAACATATATTTGATTTTTTCCTCATTTACCACAGTCCAAATTTACTTACCGCGTCCACAAGCTTTGTAAAACACTGCACCATGTCCATCATACTTCTGTCCACTATAACTATATCGTCAGCGAATGCGAGTATTTGCGTCGATTTATTAAAAATAGTTCCAATCATTCTAATATTTAATTGTCTGATTGCCTTTTCCAAGGCAATATGAAAGAGAAGACACGCAGGCACGTCCCCCTGTCTTAGGCCATTATTAATGTCAAAAGAACGTAGAGTTTTCTCCTTCAATTCTAGCGCATGAGCTTACGTTTTGCATTGTTGGTTGGGTTAATGTAACTAACTTAGGTGGGATTCTAAAGTCTATCATTGCATTATATAATGCATTTCTTTTCACACTGTCAGAGGCTGCTTTAAAGTCAACGAAGAGGTGGTGTGTATTAGTGTTACATTCTAGTGACATTCTAGTTCTTATACTACAGTTATACTCCATTCGCTTAGCTCGGGCATATTTTGACAGATTCATTGTCGGAAACCTACAACATAACAATTCCTACTTCTCAATATTAATAGCTCATGTATACTACTATTGCAGACTTCTTTCTTTAAAAAAGAAGAATTATTCTAAATAGTGGAAGTGTATACTAAACCCATCAAATTTTGGGTAGTATATATTTAAAAAATATATTTTAGTTGTTATAATTTAACATAACTATTTATTATATGGTGCAGATAAATAAATATTGATTGTCGGTAATACGCACAGTTCTATTTTATTTACTATTTAGTTTGTTTACTATTAATATTGGCTAATGAGTACGTATGCTTGGTTGTATAGTAATTTTCAACCACTTTTATCTGTCAAAAAGTAACTACGCAAAAAAATAATTACTAAATTCACTAGACAATTCGGACTGGGAATATCGAACCAAGTATAATCACCCTTTTTATGTAACGGACATATTATTCCTTTTAGCCACTCTTCTGGTACCAATTCATTCTGCCGTATAAGTACTATTAGTTTATGGATTGCTGCAAAAAGTTGATCACCACCTTTTTTTATACATTTCCGAAAAGATTTCATCGATTCCTGGGGCTTTATTATCTTTAAGTTTTAGGATGGCATTTGACACTTCTTCTCTTGTTGGGTCTTCACTGTGTAGTTGACGTTATAAATTTTGTTGATTGTCTGTGTTATAACCTCCTTCAATATCGTTTATATTTAAATTTTCGCTGAAATGTTATGCTCATCTGTTAAGAACTGAGTTTTTATCATGTAGAATTTGACCGTTAGTGTCTTTACAAATTTTTAATCGTAGTTTAAATTCTCAACGGCTATTATTTAAGGATTTACAGTATTATATATTTCCTGGTTTCAGTTTTATCGAATAAACTTTGTATCTCATTGATAGTGTTATGTCCGCATTCCCTCTTCTTACATCGATGGATACGTTTTTCCTCTCCTCTCTTCTAAGACATCTATACTCTTTTTTTTTCTCCGTTTACAACCTGCGTCGATATTTTTTGGATATGCTGCGTTCTCTCTATTTGTGACCATTTCGCACTCACGATCAAACCAATGATTTTTTCTGACTTGTACATATAAGTCAGAAATTCTTCTTCTAAGTTTTCTGTCCTTATTTGATCTTCTATTTGCTGTCTGTATAGATTTGCAATGTCGGGATCTTTTAGTTTATTAATGCCAATTTTTCTCTCCTTTTTCCGATCTCATTTTTTAAATTGGATATTCTCTTTTTAAATCGTGCTTTAACTAAATAGTGATCGATCTCTGTTTGCTCCTCTAAAAGACCTAACATCTAATAGGTTAGAGCAGTGTCTTGCATAGATGATTTTATGATCTATTTAGTTAATCGTTTCATTATCAGAAGATTTCCAAGTTCCCTTATGTATATCTTTATGAGGAAATCGTGTCCCAGCTATTACCATGTTCTTAGACATCGCAAAATTTATGATTCTGAGACCGTTATCATTAGAGTCTACGATTAGACTCTCTTTTCCGATGATGGGCGAAAATATATTCTTTCCTCCGACTTTGGCATTAAAGTCTCCTGCTATTATTTTGATGTCATTTTTTGGGCACCCTTCGTACTCTCGATCGAGTGCCTCATGGAACATGTCTTCCGTTGGAGCGTAAATGTTAATAATTCTAATATTAGCGAACTTCCCTTGAAGTCTTATTCGACATATCCTATGATCAATAGCTTTGAAATTAATTACACTACGTTTGACCTTACTGCTTACAATAAATCTGGTAGCAAATTTGTGTTGGGTAGGATGTCCACTGTAGTAAATTGGAGGAAGTATTGAAAACAAAAGTTTTTAGTATTTTATTGTTAGATAAAATGAACTTCAATCAAGTAACGGTCGAATACATAACTCTACTTTACTTACTTAATCAGTAGACCCATTTGTACCTTTCGCTGTTGGGCCATTTATAATACAATTCATTAAATTACAATATTTTGCAATCTTCTGAGGTGTCCTAGCTATTAACGAACTTTATCCATTCCTTCCTATTGAGTGCCATCTGTGTTGCTTCCTGCCAAGTCCTTACTCTGCAGTATCTGCGAGATGTCACTGTTCCATTCTTTAATGGGTCTTCCTCTTCTGTTCTTCCCTATTGGTTTGGCGTCCCACACTCTTTTTACTTGTCTATTATTGTCCATCCGGGTTAGATGTCCGAACCATGCCAATTTTTTTTCCTTGATTGAGTCGAGTATCGGTTTGATTTAGAGTCTTTCTCTTATTTCTTCATTTCTGATCCTGGCTGAATTCTGCTCTGATGTCTTTTGTTTAATATCCAATTTTCTGCTCCATAATATATGTCACTGTAGGTCTATATCTTCTTATCCATTTGTGTAATGGATAAGACTAATGGATAAGAAGAGAAACGAGTGGATAAGAGAGAAAACAAAAGTGAGGGATGTTAGACAAGAAGTTGCAAAATTGAAATGGAGATTTGCCGGATGGAAAAGGATTGGGGAGGCCTATGTCCAAAGATGGATCGAAGAAGGCTGATTAGATAGATAGATAGATAGGTCTATACATTGTTTTGTATATTGTCATCTTGATCTTTGTTGATATCTCTTTGGTATTAAGGAATCCTCTATTTAGTACTTGGAATAGTTTTCCTGTGTTTTCCATTCTGTTGTTAAGATCGTCCTCGATGTCGCCTTTGTTGTTGATTACTGTTCCTAATACTAAGTATTTGTATGAATTTGTCTGTATTATTTTTCGTTGGTCTATCATTACTTTTATTTAATCTTCCATCCCTTGTTTCCTTGATATTTTCATTATCTGAGTCTTCTCTTTGTTTACGTTTAAGTCGTATTTGCTTGCTTCTAGGTTCCATTTCTCTAAGTTGTATTTCAGTTGATCTGGTATTTCCGCAATTAATACTATGTCGTCTACAAGTATACACATCTCAGCGTTTATCATTTGCATTCTGTTCCAACCGATGCAGTATTTCTTGAATGTTTTCTTACATTCTTTCACTATCTCATCTATTACATTTATGAATAGCTCTGGGCTGAGACTTCAAGATTCATAACTTAAATAAGTTAATAATGACGTACCCTAAAATTGGAAGGAAATCTTTCACACATAAGTAAACTATTTTTCTTGTTTATAGGCAAATTGCAACCAGTAAGTTTGAACCAACATTCGCCAGACAAGCCTATCCCTGCTTTGATGAGCCCAATTTAAAAGCCAAATACAAAGTTCATTTATTGAAACCAAAGGATAGTTCCTACATAGCTCTATCTAATTATCCTGTAGAGGTAAGTAATATGCTAATGTTGTATTATGAATCTGGAAGGATAAGCTAGGATTAATTAGGGCTGTATTAGAAGACAACTTACATTTGTTTGTTGTTTCATCCGATAGATATCTTAAAACGATTACCTGATATACAGTGTGTCAATTTTAAAATTTACAATAGACTGTATCTCACGAACAAAAGCTGATATCGAAAAATGCTTGAAAACCGTTTTCTCGGATAGTAAGGGGAATTAAAATGACATGAAAAGAACTCACCCTCATCAACCCCCTAGGCCTCACCCACCCAACACCCAAAATAGTTGCAAATCCCTACTTGTAAACATACATCCTTAAAAAGACTATAAAAAATCCTATCCAAAGGTAGAAATAATAATTATACAGGGTGCAGTGATAATTGTGAAACATTGGCTTAAATGTAAAATTTAATGAGGTTTTTGTTGTTCTACAAATTTGTTAAAAATGTCAATTAAGTAAATGTGCGTTCCTTTGTTTTGTAGACAATAATACAGCCTATTTTCAATTCTGCAACTTAACATTGGCAAATGTTGGTCTAGTAATAGCGCAACATGCTTGTGTAATTCTTTCTCGCATTTCCCTCCCTCCACTGTGCAAGTGACGCAAGTTGAGTTTTATAAACAACTGACCTGAGGTAACTCCATAGAAAAAAAATAGGAACTCCTCATTCCAAACCATTTGTTCGGATAATTAGTATCCAATCAGTGCCTAACTGGAGCTGCATAGTGAGGAGGTGCTCCTAGCTCCAAGAGCTAGGTTTCCTTGATCGTCCCTTTGCTTACCTAATTCATGCACAATTGAAGGTTGGATGGTGTTTTCCAGCATATCGAGATAAATGTCGCCACTTAAATTGCCCGGTATGAACATAGTCCAATAAAAGCATCGCCTAATATTCCTGCCCAAACATTTAGTTTTCAGGATAATAAGTGTGACCTTCTCTGAATCGAGGCGTGTTCACATCACTCCAGTAGGTACCGACAGTTTTGTTTATTTACGTTACCATTCAGCATAAAATTACATTCATCACTGAAAAAAATATTTTTTAACATTCTCGCTTCAATGCGAATTCTTTCAGTCCACAAAACTTAATTCGTCGGTCTGGATCATCATCGCCTAGTTCTTGAAGAATTTGTTTTTTGTACAGGTGAAACTTACGTAATTTTAACACCTTTCTAACCGACTCATGTAAAAGATCTTTCATTGCAGATACTTGACGTGTTGATTCAGCTGTTCGTAAATAACACTGGTTCTGGGAGGCAAATATGAAAATGATCTCCACGCGTTCAGGTATACTGTAAACCATCGTGACAACTACAGCTGAATGACAGTACCGATCGTACAAATGATGAAAATAAATGACTTTAAAATTCTCTAATAAACTAAAATTTGTTGAATCTGATAGAACCAAAAAACAGATATTTTCAACTTGTTTTGCAAAACGGCAAACAAAAATTCCGACGGGCTCTTATCATTAAAATATAATAGTCCGGGAGATAGTATTACAAATACAAAAGTCATAGTAAGCCGGCTGATATTAACACCCTGTATAATTATTAAATAATAATTTAAATTATTATTAATATTAATTATACAGGTATACAGGGTATAATTATAAATAATAATTATACAGGGTCATCAGCACAAACCTCATTCATTTTCCATTTAAACCAAAGTTTTACAATTATTGCTTCACCCTGTATAATTATTATTTATACCATTGGATAGCATATTTTAAAGTCATTGTAATGATGTATCACAAGTAAGGGTTTGCAATTTAATCTTTTTTGCTTGTGGTGGGTGGGCCTAGGGTTGATGTGGTGAGTTCTCTTTCATGTCATTTTAGTTCTCCCTTATTATCCTAGAAACGGTGTCAAGCATTTTTCGATATCAGTTGAGATATACCCTTTGTAAGATTGTTGTGTCTTTTAAGGTTTATATTTAATCGAGGATAATTATTTTTTATCTACAAAAGACAGTATGAGACTATAGGAAAAGCTTTTAATAAAATAAAAAGATTGATAGAAAACAGTTTGGAAAAATGAATCTTAATTTTAAATTATCGATTAAATTTAAAATTAACTGCTTATTAAGCTATTTATTTAAACTTTTTGACATTTTTGTTGCATTGACTCAAAGTTAAGTAAATATGTTATTAGATCAAAACTAAATTTAAAAAAATTAAGCCTCAAATAATTTGTTTGCAAATTCTGACAGATTTGTACCATCAATAGTTTTCTTTGTCACACATCATGAGGTTCATGATTTACCCTCATACAGTCAACCAGATGATTCCATTGGTTTCTATGTTCACCTGCCGTACGTGTTTTGTAAAAAAACCGGTTCATTAAATGCTGGATTTGTCAGTCCACCGAGTTTGTAACCACACCCTTGCTCTGCTTCTGGGAACATTTCCGCAGACAATCAATCTTTTTAAATCATTTTTGTTCCTGCGAGCCATATACTTAAAGAACTAAAGAATTTACTGTGCTACATCTTGTAGGCAGCCGTGTTGTCACATATTAAGTTGGTTTGAAATAGAAGCGTTTGCACCAGAAGCAGTCATCATATCAAATGCATCTATATTTACGCATTATAACCGAAGAGTCAAAGAATCAAATATTGACAAGATGAACTTCATGAGCATTATATAAAACTAAATAGTTGAAGCTGTTTTTTAACTATTTTACATTTAGGCGTTTTGTTATTTGTACCATTGTATTAGTATCAATCTCTTTATCATGCCTAATCTACGTAACTAATACCTAATTTGGTTAACAAAAAGCTCCTGTTAATAATTTCATTATACCTAAATGATGACGAAAACTTATTGACTTATTACTTTTGAAAAGTCTTACTATTAAAGTATGTTTTTTGGATTATTTTGTTTTTTGTAGAATGTAACCGATTACGACAACGACCACCAACTGGTTACTTTCGATGAAACTGTATCAATGTCGACGTACCTTTCATGTTTTATCGTTTCCGATTTTACACATACCGAAACGTCTTTCAATAATAGCGGAAAAGTTGTACCCCTTAAAGTGTTTGCTAGCCCTGAAAATTTGGATAAAACTAGATATGCAGGAGAAGTGGGAAAGAAAGTCATCGAATATTACGTACAGTACTTTCAAATGCCTTATCCTCTGCCAAAATTGGGTGAGTAAAATGTGAAACAATACCTAAATATTTATATAATATTGACTTAGTGGTTTTCCACGTAACATTTGGTTTTCCCAACTACGCAACCGTAGATTTATTATACCATTATTTTTATATTTATAGTAATATGAATTCTAATTTCTGATTTTATTATTTATATTGGCGAAACAATGTATTACACAACAAACATCAAAATATTTGTGTTCCCATCTTGTCAGCATAATGAATATCAATGTTTACTGGTCATAAATTAACTATACATAATAAATAAAGGAGGCATTTAGGACCGTAAGAACTAGAAAGGAATAAAGTTAATGTCGCACCCAATGAAATATTGGAAGGAACTGTAGGGAGACATCGATAGGAGAAGAACAGTTTGGGTTTACACCAAGAAGAGAACAACTCATGCCTTGTTTGCTGAAAAATAGAGTTACATTTGGTATTTATAGATCTTGAGAGGACGTACGACACAGTTCCTAGACAAGAGCAAGTCCTAGACAAGGAGATGTCTGAGAGAGAGATATGGATTCCTAAGAAGTATGTAAGGATATGTATGAATAAGTCTACACCAAAGTACGAACTTGTATCGAATTGACCGAAAGTTCCCAGTGACGCAACGGTTGGTTGCATCAAAGATCATTCACTGAGTTTTTTACCTGTTTAATCTTGTTATGGATGTACTGACAGAGAAGGAAGAAAGAAGGTAAGATTAACACGATATTATGCTAATAATATCGTGTTAGTGGAGGAGAGCCACCAAGATTTGCCAGATTGCCAGAATGATTTCCAATCTCCGATAGGAGTGGAACTTGAAGAAGAAGGAGGAGAGTAAAGAAATGTTGGCGGAGAAGATGTAGAGGTGGAGAAGGACTATTGAAGAAGCTTAAGGGTATCAGGTCGAAAACGGAGTATATCTGGCTGGAGGAGCAGAAATGGTTGGGTACGGAAAGGAAAATATGATACTCGATCGAGAAATCATCCACAGGATACAGGCTGGTTGGTTTAACTGGAAGCGAATGAGCGGGGTACTCTATAAAATCGGGTAAGGGATGAAAGCAAAGATTTGCAAGAGTGTGGTGAGCCTGCGTTGGTGTACTGTGGTGAAGTCTATAAAGAGAATTTAGGAAGAGAATATAAAGATCGCTGAAATGAAAATGTTGCGGTGGACGTTGGGTAAGACTAGAAGAGACAGGATCAGGAACGACTTAATTAGGGAAAGAGCCAAGACTAAAAAGCTTCAGGAGCAAAAGACTGCAAGAGGACTTGAGAGATAAGGTTCACGTGAAGAAGACACGATGTACAAAAATAACTGGCGAAGAAGAGTAAGGAATAGCGACCCCTGAAAACGGAAAGATAGACAGTAGATAGAAAATAGACTGAACTATAATGGAAGTTTTGATTTTAAAAAGACAAAGCGCTCCACTAAAATAAGTGAATGATATTGGAAACATAACTGGACCAAACTAGACGAAATTCGGAGAGCGTAAATATGGAGACTCCAAAAAAGCAGCAATGTATTGATGACAGCTAGAAGAAAGAGGTAAACATATGTATTTTGTATGTTTGTAACTTAACTTTACTTATTATTATTTGTATAATAATATTGTGTTTTATATTTTTTTCTAGATCTGGTTGCTATTCCTGATTTTGTATCAGGCGCTATGGAACACTGGGGTCTTGTCACTTTCAGAGAAACCGCTCTTCTGTATACAAATACAACCCATTCAAGTCTAATAAACAAAGAGTGGCAACTGTAGTGGCACACGAATTAGCTCACAGTTGGTTTGGAAATCTAGGTAAAAAACTCCATATCCATGTTTAAATTTATAATTACTTTTCTAATAGGACTTTTACTAAGCACTGTTTCTCGTTTTATATTTGTTTTATTTACTTTTAAATTTACGTAATCATTGTGCATAATTTATAATTTTAGTTGTGTTTGTATTAATCTATCTGTTAACTTTATTTATTCATGGGTCACCTCGTCAAAGGAAGAAGAACATACGTGATTCATCGGATACATCCATATTCTCATCATTTAGCAGTTTTATTACTTCTATGTAGATTTCATCTAGTTCTGCTGCCTTTCGTTGCTTACTTTATTTTATTTCCTTTATGATTTCAGTTTTAAGTATTTTTGGAGAAGGTTAACGTTTATATTGGTCGGAAATATTCCGCTGATTATTCTCTGCATAGATGTTGGGTATACGTTTTACCGTGATGAAGAAGTATCTTAGGGTCCGGTATTTTGTTAAGACTACAACATTGTATGGCTATATCAAGAATGCAACAAAATAACTTAAAGGTGCAACACAAAAATATAGAATCGGTGAAAGAGTTCTGCCTCTTAGGGTCACTGGTTGACTATAAAAACAACACATCCAAAGAAATAAGAGAAAGAATATGCCAGGCTAACAGCTGTTATTGTGGCCTAGCCCTCAACGAGACATATGTCAAGAGCAACAAAATGCAAACTTTATAAAACAATAATAGGTACTCCCACTGCTCACTTACGAATTGGAAACATAAGCAATGACAACCCGATATAATTAGTCACAATCGTTTAACGAACGAGGTTAACGAACGAGGTTAACGAACAGGGTCTGTGGAGAAGGCAATACAACTTCGGACTTTTCGGACAATAGACTTTTTGGTGATGCAGAGATCGTGAAACCATCAAAATGAACGCCTAAGATGAGTGAACCATGTTATGCGGGTGGAAGAAAGTGATCCTTTTAAAATAACCATGCTAAAAAAGCCGGTCGGAAGAAGAAGGGGGTAACCAAAGCTCAGGTATCTGAGCGATGTATAGGACGATTTAAGGGATATTGGAGTAAGGGGATGGAGGAGACAGACACTTGACAGGGAAGGATGAAGAATGTTTTAAGGCAAGCCAGGGTTCATAAACGGCTGTAGCACCAACTGATAATGATGACAATATTTTACTCAGTTATTCTTTTACTAATTTGTGTATGTTGTAGTGATCATGTAATCTCAACACGGTATACCTGAGTATGTAACTTTGGGGCTGCTGATACACGTTTTATTGAGTATCGGTGAGTATTTATACTGTACAACTAGGTGAGTGGATACATTGGAATAATCAGCTTGAAAAATCATAACTATTTCTAGGATGTTTTGCATTACTATTAAAGCATCACTTCTACAGTTGATTCTTCAAGCGAAATTGAGGGCAGGAGCGACTGGCTAGACAATCTTAGTAAATAGACTGTTCTAACGTCAAGTGATTTATTTTGAGATGCTGTGAATAGAATAAGATGGGTCAATGTGGTTGCAACATAACTAGAAGATAGGCACATTTAGATTTAGAAGATTGAAGTGTACTGTTTTGTGTGAATAGTATTTTGGATATGTCCCCTAAAGTAAAGAATAGATGTCCACTAAAATTAAAAACAAATAACAGATCCAAGTTTCCCATACTTTAGTACTCTGGTAGCTATTTAGGATTTCCTTTATTGGATACTAATCTTGATTGCATATGATGTTTACATGTAGGTACATAAGTTACATGCACGAAGTATTTGTCTTATATAATCGATGCGAAAACATTTTAAATGGGAAGCTGATGTTTATCGTTTATCTATAAAAATCTTTATAGCTTTCACTGTTGGAGTGAAAATCGAAATCTGAACGACGGAGAATATTAAATCGTATATTTTTGTTTACAATTTAAAGAGATATTTATTTGTTTTTATTTTTAGTCACGATGAATTGGTGGAATGATTTGTGGTTAAATGAAGGATTTGCCTCTTACATTGAATACAAAGGAGTTTTAGCAGCAGAACCTACTTGGGGCATGGTAAATTAAATATACTCTTTTACTTTAAAATATTATATTTCCTGAATGAAATCGTTCCGATTTGCAAACATTTAGAACAAAGGGATACTAGGCGCACACTAAAAGTTTTACATAGGGCCACCTAGCGGAAGTTACTAGGGTTTATCTAGAGCATATTTAAAAACTATCGTGAAAAAAAATGGAAATGTTTGGAAAACATTTTCTTCAGATCTTAACAATTTTAAAAGTTGGTCAAACTAAACAACCTTGGTCGACTTCATCTTAGTTTTGGTAATAAAGTACCAGATCCATCTTTTCACAGATGATTTGAAGGATTTAAACGTGGATCAATTATCCTCAGTGACGAATCCCATACAGGCCGTCCAGCCACAGATGTTGTTCTTGCAAGCATTGATGCTGTGCGCGTTATGGTTGAAACAGATCGACATATTACCCATGTTGAGATTCGTGCGTCGTTGGGTATAGACGTGAGTCGACTACAAACAATATTGACCATTTGGCAGTGAGATATTAATTTGACTGCTGCTCATAAGAAGGCACGGTTGGTGCCGGGTCACATTAAAACGATTCAAAGGAGGCAGCTCCAATTTGGTATTGACCTGGTTATGAAGCACGGATATATTGCTCTCAGCTCAAACGAAAAATCAATCTATGATATACGAGCCCAGATTCATATGAATTGGACCAAAACCAATAGTTAATACAATTCCAATTTTTTGAATTAGAATTTATTTTATTATTATAAATTAAACGAATACAATTAAGCCTTGTTGCTACTATGTGGTTCTGCCAATTATTTAACAATATATAATACTTTTATCAACTCTTTTATCAATAATTATAAAATAAATGAATGAAATGAGGGTTGAATGCTCGAATAAATGAACTTTGAAAAGAAGGCTATTATCGAGCACAAGTTAATTAAATCTAGCCCAAGTACTTTCGCTTAAAATAGCATCTTCAGGGGCATTTCGTCAAAATGTGAACTATCCGGCAAGCGTAGAATGTGGAAACATTAAAAATATCATAAATTGTACAAAACACTACACTACAACGAGGACAAACAGTTTAAAATTACTTCTACGCTACATTCTCTGTCAGTATCTGGAGGGATAAATTATTTTTTATTATTACATTATCCCTCCAGATACTGACAGAGAATGTAGCGCAGAAGTAATTTTAAACTGTTTGTCCTCGTTTTAGTGTAGTGTTTTGTACAATTTATGTTATTTTTAATGTTTCCACATTCTACGCTTGCCGGATAGTTCACATTTTGACGAAAATGCCCCTGAAGATGCTATTTTAAGCGAAAGTACTTGGGCTAGATTTAATTAACTTGTGCTCGATAATAGCCTTATTTTCAAAGTTCAATTATTTACAAAAAGAAAAAGTAATGTTTGGCACAAATTAATTGTACCACCCCCCAATTAGTGATAAATATTTTTTTTACTTTACTTTAGTTTACTTTAGTTACCCAAAGATTGAATTTATTTACTTGATAAAATGGTTCGCGTAAAGCGATTATCTAACTATTTATGAAATTTTATTGTTACGGCACATAACAAAGGACTTTCTGGACATAAAATTACTTAAAATTTGAGTATTCCCAAGGAACTGTGAGAAATATAATTTTAAAATTAGAAACACAGGAAAAGTTTAAAACTGGTCGTACTTTAAAGATTACCGAAAGAATTGAACGTGCCATTGGACACTTTTAAATAAGATCCCCGTGCTTTTTCTCGAGTATTGACTGTAAATTATGCCATTCTGTTGATAGACCAATTTCAAAAGACACTTGTTTGAGGATAATGAAAAAAAATGGGCTATTGTATGGGGTTTGGACCTGTATAGTTCTCTCAAGAAGTTGGACATCCACTTTTTCACAAGTTCAAGAGTATTTTACAAGAAGAATGATTGTCTTTCATTAATGAAATTCAACTACCTGATGGGAGATTTATATTTCAACAAGATGGCACAGCCTGCTATACAGCGAAATCCGTAACATCGTGTTTGCAGAAAATTAATATTAATTGTTTTAAAATGGCCTTCAAGCAGTCCTGATCTATCCCTTATCGAGACTCTTTGTTCAGGAAATTTGGAATAACTTTCAACCAGATTACTGCCAAAGCTTAGTAGGCACTATGCTAAAGAAAACTAATACTGTTTTAGAACGTAAGTGTGACTACAATTGGTAACATTTACTAAATATTTGGTTCAGATAATTTGCGCCAAATAATACTTTTCCTTTTTGTTTATTTTATAATTATTGTAGTTGCCAAAAATATTATGTATTTTTTAATAATTTGAAATCGTATCCGCTTAATTTACAACAGTTAAACAAATTCTAAGTCAGGAAAATAAAAGTGTATATAACCGTTTGTTTGTCAGAAGTAATTGATTGGCAGTTGATGGGCCGTCCGGTATACATTCTTGAGTTGGCATCCTTTGATTTCTTTGCGTTTTTGAGAATCACACTATACGGTGCTGTAAACGTATTAAGATACCAGATGATGCGCACGAAACACAAAAAACACGTGAATTCGCTTTAAAACGGAATACTTTAAAAAACAAGAGTTATTGTTCCTAAAAATATTTTTGGCTTCTATTAATTGTGCAAAACTTGTAGTGTACGCTTCATATTAAAAATCGAACTAAATATTTAAAAATCGTAATGGCACATGGAAACACTATGCTATACGCATATACACAATATTTAATAATATATTATACTAATTATATTAAATACATGTACATATTTGGCAGAATCAACATTCCTCTTTAAATAATTTTGTCACCTTTGTGAGACAAGGAATTTGATACAGCAATAATGCATAGGAAAAGATCATGATACTATGACTTCCAAGATAAAACCACCTCGCAATCGAATTTTTTACGTCGATGCGCATGACGTCAATTGGTGATAAAAGTTTATCTTTAATTTAATATTCTGAAATATATTTTATCAAAAATGCACACATTTATTTGTCAACGTACTAAATAAACGATAAAACAATACTAAATCTGACAAAACTCCATGCAAAACAGAACATTTCTGGTGATATTTGTCGCCAAGTGACGTCACACGTGCAAAAGAGATAGACTGATCGCGTGCGCGTGGGTTTATCTTTAGTTCATAGTATCATGGGAAAAGATCATTAAAAATACCACCATGAATTATACACTGTTTAGAAAAAATAAATAGTGATAACCAAACTATTACGATCAAAGCAATAAAACTGAGTATTTATTAATTTCGCATATATTATTGTTAATATTTACATAGATATTTATACTATTGGTTAAATTATTTTTAAAATATTTTTATTTTTAGCTTGAACAATTTATTATAACCGATTTGCATCCCGTATTATCACTTGATGCCAAACTAAGTTCTCATCCAATTGTTAAACATGTTGTAACGCCAGATCAAATTACCGAAATATTTGATATAATCTCTTACAATAAGGTAAGTAGTTTATAAATAGTAATAAACAAACTTGATATTTTTGTTATTATCTTTCATCTTCTGACTTAAGGTTGAAGGAGCAATTTTCTTGCTTCCTGGTTAGCGTGGGTCGGTAGATGTTCAAGATAGTTTTTTGTGAATCTACTTGTTTCTTCTCCAACGGACGGTATACAGTAGTCGTCATTCTAGGTTTTATTACTCATGTACTTGTAGTAGAATTTTTTTTTTTCATTCTGTATATCATATAAATTTGATAAGGTTTTATGTAACAATTCGAATTGCATTTTAAAGTCGTTGAAAAAGAAAAGGCATAATCTAAAAGTTTATTTGTGCTGCTAGATTCCTCTAAAGAGATAAGTACTGTCCTTTTCTTTCACTTTTATCTCTTAATTCTGCATAAGAAACAGGCGAGAGAAGTCAAAGATCAAGGAACATTGCGTGAGAATCGAAATTTATTGCGCGTCGATCCCGCTAAGATTCAAGGTTAGGCGAATTAGCATCGCAGCAAGGAACATTTCACTTTACTTTCCATTTGATAGTCAGGATGGGAGGTTAGGTCGAATTCTGATCTTAAGGGTGTAAGCACTTCACTAGTGAAAAAGACACCTTTTAGACATACGTGTTTCTTTGAGAGTGTCTGTTTTTATTTGAGGGAGCTATATTATGGTTTTCTTTTTTTTTTCTTGTTATCAAGATAATAAAACATATTGAGCTGACACAGTTCTCGCTCAATTCTATGGTTTCCTATGTCAACTTTATTGTGGAACCTCTGGAAAGAAGTTGATCGAGCTATTCGTCATCAAAAGAGTCCATATAAACTACAATCAAAGGTTGTGGTGAAACAACTATAATTTACTGTAAGGTATTTTTATTATGTTTGTTCTCTGTCAAAAAAGATTAACGGAAGCTGAAATTGTCTTAATGTATCCTTCGAAGCATACAGTGATCAGTTAAGTTTTAAAAAGTTCTATCAGTTTTATCAGGGGTATATTTTTTATATATTAAATTTTCTTCTATGTCTAGAAACTTAATAACCAATGTTTGTAGACTATAAGAGGTAAATTCTACTACATACATATCATGATATGAAAATGACCAAGATAAATTCTTGAGTTCTTATTTATCTTCATTTTTTTGTTTTGTACCTCCCGCCTAGATATGTTGACCTACTAGCAAACGATCGCCGTTGTGCTCTTCTGAACGCCTGAAAGCCGGTAGCATTGTAGACGTCTTTAAACCTAGGTTTCTTCCTTTAATCTAAATTCAAAGACAGAACATCCCCTTACGTTAAGGCTGTTTTATTGGTGCACCAAAACCTAGGAACTGTTATTTACCGACAAAATGTTTCGAAATTTGGACACAATATTCGAAACTATGTTGCTTTTAAAATGATGGTTTTACTTTTTTTATTTTTTTGTTACTTCTGTTGAAAAATTGGATTATTACTGTTTAACGTTCTATTATAATCAAACTTTTTACGCCCATCGCTTGAAAGAGTTTTTTTTTTTGTAATCGTTGATTTTTTTCACCTTTCTGTGTCCAGTAATAATCGAGAAAAGCGTGTTCAAACTGAAGAAAATTGCTAAAAAAATACTAAAATCTAATAGTGAAACGTGTTACTCATCATTGTCGCTTAGGTTCACCGTTATCGGCTTCGTGACTTCAAATCTCATGAGCGTACGGTCAGTTAGTTCGTGTTAAAACTAATTTGAATGGAGAGTAATGCATTTGTTGCCCGTTGGCCGACGCCACTGAGTAAAGATATTCTCGCGTAATAGCGGCTTCCCACGGTCGGCGATATTACGGACGTAAGCGGACCAGCACGCACCACGCACCGTGGGAAGGGTCTCGTCCGTGGTAGCTCAGGCACGTCTGTGCTGGTCCGTCCTATCCATCTAGAGTCGGTAACATCAAAGGTGCGGTACATGCTCGTGCGACGCGATCCTAGCGCGTCTGTGTTTTAACAGACGACAAGTGCAAGTCAGAAGTTTTTCATTCGCTGACACGAGTAGTTGTCTGTAGTGTTGTCAAAGTTGTTTTGCAGTTTTTTGCTAAAAAATGGAATGGACAAACGAAGTTATTTTTGATTTTTTAAATTTGTATCAAAATGAAACAAATTTATGGAATTCTACGGAACCAGAGCATAAGAAACGGAACCGATATATACGATGTATGGAACCGAATAAAAAATCAGTTGAAGAATAGTACTATTTCGATTTAAGAATTAAAAAAGAAGAGAAATAATTTAATGCCGAATTTAATGTTTACAAGCCTGAGTGGCCTTTTTATGATATAATCAAACAATACTGTCACGGACCGTAGGAAGAGCTTTGTCTGCGGTGCGTTCTCGTCCGTGCTGATCGGTTGTCCGCGATGATCTGTAGAATCGCCGATCGTGGGAAGCCACTGTAAGAAGTGTAGAAATGTAAGTGATACGTTCATTTCAAAACGCTGTGTGCTTGAACTGCTAAAACGAGTCTTAATTGATTTTGTTAGAGAACTTGGTACAGCTCCATAGTTTGCAGTACTTGCGTCTACTCGTATATGGGCTTTATTGTTCACTTGGATGGAATTATGGACTTTTGCTGTGGTGGTTGTGCTTAACTTTGATTTTGGATGCGTTTATCCAATCTGGCACTAGATTCAGGTTTATGGAATAATAATATATTAATATTTGTTTGAATAATAAAGTAACTATTAGCATTAGTAATGATAAAATCGCCATCCACGGAAAGAGAATTAACCTCTAATCTATGGATAAGTGATTTTATCATGTATATCTTGTCGATAGATAACGTCTATTCACTATCTTACCTTTTAGGGATTATTTTTGAATTTTTTATGCATAAACTGTAAGAGAGTGCTCCTTATTTACATTCTCGTGTGTTAGATAGGTACACAGTCATTATTCTCCTCTAATTTTACAAAGCTCTATAATTAGTTGTTTTTTTTTATTGTTTTTTGTTTTCTTACTGTTTTCGTTTGCTGTATTTACTTTTCCTTTTTTTATTTATCTTTCTTCCAGTTTTTTTTTTATTTTCTTATATCATTTTATTTTTCTAATATAATTGTAAATGGTTTACTATGATACAAGTTCAGGGGATCATAATATTTAAACGAGACAAGTGGACTCGAATAGACTTAGAGCTTTAAACATAGGGGGAAAACGAAAGTAATAATCTTAAACTAATACATAAAATATGCTGGTAAACATCGATGCATTTTCGGTTCTTGAAAATACAGACTGAAAATATTTGACAGAAAAAGTTTAAAATTCTAATGTAGATCATTAGTCCTCACTTAATATTATTAAATTTTTAGGGAGCATCTATCTTACGAATGCTGGAAGCCACGGTAGGCGAAGAAGTTTTCCAAAATGGCGTCAAAAATTACTTAAATAGGTACGCATTTGGCAACGCCGTCACGAAAGACTTATTAACCGAACTGCAGCTTTTAGTCGGAAATAAATTTGATGTCACAGAGATGATGGACACATTTACCCTTCAGATGGGTTATCCTATATTAGATGTTGCCATATCAGGAGATACTTACACTTTGACTCAGAAGAGATTTTTAAAGGATCCTAATGCTAGTTACAATGTAAATGAAACCAAGTTTAAGTAAGTTAATATTTATCTTCACATCATTAGCAGTAGGCCAATAAATATTATTTTTCTTCTTCTGTGAGAATCTCGTAGTATTTATTTAAAACAATGTCTTTGGGTTTTTAGCCAAGCGTGTCAGGTATTTTTCCTTGTATTGTCAGTTTTAACACTTTATATTTATTGTCGTTTCGTAAGTGGGCTAGATATTTGTGCTTGCTTTTTGTACTGTTTGAAAGACTTTCAATATCTTTGTGTAGTTTTGTTAATCGCCAACGTCAAGGGAACTTGATAGGGCACGTTAAGAAGAAGTTTAGTTAATATTTCGTTGCTGGATATATCGACGAACATAAACGCACATAGAAGCGCACATATACGTAAAAGTATAATTTTGGATTTTCAAATTTAAAAAATAAATAAGTAAATATTGGCCGGAGTTGAAATTTATGCAGTCGCACTTTACAGGAGTATTTTGAAGTATACTAACCGTGACAATTTCTCCCATTTGAAATGTTCTTCTATATGCATCTATATTCGTTGTATCAACCTTCGAAGAAATCCTAAGTATTCTTTTATAATATAGCCACATTTCGAAAACTTTCAATTTTTTGTGGATACATCTATCAGCGTCCATATTTCAGCGCTGTATTCTAGTACTGGAGAAACATAGCTTTCAAGTAGATGAACTTTACTTTTTCTTTTTAAGACTATGACTTCGATATTTGACGGACGATCTTACGTTCTCTATTCATCTGATAATCAAGGAATGGGTCTGAAATGTTTGATAAAAAAATACTTGTTAGTCAAAAATTAATCTTTTTTTATAAATACTCAGCAAAACTGATATATGCTTTTTTCTATAGAAATAGGATGTATATGGTAGATATATGACACATGAGCACCGTAAGGAGGGTTTAACTTTAAACCTCGCCAATACATTACAGGCCCTAGTTAACATTTATCGTTGCATCTAAATATGTATACATCTGTATTCTTTCAATGATTTTGTTATTAATATATAATCTGTTATGGGGACATTTAGGGAATTTGTTTGTTTATGGGCATGTATTGTATCTATTTGTGTTGAGACAGTCCATATTTCATACTAATTTCGAATACTTTGTAAATTAGCCTAAGGAAACTTTCGTTATTATTAGGGAATATCACCGTATCATCCGTGTACCTAATCTTAATTAAGTTTGGTGTCGTATATACATATACCTTTATTTACAACATCTTTAATTTCATAGACTTCAATCCGTGGCAAACCCTAAATGCTAAGAATACCCACGAGGACAAAAACAAGGGTAACAAAAACCGACTATGGAAAGCTCATAAAAATTAGAATTATTTGCGTTATAATCTTGCCATTTGTGTCAAATTTTGAACACTTTTTCCTGTTTGAATTATATCTGGTGCGTTAACTTTTTTAATATCACCATCATCATTTTCAACCTATTCTACGATTATTGTGCAACCTCCTTTACATAGTCGTTATTCATTTTGCCCACGATTGTCTAATATTCGCTTTAGTGTGCCATATTGTACAGGCTTGTTTACTAATGTCATACTTCCATTTTAATTTTGGACACCTCTAGGATACCACAGTGTAATTATTTTAGTGGACTATCTATTGTCAGTTTTTTCCCGCTAAATGTCCCGCCTCCTGTCATTTTAAAGATTTATTTCTGTGGATTACATCAGTAACCTTGATTTTCTGTCTGATCCATTATATTCCTTTTTATATCTCTTTGTTATACTCAAGATTGAGCTTTGAGTAACTGTGAGTTTCACTGTTATCTCTTTCTTTAGGTCCAAGTTTCGCAGCCGTATGTCATGATTAGTAGTATACACTGATCTAATGCTTGGTTCATTATTTTCTTGATTTCTGTAAGTAAGGGGCCAGATTTTGTATTAATTGTCTCAGTTATACATAATTGTCTACTTTCTCAAGTACAGCTTAGTATTATATTTCGCATCCACTAACTCGTTGTACATGGTCTTTGATTTTTCAAATTCATTTTTAGGACAACTTCATTGCTAGCTGCATTTAGGTCTTTTATAAGTTCTTGAAGATCTGTAGAACTATTGGCAATCAGAATGATATCGCCTGCAAATCTTAGATGGCTGAGGTATTCTCCATCAATGGATAGGCCTTTGGTCTATCTAGAGTTGCAGTGAAGAGCTTTGGTAATATTTGTCGGACGCCTATAGTAGTGGGAAATCTTGGAGTGTTTTCATAAATTTTTAATTTAGCTTTTGCTTATCTGTATATATTTGCTAGTCTCTATGTATCCTTAGTTGGTTAAAGCTTCTATTACTGCCTTCAGATGTATAGAATCGAAGTCCTTCTTGAAATCTATTAAGGTTGATGCCAGCGGTATTTCATATTCTTTAGCTCTACTCATTAGTTCTCAAAGCTTATGGATATGATCCAGGGCTGTAGTCAGCTTGCTCTCTTGGCTGTGCAGCATCTCATGCATTTGTTAATCTGTTGTTGATGTTTTTTGTGATGTCTTGTATACTTAAGTCTGTATTTTTTGATAACCTCGTTAGTACCTTTCTCTTGAATATAAATTATGTTTGCTGAACTGGTCTGGTATGCCTCTTGATCTTTGGCAGTTGGTAAATATGCCTACTAAGATTTTCCAGATTTTTTCCAGCGTATTTAAGCAGTTCCACTGTTATGCTATTTCAGCTGCTTTACTGCCTTTCATTTTTGTATTTGTCGATTTTCCTTATTCCGGAAGGACTTCTGGTACATTTTCTTGGTTACTGACTACTTCTTTAAGTGTTTCAGGGACTTTGTTTAGTTCGCTGTAGAATTTAGTCACGAGTTGTAATTTTGTCATAAATTCTGATGTTTTCGTTTTCTTAGAGCAACGATTTGCTTCTTCCCAATGATTAATGCTTTTCTTGTTTTCTTATAGTTTTTTCCGTTTTCGATTACATTTTCTACCAGTTTTTCATTGTATTTTCTTAATGTCTTACTTAATAGTACCACGTTTTACGAAATATATCTGTATAATTTGCAAACATTTTCAGGCTTCAGTCCCTCCACAAAATGGAAATCCAAACTAAACATAAGTAATTTCGTAGCTGACAAGTTGGTACCATTGAGAAATTGTGTGATTAAAATATAATAGTCGTGTACAAAGTTGGTAATTTCGGTTATTATGTTTTAGGTATAGGTGGTCTGTACCAGTGACATATGTTACAAATTTGGGCAAGTCTAGCGAATTCATACTTTTTAAATATAACGATAATCAGGGTAAGTTAATCTTATTGTATAATGTGATATATACGAATGCAAAACCAATAAAAACCACCTAAGCAAACAAATAACTATGTAAGTCAATATATATACTACGATTTGTAAGTGGTGTTTTTAATTGTAAAATTTGTGACTCCCTAAATCTCGCCAAAATAAATGTTTTGACAAAAATCAAAACCCGGTGGATTTTTATATCGAAGGTACCAATTTTTTAGCACAAATAATTCTTGCAAATTTAAACCCAGCGCTGGTGTTGCAACCGCCTAGAAATTTTTAAATGGGACAAGGAACCCATAATTTGAAAGTGTTATTACTTACACAACAGTTTTTTTTATTTTACTGGCAACATGTTAAAGTTGTAGGAGGTTGCAACCTCCATCAAACACCGAAGTTTCTAAAATTATTTTTGCATAAAAATTGGTCCCCTTGATATAAAAGTTGATAATTTTTTGGATTTTTATCAAAACATTATTTTGCTGAGGTTTACTAGGAACAAATTTTCGTTTGGAAGACTATGTATAGTAATTGCTACCAATTCATGCAACAACGTAAATGTTTTTATTTTTCCCAAAAGTCTTTATTTATTTTAGTTATTGTTTTACTTATTTTCGTGCCATATCTAACTTGAACTCCACTCCTCTGCATATACCATTAAGTGTACACGGATATAAGGAACATACTGTTTAACGTGCAATGTAGTACTTAGTAGTTTGTCATTTGCCTTTCAAGAGACAACGTTGGAATACCTTTTAGTTTTATGTATGTAGTGTAAATCGAATCCAGATCATTCACTACTCCATACTACCATACTACTCCATACTACTACTACAATATTTTACAAGTTGTTCTTCTTCTTTTTTTATGTAGACATGACTGTCTGTTTTTGAATGTACACCAATTGACCTCCAGTAAATTGTCGTTCCATCGTTTTCGTGGTGTTCCTACTCATTGCCTTTCTACTGAAGAACCATCTCTTGCCGTCTTTACTACTCTTTTTGTTCTCATTTGGCTTATATGATCGTTCCATTCTACACTTATATTTCGTATCCAGTCCTTGATGTTCTTCACCTTGCATCTACGTCGCATATCTGTAGTTCTAGCTTTTCCCGATAGTGTTTTACGGTCAATTTGTCAAGTGTTTTTATCTGTGCTGTTTCTAACATCCTTTTTGTTCTCTCTTGTCTTGAGAAAGTAGTATTGCCTCGTCTGACTAGCAGATTATTTTAAGTTGTTTTTCTACCATTGGGTATCCTTTTTAGTTCCTACTTTTTTATTATTTTATCCATAATCAGGGTTGAACAATAGAGGACTCAGAGAATCTCCCTGTCTTATCTTATGGCCAGCTTCAATAGGGTCCGTTAGTTCTTCTACTTTTACTTTTATTGTGTTGTTTTGGTAGATATTTTCGATCGTTTTAATTATTTCTAAAGGTGTCTTCTAAAGTGGATAACGTCATCTAATTTGACACGGTTAATTGCCTTCTTAAGGTCCACGAAACATAGATGTGCCAGGTTTGTTTTATTCGAATGATTTCTCTTGCACTTTCACTCATTATAAATATAGCGTCAGTGCGTGATCTTCTCGACCTAAAACCTCGTTGTTCTTCTGCTAGTGTTATATATTCATTTAGTTTATGTTTTGTTAATTTTAGTGTTGTGTTTAATAAATTAATTCCTCTGTAATTTTCCCGTTTCAATTTGTCACCCTTTTTGAAGAGAGGTATTAATATGCTTAATTTTCGCTCCTGGTAATTTTCTGTTTTTAAATTTCCTTAATGTTTTCTTTATCTCTTTCTCCTCAATATTTATTTCTTCGTTTGACGTCACCTATGGTGTTGGTGGTTTTTGTATCGTCACCTTTAGCAAATAGGGATCGAATGTAGTGTGCCCATGTTTACTTCTGAATGTCTTCCGTTTTTATTAGTTCGTTCATCTCTTTTCTTTGTCGTCTGATCATTCTCCATATTTCTTTTTGTGTTCCGTAGAAGTCGTGTTTTAAGAAGCTCTGCCAGTGTTCCCTTTTTCCTGGTTTATGACTCGTTTATAGTGGTTGTATGCCTGTTGTATTTGTTGTGTTCTGTATTGTAAAAATGCTTTCTTCTTTTCTTCACATTTTGTCTTCACTTTCGTTTCGAAACCATGGAATTTTCTTTCTCGATACGTTAGTGTTTGTTACTTTCCTCTCTCTAAGTGATTCTGTTGCTGCGTTAATTATGTTATATTTGAGTTTTTCCCAACTTTCTTCGATGTTTTCGTTTTCTATTTTATTCCCAGCAATCGTCTCTGATATTCTTTTTCTGTATACGTATTCCGTAAATACCGCATTCGACTTTGATTTTTCTTTGTGTTGGCTCCGCTCTCTTGGGCGTGAAGTATTTCATGGTGATTCTCATTTTACATAATGCTAGGCTATGGTCGCTACCTACATCTGCTGAGTTGAGCCATCTTACGTCGATTATTTTTGATGGTTGTATATCTCTGTTGGTTATTAATTAATTTATCATAGATCTTTGTCAACGGGTGTTATTGAATTATATTTGTGTTGGTCTTTGTGGTCAAAAAATGTGTTGTTTATCCTCTTTATGTTCAGGTATTTATTCTCCATTCTTATCTTTGCTGTTACAAACATTTCTGATATGTATTGAAACTATTTGATGTGAATTAATGCCTTTTGTGTAGTAGTGAGATTGCACCCTCTTTGGCCCTGTTTTCTTTTGCTACTCCACTGTAAATTGGTATGTATTCAACTAATTTTGATTTTTGTTTTGTTTTTGATTTTTTTTTTTGTTTCATGTAGAGCGCAAATGTCATATTTGTTTGTCTTTCAGTACTTGGGTTATTTTTTGGACCCTTGAGTTGAGCGACCTGATATTCCATGTAGTAATTCTTATCTGGGTTTTGGATATTTTTCGCTTATCCTTATTTTTGCCGTGGTCATATTCATAGTATAAATCCTGTTCCGAGGCTGTACATTGTTTCTTTGAGCAATATTCATTTTTACGATTGGTAGGTTGCTAACCTTGCCAATCACCCTCCACATTTTATCCGGGCTTGGGACTGGCTGTGGTAACCGTATAGCTACTCAATCCACCCCGAAATTACTCCAGGCAGTGTAATTAAATTTAATTAATTATTTTACTTGTTAACATTATTAAACGAGGAATATATTGTCTTATATTTTAGTTACCATAAAGAAACCAGCTGGAGCAACATGGCTGAAATTTAATACCGACCAAATAGGTTATTATCGAGTTAACTATCCACTCGATGAATGGAAAAATATAATAAACAACTACACTTTGTTTAGTACCGGAGACAAGACCCATCTTCTAGAAGAAACTTTCATGATAGCCGAAGCCAATCAATTGAGTTATACAATTCCGCTGGAACTGACTAAGAAGTTAAAAAGACGAAATCGATTATACACCATGGAGTGTAGCTGCATCCAATATAAAAGACATTCTTAATAGGCTTAGAGGTGCTAAGTCTGAAGTGATCTCGGCATACAAAGTAAGTGAAACACTATTAAGAACAGGTAGAGAATAACAGTGGGTAGTGTTATAATCTCCTTTCATTACGAGTTTTTTTAAATAATATAGAGCCATCCATAAACACATAATCAAAGCAGTCCACGAAATAAGCCTTCTTTCGTTTAGGTGGTTACTCACTCCCACACAGAGAAATCAAAATAACCATAAACATAACCTAACTTTGAGACATACTTATTTTAGTAATTCAAATTTGTGTGATAAACGGAGATAATATACCTGAAAGTTAGAAAGAAGGATGGATTACCGCTTCATCTCATTTACCCGCACTCTCAGTAGATTGACTGTAGTCCCACTTGAGCTGGGACAACATGCAGGATTTTGAGCTCGACGATCTTGCATCGACCACATCTACACTTTAACCAAACTAAATTAAAAAAGATTGACTAGTGATAGACCAATTCTATTATTTGTGGACTTGCCGAAAGCTTATTATACAATACTTCTATGAAGACTATGGCAAGTACTGATAAGCTTTAATTTAATCTACAATCTTCACAAAGTGGCTGCAATCGACCTTCGTAGCAATTCCAAAAAATCAAGTGCAAATTATAATTTAAAGGAAAAATTTTGAAGATTAATCAAACCTTTTTCTCTTATTCCTTCTCTTAATATATAAATTATACACTGGTCTTACCCCTTAATCTTATTTCTACTTAATCGAAAATATTCCCATATTTTGGATTAAAGATTTCACTGTTGCTTTTACTTAGTTACTTAAGAACTTTTATAAAACTTTAACTTTGAATAGTGCGTGCTGGGACATCTTTAATTTGTTTTTATTATTATTTTTTTAATAATAAGATTTTCAACTGCTGGGTTCTAGATCACTCTCCTTTTATTTATAGTCGAAGTTATATATGGCGGGTATTATATGTAACATTTATATAAATACAATGGATAGTTTGTCTACATTTTTTTAACATCATTGTTCGAGCATATTAATATCATATCCAACTCTAAGGCTTTGTTTATGTGTAAATTATGTTCTTTTTCTATTATATGATATCAAGACACTTCGAATCTATTTGGCATTAAAACTTTTTTTGATCGGACTGAGTGATACGTGGCATTTTCACCTTTTCTCTCCTCGGACAATCATCAAAATAATAGAAAACTATCTATAACCACACAACACGTTTCAACACAATCCGTTTTTTTAAGCAATAACTAAATGAATTAATTTTTTTAAATGAGTCGGTTTATCGTATTCAAAGATTTTTCAGAGGGTGTGTTGACGGTATCTCAGTGACAACATAAAAGTAAAAGGATTTCTCACCAGTATTACTATAGGGTGACATTTTTTATCGGCTTGCTAGATTTGTTAAAATCAAACAGTTTTCTTGTAAATGTTATCACTTGTACGTATGGTGTATAAAAACCTAACCTAAGTTACTTATATAATAATATTTATATAATAATATTTTTAGGAATATATTACAAAGATTGTTTCACCTGCTTACAATAAATTTACTTGGACAGAGGGCGCAAGCGATACTCATCTTGAAAAGTAGGTATCTTTTACAGTAATATTTAATTTAAAGTGTTTGTCATACTCACAAATATAAATAACGAGATCCTTTATTTCGATCTTATATATTGTTTGATTATTATTAGGTTAGCAAGACTCAAAGTACTTAGTTTAGCATGTACAGCTGATCATAAGGAAGCATTGGATGCAGCACGTTCAAAATTCAATACCTGGATAGAAACTAAGCAGGCAATATCACCAAATTTACGAAGTCTTGTATATATTTACGGTAAGACCATATTTACTACCACATACATATTTCTTTTTTAGTCAGATCAGTGGCTTTTATAAAAAAAATTCTATACAATAGCTTGCTTTCTCTCTCTCTCTCTCTCTCTCTCTCTCTCTCTCTCTCTTCTCTCTCTCTCTCTATGTCTATGTCTATCTCTGTCTCGCTGTCTCCCTATGGACGCGCAGTGATATATGAGAGTACACAGCGCATTGTACAGGTTTTAGGTAATTGTTTTATTTTCTAGATTATTTTGGGAACCCCTCATTAGCAAAATTAGAGAATACTCCGAAATTGATCCCCTAATTGAGTGTTTTTATTTTACGTATGTAATAATCTTAAGTGATAACTGTCTTATGTTACTATTCTAGGTATAGTTATAATTTCACATTTTGTTCTCTATTACGAAAACATTTTTATAACATTGAGATACTACAAATATACAGATTTTGATCTATATTGTGTGTAAGAGTAACTATAAGAATTTTTCATACAAAAATCGTGTCAGGTTTTAAGGTTTACGACGTCAGAACTCCAAAGCGTCGGCAAAACATTAGAATAGTTCATAAGTGAGAAATTTTCAAAATGTCTAAAAACTATTTAAGAATACTACACTAGTTAATTGGATTTTTAAAATGAAGAAAATATTCCTATTTTCAAAATTTTTTTTTTTCACTTTTCAGTAATGTGGAAAAAGAGATACGTTTAATCCATAATAATAGTAAGGTTTTTGTTATGTAATATTGCATCTAAATTAGGGAGAATTTAGTGTGACAACAAAAAGGACTGCGAAAGCCAGTATAAAAAAGGAAATAGAAAGTTTTATATAAAACAAAGAAGGAATATTGTGAAATGAATGGACAGAATTACGAAAATGTAAAATGGGCAGAAAGCTCAACTGATTTGAAAGATTTAAGGAATGGGTTGAATAAAACTCGCGAGAACCTAATCGAATTGGATTATAAAGGGGCCCTCCAAATGAATCTGACGACGAGTGCACCAAAAGCTAGTAGTCAGTGTCGAGATATAAACTTACCGTTTTTTAAAGGTGTCCAATATTATAATGTCAATTAAAATTGACCATAAATAAATGAAAACCCGAACTAACTTTCGAGTTCGTACGAAGAGTAAGACACTAAATTGGTCATATCTTAATAGTAAAAATTTGTTTAAGATGCACACCGGATGAGAAAACACATGCTAGCGACATTTGAATGAAATCAGCCCAGAAAATGTCGACAATACAGTGTAGAACTATGTGTTAACATCAGGAAAGATGTTTCTCGAGAGACTGAGGGCTTTCTACTTGCCATTCAGGATCAGGTTATTCCAATTAAAAATTACCTGAAATATATTGTTAAAGATCCGAGATAAAGTCCAAAATGACAAATGCTGATATGGATGCCAAACCCAAGAAACTTTTGGGATGATTCTTTTGTCTTTTTTGGGATGATCCATGTTTCATTAATGAAATCAAACTTATACAAAGATGCTTCCTTCTCTTCTATATAATTTCTTAAAAATAAAGTCTTTTTTACTGCAATATCAGGAAGTTCCATATATCCTCGCCTTGGTGAATCTCTTTCACACACAATAATCGACAAACAAACAATATTCTTACTATTAAGATAATAAATTATTGACATCACTATCCGCATTTATGCCAATTGCTCAATTGTCATCGACATTTGAATTAAAATTGTATCAGTGGAGCATGCTTTTCTGATTTATTTAATTAAAATTATTATTTTTGTAGTACTGAACTTTAATTTAATGGTTTCATAAAATTTATATTACTAATAATAAAAAATATTTTTGGTTATTTAATCAATATAATTCTAAAATTCTCAATGTAATCTCGGTTACATTGTTCATGTTATAATACGCATATGAAAGGTCGTGCTACTCCGTATGGGTTTCGTACTTTTAGCTGTGTAGGGAAATTTGAACTATTAGGTGGATGTATGGAAATTTTAAATACAAGTGTATTTAAAATCAGTTTCTATAAATCGTGACTTAACATGATTTTAGTGTGAAAAATTATATAGTTAAACAAGGAAAAAGATTGCAGATTTTAGTCTATATCTATAGCTTTTGAGGTTTTCGAACTGTTTGAATAGAAATAAAATTGGAAACGAATAATCGTGTCATTTGTTGTATCATAATATTCAATAAACTTTAGGTATTGAAGCTTTTTTGTGTTCATATTGTTTATCTTGTTTATACTTTATTGTTTATACTTTTCGTTTAAAATTTTAGGAATTCAAAATGCTTCTGAAAGTACTTGGGATAATATGTTGCAAATATATATGAATGAAACTGATGCTTCAGAAAAAGTAAAACTTATGGATGGTTTTGACAAGTGTAGACAATGTTAATTTGCTGAAAAAGTAAGTATTTTATAATTAAAAAAAGGTAATTATGGTATGTGTTAGTATATCTTAAAGTTACAAATATTATTAATATTGTGGTCATGATTGATGGGATAAACGTCAAAGTTCTTTTTTTTATTTACACTCAAGGCATATCTACCTCTGTAGTTATTCGCGCCACTCGGTATTACAAACAATTTATTTTATTTACTTATATTTTTGAAAGCATAGCTTTCTTATCACAGTATGAAAAGCAATGAAACGACTGTAATGAATGATCTCGCGACTACACACTACGTGGATTGTGTCATGCGTGTTTATTAATAAAATAAATAAATAAATAATTCAATTAAAAACCATCGCTCCATACGTGGACGATAAGAAAGCTATGCTTCCCCTCCCTAGCCATTCACGGAGTGCCACATTCTTTGTTTTATATTTTATTGTACAAGATCACAGATTTTATGAAACAGAAAACCAACGAATGTAAATAACTGTTTTTTTTTTTTCTAACTCAGCACGTAAATGTTGCCGCAAATTATGCTGTTTTCAGTGTACAGGTAAACTCTTCGTACAGTTAAAGCACAATAGAGTTACATTCGTGTGTTAATCGTGTATGGCCTAACCATAATCTGTTTAATATGGTTTCATCTATTGGTGTCAATTTTGGCTGTAAGTCTCTTCTACTAATTCTAAGTTGTGAATTGAATATTTGGCTGCAGACTCGACTCTATTATTACCAGGTATACCGATATGCGATGGAATTCATAAAAATTTTACATTGGCATTCATTTTTGCAGCTTATAAAAATAACACATCACTGTAACAATGGATCATTAGGGTAAATGTTGTTTAAACTATTGACGGAACTAGTATAGTCATATATAATATCATAAGAGAGAAAATTTTGCAGGCAATATTTTCGACTGGTATAAAAGTTTGATGCCGATGATGGCGTATTTCGCGAATTAAATTTTAACAGTTAAATCACTGATAAATCAGTAATCACTGATAAATCAGTGATTTTGTCAAAATATCATAAGCGAAAATCGCCAAAAGGCAACAAACTTGAATAAAACCAGAAGAAAATGTTGCCTGTAAATAATTGGTAATGATATTCAACACATAATTGGTAATTAATGCACCATATCAACGAAACATAATTTTTATTTGTTAACAAAATTAAATGTATAAGTATTATAAGCTATAGTAGTTTGCCCATTCTTTTCTATACTCTGTTTTTTAACCAGGAGGAGTAAACCAAAAAGACAGATTCGCACTCAAGAAAGTTACTAGAAAAGTCACCAAATACATCTTCTTTTTTTTGTTGATTATCTCGGCCTTGCGCTAATCGAGTAATCAATATTGGACAACCTCACACGTCAATTTTAGCCTAACTTTGTTTATTTATGTTTGAATAATAATTTTTTTCAATTCACTTTCAATATATATTACAATAAAAAAAGGACGTTTTTCACATTTGGTCCCATGTATATATATTTAAATATCGAGTGATCCAGTTTTATAGATCTCTTAAGTCTATGGTATTTAATTATAATTTAGAAAATATTTTGATCGGGAGAGTCATACTAATGTTACAGATCTAAGTATGGTTTTTCTCAGAAATTTGTCTTTTAATAGTAGACCATATTCTTATCCTGGTATGATCAATTTCTTGAATCTAGTTTTTTTTTCTTACCAGATACTTTGTATAAATAAGTGTGTACTTACAATTTCTTTAATGCTGGATTCTTATTTAATTTTGATAGTGAGTTTGTCCCATTTGTAATCAACAAATAAAATTTACTAAAAAATACTGGATTTCTGTGAGATAATCAACAAATCCAATCTATTATGTTACATTCTTGCATAATTTTGCAATTTTCTTGTGATGACCTACAACCAGGAATAACAAAACCAACTGTATCATACAATAAAACTAAAACACATTACTTTACTAATGTTCTTTTATTGTGATGAAAACAAAATGTAAATGCTTCTTAACAAGTATACACTAAATTTAAAAGATAGTTGCCGTTTTTCTTATGATAATCAGATATAAATAACATACATTTATAAATTTATAAACACTTTAAACTATATTTAGTATAAACATTATCTAGAAAAATATCACATTAAATACTATTCGCATATTACCAAGTCCAAGTTATTACAAAAAACTTAAAAGAGTCAGAAAGCGATTTATATATTAGAGGAAAATAATAATAAGAAATAAATTTCACAAATGTCATTAGTGTCAATTTGTCATAATTTAGTGGAGTAAACTTGCCTGCGGTTGGACCAATTGCAAACAAGCTATACGGCGCGGAAAATTTGAATTACTCCTCCTAGTTAAAAAACAGACCATACCAAAGCATGTTTTTTTGTATTATTGACCTGTAGCATTTGGGAACTCGAAGGTCCAGCTTCATTTGTTGTTCTGAGATTTTCGATCAACTTCTGGTGGTGACTGGAATCCAGCTAAAGATATGGTTTTAGAGAGCTTGCATTTGAGAAACCTGTTAATTTAATTAACTCCTGTTCAGAAACACCTTGCTTGAACAAGGCTGACACAGCTGAAGATCGAGGAGAATATTTTGTTATTTTATGTTTTTTTGTGTCTATTTCAATTTTTTCAGCTGACATTTTTGTCCACTTAGATACAGTATTGATTCCAAGTGGACAGTTTTTAAACCAAGATCCATCCTTTCAGTTTGGGTGAACGGTAAGAAAGAGTCTGTCTGATCTTTGGTCCTTTTTTTCCATTAATTTCGAAAAAAAACTAACTGGTCATAAATTTTCGTTTGATGAATTTCTTACCAGCCATTTGCTGCTTGCCAAACTTTTCGAAACGCCTTGATTTGTTTTGGAAAAAATGTCCTTGTATTCAATTCGGCCCGTAAAGTTTCCCATAACATCAAATTCCTTTTGGAAAAAGTTAATCTTGCAGTTTACGGCCTTATTGCCTCTCCAAGCAAGTTCAAATGAGCAAAGGTGAAAACTCTTTTTTGTGCTTCATCGGGGGTTTCCTCCTTTTCTTGAATAATTTGAAGCTGCCTTCGCTTGTTATCTCTTGCCAATCTTGCACATTTGAAAAATATATGTATCTGTGAAGGGGTCGATTTTTGTACTCCGTAAAATATTTTTAATGTACTATTTTTGTTATAGTATGCAACATTGAATTTACAGACTACTCTTTATAGTCTTCGCTATTGCCTTTTTTTCATGTTAAAGGCATAATTCTCGAAAATTTTTGCTAGTTCCGTTATGATAGTACATCGTTCAAGCGTAAAATTTCTCATTCGTATGACTCCGAAAATGAAGTCCAAATAGAGCTTCTGGACCTCTGCGTGTTCAATGGGAGTTTTTTGCGAAATCAATTTTTTGTCTCTGTCCAAAATTGATTATGCCTCAATGACTTTTGTCAATCTTACAAGAATAGAATTATAAGACACCTTCGTGTCGATCAGACAAAATTATAACAGACAGATCTGTCATATTGGCAACGTGGCGTTGCTATGACGTTTTATCAGTTAAAAAATAGTCTAGTGAAATAGTTGGTGTATTTTTGGAAGTTACTAGTCTTACTATAATATAATTTGGCCTTAAAGGAGGCATTTAGTTTCTTACTGGAACCTGTTAAACTTATGTCAATGATAGGCTTTCTCCAAGTAGGAGAAAGAGTTTGTGAGAGAACGGTTCATTCTACAGAAAAAGTGCTAATTAACATTTTTGTTTATAATTATCTCAGTTACATTTCTTATTTAAAACATTTTTTATTTTAATTATTTTAGATTGTTGGATTTGGTTAAAAACGAATCTGTGGTAAGAGGTCAAGACTACCTTGTTGTGTTAGGAAGTATTTCAATCAATCCCAAAGGAACTGATCTAGTTTGGGATTTTGTTAGGTAAGTATATATATATTGAATAAATCTATATAAATAAAAATAATGAATATTCGAAATGTTTGTAAGCGCATAACTTCAGAACAACTGCACCAAATTAGATAATTATTCTTTTATTGTGTTTGTTATTATCAGGAGAAAGATTATGTAAAATAATTGTACGGAAAGACGTAAAAAGAGTTTTATATGTTATTTTAAATCGCAATATAACTAATAGATGGCGGCCGTACGATGACTAACAAAGGAAGCTATGGTTAACAAAATACATGTCAGTATTGATAGATTGACATAACGACATAGCTGTATTTGGTATTCCGACTCCAAATAATAACGAGGAAGTTTCAACATGTTAAATGGGAAAATATGTCAATAGCTGTTCACCTAGTGAATGGACAACGACTTAATTTCACGAGAAAAAACACAACACCAACAACTGAATGATACCCAACGACAACGGTGATAACGGAGACTTAACAACATAATAAATTGTTACGTAGATTTAAGTTTAGCGACACAGCCGTTTCAGACTCGGCCTAATTAAGTGATACCCAAAGTTTGGAGAGAGTTTTCTATCATAAACTTTTTTTTCGACGGGCACTCTAACTATATCAGCCAATACCGTTGCGTTACCAACTTTCTTTAATAATAATGATTGAATTTGTATTATCTTCTTCTTTTTCTTCTTCTTCGGCCTTCATTTATCCATTGTTGGACATAGGCCTTCTCCAATTGCTTCTACGCTTCCCTATCTTTTGCAATTCTCATTCACTGCTTTCCAGCTACAGCTGTTATATCGTCTATCTATCTCTCTAGGGTCTACCCACGCTTATTTTTGTTTCTCGAATCTCGAATCTGCATTTTCACTGATAGGACTGTCCGAAGAGTTCCTACCCGCTAACCGGTGTGTATTGTACATACGATAAATATTCATTTTGCTTATTCATGACAAAATTGAGGTAGTGTATAGAAATTTTTGTATACCGAAGATATATGGATGTACGCAGTGGAGGTCGCGGTTTACATCGATGACAGGCAGAACATTCCTTCCTTTCAGTGTTCTTTGCGGTTTCTGGGCTGACTGACATGTATCAGTTAGCGGGAAAGTTAGCATCCTTACATTATAAAATTATGTACATGAACAACAGTAGTGACGACAGTGAACGCCTTCAAGTGAAAAGAAGTGGATCATTTGTAATTCTTTAAATCGCCAGCTTTCGGCTCATTCTATAAATAAAGAAAGACAGTATCTAAGAATACCATAATCTGTTTTAAAGAGCTATAAAACACCACTTAGATAGATTTTATGCTTATAAGAGAATGGAATGAAATGCATAATACATTTCAATCATACCATCCATATCTCAGGCGAATGTCACGTGGTTTGAATACCACCAATAAAGTTGTAATTTTCCACGTAATCTACAGTTCGATTGCGATGATGGGTCGCGAGGGTGAACGGGTGAAACATTCTTGGTATGTGCGATCTTATAAGGAAATGAAGGTTTGTTTTAACATCAAAATATCGACCACGACCGCGATCTCCGTCGCACACATCCATGTATCTTCGGTATGTCCGTACCCTTAGGATCGTGAGGAGGTCAACTTTAGATAAAGTATTTTCACCCAAACAAAGGCAATCACGGAGATCACTACCCTGGCTAGTTCATGTAGATCTAAAAGACCTTGCTGGACTGATGGTTAGCGGCAGAAAAAAGCCTGTTCCTTTCGGACTGAAATATTTAAACATCGGTAGTTCCAAGTAGTAGGAATATTCTTGGGAAAAATAATTGAAATCGGATATATGGATATTAAAACTTTGAGATACCAGGGGTATCGAAAAGTTAGTAGACAAACAGAAAAAAGGTAGAAGTTGCTCGCAAATTATTTTGGTTTTTAGGATAAAACCACAACAGTAAACAAAAATGAAGGGTCGTTATATTAATATAAAATTATTTAAAAAGGGGAAGAGAGAATGATTGACCGAAAATTAGGGAAAAAAGATATAAAGAAGGGGTTACGTTATGCAGAACGTAACATATTTTTGTATAAAACTATAACTAGATAAATGTTTGTATAAAATTATTATTTTTAGATCAAATTGGGAATATTTAGTAGGAAGGTACACCTTAAATGAGAGAAACTTGGGCAATCTGATACCTAGAATTACTAGCAGCTTCTCTACTCCCGAGAGGTTACAAGAGGTAAGTTGCTGACATCTTATATCGTTTTATAGAACTAATAATCGGATTTTAGATGGAAGACTTCTTTAAGAAATACCCAGAAGCTGGAGCTGGGGCAGCTAAAAGAAAAGAGGCTTTAGAAACCGTACGGAATAATATGTTATGGGTTTCTAATTAT
Source organism: Diabrotica balteata (assembly GCA_918026665.1). Taxonomy (NCBI): domain Eukaryota; kingdom Metazoa; phylum Arthropoda; class Insecta; order Coleoptera; family Chrysomelidae; genus Diabrotica; species Diabrotica balteata. The sequence goes on from OU898277.1 coordinate 45,583,953, forward strand.
AAAAAAACCATAGAAGATTGGATAGTTCATCAAAGTGCTATCTGATTTGATTTGTTTTAATTGTGAACTATGTTTTTTACACTATTTTTATTAATGTACTTGTAAATAAATATTATTTTTAATTATTGTTGTTATTTATAGTATTTTATAGATATACAAAAAATCTGGTGAAACTCTTTAAAGAACAGTAACAAAAAAGTTGAGGCTGACAAAATTAATATCCAAAAAAGGCTAAACTAAACATAGACATCATAGAGGTCCTGTAGGTATAGTTCAAAATAGAGAACTGTGGGTTAATCATTCATTAACAAAGATTTTTTTAAATGGCCTAATTTATATATTTTCGACACAGTTGTTCCATATGTCCTTTGTCTATTCCTTATCTCCAACTTATTCTTGGTCTACCTCGTTTTCCCTCCTGCCGTCTGGTTACCATTTTAGTATTTCCTTTGATATTCTCTGTTCATCCATTCTTTGTATGTTCCAACCAGATAACTTGTTTTGTTGATAAGTCATCTGTGATCGTTCGTTTGATTCTCAATATTTCTATAATGCGTTTGTTGTTAATCGTTTCTCTTGTAGATCTTTCTGCCTCTCTTCTCCAAAAATTCATTCCCTTTGCTCTCAGCGTAGCCAATGTTCATTCTTTCAGTGGCCATACCCACAGCTGTGTAGAGTGATACTTTTCACTATCGTCTTATTATTCTCTTTGCTGATGATATGGTTCCACAAAATACTGTATTATATTAAAAGTAAAAGATTCATGAATTATAAAAAAAGACGAAGAGATGAGTTGTAAATAGTAGATATATATCTATAATTTATGAGATAAGGTGCGAAATATGTTATACAGTAAAATCTCCATTAACCGAAACGGCTGACAGTTTAAAGAATTTCGTCAATAAAACTACATTGTGATTGAACAGGAATTCGAGGTTATTCAAATGATTCATAATGAAGAGATTTTGCGGACAGTCGCAGTCGATTTTGACGTTGGCGTTTATACAGTTTTCGATTGAGTTAAAATGAAAAGCAAATTTGAGGAACATGCTTCGAAAATACCAAACAAGAAAACTATGAAACTAAGTCAAAATGAGAAGGTAAATTAAAACTGTATATTTGTGGTTCACATAACAAAGAGCCAAAGGAGAAATGTTAAGCGACGAAGATCAAGGAATTAAAGCTCGGGTGGCTAGAAAAATTGAAAAGTAGGTACGCTATTCGTCAAGTTAATTTATATGGAGAAAAGCTATCTGCTGACCACGATGTTGTAAATATTTTTAAAACTATAAAGGATGAGTTTTTGTTAGAAGCCAAAAAAGCTCATGGATGTCGACCACTTTATTTTTAGAATGGTTTGAGAATGAACTCATCCCAAGTGAAAAATTCCTTTTTAAAATCGACAAATCTTCCCTTCAAATCATTGGGGTTTGTTGGCAATGCACCAACTAACCCTCACCTTTTTAAAATCAACAAATTTTCTCTTCCAATCATTGTGGCTTGTTGGCAATGCTCCAACTCATCCTCACCTTTTAAAAATTGTGACATAATTTTCAGATTTTTACCACCGAATGTCACTAGCTTAATTCAGCCTTTAGACCAGGGAGTAATAAAGATATTATAGAGCAGCATTCTTAAGAAATCTGATATTACAGGAAACGAATGAATCCAAAAACGTTCCCGAAATTCTCAAATTTTTAACAATGAAACATGTTGTTTATTGGTGTGCTGAATCGTGGGCCAAGATCAAATTTTCAACATAGGAAAAAATGCTGGAACAAACTTTTTGATAGAATTTTGGTTGACGATCTTGAAGTAGCAAATGTTGAAGAAACGACTGATAAAATTGAACCTTTAATAAAAATTTGCCAGAATGTGACGAAATTAACCAAGAAAAGATACGTGAGTGGTTAGCAGCCTATGATTCACTGAATCATAGGCTGCTAACCAGCCTATTCAGTAAAGTGATTTGATCGACCATGACATCATTGACATTGTGCTTCATCCAGACGACCTGAGGGTATCAGGCGACGAAGATGACGACCAAACAAAAGACAGGCAGTACATTAGAGATTTTCAATGCCTTAGAGGTAAGAATGTTATACAGTAGGCCTAATTGTTTACATCGTTAAGTTTTGTTGTTATTGCATAACGTTTTGTCCCTTTCAGATTTCTTTACGTTTCGTCTATCTACAAAAAAACCATTTAGAAAAATTATATTTTGTAACGATAAGACTACCAAAGATAATTGAAGTATTATTGTAAAAATAATACCTCAATCAACCATGGGAGCTTATAATATATTCCTTGCCTAGCTCAGTATCTCAAGGGTGAATTCGTCTTGTCTTCAACTAGGGATTGAACCTGAGTTCTTTGCTGATAGCAAATAAGACAAATTTTAACCAAACATATTTATTAAAAGAACAAAAAACAATAATTAACCCTGCCAAAGCTTAGAAATTAATAAGTGATACTTATTGCTTCGATTGGCTTCTTGTGTGTTCTAGCTGTTAGGTCCTCCAATTAAATGTTGTAGCTTCTGGAGAGCTGCAGTAACATGTGGGTCTATGTCCTGATTAAGTTGTTAAGTCCTCAAATGGATATGGTCAAGAAAATACCAATGTGGTCAATAAATTCTTCAAAATTATTTAATAAAGCCGCCAATATGCCCAATAAACTAAAATACCAGAAACAGCTTGCATTAGAGACACATCAAAAAAGGTTTAACTTCCTTGCCATCTTACAAAATTACAATTAAACAAATAGCGTATGGCGAGGATAAAATGAAATATAATTATTACTGAACTTTAGCTAAATTTTGTTAATATTTCTAGATGCATATAATCGGAAAAAATTTTAATTCAGAAGCGTGATTTGGTGAAAGAAGTTAATGAAAATTGGAAATGCGGTCAGAATTATAGAATATAGATTACAATTAAAGTACTTACCCAAGAGAATTTGTAGAATAAAAAATGAGTCTTATAATAATTTTTGCCTTCTTTTATAAATTTCAAAAAGAGGGGAAAAGTAATCCCACCATTAACGTTATTGACAGAAAATAGGAAGGGGCCGACTGAATGAAGTTAGCACAGATCATGAAACTAGCTTGTCTGTCAACACGGAACAGAATATTTAGTCTAGCGGACAAAAATAGAGAGGGCGAATATTTATTCTACGGGACAGAAAGAGAGAGAAAATAAAGACAGAGAAGAAAAGAACAACAGAGTGAGTCAACTACTTTTTAAATAAAAAATATTAAAAATGAAACTGAAGATAAAGAAATTAATAAAGTAATAAAGAAATTAAAATGAAATAATAATTTAAATATAAATTAATAGAGATGTGACGTTTATAACGCTACAATTTAAATGATTTTTATAAAAAACAAAAACATTTGTTATATCTTGAGCAGTGTACTAAGTTCGACGGAAGTTTCTATATGCAAGATAGCCAAAACATCGAGGCAATGGAGGAAAATGATATATATAAATATCTCTGAGTGAAGCAAACTCGGAAAATTGCGAGCTTCGCTCGTAACCAGATCAGTTTCGGGTTACGAGCGAAGCAGTAACATCTCCAGAAGATGCCAACCCCTAGTATTGGCGAAACTTCGAGAACTAATCTCAGAAGACAAAGGCCTAACAGCCTAAACAAACAAATTAACAATATTTCTAGTGTTTGGAAAATACAACATTTACCCCTTATCGAAAGGGGTAAATATTTACCCCTAACCGAAATTATAGGCCCTGCTGATATTTTTAAATATTCCATAAACAATGAAGTTCTCGACATTATTGTCACAGAAACTAATCGTTATGCCACTCAATAAATAAACAAAGGACATGCCGAGAAGTCAACAGTTAAAAGTTGGAGTGATACAGATATAAATGAAATTCATGTTTTTCGCTATTCTTATTGTTATGTGGATTACAAAGGTGCCATTCATAAGCTCTTATTGGTCAGAAGATAAAATGTTCCATAACGAGTTTATAGCCTTAACAATGCGTCGTGACAGATTCTTGCTACTTTTAAAATTCATACATTTTGCCAATAATGCGCATGCGCCACCTGGTGATAGACTAAGCAAAATTCGAAACATATTAAACATTTTAGTAAAAGAATATAATAATATTCTAAACGCTGGAAGGGTACTAACTATTGATGAGACAATGGTGCCTTTCAGAGGTAGACTACATTTTAGGCAATACATCCCTAACAAATGCCATAAATATGGAGTCAAACTATCTTCTTCTTCTAGTTCCATGACCGTTATCGATCGTTGGATATCATGTTGGCTACCATATTCGCTATCGTGACTTTATTGACAGCAGCTCTAAATAACGATGTAGTTGATTTTCCATACCATTGCCTTAGATTTTTTAGCCATGATGTTCTTCTTCTACTAGAACCACGATTACCTTGGATCTTTCCTGAATGATCAGATGTAAAAGATCATATTTTTCAGGGTATCTCATAATGTGACCGAAGTATTTCAGCTTGCGTTTCTTTATTATATTGACCAGTTGTGTTGTTTGGTTCAGCCGTCTAAGGACTTCCTCATTTCTAACTCTGTCGACCCAGCTTATTTCAGTAGTCACCTGTATACTCACATCTATGAGGCTGTCAAGCGTTTAAGGATAGCCTTAGTTAGAGCCCACGCTTCCACTCCATACAGCAGGACAGGAAAGATGTAGCAAGATGTCATTCGAACTCTAAGGTCAATGCTAAGATCGTGACTGCAAAGTACGTTTCTCATTTTTACAAAGGCAGCTCGGGCTTGTTCTATTCGGCTTTTAATTTCTGCGGTTGGATCCCAGCTCTCATTGATATTACTACCGAGATATATGAGTTTATCTACTCTGTCCAGTGTGGAATCTCCGACTTTTATACCGTCGTTCTGTATATAATTTTGTTTGCTAACTATCATATATTTAGTTTTTTTAACGTTGAGTTTTAATCCATACTGATCACAAGTCTGTTTTATTTTATTCATTAGATTTTGAAGGTCCTCTCCGCAATTAGCAAGCACTAAGATATCGTCGGCATATCTAATATTGTTGACGGTTACTCCTTTCATAATAATACCTCCATTAAGGCTTCCTTAAATATTTCCTCCGAATATAAGTTAAAAAGTAAAGGCGACAATATACAGCCTTGTCTCACTCCTCTTTTTATATTTATTTCATCCGACAGTTCTTGTTTAATCTTTATTCTTGCCACTTGATGCCAGTATAGATTTGTAATTATTCGTAGATCTTTATGGGCCAATCCAGCTGTTTCCAATATTTCTAGGATTTTGTTATGTCGGACTTTGTCAAAAGCCTGTTCAAAATCGATTGCACAAATGTACACCTTTTGATTTATATCTCTGCATCTCTGTACTAGCACCTGTATACTAAACAAGGCTTCTCTTGTACCCACCACTCTTAAACAGAATTGGAGTATTGCTAAATCTGTCCTCTAACAGCGTGTAAATTCTGCTCTGTATTACTCTCAGGAAGATCTTCAAAACGTGACTTATTGTCCGATAATCACTGCATGTTTTTGTACGATGTTTCTTAAGTATTGTGACAAATGTCGACTTTAACCAATCAGTTGGTAATATCCCAGTGTCATAAATTCTGTTTAAGAGATTACACAGAGCTTTAATTCCATTTTCTCCTAAAAACTTTAGTATTTCAGCACTTACTTCATCGGGGCCAAGTGGTTTTCCATTTTTTAACGTTTGTATTGAACCTCACTTTCTGTTATAGATGGGCCTGATATAGCAATCGGTGTATAGTGTTCTACTCTCTCATCTTCAAATAATTCAGAAATGTAGTTTTCCCATTCTTTTAACTGTTCATTGATGTCTAATATTCTGTGTCTGCTTCTGTCTTCTAAACTTTGGGATATTTGTTTCCGTTTGTTTCCAGCAACCTCTTTTAATTTCTTGTGCAGATGAAATGTATCATGTTTCTTTTCATATTGTTCAATTTCATTACATTTTTACTATGAAATTGTGTTTTCGCGTGTCTTATCTTACGATTGCGTGGATCCTCTTGTATTTGGTTTTATCTTTATTTCTGACTTCTCTTCTTTGATCCATAGGTCTCAGTATTTCCTCTGTCATCCTCCCTTGTTTTTTCTTGCTTTTAGCGCACTCAATTTTGTTTCTTGAACAGTCCTTAAGATGTCTATAATTCTCGTCCAGGTTTCCTCAGTACTTTCCTCTTTGCTTGATGTTAACTTCATTTTTTGTTCTAATATACTAGTTATTTCTTGTTTTACTGTATCATCTAACATCTTTTCCCTATCTATAGTAACTGTTTGCTTATTCGTCCTTGCAAATCTTTTTAATCTCAGTCTTATTTTCCTACTAAAATATTGTGATCTGTTGGTACATCTGCGCCTGGATATGTTTTTACTGTTAATACTGAATTTCTGTATCTCTTATTTATACATATGAAGTATACTTGGTTACGAACAACTCGTTCAGGTGTATCTGCTGGTGATTTCCACTTGTAAAGACGACGTTTTGGAAGTTTGAAAATTGTGTTTGTTATTACTAATTGCTTTTCTACGCAAAAAGATGCCAACATATCTCCTCTTTCATTTCGTATTCCCAGACCATATTTTCCTATGATATCTTCCTGTTCACCTTCACCAGTTGTGTTGAGATCGTGTTTCTTTGTAAATGCTAATACTTTTTCTAAATCATGATATAATTTTTCAATTTTTTCTTGTTCATAGTCTTGTGTGGGTGAATATACTTGTAATGTAACTTGTTCACATTGATTGTTGTTGATTGTATTTGTATCATCAGTATCCTGTCTGGGAATAGGACGACGTTTTTTACAGCTTTATCTGTTTCCTTCGACACAATTATTGCTACACCATTTTTATGTTTTGAGCTGTCTTCTCCTGAATAGTATACAATGTGATTATCTACAGTTACTTTTCCAGATCCTGGCCATGTCAGTTCACTTACTCCAAGGACACTTATATTTAGACGCTTCATTTCTTTAATGGTGTTGTGAATTTTACCTGGTTCGTACATGCTTCTTACATTCCATCTACCTATTTTTCTTTCTAGCATAGAAAGTGTGTTCATGTTTCTAGCTGATCGGGAGATTCTTAGCACTCCTGCTCTATTTAAAGAGCGCCCGTACTCGGGGCCGTTGTATTTATCGGCCATTTCCATGATTGTTTTTTGGGAAAATGGATATACTTTTAATATAAATGTGTATGCTGGAAAGGGAGATACAACTGCACCACAAGGTCATTCGCATGCAATAGTAAAAGAACTTTTGAAAATAGTTGAGCCACAGAGGGAGGACAATTTATGGAGATAATTTTTACTCAAGCATACCGCTAGTCGAAGATTTATATAAGGAAAAAATGATTTATTGTGGAACGTTGAGGAGCAGTAGAAGAGGAATACCAAAATAAATATGTCAAAAGCTAAAAAAGAGACAGGTTTTTGGACAAGAATGTAATGATGTAAAAATAATAAAATGGTTTGATAAACGACCAGTCTTAATGATATCCAGTGATCCTAGTCATGATCCGACATTAACTGCTACTGGTAATGCAGCATATTTTATTGATAATAAGTACCTTACAATTTTTACTATTTTAGATAAACGTAATAGACAAGGTGATGAAATTTTGGAACCACAGTTGGTCATCGACTATAACAAAGCTAAAAAGGGCGTCAATTTTAGCGATCAAATGTCTTCTTACCATACATCAGTGAGAAAATCTCTGAAGTGGTATAGGTAAGTTACATAGTTTGTCAAATTGTTCAGCATTTTACATTGCTAATTTATTGTAGAAAAGTCATGTTTGAATTAATTTTGGGTACATCATTAGTTAATGCATCGGTGGTCTACAATATGGTTGCCCAAACTAAGATTGGAATTTTGGAATTCAGGAAGCAGCTGAAAATCTTGCATTATCTGATGAAATAGTATAACGCCGTGTAGATGGTATGAGAAAAAGAGTTCATACGTTTGTAAAACCTGATGGCCCAGGTCTAAAAAAGAGGAAACCATGTAAAGGATATTATCAAACACTACGAACAACTTTAAACAGCAGAGAAGCTGACAAAAAAGGTCGCTGTGTAGGAAGTTTTTGTAATAATTGTTCAAATATGCCTGGATTTTGCTTACAGTCTGTCCCAAACCCTTTTTTCAGTGCGTCACTAATTTTAACGTCATATAGGATTTTAAGAATGTCGAGAATTATTGCATGACATTTTAGTTAAATCTGACAGTTGCAGGATCGTAATCGGCTAAACGTGAAAAGGTTATTTTTTTTAATGCATAGCAGTTTTTCATAATTCTATTCTATTCTGTTCTATTTTATACATTCCATGGAAAGTGCTTAATTAGCTAAGATTTGTTTATGGATTTATTATTATTTATTACAAACACTAGGGAATTGGAAGGTTTGTTTATTTAAAATAACGCTTCCTCCTAGAATCTTTTAAGAGTTGACTGCAAGGTAAAAAAATTTACTGACAATTGCAAGGCATCAAAGTAAACATTCCTGTGATAAAATAATATCGATTTAAATCAGTCATATTTGGATAAGTAATTTTCTGATAAGTTTGTGTGGCAGCCAATAGTTTAATTTTGTGAAGAGTTGTCATTAAATAGTAGAAATAGTTTAAATAGTGAAGCAGTTGATTTTTAAGTTATTCTACCAGATTTGGTGTGCAAATGAAAAAAGGTTATAAAGTTTAGTTAAAAAAAAAACAATATATAGTTTAAATAGTGAAGCAGTTGATTTTTGAGTTAATCTACCAGTTCCGATATCCAGATGAAATCGTGCTACTTAATGGAGTTTAGTTAAAAAACAAGATACCGAATGTAAGTTTACCTTCTTTTTTATGAATAACAAAAATGAATATTATATTTCAAACAATATATAATCCCATTCAGAATCTGATTCTTGAAAATCAATGATTACACTAGATATGTGGCTGGTATCAATTATATCCTACATTTCAAGAAAATGTGGTTCTAAAAAGAACCGTTTTAATACATATAAATATCCATAAAGGCATTAGTTTAAGATATTTCCTCAATCTCATTCCGGAATTCACAATCTGATTCGCGAATGACAGAAACTGATAATAAGGATGTCTCAGCCTCTTTTTCTAATTGAAACTAATTTAATAATTTTAATATTAGTCTTTTTTCATTCTCGGTATATCTCGGAATATTTAAAATATTTTTATGACAATAAATAAAAAATTTAATTTTCACTGTAGTTAAAATGTCTGAAAATACTAACCTGGAATGGCAATTATCATTTTATCAGTTGACATTGTGAAAGTACTGTCACTGTCATTATCAAGATCATCTGTGTCAAATTATATTTATATGCATAATTGATTGGATATCTATTTAGCGTATTCTAAACTCCAACCAATTATACGTTCGTAAGTAGAATTCGCTTTAATATGTATCTTGTTTTAATAAACACCATGAGTAACTTTTTCTTAGAATAGTTATTAAAAAAAATCATATTTCGTTTGTTATTATTTTCTTGTGTTACACGTTTATTGTGATATGTGATACTACTGTGAAACTACGAAGCAAGCAGAATAAAGTTAATTTATTTTGGTTCCATAATTTATTATTTTCGTTTGATAAAATTAGATACTTTTGCTCAGAGATGTCAAAATTTGTCACTTAACTTACATATCCTCGGGGACTTGTATCGCATAAAACTTAAGTGTACTTACATATCGCCGGCGATATGTAACGCAGAGAAGGGCAAAGTACAGATTTTTCGTTACGCAGTCAAGGTTAATATCTTTATATTACTTATTAATATTTTTCTATATCAGAAATTTTTGTGACCTTTAGTAATGAACTATGTAGGTATATATTTTTAATTATGCGAATTTAAAATTAGTAATTTTATTAAACTACATGGTAGAAGTATAATTATCGTAGTTTCAATGTCATTCGAAAAGAAAATACAACCCCAACTATTTTTAGTTTATCCCACAATTTATTGACAAAACAAACCACGCAAATCCTAAATCAAAAGAAATACGCCGGCAAATATCGTACACGCTACATTACCCCACGTTATAAAAATCAATAGGAAAGCTCAGAGAGAACACGTAGTGAAACGTTCCCCTCCAGAGGGCGCTAAATCGCGTTTTCTTCCGCGTGCGATTTTATCAATTATTATAAGAAAACAACCCCGCCCGACCAAAATGTAATAAAGAGACTATTTTCGTTTAATAAATAATTAAATCATCGGTTGTGACTGCTAAATTTTGTTGACAGTGTTTATGAGAGTGTTGTGTAGTTAAATTTTTGTGTTGTATAAATTGTTTAAGGTAAGGAGGTCATTTCAAAATAGTTAATACGAAAATTGTTTTTAAAACTTTTTTAATTTGATGTAATAATATAGATAAAAAAAGCTCAAAACTATGGCTGTATTTTGTTGACGAGATAGTCGAATACATGTGTTTGGAATTCAGTAATACAAAAAACAGTAAATGCAATCAATACTAGGAAGACATATACCTGTTGTCAACAAAGGACAAATCGATTTCAATTTTTTCGTATAATTTCATTACATATTTCAAATATTGGATAAAAAATATTATCTGTTCTTAAGCAATATTAATTTAAAACAAAAACTTCAAACTGCTATTTACTTGTTTTCCATTCAAGATATTATCTTGTACGTGTTACAGATAACAATATTATTTAGGGCAGCCAAAATTCAATAATATGTAGATTTAGACTAGGTAGTACGATTAAAAACAACTTTCAAAGTAAGAAAAATGAAATCGGAAACTTGCTTGCCTAAAATACTACTTGGAAATAAATTTCTTTAGCTATTTTAATAGACTTTGAAAATCTCTTAAACGTGTTCAATAGCGACTAAGAAAGCTTGAAAAGTTTGTATTATAGTCAGATTAGAAACGTATGATAATAAAAATAATAACAAACCTTGTTGTTATTGCTTAAAGAGCAGTGTAGATGTTAAGTCAACTGTTTTGAGTTTTATGCAACAAGAAAAAAGTATGCTCAAAGATTCTCTCTACCTAAAAGGGTATTCTGGGTGCTTTAAAACAACCTTGATTTCTATTCCAGTCCAACTGACAAAATTCAGGAATTTTTGAATGGTCGCAAAACTCTAACCTATCGAATAATTTGTGATGTTTTTGAACCTTGACATCTTTGATTAATGAAAAAACGTCATTAAAAATAAATAAAAGTACATATAAAGATGTCTTCTTCCTTCTTCTTGTATGTAGGCTTTAAAGCCTGTTTCTTCTTCAATATTGGCCTCCCAAATTGTCTAAATTGTCGCACCATCTTTTTCTTGGTCTGCCAATACTTCTTCGTCCATTTTGTGACTTATCTCGTGCGATTCGTACTATTCTATCCTCTGCCATTCTACTGATGTGTTCGTTCCACTCCTGTTTTCGTTTTGTCACCCATCCATTTATGTCTTCTATATTGCATGCTCTTCTTATGTTTTCGCTTCTCTCCCTATCCAACAGACTTTTCCCTGATAATCATCGGAGTATTTTCATCTCTGTTGTTTCTAGTAGTCGTCTCGTTTTAGATGTGTCATAAATTTGTTTTTTTCTGCTGATATTATCATATTGTATTTCTTGGCTGTTGTATTGAAGATGTGTGTTAATCTTTGGAGCTCGTCTTCTGTCTGACTCCGCTTTGTACTGGTATATACTGATAGTTTTCCATTTACACTACCGAGCATAAAATTAGGGTCACCCCGTAATTTGAATTTATTTTAGAAATTATTATTTTGTTTTAACTATTTTCGGTTGTTACATAGTTTACTAATGGATTTCTTGAAAAAAAAAATTGTTGTCGTTTTTATTGTTGTTGTCGAGATAAAAAGTGCCCCTTAGCCTAATTCCTAAAAACCTTTATCAGCACAGTCTTTGTTCCTATGGTTTTAACATCAATTGTAAATTGTTTGTGTATTGTTATCACTGTCAGTGTATTGCAATGAGCATAAATTCTGTTGTGGCGGCAAGAATTGTGGCGGCGTTAGAAGATGACAACGGTCAGCGCGAAACTGCGAGAAACGTTGGTGTAAGTCTCTCGAGTGTGCAACGAGTATGGCAACGGTACGAAGAGACCGGTCTGCTTACTCGAAGACCTGGTTCAGGTCGAGGCAGGATTACAATAGCTAGAGATGACCGCTTTGTCGTTTCTAGTGCTTTGAGAAACCGAACGGTCACAGCAGTTTCTCTTCGAAATCATCTACAAGAAGTGAGAAATGTAAACATAATTGAATGGACAGTTAGGAGACGACTTCATGCTGCTGGTTTATCTTTTCGAACTAGAGTAACTGGACCGCCGCTCTCCCGTGAACACCGAATTGCCAGATTGAATTTTGCACGAAAACACTTGGCTTTCACAATGCAGGATAGGCAAACGTGTAAGAGTATGGCGACGTCCAGGCGAGAGATATGCTCAAGCATGTGTTGCCGAGCGTCTTCCATTTGGTGGAGGGTCAGTTATGACATGGGGAGGCATATCGTTTGATACTTGCACGGAGTTAGTCTTTATCGAGAATGGAACATTGACAGCGCATAGGTACCTGACACAGATTCTGGAAGACCATGTTTTACCGTTTATAGTTATTCTTGGAGACGACGCAACATTTATGCATGATAATGCACGGCCCTACACTGCTAGGATAGTGACTGAGTATCTTGACGAAGTTCAAATCACACGATTTGTTTGGCCTGCTCGCAGTCCAAATATCAATCCCATAGAACATGTTTGGGATGAGATAAATAGACGTTTACGGAGTCTTGTGCGGCCCCCCAGAAATTCGAGAGAGCTTCGCGACATATTGGTGCAAGAATGGAATAATCTTCCTCAGAATGTGATCCAAAATATGATTCAAAGCATGCCTCGTCGTTTGCCAGCTGTTATCACTGCCAGAGGAGGGAATACTCGCTACTGAGGTTCTTAAAATTTATTTTTTTCAACAAAAAGCACATCAAATTAAAATTGTCCATTTTCAATGTTTAGTACATCAAAGGAAAATTCTTCATTCCCATTATTTTTAATAAACTTTAAACGACAAAAACGTTGTTTTCTTTAAGCAATCCGTTAGTAAACTATTTTACAACCGAAAATAGTTAAAACAGAATGATAATATCTAAAATAAATTCAAATTACGGGGTGACCCTAATTTTATTTCTATTTGCCTGTATTCGATTATGGAAGTAGATGTTTTCGATGGTTTGTATAATATTGATTGGTATGTTTCTTTTATACAGTAGGTGTAGGACGTCTTCGACTTGGATGCGATTGAACGCCTTTTTCAGATCTATAAAACATAGATATGCTGGTTTATTGTACTCTATGGCCTTTTCTGTGATTTGTCTTAGTACAAATACGGCGTCTACGCAGGATCTGAATCCTTGTTGTTCATCTGATAAAGTTGTTAGTTTATTGATTTTGTTAGTTAGGACTTTTGTGGTAACTACTGGTAACTTCTTTATCTCCTTTTTTGAACATTGGTATCATTATACTGTTTCTTCATGCGTCTGTTATCTTGCAGTGTAATATTAGTTTACTAGTAAACCATAGAAAACAATAAGAACATGAAAGTACTAAAAACATGTAAATCCACTGGCAGGAATAAAATCATAAAGATAAAAGACGACCGTGGAACATTGTGCTCGCATAAGGAAGAGATCGTTAGAGAAATCCGAAAATTTTATGAGAAGCTGTATACTTCTACTATTCCGAACCCCGGTATACCAACAAAACATATCTTAAATGTGGGCTCAGAGGACTTCCCTGAAATAATAACATCAGAAATTAGAGCCGCCCTAAAACAAATGAAAAATGGGAAAACACCAGGAGAAGATAAAATTACTTCAGAGATGTTAAAAATGGGAGGCACTGCATTAGAAGAGGCAATAAGAGCATTACTTAATAAATGCCTATTGGAAGGACAAATACCGAAGACATGGAAAAATGCGGAAGTCATTCTACTCCATAAAAAAGGGGACGCTGCAAATATAGAAAACTACCGACCAATAAGCTTATTGTCACACTTTTACAAACTACTAACCCGAATAATAACAAATAGATTGACAGCTAAACTAGATGCATACCAACCAGTGCAGCAAGCAGGCTTTCGTAAGGGTTTTAGCACTATCGATCACTTGCAAACAATTCGGACCATTATTGAAAAAAACAATAGAGTACAACATACCACTACATCTGGCATTTGTCGATTATCACAAAGCATTCGACAGTATCGAGAAATGGGCTTTCTTAACAGCATTGGACGACGCCAGAGTAGATTCAAGATATGCTGCCCTCCTTAAGAATATATACGATGATGCTACTTTTCACGTAAAAATAGATGATGATCTGGAAACTATGAAAATAGACCTTGGCAAAGGTGTGAGACAGGGCGACACCATCTCACCCAAGTTATTTACTTTGGCATTAGAAAATGTTTTCAAACAACTAAATTGGGCCGAAAATGGATTAACAATAGATGGAGAATATCTTAACCATTTGCGTTTTGCAGACGACATAGTACTAATAAGCACAGATATCCATGAACTAAAATCAATGCTACAAGATTTAAATCACAAATCGAATCAAATAGGATTAAAAATGAATCTCGACAAAACAAAGATATTAAGCAACAGCCTAGAAAACATCACGATAGATAACATCAATATAGAAAAGGTAGAACAATATATATATATATATATATATATATATATATATATATATATATATATATATATATCTAGGACATGCAATTAAAAACGAAAAGGAAAATCAAACCCTAGAAATTAAAAGAAGGACACAATTATCATGGGCTGCTTTTAGTAAGTTGAGCTTCATTTTAAAAGACAGAAAAATCCCAATTCACTTAAAACGAAAAACCTATCACACTTGTATACTACCAGTTGCAACTTATGGATTGGAAACTATGGCAATAACAAGAAGAATGGCAGAACAATTAAGAGTAACTCAACGGGCCATGGAGAGGGCCACGTTAAATATAAGCCTCAGAGACAAAATTCCTAACACCGAAATACGTCGAAGAACTAAAGTAACCGACATGGGAAAAATAGCGACATTGAGATGGCAATGGGTAGCACATGTAGCAAGACAAGATACCAACAGATGGTCTCATAAAGTGACATTCTGGAGACCTCGAGAAACAAACAGAAGCGTGGGAAGACCTAAAAAGAGATGGATAGACGATATAACTGCTGTAGCTGGAAAGCAGTGAATGAGAATTGCAAAAGATAGGGAAGCGTGGAAGCAATTGGAGGAGGCCTATGTCCAACATTGGATAAATGAAGGTTGAAGAAGAAGAAGAAGAAGAATATTAGTTTTTGTATAAGTTTTATCATCTCTAGGGTTATGCTTTCTCCTCCATGTTTTGGAAGCTCGTTGGTTATTCCGTCTGGTCCTGGTGACTTTCTATTTTTGAGTGAATTGAGGGCTATTTCTACTTCCTGAAAACTGACATTTCTTCTTTATTTATTTTTTAAACCACGGTATATTGTTGTTGGTTCTTTTGTTCAGTATGACTTTGCGTTTTCCTAGAGCTTCTGTTGCTGTTTCTTCAATGTCGTTTTTAATTTTCTCCCAGCTCGGGTTTATATCTTCGATGTCGTCTATTTGTTTTAGCTGTGTCTTCTGTGCTAGCCTCCTTTGGTACATTTCTCTTGTAGAGTCGTTCCACAGTGATTCTACATTGAATTTTTTCTCGGATTTCCTGTAGAAAATTTTGTTTTGGTGTTATTTTCATTCTTATCTTTGATAGTACTAGTTTGTGTTACCTTCCTGCGTCTGCTGGATGGAGATGTATGCTGAGTTTAAAGTTCGGATATCTAGAATTTGCTTTGGGTGAATTTTTCTATTAGTGACTATAAAATAAATCATAGATTTATGCCCCCTGGAGTTTTTAAATGTATATTTATACTGGAGCTCATGGTCGAAAAATGTATTATTGATTCTCAGTTCGTTAAAAGCACAGAGATTAGCGATGAGTTTTCTATTTACGTTGACATGGTTTTCATTAAATCCTTGTTTTACTCCTGGAACTATTTCAGTTCCGATTCGTGCATTAAAGTCACCCTTAAGAATTAAGGGCTCTTCATAAGGTATTCCTCTTAGGTTTGCTGTCCTCGGCGCTATAGATAGATATGACATTTAATTTTTGGTAGTCCATTTTGATGTTCATATGTATCATTCTTTTGGAGATATAACGGCAGTTATTTATGTTGTCTTTAAACTTTTATGGACAAGTATACCTACGTCTGCTCGTGCTCGTTCTTGTTTCTTCACTCCACTGTATGCTAGGAAATATTGGTTATATGTTGCTAATCTGATTGTGATCTTTTTTTTCTTCTCCTTTTCCTTTTCTTTGCGAGGTTCGTCATCCTAGGTTTCGTCTGGTTCCTAGGCTTTATATCGGTTCTTTGAACCTTGTTTTCTTTTACAATAGGTAGGATCCTCCAATAGGTAGAAGTCCTCATCGAGGTTATTTTCTAATTTTTTATTTAATTTCTAGCCTATAGCTTATTCTGAATATTTATAGCATTTTTTTACTGCCGATTCCCAATACAGGACTTGTTTTGTGATTATTGTTCTTTGTGATCTTTGTTCAAGCGCTTGAACGTGACGATATCATACCAGCTGTGTGTTTTTAATTTCCTCCATATGATGGTTTCTTTAATTTTCATTAGTTATCTCACTCTTTTGTTGCTTATTCTTTCTCTTCTAGAGAAAGAATATCTTCTTACCTACATTTACTTCTAAATGGCATTCATTGTGTTCCTTATAGTCGATTTACGGAACTATTTTGGCAGAGTCATTGTCGGAAACATAAATACATATACAATTCCTACTCATTACACAAGCCAACAAGAAAAAAATAGATTTATAAAACTTTTCTTACTTATTTATGTGAATTCTATGTATTTTTTGGGGCTAAAAAATTTGAAATTAGATTTTACGTATCACCTACAGTTTTCCCACAATATGACAATGGTTTATTCTAAATTATAATGATTTGAAAAAGACAAAATACCGAAATACATTAAAATGATACATTATTAGAATAATATATTTTATCCAATTCTTATCTTGTAATAGTATAGGTTTGTACAATCATTCAGAAGTCAATGTTTTTGTATTTTCTTTCTCTTTTTTTGTAAAACTTCTCAAGTAGCTTTTTTTCCTAGTAATCACCCATCATGTTGGTGTTCCAACGTCTATGGTATCGTTTCTCAATCACCTTGATATCCTTATGGAATCGTTCGCTTTGTTCTGCACTGACATCGCCCAGATTTTCAGGGAAAAGTCAAGATGTGTATGCAAAAAGTGGATTTTGAGACTCATTAGACAACCAAAATATTTAAACTTATCTTATATATTAGCTACTATAAGCTCGTAGTAAGGGTGTGTCACATTACCTAAAGACTTGGTTATATTTTTTTTGAATACGATTGTATTCAAAAGCTTCTTTTTCCTTAGTAGTCAGCTTGGTTTCAAAAGTGGAGTCGAACATTATTTTACGAATATTTGGTCCAACAAAGACACCTTCTTTCAAATTGGCTTCTGATAGATGAGGAAACTTTCGACTCAAGTACTTGAAACATTCTCCATCTTTACGTAGGACCTTGACAAAGTATTTTATTAAGCCTAACTTAATATGTAGCGGTGGAAGGAGGATATTTTTTGGATATACCAAAGTTTTATACAAAATGTTCTCCTCGCCAGGTGTTAAAACATTTCTTATGGGTCATTATTTTGTGGACCAGTGTTTATCTCTTGCTCTACTATCCCATTCCCAATTAAAACATGAAAACTTTGTAAATCTCTTTTGTTGACCAAGTAGCATGCAAACAACTTTTAAATCTCCACAGATCATCCAATTGTGAGCTGACCAGTTGTTTTTGTGTAGAATTTGTCCATATGTCCCTTTCATATGGACTGAATGAGCAATAGGAAGTGAAGCATAAGTGTTAACATTTTGTAAGAGTACATCTTTTAAACTTGTTTTTTAAGCATCTATCAAAAGCCGGTAATTATCCTTATTATACTTAATAAAGAACTCATTTATTAAAAGGCCAATATCATGACAGTAGAACAAATCACCTTTTTGCCTAAAATACTGAGCTAACTGTTAATCTCTGTACCTGTACTTGTAAATAGATATACCATGTGACAACAAATTAGTTTCTTTTAATCTTGAATCAAGCAATTCTGATTTTTCCTTTGTTAAACCTAATTACTTAACCCACTACTTGAGTCATCTAACTCAGATTGTATAAACAACTATGGTTGTAAATTTTCTGAAGGACACTGAAATTCACGATCACTTCCTGGACCACGTTCATCAGATTCTGATTCACTAGTATTTAAAATATCATCTATACCTAGAGAAGGCTCAGGGACTGGTAGCTCAGGTCCATGCTTTATTTTTTTCTCTAGTTTTTGCTCTCTCCATACCAGGCACTGTAAATCTGAAAGCTTTTTTCTTTCTTCGACCACTTCCTTAAATCCTCAACACAAACATAACATACATTGTAAGGAGCTCATCCTTTGTCTTGGTCACCAATTTTCACACCAAAATATGCAAAATGCACCTTTTTTACAAAGTCAGTAATGTTTCTCTGATATTTTTTAATAACAAAATCACCACATATGTAACAAAATGTATTTGGACAGTTTTTACAACCGCGATTAACCATATTTAAAAGCCTATGAGTCAAATATTGAAAAGTGAGGTTATGTTTATTAGAATAAAGGAACTATACAGCTGTTAATACAGTTATGGAGATATAAAGAGATATAACTTTACCGTAAAGTTAACTTAGACATTGTTTTTCGGAAATGGTTGAAGCAATAAATTATTTCTTGGCACGAAACTTCAGTAATAAATGAGCAATTAATTCCTAGCGGTTCACTTTTTTGGTTTCAACGTTTTTGGCCGATATCTCGATTTTTCCGTGGATGAGTTTTGCGCTAGGGGATGATAGGGTAGTTTTTGGGGATTGGTCAATATATTAATCGATAGCAATTAATTAGCATAGGTGGCAATTATGCCACCAAGATGGGCTCTGCAGCATTATTCATTGCCGATATATAGCTATGGCTATGCTTTTAATTAAAACTGTTCAATTCTTTCATTTTATGTTTCTAACAGTCAAGTTTTGCTATCAACCATTTCAATTCTCGTAAAGGATGCTCAAGATTAGTATCAACCAGCTAAGGCCATTCTGGACTTAGGTTCTCAATCTTATTTAGTTTCTGAGAAGTTGTGATGTCTATAAAAATGTCGGCTTCTGGTATAAGTTAATTATCTTCGACAATAAGTTTAAAGGCTATGTTGAACTCCAGGCAACTCATTTAAATTTCTCTCTGCCACTTGCTTGCTATCAAAGAAAACATGCAACTTGCTACCTACTTTTCCCATTGATAATAAGAGTCCTTCACATTCCTCAAAATATACATTTAGTCAATTCATCATTTTGCAAACTATCTAAGTCAAGCGAAACAATGAAGGTAGGTTTATTGTTTTTCTTTTCTCTTCAAGAAGCTACCTTAGGGCCAGGAGACTCAAGACATACCGCTGCAAAGCAATTATATTATAATCTTAAAAAAAGATTTTCAGAAAAAAAATTTTCAATGTATACAAGAGTATATCAATATGGGTCATATGTCTAAGTCACCTTTCAATACAATTAAATAACTAATTTTTTATCTTGTGTCCAGTTTTTAAGAAAGAAAGTTTTTACACTATTACTATTACAAAATTTTGCGTAGAATTCAATGGTTCGTTTCCTTCTACGTCAGGTAAATCAGTCAAATGGGTAGGTCCTATTGTTCATAGTGATCTTCTTTCTATTATTTACGCTTTCGTCAGCATACATACATTGTTTATGCTGACATAGTCAATATATATATCGGCAGATTCTAACTGATACCAAGTCTTTAGCAAATTTTTTGTCGATTTGATACAGAAGAGGAACTAAACTAATATCAACTGAACACTATAGTATATTCGGAAACATATCCTGAAGTTTCCAAAATAATCTCATCTGATTTCTATGTTGATGACCTGCTGACGGGTTCTGATTGAACGTTAGAATTTTCTCGTTAAAGTATTGAAATTATTGAAATACTTCAAAGTGGCTGCTTTCTTTTAAGGAAATGGGTTTCAAATTATCATACTATTATTCAGAGTCTTAGTTTTTCCTTCATGTATTCTTATTTGTTAAAGATGTTCTGAAATATCATATTAAGAAGCCACCTTACTTTAAGTTCAATCAGCAAACGCTCCATTCTCTCCAACATTTCTCAAATATTCGATCCTTTATTAATATAACGAGACAGATTATCGAATATTTATCCTATGTCTGTGTCGTTTTAACTGACAATAACCACGTGTTCAAGCCGAGCAAGGAGACATGTTGCTCTTTAAGTATTAATTTTAATTTATTACTCCATAAATTTTGACGATACTTAAAAAAGTTTTAATTGTATGTTTTATACCTAAATACAAATGTGAAGTGTTTTAACTTTTGTATAAGTTATTTATTTATATTTATATTAGTTATTTATTCTACAACTCTACCTGACAGATTGAGACACTCTCTTGAAATACATCCGATTACACTTGAAACTTGTAATACATCCGATTTGAAGGACCAGAACACTTTATTACTAACAGTTTTAATTATTTCTGAAATATGCAGAATGGTATTAATAAAGTTTTTTTTGTTTCAGATGTATTTCTAAACATCATGTTTCCTCATATTGATTGTGGATGAGCACATCTAAGGTAATCTATATGTCCATATTAAATCTTTTAACAAAACTTTATTCACTTTTTATAAACTGAAAATCATTAATATTCGTAAATAATTATGTATTTATATCAAGTGTATTTTTTAAGGTGTTTTAATATTAAATAAATGACAAATGTTAAACATTTTTTGTTTAGCTATAACATATATGCCTATTGAAAATGAAGAACTGAATAATCCCAAATTTGAACTTTTCTCAAGTTAAATAGACTTTCATTAGTCAACAATTATTGAAGACAGTAGAATTCAACGTATCGTATTATCTTACCTTTAATGATTAGTTTATGAATTTTGGTTTATTGTGGATTAATGTTAATCGTCTTCTAGTTCCATGACCATTATCCATCGTTGGATATCATGTTGGATACCATATTCGCTATCGTAACTTTATCGGCAGCAGCCCTCAATAATGATATAGTCGACTTCCATACTATTGTCTTGGATTTATTTCCATATTATTCTTTTTCTAGAACCATGTTTACCTTGAATCTCTCCCTAAATGATAAGATGTAATAGTTTATATTTTTTTCAGAGTATCTTATAATGTGACCGAAATATTCCACCCTGCGTCTTTTTATTAAATTGACCATTTGTGTTGTGTGGGTTAGCCATCTAAGGACCTCCTCATTTCTAACTCTGATGACCCAGCTTATCTTTAGTAGTCGTCTGTATAGTCACATCTCAAAGTCTTCAAAGCTTTTAAGCGTAGCTTAAGCTCATTCAGAGTTCACTTTTACACTCCATATAGTAATACTGGAAAGATATAGCAATGTGTCACTTTCAGTATAGTTGACCATAAGACATTGTCCTTTATCCATGTTAGATTGAAAATTAAAGCAGTTTAGACCAACTCTAAAAGGTTTTATATTTAACAGAGCTTACAAAACATTCAAATATGGATCACATAAATTTAGATAGGATGGTTCTTTTGGATGAAGATATGATTGATGATTGAAAAAATTAATTAGTTTTACTATCTGAAGAAGGCAATAAGAAGTAGAAGCTTTCTATTTTTTCAATCCTGACTCGCCGGAGGGAGTATAGTGGTGATCGTGATGTCGTGTATTGTCCATCTTCAAAGATATCAGTCTCTGGTCATTTCTTTTTGTCTGCCTTTTGCCGATTCCTGTAATTTGATCGATCCATCTTGTTGGGTATCTTTCCCCTGATATTCGGCCTTCTACCTTTCCTTGGATAATAAGTTTTTTAATGTTTTCTGTGCCTGCTCTTATAACATGTCCAAAGTATTTTAATTGTCAGAGATGGCCATCGCTGGAAAGCCGTTTGTTGACTTTTAGCTTATTCAGAATTTAACTATTTATCCTATGGTCGATCAACTGAATTTGTAACGTTCTTCTCCAACAGAACATTTCAGTGGCGTCTACCTTTCTTCTTTCCGTTTGTGGTAGGGTAGAAGATTCACATCCTTATGTCAGTATTAAGAATATTAAGCAGTTAATCAACCTCATTTTTAGAATTCGTCAAATTTAAGAATCTCTCCATATATTTAAGAATCTTTCCTACGGCAACTTTTGCTATATCACATCAACGTTTTATTTCTTCTTGTACTGACCCTGTGTTTGTAATCAATGACCCTAGATATAAATATATGCTCACAACCTCAAACCGGTCAATCGTGGTTAGGTGTGGATGATTGTTATGTAGTCTATGCATCATGATCTTTTTCTTTGGTATGTTTAACTGCAGAGCAAATGTTTGATTTTCGTTCAACGAGTTGTATGAGATCAATTACCTCTTCTTGACTATCTAGAAGAAAGGTGGTCTGCAAAACGTAGGTTGTTTCTTATTCGGCCATTTTTTGAGGCCCTTTTCCTCTCCGTTAATCGCTATTCTCATAATATGATTTCCTCCCATATATATTACATAATGGTGGAGATAGTATACATCCTTGTCTTATACCTTTTTCTAGATGTGTCAACCACTTACTGTTCCAGTTATATGTTCGTTTAGTTCAGTTATAAGCGAAATTAAGTGTTGTGGTACGTCCACTACTTTTATTGCCATAAGTATTGCCATTTGACCCTGTCGAACCCTGTCGAATGCTGTCGAAAAACAAATGTATAATCGAATATTGAATTCCCTAGATTTTTCTAGTATAGAGAGAGAATTAGACGAGGAAAATAAATAAAAGAGAATAATACTAGTATGGCCCAGGAAAGAAACAAGATACCTAGGTGAAATATAATTAGGGAAGTTAAACTTCATATGTCGATAACACAAGTATTGTGTATGTATGTACAAAGTAGAACAATGGTTTTCTATGTTAAAGTATTTGGGAACTTTGATCAATGAAACCAATGATCATACTGTAGAAATAAACAGGCAAATAGAGATTGCCAGATCAGAATTTATACGAATGTCGCCACTACTAACGTACAAAAATCTAAATTTGAAGATCAGATTACGTACCATTCGCTGTTATATATTTTCAATATTATTATATGGAGCTGAGACTTGGACAATAAAAATGTAATTTAAAAATAATCAAGGCCTTTATACTCTGGTTATACCGCAGAGTATTGAAAATATCATGGGCTGATAGAATTACAAAAAAAGAAGTACTGGAAAGGGTTGGTAAAGAAACAGAACTAATCACCACTATACACACCAGAAAACTGGAATACCTAGGCCACGTGATAAAGGGACCAAAATATGAACTTTTTAGACTCATAATACAGGGAAAGATTCAAGGAAGAAGATCTGTTGGCCGAAGGCAGAACTCATGGTTAAATAATCTACGTGATTGGTATCAATGCAGATCGATTGATTTGTTTAGAGCAGCAAGTTCTAAAATAAAAATAGGCATTATGATTGCCAACCTCCGTAGGAAGACGGCACTCTAAGAAGAAGGTGTTAAAGTAACGAATATTGTGGATATCAAAAGAAATTATAAGAACCCTGGCATGAATATATATTTTTTGATAATTACGTTAAATTTTTACTAGGTAAGGTATGAATAAAGACGAAGTGAAAATTGAAGAACAAAGACAAATAGAATAGGTAAATATTACATCTTATTTTATCCCTAATATTGCTGCTTTATTATGTAATACCCGCTGACTTTTCCATATCGTTTGATCCTATTCACTAAAATCCTTTTCAGCGAGACCTCACAACTATCCTCTATACAACATGAATTGTTTTGACTTTTTGACTACACTCTGTATATTATAAAAAGTGATAAGCGGAAAGATGATGCGTCATTATGTCTTTTTGTCAAAAGTATCGTAGAAAAAAGACGCGATAACTACATAACAAGAAGACGAATTGACATGACAGACGCCATGACAGATGAAAAGAAGATGAATTGACGTGACAGCGGCCCGAAAAGAAGAAGAGTAGATAATTCCCGCGCTCACCTGCCACGCGCCACACCTGGCGGCATATCAAAGGATTAAAACAAAATCTACTTCTTTAGAGAATCGATCTTCTTTTTAAAGCCTCTTTCAGCAAAAACTTCTTTGGTATCGTATACAGAATACTAGAAATGACTAGATAAAAATTATAATATATGACCAACAGCGGTAGAAGGCTTGTAGGTACCCAGCTTAGAAAAAAACTTATTTATTTTCTTTAATTTTTTCCGGCCCTTGCTTTTGCTTTCAATCTTTTACTTTTCCACTCACGCTTGCAACCATTTCTTCTTTGAGCACCCTCTTCTTTTTCCTCCATTTCTCTCTCCTTCAGTTCTCTGGCATTCGTATGAGATGAGCCATCTTGCTCCTTGGGCTCGTATTTTTGCCGTAATTATTGGTTTCCCATACGCCCTCATTATTTGTGTATTTGATCCTCTTCTCCAAATATTATCTGCCGTCTGTATTCCTCCGAAAATTTTTCTGATTACCTTTCTTTCCTAGACCTCTACTTTCTTTTCCTTCTGTTGGTTCATAATCCACATTAGTATACATCACTGTGGATTTTATTACTATCTCGTAGATTTGAAGACACAAAATTATAGAGAGCCTCTGCTCCTTTCATTTTAATAGGTTTGCTATAATTTTTTTATGTCTCCTCTCATTTCCGTATATTGCTTTTTTGCTTGGTTTATTGTTAGTCCGTATCTTTTCACTTCTTCCAATTTCTGAAACACTTTTCCTAGATGTTTTTACGTTGTCGCTAATATTACCACAATATCAACCTACGCTACGCTCTTCGTACGATTTGTTCTAATAGTAGGTTGAATAAATTCGTTGATATCGGATCCCCTTGTTTTAAACCTCTATTTACTATGAACTGTCATAAAAAGCTTTCTCTGTCATAGTTACCCTATTTCTCGTGTTCTTAAGAGTCATTATCAGTAGCCTTATAAGCTTTTCGGGTATTTCTAATGTTCTCATGGTCTCATGACTTTTAAAAATGTGGTCGCCAACCTCCGTTAATGGGGACGGCATAGGAAGAAGAAGACATAGTCTCATATATAGCATCTCATATATAGAGTTTTATCTCTGTTTTAAATCGATAAATAACATATGTGATCCTAAGTTTTGTTAGTAGCTATTGTTTTGCATTAATTTTAATTTACTTATTTGATAAGTACTTGTTCTTTCTTTTTTATCTAAACCATGTCTGGTATTCTCCGTAAACTTTGTTTTCATATTTATTCTTTTCCCAGTAATTCCTTTTTTATATAAATCCGGTAAATAAGAACACATCCATTGTTTCGGCACTACCTCATTTTAGCAAAATGCTAATGTTAAACAGAAGATTCTTTTTTGCAGTCTTTCTTCGACTTCCCTCATGCCAAATTCATCATTTTGCAAACTATCTAAGTTGAGCGAAACAATGAAGGTAGATTTATTATTTCTTTTCCCTTCAAGAAGCCACCTTAGGCCACTCTACATGAGTAAAAAAATTTTTTACTCATGTAGAGTCATACGCCGCCATATTACCTATCCAACGGTAACTTAAACATCACAAATTATAACTACTAATAATGTAAAACAACTACAAATTTAAAACATTTAAAGGGTTTTGACCCATATATTTTGGTGGCTACTAGCATGTACAACCGTTTGCACTGATGATGGATTGATTAATCCGAAAACGTTTTGCAATGTGTTTGTGATAGCCCGTTTGGGGCATTTTTATATACCTTTTATAAAGGATTTTAAACAATTTTTTGTGATATATGGTATACAGCCAGCTACAGGAACTTAGTTTCCTCGTGGAATTTCAATTATATAATCTTAAAAAAAAGATTTTCAGAAAAGATATTTTCAATGTATACAAGAGTATATCAATATGGGTCATATGTCTAAGTCACCTTTTAATACAATTAAAGAACTAATTTTTTATCTTGTGTCCAGTTTTTAAGAAAGAAAGTTCTATTACGCAATTTTGCATAGAATTCAACGGTTCGTTTCCTTCTACGTCAGGTAAATCAGTCAAATGGTGGGTCTTATTGTTCATAGTGATCTTCTTTCTATTATTTACGCTTATATTATTTAGTCAATATATATATCGGCAGATTCTAACTGATACCAAGTAGCAAAGCCTTCAGCAAATTTTTTGTCGATTTGACAAAAAGAGGAACTAAACTAATATCAACTGAACACTATAACCTATGGTACTGCCTCTGCATTCTTTGTTGCTTCAAAGTGTTTGCTTCAATTTTATATAGTATATTCGGAAACATATCCTGAAGCTTCCAAAATAATCTCATCTGATATCTATGTTGATGACCTGCTGACGGGTTCTGATTGAACGTGTCAGAATTTTCTTGTTTAAGTATTGAAATTATTGAAATACTTCAAAGTGGCTGCTTTCTTTTAAGGAAATGGGTTTCAAATTATCATACCATTATTCAGAGTCTTAGTTCTTCCTTCATGTATTCTTATTTTTTAAAAATGTTCTTAAATATCATATTAAGAATTTTACTTTAAGTTCAGTCAGCAAACGCTCCATTCTCTCCAACATTTCTCAAATATTCTATCATTTGTTAATATAACGAGACTGATTATTGAATATTTATCCTATGTCTGTGTCGTTTTCACTCCAATTTTAAGTCCAATGCTAATGTTAAGCAGAAGATTCTTTTTTGCAGTCTTTTTTCGACTTCCCTCATGCCCCTTGTTATTTTTTAGGTCTCTTATTACTTCTTTAACCTCATTCAGAGCTGGTTCCACGCACAAAACCACATCATCTGTTTGCCAATTCTTATTTCCCTCTAGATCTGCGTGTTGGTCTGGATGGATGATCACGTTTTTACCTCGTTTAGGCTCTATTGACTCTTCAAGGATAGGATTTGTTAAGAACATCAATCTGCGTATGTTGTCTCTTTCCCAGGCTACGTGGTGGCTACAAAGCAGTAATGTCAGAATTATCTCCTACCTTTGTGGGTGCCGGTTGGACCAAGCCCTCTCATTGGAAAAACAGATCCTTTTCAGATTGTTGGCCTTTTGTTTGTTTGTTGCGAACGCGTGGAGGATAGCTGTGGCTGTTTCCTCATCTAGGATCAGGTATCGTTGTGCAATGGGATTGGGAAAGCACAGAAAACTAATCTGCCTCTGTCCTTGTGATTTAAATTGCGACTCTTAAGGAGTATGTGGGGTGTTCACTATTTAGTGTTTGGTGTGTGTGGGTGTTTTATAGTTATTGGATTGTGTCGTCGGTTTGTTTTTAGTTTTTGTGGTTGTATGTTTATTGGTTTGTGAATCACACAATTGGTAAAGCGTATTTATATATGCGTTTGTGTGTATGTGTGTGTGAGTGTGTGTGTGTGTGTGTGTGTGTGTGTGTGTGTGTGTGTGTCTGTGGATGAATAATAAGTGTATGCATGGATAATAATTGTAGAGTGCTTGTGTATTTATGTGCGGAGCTATGTGAAGGTTTGGTTTACGAAATTGGTATAACAGGAGGTAGATATGGCATACCCATACATTCAATTGGACATTTGGTTTAAGTATCGGATAGTGTTACTCCTCTTTTTAGGGAAGACATTGAATAGAATCATAGATGTTAAGTGGGTTCGGGATTTCATGTCCGAGGATAGATCGTATGAGGGGATTTGCTTGGGAGTGTGTACGGGTTGTGTTTGTTTTGTGTATTTTGGTTGGATTTTTCTGTGTGGGAATTTTTGTGAAAATAACGGATGGTTTCCGTTACAGTTCGGACATTTGGGAACATACGTCGTGGGGCACGCAGTAGACCTGTGTTGTTGTACGCAATATGGACAGATAATCGATTTTTCGAGGGTTTCGTTGCTGAGGTGTCCGCTTTTGCAGCATCTCGAACAGTATTTTAGTTGAATCGAAACGGAATTGTTTGGTCTGTGTTGGTCTGTATTTAAAAGATCTTTAAAATACTAAACCCATCTGTTTAAGTTTTCTTTAGTTTGTTCTAGAAGTAAACCGCCGTTGTTTCTAGGTACAATACTTTGCATTACTCTTTTTAATTTTCTAAATTTTTTAACATCTTGGTGGAAATTTTTATCTCTTTGTTTATGTAAGCTTCTTCAATATTTTATCAATTGTGTTTCTAGCTGTTTTTATTTTCTCTTCCAACTTTGGGTATTTATTCTGTCATTCTCTACGTTTGCCTTGCTTCTTGTTGTTAAAGCATTCCTACATTCTTCATTGAACCAGTCTTGACGTCTCTTTACATACTTTTTGCCTGTACAATTTTCCGCCGCTTCTGAAATAGAGAATAAAGAAATAAAGATTAGTTATTTATTAAATAAAAATGATTACTAAATTATTTTATTTTTTTAATAAATTCTACTTATAATGCTTTTAATTTTTGTAGGAATTGATGACGGATAATTATTCCTACAACACAAGATATTTTACAACAGGTAAGTTCTTTTTGAATGAATGTTAGTAGCAAACATTTCACATAAACTGTTAGACACATGGAAACATCTGCGTCGCGATAGATAATAATATAATAATAGTAATGTCGCTTTGTACCCGAAATGTGTTTACCATTCAAGACAACTTACAACTCTGTTGTGTACATTTAGCTACACATACACATATATTTTGTATACATATGTATATAAAGCTTAAAGTGGATGGAGTTTACACCCATGCTATAAACAAAAACTTGAAGTAATAGTATTACTTTTTTATTATTTCGTCTTCGTTTTAGATCTCTTTTATATAGTGGTATCTTAATTTATAGCATGCAAAATTTAATTATTTTTTTTATTTTTTTGTGGATAATTGATGGACCATTAGGTATGCAATATGTATAGACCGGAGAAACTAACAAATAAAAAGCAGATTTCGTCACACTCTTTGATACAGGTATCTAATAACTCCTTTGATAAATTTAGTATCAACAGTATGTAATAAACAAAATATGCAAACAATTAAACATCATTTTTTTTTATTTATAAATAATGTAACATCGCTATGTTATTTTAACTATTAAAGGTGCAGACCGACAAATTATATAGGAATGTGAAACAATTTTACTGAAAAAATGGAAAATTCTTTAAAATGAGGCTTTGTAAAGATATTTTTGTTAGTTTGTTGCTTAATTATTGCAAAATAGCTTCAAAAGTTGATTTTTTTTAAATGATTAATAACTTTTCTAAAAATTCACAAAAAACTTTAATTTATTGTAAAAGAGGTTTAAAAAAGTACTGTGATTTTAATCTGATAAACATTTAAAATAACTCAGGCTCATCAACATGTAGGAAGTTTATTTATTCGAAATTTTGACATATTTACACGAATTTAAAAAAATACAATGTCCTACGACCGTTGGACTTCTTTTTCATTTCTCGATTTTACTATTTCAAAAACTGAATTTATAACTTTAAATTTATAAAAGTCGCAATAAATTAATTTTAATTTGGATACTTAATTGCATACATTTTAAAACTTAAGCTCAATTTGTGAATTCTTTTATTAACCGAGTAATTTATTTAAACAATTTAAAATAAATATGTATTTTGCAAAATTTTACTCTACTCTTATTATTATTTGTAAAAAAGTTTATGAAATGATAGGTAACTAACTTAAATATTTATGTATTTTAGTTACAAATAATATCTTTTAACGATAAATCTTACAAAAAAAAATTTCTTGGCTGAAAATCATTACAAATATATTTTATCATCATCATCATCAGTGGCATTACAGCTCATCATGAGCCAAAGCCTTCTTCAGAACAATCTTCCATTCGCTCCTATATCTGGCAACTCTTCTCCATGCTTTAACTCCGATGGATTTTAGATCATCCTCTATGTTATCTTGATACCTAAGTTTTTGTCTTCCTCTGGATCGTCTTTCCACTGGTCCTCTTCGGTCGAAAATTTTTCTGATCGTTGCATCTTCATCTCACCTAATTACATGTCCTATCCATCGAAGGCGTGCTAATTGAATACATTTTACAACGTCAGGTTCCCCAAAACTTCTGTATAACTCAAAGTTGTAGCGCCTACGCCACAAACCCTGTTCTTAGACTCCTACATATATTTTTCTTAGAATTTTTCTCTCAAAACGTTTCTGACCCGTATGTTAACACTGACCTTATTAGAGTTTTATATATAGTAATTTTAATTTTTCTGGGCAGTTTTGGGGCCATCTGTTTTCTCAAGCCATAATAGCACTTATTGGCAAGCGCTATTCTTTTTTTAATTTCTTCTCTGATATTGTTGTCGTTGGTCAGCAGCGAGCCCAGGTAGACGAAGACGAACCCACACCTTCCTGTTCCAGATCATCAATTAATAGTCTAGGTATCTGGTTGCCTGATCTAGTACAATACATATACTTCGTTTGCTGTACGTATATTTTTAATTCCATTCTCAGTGCAGACGCTCTTAATGATCGAAATGCTTCGATCAAAGATTCTGTGGACCTAGCAATAATGTTTATGTCATCTGCATATCCGACCACTTGTACAGATTTATTAAAGGTGGTGCCATTCGTATTAATATGGCACTCTCGAATTACTTTTTCTAGTGCAAGGTTAAGTAAGATACACGACAGTCCATCTCTCTGTCTCAGTCCATTTTTACAATGGAAGGGTCTCCATTATATTTCCCAAATATATTTTAAACAAATTAATGGTTACAAAATTTTGTTTAGCAATATGTTTTAATTTCTGATAAAACTGATTCTTAATTTTTCTGATAAACTTTCTTCACATTTCATTGAATCTGGATATTTTTCTTTCATTTTTTAATAACAACTTTATTAAATTTATAACTTTACAATTCTATTTATTGTCTTTAATTGGAATTAACCATAATTTTAGTTAAAAATACGTTTCACTTCAGAAATCATTCTCAAAATAGTATTATTTTATTAATAGCTGATCTATTTCTAACGAATGTAATGATGTAATTAAACTCATAAACAAGTTCATTTAAAGTTAAATCTAGTTTGTCTGTATTTTGTCTCGGTTAAGGTGTTTAAAACTTTTTAAGAATACGAAAATCGATACTACTAGAATCAATAATTACAGTCATGCTGTTTGTATTTGCGGAGAAGCAGCATTATCTTTAAGAATAAATTTAAGAATAAAATATTCTAATGCAGCCCAAATTAAATATTAAATCTATCAATGGAATTCTGAAATGCCTATTAGAGTTTACAAGCATATGCGGAACAAATTTACTATAAAATTAATAAGATAGCAGATGAAATTAATTTAGGGTACACAAAGATGTGGGTCCAGTGGACCGAAAATGGCCCAAAAAGAACCCCATAATGCAGTGGAAGGATTGTTCAGCAGGATCGAGGTAGAGGTAATGGATTTTAACAAGAGCTATGATTCATGCCGATTTAGTACACAAGTTTGGTCACATAGCCAGATATGATGAAAATAAGTATAAACGGAGAAACCTACAATGGAGACCAAGGAAGACAAGAAGTATGGAAAGAACTCAAAAGAGATAAGCAGATGACAAATGCAGGGGCAGACAAACAGTGCCATTACCTACATTCAGGAGTGGATATAAAATGGTAAAATTTTTTTTAAGATACATAAAAGCCAATAGATTAAGATGGGCAGGCCACGTGGTACGGAGTGATGACGACACACTGATTAGCAATGTGTTTTGGGAAAGACCAGATGGTAGAAGATCGACAGGAAGGCCTAGAAAAAGGTGGAAAGACGCAGTCAGGGAAGACCTAGAGAAGATGGAAGTAAGGCCATGGGAAATAATAACACAGGATCGGAATCAATGGAAGGCAATAGTAAACGCGGCAAAAACTCACGAAGAGTTGTAAAAGCCAATGATGATGATGATGATGATATAAAATGGTTGACGAAGAGAGTCCAACCTTTAAGTCTAGGATTTTTAGAGCATTCCTGGCAGTCAACTTTTTTGAAAAGGAACCAGTCCCACATCAGTCCCACACATTTAATTAAAATGAGAGTTTCCATATTTTATTAGCTACATATCTAGTTGAAGTAGATAAAAAAGCTGAACGTGACGTCAGTGCCATTAAGCAGAATTAAGTGCCTTCCTATAAAACAACTGAAGTTGTTCGTTTAGATCCTGAACGAGTTTTAAAAAAAGTTCCAGGAAATCGATAAAAACTCTGTTCATGATATTTTAGAGGACTACCTACAACAACAATGGTTGTCAGCTGCATCTACATGAAGTAGAGCTAGGTACAAGTGTAGCTGTCCCTAATGAGTTAAAAAGTTCAGATGAGGAATCAAAACTAGCGTTAAATGAGGAATCTGGTGACGAAATTTCTGAGAAAATAGATGATGAAACGGAATATTTTTCTGAAAACAAGAAATCTTACTTTTTGGTTAAGGTAGTATGAAGTATATATAATATATATAAATATAAGATTGAGTATGTAAAAATACCATATATTTATTTCAAGCGAATGAAGATGATGTCATAAAAACAGAATATGAAGTCATGATAAATAAGATTGAAGCCTCAACAGTGATAATTGATGTGTGAATTGATGAGGCTGGTCATACAAGGGAAGGTGGAACTCAAAATAGGACCGGGGACAAGATGCACGTCCTGGTTGAAGAATTTGAGACAATGGAGAGGGAAAAGGGCAATAGAACTTTTCAGAACAGCTGCACATAGAGTCAAATGTGCTGCACATAGAGTGATAATTATTGTATCTCTCTTCTTGAGTAGTGTAAATCGAACTTGTGACGTTGTGGATTGCAATTCGTAACCAGCGCATGCCGTTCACGTGGTAATTCTATATATTCTACAGAGACTACATATCTAGTTGAAGTAGATAAAAAACCTGAACGTGACGTCAGTGCCATTAAGCAGAATTAAGTGCCTTCCTTTAAAACAACTGAAGTTGTTCGTTTAGATCCTGAACGAGTTTTAAAAAAGTTCCAGGAAATCGAGGAAAACTCTGTTCATGATATTTTAGAGGACTACTTACAACAACAAAGGTTGTCAGCTGCATCTATATGAAGTAGAGCTAGGTACAAGTGTAGCTGTCCCTAATGAGTTAAAAAGTTCAGATGAGGAATCAAAACTAGCGTTAAATGAGGAATCTGGTGACGAGATTTATGAGAAAATAGATGATGAAACGGAATAGTTTTCTGAAAACAAGAAATCTTACTTTTTGGTTAAGGTAGTATGAAGTATATATAATATATATATATATATATATATATATATATATATATATATATATATAAATATGAGATTGAGTATGTAAAAATACCATATATTTATTTCAAGCGAATGAAGATGATGTCATAAAACAGAATATGAAGTCATGATAAATAAGATTGTAAGATTGAAGCCTCCACAGTGATATCTGATGTGTGAATTGATGCGGCTTGTCATACAAGGGAAGGTGGAACGCAAAAGAGGACCGGGGAGAAGATGCACGTCCCGGTTGAAGAATTTGAGACAATGGAGAGGGAAAACGTCAATAAAACTTTTCAGAACGGCTGCACATAGAGTCAAATGTGCTGCACATAGAGTGATAATTATTGTATCTCTCTTCTTGAGTAGTGTAAATCGAACTTGTGACGTTGGGGATTGCAATTCGTAATCAGCGCATGCCGTTCACGTGGTAATTCTATCTTTTCGATGGCCCAACTATAGTATTGATTTGAATATTGTTTACTTCTCTAGGTGTCTGAAAGACCAGCTCCAAAAAAATCCAGAACATGTCAAAGAAATATTTGAAGATTTATTAGATTTACTGTTTGTTAATTTCAAAAATAAAAACGAAATAAATAAAAGTATATATGATCTTAGTGAAGAACTGCAAAGAGGTCTTCTCCAGTGCGTTGCTTTTTCACTACAGCTTGATGAGTCGACGGATATCTTGCATACTGCACAGTTATTTATTTTCATTCGGATATATTATTTAAGCTCGTTTTAATAACGACAGGTCGGTCTTCGGTAATAATTGGTTTTAATAGACTAACTTAACTTAATTGTCACTGCCTTATTCATCAACAGATCCTGACCAGTAAGGTTTAACACAAAAGACGTCATGGATGTTGCATTTAAAATTGTCAACTTAATAAGAGGCAAATCTCTGCAAAGATGGCTGTTTAAGCAAAAACTGGATAACAAAGAATTAGATTTAATCTTACACACCGACGTAAGGTGACCGAGTCGCAGCAAGTTTTTGCAAAGGTTTCGATGTTTGTTAAATGACATGATTAAGTTTCTTGAAGAAAGGGGTGATAATCATCAGCAATTACGTGACTTAGACTGGCAATGTGATTTAGTATTTTTAGTAGATTTCACTGGTAAACTAAGCATTAAATCTGGAACTGCAAGGCAACAACAAAACGTTATCAGAAATGATTACATCATTCAAATTCAAGCAGTACCTATGATAGTTGATATTAAGAAGAAAAGGTTTCTAAGATTTTGAACATTAAAGATCACATGAGAAAACACCCTGCCTACATTTTCAAGCCACAGAAGTTTTTACAGCAGAAATTCAGTCAGTGGTATCAGACTTTGAAATCCGATTTAGAGATTTCAATAAAATTGAAAAGTTGGGCAATTTGATCAATTATCTATACACTGATAGTAACCACAATTTGGGATAAAAATAGTAAAAACAATTTGCAGGGATATTTCAAATGGACTAACTTTTTCTTGAAAATGAAATAATTGCTATGCGCTGCGATGTATTTTTGAAATCGAGGTCAGGTTCACATCTAGATTTCTGACCATTGGTGTACAATGACAAATATCCAAATGTAAAAAAAGTGCTGTCAACCTATTTATGTGTATAACACATCAGAGTAAACAACGTTCCAGCTTGACTAATGCTCATACGTTAAATTCTTTAAGGTTGGTTATTTTCAACTTCAGGCCAAGTTTTAAGAACCTTTTTTTTATTTTGGTAAGGGTGGAAATGTTCTAAACACCATACCATTGATCGGCGTGTGTTGGATTCAGGGCAGTGGAAAACATCCGAGCCCATTTCTCTCTGCCTAGAGAGATCCTGCAAATGGATGCCTTCCTGTTGCCGTGCCTACCAACTAAAACCACCCTTTATTCATCAAGACATCCCCGTACGTGTTCAGTCAGCGAACGAAATTAATGGGTGCCTTGCGTTGCCTGGATTGATAATGAATATTTGTTGCCAGTTCTTAGCTAAGAGCGGTAAGGAACCAGGGGGAAACTATATGGAATGTATAGGTATACTAGGTAATAATAAGTAAGTATAGTAAACAAATGTAGTACATACATATATAGACTTATCTATATATTCATACATACTATATAATGATAACCAGTTTTGAATGGAAGCGAATTGTCCCAGATCACTCTCTTCTGTCTCAGTTTCTTTCTCTGTCATGGACTTTCTCTTCATAATTTTTGTTACTTGGTCTATAAGAAATTCAAAGCTCTCCCTGCTTTACATAGCGACACGTATCAAGTTGTCAGAAAGTATTTCCCCTAGCTTTGTTCGCATTATATGTTGTTCCGACGCAAACACCCTGCACCTGAAGATACAATGCTCCGCATCATCTTCTACGTTATGACGCAATTATCATCACTGGTTTTTCGTATACGATACGTGTAAGACCTAATAGATCCATGTACTTTACATCAAAACTGCATAAAATAAAAATTTACTTGCTTGAACTTACATTTGTACCACTCTATCACATTGGGTAATAATTTTTTATTACCCAATGAATAAGAATTACTACTTTTGTTTTATTTATGTATTACGTATTACTAATACACACTGGCGAGCAATAAAACTAATCCATCCAGAATTTTAGCGTTCAAAACCGAATTGGTTTTACTCACATTAAAAATTCTTTCAGATCTCGAAAGCTGATAAAATAGTCTTTCAGAATCAGCGATTGATTTTCTGAGATATAGTGAGCGACTCAGATATTCAGCTGACTTTTAACGTTAAAATTCTGGATTAAAAGTTTTATTGCTCGCCAGGATAGTTAAGAAATTCCTAGTCGGTAGATCACAAAAATTTAGAAAGGCAGACAGTAGATCTCGAGTCCGATTAAGTTGGTCACCCCTGCTCTATTAGATATCTTAATTTTATTTTACCTTTACTTTATATGTAGTTTTATTTAGCGTATTTAGTTCATCTTAATCTCGTTTTTTTAGTAGATAAGCCTTATTAAACACCTTAACCATAAATTTTAAAGTGCTGTATATTAAAAACGTTCTATTTTACGCTAGGTTTGTTATACCGACGCTGTTTGCCGCATAATAGAGCTATATTTCCATATTTTTAATGAAATATTCCCCAAGACTATTAACTGTCATATTCATTTTATTGCTGGTGTTCTAAATATTATTTCTGAAAATAACTTTACTTTGAGTGCCACGTAATGAAGAGAACGCTCTAGGCAGGAAGTAAAAGAATGGAAATGACTACTCATATAACTTTTAATATCAAAAAATGTATTATTTAAATAAATTTTGTTAAATTTGATATGTAAAAGCTATACAATGAATTATAAATTATTGTTAAAGGTGTTATTTCTAAACTTTAGTCAATATTTTTGGTTTACGACGTCAAAAATTCTTATTTCATAGATAAAACTAAAAAATTCAAGTATACCAAAATCTTTCAGCGGCGGCTCGTAGCCTAAAAAAGTGGTGAAGACGAGGAAACCTTGCTGGAGCCAAAAGGAGTTTTGGTACCTACGTCGCGCCCAAATCTCATTAAAAATTCGTTAAAACCAGTTTTTTAACGAATTTTAGAGTAAGTATAGGGCTCTAGTAACTTGAAAACAGTTTTTTAGGGCACTTATAGGTACTAGATACGATTCGTTCTGCTTGCCTGGAGTATTTTAATTCTGAACCTTCGTTATTTCATTGAGGGTTTTTTGGGGATTAAAACACCACGCCTGTAAAACGGGTTTGTTGAGTTTCGATTCATCTGCCCACTCTGGATCAGATGTTGCAGTCTTTACTGGTTTGGTCCACCCCGAGTATTTCATTTCCCTGGTACCACCTATATCTAGTAGGTATTCCCCTATCCGCCACCTGGGGAGGCGCCCGATGGAGGTCCAACAACCTCTCACGGGATGACAGAGAGAAAGAGAAAGCGAGAGAGCTAGAGGACTAAAGTGACAAATGTCATAAAAATAATTGCACAAGCTAAATGGAGATGGGCTAGATATGTAGGACGTTTAAACGATAATAGGTAGACCAAAAGACTCATAGAATGGAGACCTAGAGAAGATAAAAAACACCGAGGTAGACCACCAAAAAGATGGATGGATGACTTGAGAAAAACAGTGGGAAATTAAATACTGATGGCACAAGATAGAGAACAATAGAAGAATATGGAGGAGACCTATATCCAAAATTGAATGCAAGAGGTTGCGGAATGATGATGGTGATGATACTAGAACCGAGGGTGAAGAGATACTTAACCAAAAAAAAAGCAGTATTAGGTAGACTAATAGAACTGACTTATCTATTTTTTATAAATCAAGTCGATCCTTCGGTCTTTTAAGAAGGCAAATCTATCAATAATATCCTCGTAGAAAAGATGCTTCTGTTCATTCAACAGTTCTTTATGAAATACGATAACAGTCAAACTGGATAGTCTATCTTGTGAAATAGTGTTTCTAGTAAAAGTTTTTAACCTTTTTAAGTATGAAAAACTTCTTTTACGGAAACGCTTGTTGATGGAATTGTCAGAATTAATAAAAAAACAAATTATAGGCTTCTGCAACAATTTCTTTAATTGGTTGTAACTTTATAACCAATTATTGCAAATTCACATTTTTGTAATTTTTTGTCGGCATAAAGAAGGCAGAGCTCACTTTTAAGTCTTTGATGTTTAGTAAATTGTGTGCCATAAAACTCAAATAAATTTTGAAAAGCGTCGGAAGGGAAGGTAAAACTGTATGACTCAAATTTTGTTGTATCTGCTAAGCTTACGAATTTTAATTTATCACAATCCTGAAAACTTATATCCATTTCCATTAAAATTTGATCATATATTTAAAAAAATATTGCTCTCTATTGAGTAGTAATTACATTCTTGCTCATACCATCATCACACCTAAACCGTTTGGAAGTAATAATCACCGTCATTGTGCTTGCTTTTTCAAAAATAGAATTAAAACATTCTTCATTTCTTTTATCACTTATTAATTGACGAGTTCTCCTTATGTGGTTTAAACAAAAATTAATATCTAGGATTTTTTTTGAAGAACATTATATAAAATATCTGTTATATGAAAAATGTTGCTAAAAACTGTTGCTAAAAATGTGAACTCAAATTTAAATCTCTTAAAAACCCTTTAGCCAGCTGAACTGATTTGCGTTCTGACTCTTCAAAATTCATTATATTGTCAAAAACCTCTTTTAATTTTTCCCAGTCTTCAATAATTACAGTGATTAATTTTGAATTAGACGACCATCTTGTCTCTGTAATTGTTGGCATACATCTAGCCGATGTAGATGCAAGAGCGTACGATCGTTTTGCTGAACTATGAAAAAACGATGAGATTCCGGTAATAGTAATAGCAAAAAAAATTCGACATTTTAATATTTTCTTAAAGCTCTGTTGCAAAACAAGATTAAGTCGATGGGCTTATAATAAAGTGCACTAAACAAATAAACTTATTACTGTGACTAAACTAAACTTATAAATACACTACATAAACTATACTATATAAAAAATATCTATATAATAGACTAAATTTCAAAATATTGTCGCTGAGAGAAATTCCCGAAAAATAGGAATACTACATACACACAAAACTAGTAGGTGAAGACGGATAGTTTATTTTTCAATTGATCTGCACTTGCCAGTTTTCTCAGCTATCACTAACGACAGGCTGACTTAACATTGTCATGGCAACCGTGAACGCTTGTTCAGATGAATTCCCCATTTCAAAAATGATATTCACCTATTCCTGAATCGTATACGGCTAGTGACACAGGTCAGGGCTTGAACGTCAAGTACCTACCGCTAATAAAGCTAGTTATCCTTTTTAATTTTTAAATTAATTAAAAGAGAATAAATAACTAATTTCAGAATTTAGATATAATAATGTTGCTTTTATTTTTTATTTATTTGTTTCAATTTAATTATATTTTTTTGGTGAACCTCACCTTCAACTACTTCACCTGCCCGGCCGCCGCTGAAATCTTTCAGGTCGACTGAGTCTTATTCTGAGTAATTTTGTAAAAGCTAGGGAAATAATAGGTGGTTAAACTCTTACAACGACCACGTTATAGTGTTTATGATCTTTGATGAAGCTAAATACGAAAAAAGAAAATTTGTCAATATTTCTGCTACTACAAAGGATATTTTTATGGCATGGAAACGTGGACTTTGAAAAAAACATCTATCAACAAACTTGAAGCATTTGAAATGTGGTCATTGAGAAGAATGATGCGCATACCTTGGGTGGATAGAGTTCGAAACGATGACGTCCTTAATAGAGCCGGCGTGGAAAGAGAACTCTGAATTAATTAAAAAACGCAAGATTGGTTACCTTGGGCACATATTGAGAGGAGCAAAATATGAAATACCACAGTTAATCCTACAAGGGAAGATCGAAGGTAGGAGAGGAGCCGGCCGCAAACAATTGTCCTGGTTAAGGAATATTAAAGAATGGACAGGAATACACAATACAGGTGAGCTGTGTCACGCCGCCAAGAACAGAATTCTCGTAATGAGATAGTCGCCTACGCACTTTGGTGTATGGCATGTTAAGAAGAAGAAAGGATATT
This sequence comes from Diabrotica balteata, assembly GCA_918026665.1. Lineage (NCBI taxonomy): Eukaryota > Metazoa > Arthropoda > Insecta > Coleoptera > Chrysomelidae > Diabrotica > Diabrotica balteata. Next base: position 45,623,960 of record OU898277.1, read on the forward strand.
TATTTTTTTGATTTCTTTCATTCCTTGTATTTATTGGTTTTAATCGTAGTTAACATTTTCATAAAAAATCTTTTAAATGAAAAAATTCCCTAGTCCACATGAAGAAACTTTAAGAACATGTGAACAAACGTTGGTTGATTATTTCAGTGAAAATGTAATCCTATAAATAGGTGCGTAGATATTGAATATCTTCTCGTACCAACAGCTGCGTTATATTACACATTTAGGATTGATGGGCATGAAAGTTGACTACATTAATTTATTTTTATTCGAGTCTCAAAGTTGTGAGAATAAACATTTGCGTATGTTAATTTATTGAGTTTTTCTATTTAATTTCATTTGATGAAATTAAAGGATCCTATCTTTTAACATGTATAGGTAAAAACTGCTGTTGATGTTATACAAATATAGTGCGAAGGGGAAAATATGGTGTATGCGTTTCATTCTTTGATTAATTTATAATAGTGTGTTATAAGTGTCAGTAGAGTTACTATTTAATTGAGAGTATTTCCCATTAAGTTACTTTTAAAAAATATATCCTTTACTTATTATTTATTTAAAAATGGACACTAACTAACAATGCAATAATAGCAACAATAGAAAAAGAAATTTCTGAAATTATCAAACATTATATCCAGAAAATAAATTTTAGTAAAAAAAAAGGAAACGAATAAAATAAAAATAAAAATACTGCTGCGATTGTAGTCATAAAGGAGCTAAATTTGTAGCACTTTTTTTGTGCGAATCGTTATTTTACAAGCAAAGTTATGGATCGAAATTATTTCGATTAAATAAGGAATCTTTTTAATTATAAAAATTTCTAATTTTTAACAACCTAAAAAGATCAAAACTAAACCGGAAGTCAACAAAAATTTTCACCGGAAGTGAAAAATTTTTGTGACCGGAAGTTCACCAAGACATGTTTTTAGACGTATTTTTGTAGGCTAGGTAGGTCAGCTAGGAGTCCAGGACTGTCCTAAGCTTTAATCTTAGTGCTCTCTTTTTCTACTTCTTCTTCCTCGGCTTTTCCTTTTTCAATAATTCCTGTTCCTTACTCTTCGTCGCCACTCATTTTTGTTCATCGGGTCTTCTTTACCTAAACCTTTCTCTTTTAAGTTCTCTGCCACAGTCTTATCTTCACCTTGGTTTTCCTCTACCTCTTCTTCCATCAACTTAACAACTTTATCCTTCGTCCCACATAGTTTTCATCTCCATTTCGTCTGACATGACCTAACCATTGCAGTCTCTGTTGTTCAATCTTTTTTGTCTATTTACCGGGTATTTCCCTAAACAAGTCGTTTCTTATCCTGTTCGGTCTAGTCTTACCCAACATCCACCGTAACATTTGCATTTCAGCTACCTTCACCTTCTTTTCCTGGATCTTCTTTACATGCCACACTTCACCGCCGTACAAGAACGCAGATTTTACCACACTCCATACTCCACACCATCGCAAATTACCTCGCTCATTCGCTTCCAGTTAAACCAGACAGCTTGTATCCCGTAGGCAATTTCTCGATCTATTGTCCAATTTTCCGTTATGTAGAAGCCAAAGTATTTAAATTCTCCTACTGGTCCTAGCTTTTCTCCAAGCAATTCTACGTCTCTAACCATAACTTTTTCTCCCAACCACTGATACTCCGTTTTCAATCTATTGACCTCAAGTTTTCTCCCTTCAATAACCCTTTTCCAACACTCCAACTTCTTCTTTAACATTTTTTTGTTCTCCTTTATTAACACGATGTCATCCCTTACTTTCTCTGTCTGTACATTATATACGCTCCCTCGTACATAATAATAGATTGTTGAGTTTTTATTAATTCTAATTTATTTACTTTATTTCTCTAATTCACTAAAACACAATAATTTACATCAATTTATTTTACCACGTATACAACAATTTATTTTCGACTAATAATTACATAATTTATTTATAATACGAGCCTTACATTTAAAACTCGGCGCGCTATTATCTTCTGACTGGCTCCACACAATGAAAGTTCCGTTATATACCCAATACAGCTATTAGAATGGAATTTCTCGAAGCCCGTGGATGTTGACCTGAATTGTCTCGAATGAAGGGGAACTCAGACTGGTTTTTATAGCTGCTCGGAGAAAATACTAGAAAGAAAAGTGAATAAACAACATGTTTACAGGTTTTTAATATGACTCATATTTTACGTAACAATATGATAGGATATTAGTACGAGCCTTACGCACTTCCCAAGAACCCATTTCAAACCTCCATAGTTATTTCATCTGGTACTATTGCCTTACCTTTCTCACTCCTCGATAACTTCATCTCTCGCTATCCACGGTATTACATTCTCATTTGGGATCCTGCATCCTCTGACACTCCTCTGGTGTTCTTCATTTAGCAATTACTAAAGTACTAATACCATCTTTTCTTTATTTCAACATCGGTTCTTAACATTCTTTCATCCGCTCTCTTAATCTGCCGCACGTAGGTCAAGTCCTTTGATGACTTGTACTTTACTTTAGCAATGACGTATAACCTTTTTAATTCTTCGAGTGTTTCCAACTCTTCATACAGCTGTGCAGATAATCTTTCCTTAGCAATAGCTACAGCGCGCTTTGCTTATTTCTTTGCCACCGTGTATATATCCTTATCTTGTTCACTTTTAGACCTGCCATACCTCTTTTTAGCCCCTTTTTTCTCTCTCTTTAACTTTTTTTTGCACCTCATCGTTCCACCACCAAGTTTCTTTGCATCTAGGAGATGTTTTTCTTACCACTTCCTCTCCCAGACGCACCACAACTTTACTATCGGCTTCCAACCTGTCATTTACTTTATCTTTACTCTTAAAGACTATAGCCAAATCCTTATCCTTTAACTTCCACCACTTTACTTCCTGTGTCCTACTTACTTTCCTTTCCACCTTACCTTTATCTCCGAATCCAATATCATAGGTCAGTGTTAACTAGCTACACTCACCTTTTATCAATTTACAATTCAAAACCTCCTTTAGCTCACTTCTTCTACACAGCACAAAATCTCTCTTACTTTCTCTTCCCCCGCTACTATAGGCAACATACTGATCTTCAATTTTCATAAAGGACGTATTAATGACAGCCAGATCTCATGCCACTGAAAAGTCAATCATGCTATTTCCTTTATCATTTATTATTCCCATGCCCAAACCTCCATGAACTCTTTCTGCTCTTACTCTTTCTGGGTCAATATGTCCATTCCAATCACCTCCAATAAAACACTTTTGTCTACAAGAATCTCGAGCATCTCGCAATCAAGGGCCCTCCAAAATTTCTTTCTTGTGTTGTTCTTCACACCCTACCTTATCACACATAGGGAATAGGCACGTATGATATTCACGTTGGTTTTGCCTATATTCAGTTAAACACTCATTACTCTATCATTCGTCTGGTTACCCTTACAAGATGTTCTTTACATTCCTTATTCACTCATATTGAACTTACTCTTTGTTTAAAAACATAAATTTCATGTTCAAATTCTCAATTCTTGTTTCTGAAAATTACACCATCACAAATTTGGATTTAGGGAGTTCTACAGCTTTAAAACGTTAGTCTTTGTTTCTTGCTTTCTTTAAGAATATCCTTTGCGCCTTCAACTGTTGTTTATAAAAATAACAAAAAAACCTAGAAAATGTTGAACATTTTTTTAGATTGATTAAAAAAAGTAAATTTCAAAATAAACTTGAAGATTGTTTGTAAATGAAATATTGTTTTATTTATAAAAATTTCGCATCTAATGTAAACTACGTTGTTTGGCTATGCTATACTATAACTAGTAAATAGAGTCAATACATTAAAGTATCACAAAATTACTAAAGTTTAAAGTAGAAAAAAAGTCGTACAATTTGTTCCGAGATATATAGATGAGAACAATAAATCTGAATTTAAAATTCTGCGGACTATGATATTTAAAAAAAATACTTGGTTCTTTGTAACCAACACCACCAGAGGTGGAAGACAATAAAACACATGAAGAATAGGGCGAGATGAATGTCAAAATCCATGATATGATCTTTATGAATCACATGCTCTGCCAAAGCACAAGAAGGTTTCTTGATTCTGCAATCACTTTTGTTGGAAATAATGCGATAAGACAAATTCCTCTCAGTTTTAGCAATATATACAGCCTGACATTGAGTACAATTAATGCTGTACAGTACATTTTTCTACTTTATCGGTTAATTTTTCTTGTAACTCTTGAAAACTAATGTAAATACATTCGAAAGATCGAGCAATAAAAGTCTTCTAACACTCCTTATATTACTCCTATCTACCGAAACTAAATATTATATATATATATATATATATATATATATATATATATATATATATATTATTTGTAGTCTCAGCAATTGGTCTGTATGAAATAAAACTCTATTTGTTATTTTTCAATATTTCGTCACAATTTTGTGACTTCTTCAGGAGAAAACTGTAAATTTATTATAATTATTATATGTAAACAAAATGAATATTTAATTTAATATTCTATATATATGAATATTTAATTTAATATAATAAATTTACAGTTTTCTCCTGAAGAAGTCACAAAATTGTGACGAAATATTGAGAAATAACAAATAGAGTTTTATTTCATACAGACCAATTGCTGAGACTACAAATAATATTTAACACAGTACGGTCGAGAATAATTTGATAAATATATATATATATATATATATATATATATATATACTCTTTTTTAATATATGATTTCATTAGTCTTATCGTGTAAGTAAATTTGAGTTTATTACTTTTCTCAGTGTTATAATGCATTCCCTGCAATAAACATGAGTTGTGCCCGATTAAAGTTTTATTAACCTTTTGTCCAGTAAATGAGTTACATTAGACTAGTCGTTATTAAAATATGACAAGTTTAAACTATACCCACATAATGTATTAAGCATGTTTGTGTATACCAAGTACATTCATATAATTGAAAATATAACTGATGATAGGTGTTGCTGTGCTAGCGATGGTGTAACATTGAGTTGGGATGTAAATCACATTTTCCAATGCGTCAATTTTTCATTTTATTTCATTTTAATTTCATTTCAAATTAATTAAAACTTTTAGTTACTAATATAAATGATATTTTCTCTTTTTTATTAATTTTGATTTATTATTCTCAAATATCTGTTAATTGCTATCAGCTATATATTATACCGGGTGACCGGGTATGCCAAAAGAAGCGGAACGATCGAATATATCGCAAAATTTACGTTGGATCGAAAAACTGGAAAACATGTTTTCAATATATTTTAAAAATCTATCGAATTACATCAAACGCGACCCTCACAACTCACCCAACTGCAGCGGGGGACAACTTTGAAATCTTAAATAGAACCCCATTTTTTAATTGCAGATTCAGATTCTACGTAAAAACTGTATTCAGTACCATAAAAATTAGTTTACTTCTGATTTGTATTTGTTTTTGTGTTATTACACCGCAATCTATCATGAATAGAAAAAAATTCAGATAAAACGTATTCACGTCGAATCCGAAACTGCAATAAAAAAAGGGGTTTTCTATTTAAGATGCTCCCGCGCCATCCCCAGGCTGTGTCAATTCGATAAAGTGACGAATAAAAGTGACGTATTTTTGTATCAGAAATCCAAATCACCAATAAAAATGGGAGTTCTCAATTAGAATTTCAAAGTTTCTCCTCGTCCCACCCCCATGTCATGGCGGTTGGGGGTGGTTTTTGATATTATTTGATAGATTTTTGAAAAATAACAAACACATGTTTTTTGGTTTTTTTATTTAAAATTTTATTGCTTGAGATATTTCATAATTTTAATAGGGCATCGGTATAAATCGTTTTTTTCCGATTACAGCTCCATTTATTAACAATTTCACAAACAATTTTCGAATAAAAGTTACTTATTTTTTAAGGGCATTCCAAATCTGCAGCAATTATGGAGGTTCCCTTTTAATATTTTATAGTTGCCCCACGCCATACCCGCAGGGGGTGGTGATGGTGGGTCGTGTTTAGTCTAATTTGATAGATTTTTAAAAAATATCGAACACATGTTTTTGCGTTTTTCTATCCGATGTAAATATCACGAAATATTCGTTCGTCTCGGTTCTTTTCGCACACTCTATATGTGTACACAATGATTCGTTATTTTTAGAGTCCCTCTTTGACCAATTTTGATTTAACATTTCCAAATATCTGACACTATAAGTCAGTATTATTTTTACGCAATGGTTTGTTATCCTTAGATTCTCTTTCTGACCAATTTTAATATAATACTGATGCTATCATGTATAGACAATAATTTGTAATCTTTAGACTCTGTTTTACCAATTTTCATTTAATATTCACAAATATTTAATACTATAAGTATTATGTTACATGTCTAGTCAATAATTTGCTACCTTTGAATTCTTGCATTTTTATTTTTCACTCTGTTTAAATCAGTGGGCCGTCTAGTGCAGTGCTAAAAGGTTTGGTAATCGTGCTTCTTGTTTATACAGAGTGGAACAGTCAAATGGAATAAATTCGAGAATAAATAAATCAGGATGTATTTAAAAAACACTCGGATATGTCGATTGGTATTTTTAGTTGCGCAGTTTTTACAACTTTTTTTTACAGAGTTTGCCATGTAAGAGTGGCCAATACCAATTTTTTTATTTCAATTACAACACCCTATATATTGTTCAATTGTTGAATTCCTCAGAATATTCTAGACATTTCTTATGTTCAATATCATATTCAATATCTTTAATGGTTTCAAAAATATTAAGTGTTCTCAAATTTCTTGCAAAAATTAACAAAAAAAATGGAAAATTTGCTACAACACACTGAAAAACCTAAAGTAATACTGTTTCTTTTTTAATTATGTAAAAATTAAAAAAATACATTAATGTGAATATAAGAGATGTTTAAAACGTTTACCGCGAACGACTTGGTAACATCTTAATCTTTAATTGAAATTTCTTTAAAACGTTTATTCTTATATATAAAAGGGTTTTACGCTTCCAGTTGGTAATTGTAAAGGTCTTTAGGTTTTCTTCTACCTGCTCCATAGTGGTAAAACTAAAAGAATATGCAGGAGAACAGCACTGAATAAATACCAGTGCCATTTTAGATGCAAAATAGAACAAACTATTTTGTTAAAAGAAATACTACCTTAAAACTGAATAGAAGAAAAAATATTTTTATGCTGTTCATCAATGTTCAGTTGTCTAAAACAAATATTTAATTGAAACTATATCTTCCCCACTAATACCAATGTAGATGTCTTAAGCTTAAGTTAATCCTGTTGCCGTTCAATCTCTATCATAAACACTTCGATTTTGTTTTATCCAACATCCACAAATCCAAAAATAATCCCAAGCCAGGTTAAAACGAATACAAACTAAAAAACCAGACTCCTGCATGGCAGGCACACATGCGTATATATGAATAATTATTTTAAGAATTAAAAAGTTCTGTGTTTCGATTCAGAGCTACGCATCGATAAGCCACGACGTACGTTACCTAAGCAAATCTTGTTGGTCACTTTCAAGATCAAAATACAAGAGTTGTAGCGCATTCACCTTTTTTTAAACGAATCTTTTTAATAGGTATATGGAACGATATTTTTATAAACTCTAAAAGAAAGTAAAAAGTTTAGTGCATATGATGTACCTAATTTCAATACCGTAAAATATATACAATAAGAATGGATATAGAAATCCCTAGTAAAATTATAAGATCATCAACATTTATTTCAACAAATAATGAAGTGTTGAGTATTATACTGTAATTCAGTATTATTTGAGTGTATTGCGAATTGCGATGTCAATATAATCGAGATGTCAATATAGCCCAATTATTGATGTAACGTGTATTCTTAGTTTTGCGACAATTAAAAACTTCACAGTAGATATATCGCATATACAAGTATATTAAAAAAACACATTTTGACTGACATTGGAGCCTTTTATGAAGAAACTCAATTCCTGGCTCTTTCAAATGATATTTTTAATAATTAATCGTCTTTCGAATATCCATGTTAACGACAGAGAAATAAGATGATCTTTTGATGTCTCTTATGAGTTCGCTCTGATAAATCCAAGAGGCAGAAATATGAATATCAGTGAATAGTGGTAGGCTGTAACGAAATCAAGCCTAAACCGTCTATTTTATATTTATTCTTCCAATTTCCTTCAGGAGCTTGCTTGAACCCTAGAATCTTTCTTAATATTTTGTTTTTAAAGGTAAGGATACTTTGTTGTCACATACTCTTGTCACATTTATCAGGTTTAAAGAAAAACCGTATGCTTTGATTATTCTTCATAAACTTTTTCTTTTAATATTGAAGCAGAACCATAAAATATATACATAAAAATTTACCACTCCTACGCCTTTCTTCCCCCTAAAACCCACTCGTAGAGGGGAAAAACCCTCTCAAATACATAAGATATGTATCTGAGATAATTCACAAAATGGATTTCGTACAGGAAGATCGTGCACTGATGGTATATTCGTTCTGCGGCAGGTAATCGAAAAACGGAAGGCAAGGAATCTATCTACCCACCTATTGTTTGTAGATTTAGAGAAGGCATACGATACGGTACCTTTGAAAAAACTCTTTCAAACATTGACGAAAGTAGGTCTCAGTAGAGAGTATGTGGATGCTATCACAAATATATACAAAAATGCAAGAAGTGTCGTTAAAGAAGGAATCTTTATATCTGAATCATTTTCAATAAAGGGGTTTAAACAAGGATGTTGTCTATCTCCGACCTTATTTAAAATATATATTCAATCATCGCTAGAGCAGTAGAGGAAACAAGTATCCGGAATGGGAATAGACATAGGCGATGGTAAATGTATAAAAATTTTAGTTTTCGCAGATGATCAGGTAGTCGTAGCGAATGATGAGAAAGACATGGACTACATGTTTAGAAAACTAAAGGAATATGAAAAATGGGGCCTCAATATGAATATGTCAAAGACAGAGTATCTTAAAATAGGAGATGATGAAGAAGATCCAAAGTTAGAAATTAAAAACACAAAAACATGCAAGGAATATAAATATCTCGGATCTATAATATCTAAAGAAGGTACTACCAAAGGAGACATCGAAAACAGAATGCAGCAGGGAAAAAGCAGCAGCAGTTCACATTCTAAACTCTCTATTATGGTCTAAAGATATTAAATAAGAAACGAAATTGACAATCTGTCGAACCTTGGTAGTGCCTATTATGACTTATGGGGCAGAAGTTTGGCAGATCACGAAAAAAGATAGAAAAAGAATAGAAGTAGTAGAAATGGATTTTCTAAGGAGAACGTGTGATGTATCCAAAAAAGATCATATTAGAAATGAAGATATTAGAAGGAGGACAAATACTGTATATTCCAGTGTAGACAGAATTGAAACGAGACAACTAGTGTGGTATGGTCACGTGAAGCGAATGAATTAAGATAGATGGCCAAAGAAAGCTTTAAATTACGTACCACAACAAAGAAGAAGAAGGGGAAGAGGGGAAGGCCTTCAGTTGTCTTGGAAGAAAATGTACGACACATAATGAGAGATAGAGCCATCAAAGAAGACGAATGGATGGACAGAAAACGATGGCGGTCGAAATGCGAGAGACGGCAGAGGCTGTAGGAACCTCGCTTATATATATATATATATATATATATATATATATATATATATATATATTATATATATATATATATAATATATATATATATATCTGAGATAATTTTGAATAAAACTATTTATTAGCACTTTTTATGTAGAATGAACCTTCTCTCAAAAACAACGCTTGAAGCGACCGGCGATTTTAAATATCAGTTGTTAGGCGCCCGAAATCAATTTTTACATAAAATTTTTATCAACTTGAACGGTCAAAATTCAATATTTTTTGATCTGAATGTCCTATCGACGAAAATCAATTGAGTTTTGGCATTAAATACGAGGCATTTGAAATATGCCTAAAAACACTGAATTTAAACTTTCACTTTACAAACGATCTAAAATATTTAAAACTGTTTTTTTAGATTGCAGTATATATAGTAGATAAAGTATGTTTTTTGAAACTTCATAACTTTAGCTACAAATTCCATACAAATTTCATTTTTGTGAAAACATTTCCCGTGACATGAGATCTTGTGTAATGTGAAAATTTAAATTCACTGTTTTTAGACACATTTCAAATGCCTCATATCTGTTCAGAACCAGAATTCAAAATCCAAATGTTATATTATAAGTTTTAAAGTTTACGCTGTATTTGTATCTGTATTTGTATCTGATATAAAGTTTATTCTCAAGTATGGTTAAGTAATATCAACGTTATGAATCAAATGAATGAACATTTCAGAAATGAAAAATTATTTTGTAACGATCTCAAAAAATTAACGTAATTCTTGTGTAACGTTATTCTTGATATAGTTAGTTTTCCTACAGTTTCTTTGCATTTTTTAAATTTTTATTACAGTAAATATATACTTTATTATAAACAAAGTAACTTTTCTCAATCTCGGATACAGAATGGGCAACAAAAGAATTGGTATGGAGTGTTACGCAGATGATACAGCAATTATTGCCGAATCAGAAGATGATCTTCAGAGAAAGCTCTTTCAGTTCTTTCTAATAAGCCCCCAACTAAATATGACCATTTCTACTAACAAAACTAAATGTATGACAATAGCAAAATATCCGCTCAGATGTAAGTTAGTGGTTGAGAACAACCCCATAGAACAGGTGATGCAATTCAGATATCTGGACATAGATATATCAAGCACACATGGTCCAGTAAAGGACCCAAGGAATCAGATCAACAAAGCATCCGCATTGTCAGGATGTCCGCAGGAGATAGTCTGGTCAAATCTGTATATGCGCATAGATATTAAAATTAGAATCTACAAGACTTGCATATGACCGATCATGACATATGGCATAGAAGTTCGCGAAGATACCAACAAAACGAAACAGATGCTAAGGGTTGCCGAAATGAAAACCCTAAGAACAATAGTGGGCAAAACAAGAAGAGACAGGGTGAGAAATAAAAACGTTAGAGAGCAGTGAAAAATTCAAGATGTTGTAAGATGGGGAAGGCAGCGTAAGAGGATGTGGTACAATCATGTAAGACGAATGGATGAGAGTAGACTCCCAAAAATTGCCCTAGAAAACAACCCGTCCGGTTCAAGACCTCCCGGAAGACCACCTAAAAGATGGAGGGATAGTTGGCAATCTACCTCCCAGAAAATTAACCAGAGGCAGCTTCAGAATTAAACAGATCGAAAGATTTTCAACAGGTAGAAGAAAAAGAAGAAGAAGAAGAGGTTTATTTCCTGAATCTTATCCCGTCTTGGAATAATGTCAACATGATCTCTCCAAAATCGATTAGGTACTACATCTACTCCAAGTTTGGAACAGCATCTACAGGGAAGCTAAATTTCTGTAAATCTGATATTTTAAGTGTTCTTACTTCCAGTACCTTTTAACTCTATTAGTGAACTTTTTTTTTTCTTTTCATGAAGGTGACTCTTACTTTTTTATACTTCATCTTATCTCACTTTCTTTTTGTTTTGCACCTTTCGTTAACCAAGATGTTTGTTTCGTCCTAATTCTTCTATTATTGTATTAAATTTAAGATTAGATTTCATCATTGGTGTACGATCTTTAGTGCCATCAAATTGAAATAATGGATGAGAATATAACTACAAAATGTCTAGTCATATCCAAAAACAATAAGGTGCTCGCAATCAATATATCGACAGATTAAGAAGTAACGACATCGGGAACACGTATACGATATACAGGATAAATGAATGGAAGCAACTTCAAAAGGCAGAATGAGAGAGTCATATTAGCAGAATGTCAGAAAATAGAATAGTTACAATAGCCCGGGATAAGTCACCGGAAAAAAGTTTAAGTCTACTTTGAATGAGATAAAATGATAATAGTCCAATAGAATAAGAGATAATGCTGAAGAAAAAGAGGAAATATGCCTAGATTACAGTAGAAGCAACAGTAAATAATATTCTACACAGTCTTATTTATTTCTGTTTACCCTTACATTTCTTTATGCTAACCAGGGGAGCTCACTTACAGCACCCAAAGAACTTGACTACACTGCAGAAATCAATTTACATACATGTCGTTTTGTTTCTAGTATCTAGTGTACGTTATGTGTCTTCTTTTGGAGCCGCCAATTAATTCGTAATGGAGTGGTGGAGTATGATTGTCTGGAGTTGCTGTTGCCTCTTGTCTGATCATTTTCTATTAGTTCAAGATGGTTGCAATAACGGCGCGGTCGCACCTTCCTGACTATCGCTCTACACAAGATGGTTACGTACAAACCAAGTCCGATGCAGACGAGGCTTCGTTGGTGGCGCGATTGGGATGCTATGACAATCACGGAGCGTATACGGAAAGTGACAGATGGGAGTAATGAGCAAAGCTGACTGATCAGTTGGTAATGTCCGCTAAGACACGTAAGAGTGGTGCCAGGAGCATCGATTAGAGGAAGAGGGGGTGTGTTTAGTTCGTACGGGTTTGCTACGGTGAGGCGTAGTCATCCGAATCTAACACTAACATGCATAGGACACCTTCGCACAGGTCTTTTGAAGACTTTCAACTCTCAAAAAAAAGATTAAAGTAGGAAAAAAATGATTAGATGAGCAAATATGCATACATAAATTATATCTACGACCAATAATGATATTATGCAATATGAATAATAAGAACCCATAAAACAGAACCAATAATATGTAATACTTAAAACGTCTGAAATAAGAAGCCTACTATCAATAGCAAGGAAAACACTATACCAAAAAGGAAAGTATATCAACTAACGGAATAAGAGATCTGAATAACACAGAGATGATTGGAATTGAACCAACATGTTACACAAATTGATAGTGAGAGACTAACTAAAAGATGGCAGGATAGCTTTTAATAAACCTCGTAATTACGACTACAATATTAAGATTGAACTTTCCTCATACGTCAACTACATTTATTTATGAACTTTGAAAATAAGGCTATTATCGAGCACAAGTTAATTAAATCTAGCCCAAGTACTTTCGCTTAAAATAGCATCTTCAGGGGCATTTCGTCAAAATGTAAACTATCCGGCAAGCGTAGAATGTGGAAACATTAATAGTGACATAAAATTGTACAAAAACACTACACTAAAACGAGGACAAACAGTTTAAAATTACTTAAAGATTCTACGCTACATTCTCTGTCAGTATCTGGAGGGATGATATCTGTCAGTATCCCTCCAGATACTGACAGAGAATGTAGCGTAGAATCTTTAAGTAATTTTAAACTGTTTGTCCTCATTTTAGTGTAGTGTTTTGTACAATTTTATGTCACTATTAATGTTTCCACATTCTACGCTTGCCGGATAGTTTACATTTTGACGAAATGCCCCTGAAGATGCTATTTTAAGCGAAAGTACTTGGGCTAGATTTAATTAACTTGTGCTCGATAATAGCCTTATTTTCAAAGTTCATTTATTCGAACCTCATTTCAATTAAACATTTATTTATCTGTTTTCACTTATGTTACTTTCAAATTTTTTCTGATGGTTGATAACACAGCCAATATTCTAAAAATGCAATGTGTTCAACCACTAAAACAAAACACTTATTTAATTTTTTCATGAATTTAATTCATCAAATATTCACAAACCAAAATGACTTTAATTTGTTAGAAAAACAGTAAATGTTCGCATTTATTTTGTAATTGTGCCTAGACATTGTTTTTTTTTTGGGTCCAGTCAAACTAGACCTCAGATATTTGTTAAAACATCTGTGTTTATGTTTTAAAGAATTTAAAAAGGTCATCGTAAAAAAATTCTGGGTAATACTCGTATAAATCAACACTAAACATCCAATTCCCACTGAACCGCTTGTGGTTCCTGCAATTTCAGGAGACAGTAGGTCGTAGATAAGCATCTCCTGCTGAAACAGTAGTGCCGAGCGCATCAACGCGGCTTTTCAGGCCTCAGTTTAAATCCTCAACACGCGTTACCGCCATGTTGTTTTTTATAATTAATTAAAAGTGTTTATAAACAGTTCAGTGACTTTTGTGGAAGAACTTACAGTGATATTGTGAAAAATATACTTTATTCGCGGACGAATATCAACTTTTACTGAAAACAATTTTATAGATAGTGCCCTAGATTTGTTTGGAGGGATTTTATTGCAATGTACGCCATCTTGTAACGTGCTGAAACAAAAATACTTACCAGATGTATACAAAGTTGGATTTTATATTATTTGGTTTCTCTATTAGGTTGCTTGACATTATTTTTATGTAGTCATTAGAATAATTTTTCTGTTTAAGTTACGAATATTTGCAATATTGTTATTCGTCTTTTTTTTAAATATGCCAATAATGGCGGGCAAAAATAAAACAATTTTCTTTGTTTTTTAATGTAAATACAATCGAAAATTATAATTTTTATTAGCGTGTAATATTATTTGCATACATTAGCTTCTTAAGCTTCTTTTCTTAAGCTTCGCACCTGCGAAATAAATTTTGGCTAGATCCTTTTTTAATGCCATAATTCTAAGTTTATTATGCACTTCGATACTATCGAATATTATTCGATATTATCGAATCCTTTTTACTTTCTATGTTTTCTTTCTTTACTTTGGCAATATATACCAATATTCGCTGTTATGCTGTAGGTTAATTGTTTAAGTTGTTAAGTTGGTAAAACAAAAACTTCTTTTGTTCTATACCTATCCTACATTATTTTTCTACCTACAATGTCCTACTTGTTATTTGACTTTCTTAATTCTTAAATCACGCATTCTTGCTTTGACTTAATTTTATAGTCCGTTCTAAACTTTTATATCTTTTATACAGTGATCTTTTAAAGTTTATTGTATACTGAATATTCATAAGTAACATGAATATTTTTATTGGATATTTTGGTTATTGAGTAATTTTATAATTGTTTTTATTTTTATTATTTTAATGTTTAATAATATTCACTATTCTGGTAATATTGATTAATTATCACTGACCTCTTCAACGTTTGGGTATATTCCGAATGTTAGTTGATCTTACTCCTTTTGCAATAAATCATAATTTTACATCAAACAAACATCTATTCTGAACGCCATGCTTTGTGGTTTTCTCGATATTATAATAGATAATATTTGTATAGTACTACCATCTTTCTAAGAAACTCGTCAATATTCAGATCAGCAGGGTGTTATTGTTGGAGGTGTGAAATTATATAAACAAGATATCATTTTATAAAACAGGTAGATCCCTTTTTTATGGAATTTCACACATCGAACAACAGCACCCCGCTAAGCTGAATATTAATGAGTCTCTTAGAAATATGGTAGTACTTTACTGTACTATTTGACGTTTTCTGTAAAAATTTCGGTGTTGTTTTTGAGTTATTAAGATTTTAGTGCCCAAAAAGCGATTTTTGCGAATGTTTTTCTTCTTCTTAGGGTACCTGTCCGTTCCGAACGTTGGCAATCATTCTGGCTATGATGATTTGTTGGTTGCTATACGAAATAGCTGTGTTGAGTTCTTTCTATACCATGCTCTTAGGTTAGCAAGCCAGGATATTGTTCTTCGTCCTGTGGCCCTTTTTCCTTCAATTTTTCCTTGTAAAATGCATTGAAGTAGCTCGTATCTGCCTTGGTTTCTCATTATATGGCCCAAGTACTGCAGCTTTCGGCCCTTCACGATGTTGACCAAATCCTCAGTACTTCTTCATTGGTGACTTGACTTTGTTTGTCCATGATATCTTCAAGATCCTTCTGTATGACCATAGCTCGAATGCGAATGTTCGCTTACCATTAAAAAGATGTCTATTTATTCTTAAATATAAACATTTTATCTGTTATGAGATAAAAAACCTTCAACATGGTGTATTCTAAAAATTTTTAAATGAATTTGTTGCACCAAAAAATTTAATTGTCTATAACTTTTGTAACAATTAATTTATACTTATGTGATTACACCTTAGGGATGGTTTTGTAGTGCTTAATAAACTCTAAATTTTAGCTCGGTCCATCAATTAACTTAAACTTTATTCAAGTTGTTAATCTAAGGGGTCGTTTTTTTGTAATAACATAAAACATAAAATAATGAAGATACAGTAACTTTTTTACTTTTAATATGCGCCAAAAAAAGTTTAAAAAAAATTGGGCGGGCATTTTAAAAACCTTTCCAAACATTTCTAATAACAAGTTAGAATTATTGGTTTTTTTAATTGCTTGAAGAATAAATAAGGACTTTCAGTTATGAACATTCACTATGTGTGATTGGTATTATTTGTTGTTCGGGAATTTGTGAGGTAAGAATATCAAAGTATTAGATATTTACTATGAATGTTTATATTTTAAGGTTACGTTGTTTGATTAAAACGTTAATTATTTTTTACTGTATTTCAAAGTATTTTGCTATTTTATCAGGGTTATTTCAAAATAAATTAATAAATCATTGAATTTACTTACGAAATTGAAAAATATATAAATTAATGTTTTATTCTTTTTTCGTTGCCAGTGATTTTATTCTGTAAAAGAGTAAAGATATTCGTTTTCTGGTAGTTGTAATATAACATTCTGTGGAAACCTTTGTATCAAATTTCCATAATGAGTGATAAATAATGTTTTTGAAATGTTGTAATAGTTTTTGAGTTTATTTTTTAGAACTGGGCATATTTTGGCTAGTAAATATATATTGAAGATATCCAGTATTACGGAATTTTTCAGTATTGACAACAAAACTACTATTAACTATTTAAACTATGAGAAAACGAATATATTTAGTCTTTTTGGGGATAAAATCACTAGCATTTAAAAAAGAATATAACATTAGTTTAAATATTTTTTAACTTCATAAATAAATTCTATGATTTATTGATTAATTTTGAAATAACCCCCATAAAAATAACAACAAAATACCTTGAAATGCTGGAAAAAAAACATAACCTGAAAATATGACCATTCATAAGCAAATTTCTTAATACTTTGGTATTCTTACCTCACAAATTCAAAAACAACAAATAATATCAATCACACAGAATGAATGTTCATAACCAAAAGTTCTTATTGATTCTTCCAACAATTAAAACTTGTAGACGAAATATTTTTTCATATTTAAAAAGCTGAAAATTTTTGCACGAAATTAAATAAAACAGAAGTTACTGTATGACGATTAGGTAAAAAGTAGGGATTTCTTTTTAAATTAGCAGCTAATATGTTAATCATTATTATAAAACGTAGTTACTCTTATTTTAAAAAATAAAGACCTAATTTTATTTTAGAATAAAAAATTAATTCAGCATCATCATTATTGGCTTGGCAATCCTTTGTGAATCTTAGCATGCTCGCAAAGAAGTCGACACTCTCGTCGTTGTCTAACAACTTTCCTCTATCTTCTAATCCTTAGAATCTTATGCGGTCATCACCTTGTTCTTCTGTTCTCTGGATTTGAGAAGTCAATCTCTTCGTGTACTCATTATCTGACATCTTAGCAATGTGTTTAGTCCATCTTAGTCTCTGCACCTTAATAAATGTCACAATACTGAATCTGTTGATAACTGGTATAATTCAAAATTATATCTTCTACGCCATGGATCATTCTCATTTACGACCCCAAAATCTTTACTGTACATTTCAACTTTGTAGCATGCAGTATCTGTTTTGGGTTGGGTAAATCGTATATGATATTCTTCTTAGCCTTCTCTCGTCCATTTTTGGACATAGGCCTCTTCCAACTTCTTCCTCGATCTCTATCCTGAACAACATACTTCCAATTTGTTCCGGCTATTCTTTTTATGTCATCTACCCATCTCATCTGTGGTCTTCCTCTTAGTGATCTAACTTTGTAAGGTTTCCAATATTTATTGTGAAGTTCCAGCGTTGGTCTTTTTGTCTAGCAGTGTGACCTGGGAAGCTCAATTTAAGTTTGGCAACTTTTGTTTTTGATCTTACCTAGTCGTTCCTCTTTTTATCTGACAGTCGTATATCTAACACTGCTCTTTCCATTGCCCTTTCTGTTGTGGCTAGTTTATTCATATTTGTCTTGGTTAGCCTCCTAGGCTAGAACTCTACTTAAGCAACGTGAGTTCCTACGATCGGCTCAGTCGCATTGTCTATTGACTATGGGGCCAAGTTGGGACCTTAGTTGGACACATCTCCATGGAAAATCTTTACCTGACCCCTGCTTGCTGGCCCGCTATCTACCACTTTTGGCCAATCCATTCCAGGGAATCCCGACCAAAGACGGAGAAAGTGTTTTTCGTGCTGGGAAAATTATCACAGAACGGGCCTCTTACGAGAACGACAATTAGCTAGACTATTTGGACAGTCCATTGCCCGGGAATAACCCCAACACCTGAGCAATAGCTGTAAGTAAGCTCCCTAAGTATTGAGGTATTTTACGATTCTTCAGTATCCAACTGAGTTTACTAAATCCTGCCTATACGAGTCTTGCTCTTCTAGTGCTTTCCGTACTTTGGGTTTCTTTGTCAAGTTTCAGCGTTTCAGCTGTCAAGTTTTTACTTTAATTGCTTTAGTAATCGCTAAGTAGTCTTTGCAAAATAATTTTTGAAAAAAAGTTATTAGTTTCTAAACTTATGTAGACAAAAAAAAGTTTTAAATACTTAAACGCTTTTTTTGCAAATAAAAGGGTATTGAAGCTTTCAAATAAAAGTCGAACCATTGAAATAAGTTAAATAAAAGAGCTTAGAGATTTTTTAAACAACTGTACAATTTCTATTAGGTATTTGCTTGTCACAACAAAGGTATTTGTTTAAAAAACCAAATTAACCAATCTTAATTTTTTTCTTGAAATACGCTTCTTTTACTGAACTTTCGACGTAAGTTTAGAAAAAAAATGTTAATTAAAAATTGAATAAGTTATTGTATTTTTTTATTAGCTTAAAAATTGTACAGTTGTTTCATAAAATTGCCTAGGTTCTCCTATTCAAATGATTTCAATGATTCGACTTTTATTTGACAGCTTGAATACCATTTTATGCGTAAAAAACGTGTATTTAAATTTTTTTGGCTCTACATAATTTCGAAAATGTATACATTTTTTCAAAAACTTAGATTACAAAATTATTTTGCATAGTGCTTTTTTATATTTTAAACGTTTTCTGGGTGAATTTTGAAAGTTCTATGTGGCTTTTAAATGACTGAAAAATTATTGACAAAAAATTGATTTTTGACCCGTTTTAAATTGTTTTTGCGAATTTTGCATTCATAATTATTATTTCTTCAATTTGCAATTAATTTTGTCTTATATTAAATTTAATTGTACAACTGTATTGTTGTTATAAATTTTTTCTAAAACGAATAACTGCCGAGATATAGCAACGGAAGAGAGAAAAAACATCTTTTTATAAGAAAATTTTTATTTTATTTTTATTAAGAAAAGCTTACTTCTACACGATTTTAATTGTTTTTTAGACATTTAGATCCCTTTAAATTCGGTGACTAAACACTCCAACCGGTTTATTCCAGATTTATAAACGCACGCGATGCCCAGATTAACTTGCTAATAAGAAAACAACCCTTGGACCGTTTTTATTTAAACTTCACTCGCATGAGTCACCGTACGATTCTGGCAAATCATCAGATGCACAAAAATATCTCAAAAAGGAAAAGTAAACTTTGTAAATCAGAAAATAAACTCAATGACAATACTTACTTAATTTAGATGAACTTTTCGTGAGTCATTTATAATTAGAGACCACTTAAAATAAAATAAGATTGTAGTAAATGTACAAAACAGTGGGTATTATTAGTTTTAAAAAGTTCTGTTGTTATTCGCAATTTTAAAACGTAGGTATTGATTTAATTATTAATAGTATTATCAGTATGATTATCTCTTTTTTAAGACCACGAAAACGATAGAACGACAACAAAAACAGACAAAGTCATGTTTACACAAACAGAAGAAGAAGAAGCAAGAAGAGCATTTGAACATCACTATCTTTCTATTTTGCAGTTCTTTTGTTCATATTTTTTAAAGTATGAAAGAAATTAAAAACACTACACATCACACCAAAAAAAGTATATGACATATCAATAAAAAGTTTAGAATAAATAAACGCACCAGATATATGTATATATATATATATATATATATATATATATATATATATATATAATATATATATATATATATAATATTGTTACTGACATTATAATGTTGACCAAACCAGGAATGCCAGCTATGACGTGAAACACAATGATCTCGAAATTTGAAAACTATTGAAATAATAAATAAAAGACATAATTGAAATAAGTTTTTAACACCAGGGTAATCCGTAGTAATAATGACTACAAAGAAATAAAATCAAATTGTACAGAATAACAAACAACATAGAAAAAGTTTTAAACGAAAAATGTGTATGCTTTACTTTGAAACTGAATAGCACAAGATTTTGACTTTCTTCGAAAGAAGGCTGATATTTAAGTAACATAGAATATTACCAGTGCAGTAGGCTCATATATCAATAGGCTACCGTCGTATAATGGACAATATCTATTACGATTAAACTGCAGTTATTACACTTGGGAATTATTAACAGACGACCTAATGAGAGAAAGAGGTGTGCGACAGAGATTTATACTAGCACAAGTATAGCAGAAGTAAGTAGTAGGTTTGGGCTTGATTTTAAAATAAAAAGAAAACAAATACTAATTATAAACAAAAATAAGATATCACCGGGACAATCATTCGTTTAGCAACTACTGGTACCACAAATCTTCAACTTATGCTATTTGAGTGCGAGTTTTAACCAAAAGTGGGAACACTCGATAGAAATTAAGATAAGGATCGAGAAGGCAAGATAAACTGTCATCAAAATAAACAAAATTTTTAACAGTCACGATATAAAATTGGAAGAATAAATTACATTTTTGGTTATTCTGTACGGAGCGGAGTCATGAATCTTGACTGAAGCACCACTGAAGATACTCAAAGCATTTTAAATGTGGAGCTATAGACGCATGTTGAGAATTTAAAGTTACCAACGAAGAAATAGGTAATTGAAGGTAAAATAGACTGATAGAATAGAATGCAGTATTGCAGAACTATTTAGAGCGGCAGTCAATAGGGTCCGCATATCCATGATGATCTTCAACCTTTGATAGAAGAAGGAACTTGAAGAAGAAGAAGAAGACGACGATGATTAACAAATTCAACAATACAATTATTGAAATTAAAATCGTAATCAAACGTCATTAATTATATGAACACAACTTATGTAAGAATATGAAGTTAGGTAGGTATAAATTTTTCTTAGATCTTTTCTTTTATTAAATCATCATCAGTAGCATTACAGCTCGTTATGAGCCAAAGCCTTCTTCAGCACAATCTTTCATTCGCCCCTGTCTCCGGCAACTCTCAATGGTTTAACTCCGATGGGTTTTAGATCATCCTCTATGTTTTCTTGATACCTAAGTTTCGGTCTTCCTCTGGCTCGTCTTCCCACCGGTCCTGTGACTCAAAGTTGTAGCGCCTACGCCACAAACCTTGTTCTTGGACTCCTCCATTTATTTTCCTTAGAATTTTTCTCTCG